>JAECWR010000431.1:0-1200000 GCA_018150935.1 Drosophila pruinosa | reverse complement strand
TTATAGTATTTTTTTTGTGCACTTCACTGTATGGGTTTTCCGGTTTTAATACTTCAATATTTGTAGAATGAATCCATTAATAAATTAATTTCATAATTTATTTGGGTCTTGTACATCTAGAGACAATCCATCCAAACTTGATATTTATAGCCGTCTACCCAAATGGTAGAAGGGAATTATAACTTTGTGCCAACCAAAAATGTATGTAACAGTAAGAAGGAAGCATCTCCGATCCCACAAATATATATTCAACTGCCGAGACGATATAGCCATGCCCGTCTGTCCGTCCGTCCGTTTGTATGAACACCTATATCTCAGAGACTACAATTGTATATGAGTATTTACAGGATCGCGAATGAGGCGTTCGTACGTTTTTAAATTAAAACAAGTAAGAAAGCTACAGTCGAGTTTGCTCGACTGTGAGATACCCGCCACCCAATTTTACCTTCAAAATATTATATTTATATAATAGTATAAAAATATACTAAAAAAAAATATACTAAAAATACCAAAATAATATATCAAAATTTTCTTTGTTCGAAGTTATTAGCTTGGCGGCACTTTAGTTGGTTTATTGAACACCATTATTATGTCGCGGAGTGTCATAGCAACTAGCTAGGCAGCACTAGCAGTTGCACGTGGTAACGCCTTATAAAAGTAATATCTTAATAACTTCTGTGTTTTTTATTCGATTGTAACCAAATTCGCAGAGATCATTAAGATGGTGATTAGTATTGTGCGTACCAAAATTGAACGTTCTAGGTTTAAAACGACGCTTGCGATTCGGTTTTATTCGATTTACGGAGGCGGGAGGGGGCGTGGCCAAAATCAAAAGCAAACTTGATCTGCGTGCAACAATAAGACATACTGTCGCGAAAAATTTGTTGCTCTATCTCTTATAGTCTCTGAGATCTAGGTGTTCATACGGACAGACGGACAGACGGACATGGCTATATCGTCTCGGCTGTTGACGCTGATCAAGAATATATATACTTTATGGGGTCGGAGATGCTTCCTTCTGCCTGTTACATACATTTTCGGTCGGCACAAAGCCATAATACCCTTCTACCCTTTGGGTAGGCGAGTATAAAAAAAATGCAGCTTATCAGCTTTATTTTTATTAAAAAATGCAAGTCTTGAGATCTCTTTGTTTTCAAAAAATGGGCGTTCGCCATGCACTGTTTTCTATAAATAATTTGAAAACAAAGAGATCTCAAAGCTTGCATTTTTTAATAAAAATAAAGCTGATAAACTGCTTCAAATACGTAGAAAAATAATTATAAAAAAATTATTTTTACACATTTTTTTTTTTAATTTAAAGACGTACGAATGAGGCTTTCGCGATCCTGGAAATACCCATATATTATTTTTGCACGCTGATAAAGTTTGATGTAGATTTTGGCCGCACCCCCTTCTGCGCAAATTGAAAAAACTAAAATATAATCGTTATTATAAGCATCGAAAGTTCTCTTTTGGTTAACAGAATACTAATCATTATCTTGATGATCTCTGAAAAATTGGTTACAATCTGACAAAAAACACAGAAGTTATTAAAGAATTACTTTTTTAAGGCGAAATAAGGTGCAGCTGCACCTGTTCAGTTGCTATCACTAAGTGACATAATAATGGTGTTCAATAAACCTAATAAAGTGCTTACAAGTTAATTTCGGTATATTTTCAGTATATATTTTTTATTACATATATTTTCCAGTCGAGCAAACTCGACAGTAGCTTTCATACTTGTTTAAACAATAAGTCTTCTCATTTTTGTAGTCCAATAATTAATTATCTGAGGATTTAAAGAAATAAATCACCTCCTATTCTACTTAATTTATCCAATTGTAGATCGGCGATATTAACTTATTTATGATTATTAAATCGTTTCATTAATTCGTCGATATCAAGGAGCTTATAATTCGGGTTTTTGGTTTTAATAAACAATATTATTTTATATTTCGAAGTGCTAATGCTGTTAGCTGAAACACTCTAGCTCTTACTAAATTTGAAAATTGCGCAGTTTGTTTGGAAATTATAGTGCATTAATAATTACTGTAGCTAAAAAAACTTGACCTTAAGTAAACCAAGTATTAACTTTTTCCGTCTATCATAAGGAAAATAAAGCACCATATGATAATATTTAGTACAAGGCAAAACAACAGTTTCCCAAGATTTAGGCATTTCACACTAAATTAAACCTATAACATTAAACCATTAAACCTATAACACTGTATAACGGTATGTCCTCTCAATTTGCATTAATTGAATATCCTGTGTTATAGGAAGAAGGCATCTCCAATAGTATAAAACATTCGGTATATTTTTTGGTATGTTTTATTATAGTATAATTTTAACTATATTCTCAAAAAAAATGGTGTGACGGGTATTTCACAGATAAGCCAACTCAACAGAAGCTTTCTTACTTGATTTTAATTTATTTTATCACTGTTTTTATTTGTCTTCCTCTTCTTCATAAAAACTCGCTATCGAGTTGCTGATGAGGGTGAGATCTAAAACCTCTTTCCTAATAGCATTAATAAAAGTGGGTTTGCACCCTATATTATCTACATCTAATTGACAACACAATAAGTAGTCTAAGAGGGACTCACCACGCTTGTTGATGTCGCTGCTTCCTCAGATCGTGTGATGTGCATTGGCATCACAGCCGATCTCGAGCGGCTTGTTGTTGCGACGACAGAATTCCACCAGCCGCTGGACCTCTGCTAGAGGTACATCATCCACATCGCCCGGGAAGTATGCGGAGGCGATCACAACTTCCCGGACACCGTCTGCAGTGGCTACCTCAATAGCCGTTGCTACCAGGTCTCTGTGGATGATGTTAGTTAGTGGGAAATGTCTGACACTGTTATCCAAAAGTATAGCAGTGTGCGGGGCACCTCCCATACGGTCATATAACAACTTACATGATCCACATGAAAGTCCACGTATTTGGCCATCGATCAACCATGGTTCTTGGATGAGAGCCAGGTTGATTTGATCTTCACAGACGACCCTGCACAGTGTGGCCGACGCTCCTCTAGCGTGGTGCAGGTTTGCCTGGAGCACTTTAAGTTTGCTCATCTTCCCTCCTGATGGCGGTTGAGACTAGGCCACTTGCCTTGCCCCCCCCGAGAGTCGTTACCACGAATGCCCTTCGGCGGTCGGGACGAACCACTCCCCCGAGCCTTGCGACCCCGCTCACGGGAGGTGCCCTTGCGGGTGGGTTGCGTCCTGAGGTGCTTGCAGTGGGCCTGACCGAGGCACCTCTAACGGTTGTTATCCACTGTCGCCGTTGCCGGAGGGGCACTGGCAGGAGAGGGAGCGGGTGAGGATGAGGATGGAGGAGGGGTGACGGAGGAGGCTTTGGGAGCTGAATTCTTAAGGATCAATTTGACCCTGCCAAAGCACAATTTCACCCTCCCTTGGCACTCCATCAGAGCCCTGTACGACTCCTCGTCAAACAACATTGCGAGGTGAGTCGTTGTGCCGTTTAGGCTGTGCTGCACCACCCGCCACAGCTCGTGGAGAAACTGCTGGCGTTCTGGAGCCCAATAAATTCCAGGATGGTTGCAGGAGTAAACTCAGCACTACTTGGAAAGTAACCTCTAATGAGGTGAGCCTTGGAAAACTCCGTTTCCTCTAGCAATTTGAAGTCAAGGGCGCTGATGGACCTGATGTATCGAACAGCTCCCCCTGACCCAATTGGCAGTGCTGTTATCCTTGCACACCAGAAGCAGCCACTCATTTCGGGGTATACAGCCCTCGAAACCTGGGCGAACATCCGGTGTGGAGTGCAACAGCACCGCTTTTAATATACTGGATTTCAACGTAGCAAACTGCTCCGCTGAGAGGGGTTTGGTTGAATCAGCCGAAGTGAAGCCCAATTTCACGCTGCTAACCACTTGGCTGAAGAGTGGTTTCGTGGACTCCTTATGAGTCTTTTTGGGCCTCTTTGAAGAGCTAGTGGGCCTCCTCTCTGTTAGAACCCTTTGCGAGTGCAGCTTTAAAAAGCTTCTTCTCGCGGCTCTTCAGTTTTACAAAAGGCGTCCTTAGATTCCAGCCGCAGCAACTGGATCTGAGAGTCTGCTTCCGTGAGGCCTGACCTCTGAGAGGCTACGAAAGCGTCGTCAGCAAAGCTGATTCGGTCAACCGCCCGCCCGCCCGGCATAGCCCGCATGTAGCCGAGTGTAGCTTTCTGTAAAATACCTAGTAATATGTTGTGCTATCTCATTTCGAACAGGTCTCTCTGGATGTTTTTGTTTCCGATGTTACAGGGTGTCCCAGTGGTGGTTCTCAAGATCTTCGAGTGGGCTCATTATACCCGACTACCCAAAGGTTAGAAGGGTACTATAACTTTGTGCCGACCGAAAATGTATGTAACAGGCAGAAGGAAGCATCTCTGATCCTATAAAGTATATATATTCTTGATCAGCGTCAACAACCGAGACGATGTAGCCATATCCGTCTGTCCATCTGTCCGTATAGACACGAAGATCTCAGAGACTATAAGAGATAGAGCAACAAATTTTTCGCGACAGTATGTCTTATTGTTGCACGCAGATCAAGTTTGTTTTTGATTTTGGCCACGCCCTCTTCCGCCCCCGTAAATCGAATAAAACCGAATTGCAAGCGTAGTTTTAAACCTAGAACGTTCAATTTTGGTACGCACAATACTAATCCAAACCATCTTAATGATCTCTGCGAATTTGGTTACAATCGGATGAAAAACACAGAAGTTATTAAGATATTACTTTTATAAGGCGTTACCACGTGCAACTGCTAGTGCTGCCTAGTTAGTTGCTATGACACTCCGCGACATAATAATGGTGTTCAATAAACTAACTAAAGTGCCGCCAAGCTAATAATTTCGAACAAAGAAAATTTTGATATATTATTTTGGTATTTATTAGTATATTTTTTTTTAGTTTTTTTTTCAGTATATTTGGGTGGTAAAATTGGGTGGCGGATATCTCACAGTCGAGCAAACTCGACTGTAGCTTTCTTACTTGTTTTTATTTAAATTTGGTACGCACAATACTAATCATCATCTTGATCTCTGAAAATTTGGTAACAATCGGATAAAAAACACAGAAGTTTTTACTTTTATAAGGCGTAATGAGGTGCAGCTGCACCTGATTCGTTGCTATGTCATAATGTCAATAATGGTGTTTAATAAACCAACCAAAGTGCCGCCAAGCTAGTCATTTCAAGCAAAGAAAATTTTGGTATGTTATGTTGGTATATATTTAGTATATTTGTTTAGTATATTTTTGAAATATATAATAATTCGATGGCAAAATTGGGTGGTACTTGTTTTATATGATGTGAATGTTACCACTGCTGGTGTTGCCCCAAAGCTCATTATAACTTATAAATTTTGATTCCTATTTCAAATTATAATTTCGTTGATTCTATGCAGTTGCAGTGGAGTGATATACTGCTTGGTTTGGTGAGCACAACTGTCGCGCAGCAACATGTGGGCCATCGTTTGAAGTGACGGTGAGCAAGAACGCGCTATGTCGTTCATTTGAGGGCAAAAGTTTGTGACGAGTTAATGACCGCGGTCGATCAACGTTTCCGTTATTTTCAGATTGCAAAAAGTCATGTTTGAATGCAAAGTATGTGTTACTACTTCTTCAAGAGAGACGACGTTCGCAGTTCGGATTGATTTGTCGTTATGTGACATAATTGGTCTAATTGTTGATTATTAATAAGTAGCTTTAAAAAATTCTTACAAACGAATAATAATAACTTTTGTGTTATTATTTTTTGAAATAAGCGCCTTTTCGACAAAATATTTTATAGTATTTTTTTTGTGCACTTCACTGTAGAATGAATCCATTAATAAATTAATTTCATAATTTCTTTGGGTCTTGTACATCTAGATACAATCCATCCAAACTTGATATTTATAGCCGTCTACCCAAATGGTAGAAGGGAATTATAACTTTGTGCCAACCAAAAATGTATGTAACAGTAAGAAGGAAGCATCTCCGATCCCACAAATATATATTCTTGGTCAGCGTCAACTGCCGAGACGATATAGCCATGCCCGTTTGTCCGTCCGTCCGTTTGTATGAACACCTAGATCTCAGAGACTACAATTGTATATGAGTATTTACAGGATCGCGAATGAGGCGTTCGTACGTTTTTAAATTAAAAAAAAATGCAGCTTATCAGCTTTATTTTTATTAAAAAATGCAAGTCTTGAGATCTCTTTGTTTTCAAAAAATGGGCGTTCGCCATGCACTGTTTTCTATAAATAATTTGAAAACAAAGAGATCTCAAAGCTTGCATTTTTTAATAAAAATAAAGCTGATAAACTGCTTCAAATACGTAAAAAATAATTATAAAAAATTATTTTTACACATTTTTTTTTTAATTTAAAGACGTACGAATGAGGCGTTCGCGATCCTGGAAATACCCATATATTATTTTTGCACGCTGATAAAGTTTGATGTAGATTTTGGCCGCACCCCTTCTGCGCAAATTGAAAAAACTAAAATATAATCGTTATTATAAGCATCGAAAGTTCTGTTTTGGTTAACAGAATACTAATCATTATCTTGATGATCTCTGAAAAATTGGTTACAATCTGACAAAAAACACAGAAGTTATTAAAGAATTACTTTTTAAGGCGAAATAATGGTGCAGCTGCACCTGTTCAGTTGCTGTCACTAAGTGACATAATAATGGTGTTCAATAAACCTAATAAAGTGCTTACAAGTTAATTTCGGTATATTTTCAGTATATATTTTTATTACATATATTTTCCAGTCGAGCAAACTCGACAGTAGCTTTCATACTTGTTTAAACAATAAGTCTTCTCATTTTTGTAGTCCAATAATTAATTATCTGAGGATTTAAAGAAATAAATCACCTCCTATTCTACTTAATTTATCCAATTGTAGATCGGCGATATTAACTTATTTATGATTATTAAATCGTTTCATTAATTCGTCGATATCAAGGAGCTTATAATTCGGGTTTTTGGTTTTAATAAACAATATTATTTTATATTTCGAAGTGCTAATGCTGTTAGCTGAAACACTCTAGCTCTTACTAAATTTGAAAATTGCGCAGTTTGTTTGGAAATTATAGTGCATTAATAATTGCAGTAGCTAAAAAAACTTGACCTTAAGTAAACCAAGTATTAACTTTTTCCGTCTATCATAAGGAAAATAAAGCACCATATGATAATATTTAGTACAAGGCAAAACAACAGTTTCCCAAGATTTAGGCATTTCACACTAAATTAAACCTATAACATTAAACCATTAAACCTATAACACTGTATAACGGTATGTCCTCTCAATTTGCATTAATTGAATATCCTGTGTTATAGGAAGAAGGCATCTCCAATAGTATAAAACATTCGGTATATTTTTTGGTATGTTTTATTATAGTATAATTTTAACTATATTCTCAAAAAAATGGTGTGACGGGTATTTCACAGATAAGCCAACTCAACAGAAGCTTTCTTACTTGATTTTAATTTATTTTATCACTGTTTTTATTTGTCTTCCTCTTCTTCATAAAAACTCGCTATCGAGTTGCTGATGAGGGTGAGATCTAAAACCTCTTTCCTAATAGCATTAATAAAAGTGGGTTTGCACCCTATATTATCTACATCTAATTGACAACACAATAAGTAGTCTAAGAGGGACTCACCACGCTTGTTGATGTCGCTGCTTCCTCAGATCGTGTGATGTGCATTGGCATCACAGCCGATCTCGAGCGGCTTGTTGTTGCGACGACAGAATTCCACCAGCCGCTGGACCTCTGCTAGAGGTACATCATCCACATCGCCCGGGAAGTATGCGGAGGCGATCACAACTTCCCGGACACCGTCTGCAGTGGCTACCTCAATAGCCGTTGCTACCAGGTCTCTGTGGATGATGTTAGTTAGTGGGAAATGTCTGACACTGTTATCCAAAAAGTATAGCAGTGTGCGGGGCACCTCCCATACGGTCATATAACAACTTACATGATCCACATGAAAGTCCACGTATTTGGCCATCGATCAACCATGGTTCTTGGATGAGAGCCAGGTTGATTTGATCTTCACAGACGACCCTGCACAGTGTGGCCGACGCTCCTCTAGCGTGGTGCAGGTTTGCCTGGAGCACTTTAAGTTTGCTCATCTTCCCTCCTGATGGCGGTTGAGACTAGGCCACTTGCCTTGCCCCCCCCGAGAGTCGTTACCACGAATGCCCTTCGGCGGTCGGGACGAACCACTCCCCCGAGCCTTGCGACCCCGCTCACGGGAGGTGCCCTTGCGGGTGGGTTGCGTCCTGAGGTGCTTGCAGTGGGCCTGACCGAGGCACCTCTAACGGTTGTTGTCCACTGTCGCCGTTGCCGGAGGGGCACTGGCAGGAGAGGGAGCGGGTGAGGATGAGGATGGAGGAGGGGTGACGGTGGAGGCTTTGGGAGCTGAATTCTTAAGGATCAATTTGACCCTGCCAAAGCACAATTTCACCCTCCCTTGGCACTCCATCAGAGCCCTGTACGACTCCTCGTCAAACAACATTGCGAGGTGAGTCGTTGTGCCGTTTAGGCTGTGCTGCACCACCCGCCACAGCTCGTGGAGAAACTGCTGGCGTTCTGGAGCCCAATAAATTCCAGGATGGTTGCAGGAGTAAACTCAGCACTACTTGGAAAGTAACCTCTAATGAGGTGAGCCTTGGAAAACTCCGTTTCCTCCAGCAATTTGAAGTCAAGGGCGCTGATGGACTTGATGTGTCGAACAGCTCCCCTGACCCAATTGGCAGTGCTGTTATCCTTGCACACCAGAAGCAGCCACTCATTTCGGGGTATACAGCCCTCGAAACCTGGGCGAACATCCGGTGTGGAGTGCAACAGCACCGATTTTAATATACTGGATTTCAACGTAGCAAACTGCTCCGCTGAGAGGGGTTTGGTTGAATCAGCCGAAGTGAAGCCCAATTTCACGCTGCTAACCACTTGGCTGAAGAGTGGTTTCGTGGACTCCTTATGAGTCTTTTTGGGCCTCTTTGAAGAGCTAGTGGGCTCGACGATGGTATCGTCAGCGCGCGTCCGTTTAGCTTTGGTGTTAACGGGGGGCGCAGTGGCGATAGCTATAGCCTCCTCTCTGTTAGAACCCTTTGCGAGTGCAGCTTTAAAAAGCTTCTTCTCGCGGCTCTTCAGTTTTACAAAGGCGTCCTTAGATTCCAGCCGCAGCAACTGGATCTGAGAGTCTGCTTCCGTGAGGCCTGACCTCTGAGAGGCTACGAAAGCGTCGTCAGCAAAGCTGATTCGGTCAACCGCCCGCCCGCCCGGCATAGCCCGCATGTAGCCGAGTGTAGCTTTCTGTAAAATACCTAGTAATATGTTGTGCTATCTCATTTCGAACAGGTCTCTCTGGATGTTTTTGTTTCCGATGTTACAGGGTGCCCCAGTGGTGGTTCTCAAGATCTTCGAGTGGGCTCATTATACCCGACTACCCAAAGGTTAGAAGGGTACTATAACTTTGTGCCGACCGAAAATGTATGTAACAGGCAGAAGGAAGCATCTCTGATCCTATAAAGTATATATATTCTTGATCAGCGTCAACAACCGAGACGATGTAGCCATATCCGTCTGTCCATCTGTCCGTATAGACACGTAGATCTCAGAGACTATAAGAGATTGAGCAATAAATTTTTCGTGATAGTATGTCTTATTGTTGCACGCAGATCAAGTTTGTTTTTGATTTTGGCCACGCCCTCTTCCGCCCCCGTAAATCGAATAAAACCGAATTGCAAGCGTAGTTTTAAACCTAGAACGTTCAATTTTGGTACGCACAATACTAATCCAAACCATCTTAATGATCTCTGCGAATTTGGTTACAATCGGATGAAAAACACAGAAATTATTAAGATATTACTTTTATAAGGCGTTAAGCTAAGCTAATAATTTCGAACAAAGAAAATTTTGATATATTATTTTGGTATTTATTAGTATATTTTTTTTTAGTATTTTTTCAGTATATTTGGATGGTAAAATTGGGTGGCGGATATCTCACAGTCGAGCAAACTCGACTGTAGCTTTCTTACTTGTTTTTATTTAATTTTGGTACACACAATACTAATCATCATCTTGATCTCTGAAAATTTGGTAACAATCGGATAAAAAACACAGAAGTTATTACTTTATAAGGCGTAATGATGTGCAGCTGCACCTGATTCGTTGCTATGTCATAATGTCAATAATGGTGTTTAATAAACCAACCAAAGTGCCGCCAAGCTAGTCATTTCAAGCAAAGAAAATTTTGGTATGTTATGTTGGTATATATTTAGTATATTTGTTTAGTATATTTTTGAAATATATAATAATTCGATGGCAAAATTGGGTGGTACTTGTTTTATATGATGTGAATGTTACCACTGCTGGTGTTGCCCCAAAGCTCATTATAACTTATAAATTTTGATTCCTATTTCAAATTATAATTTCGTTGATTCTATGCAGTTGCAGTGGAGTGATATACTGCTTGGTTTGGTGAGCACAACTGTCGCGCAGCAACATGTGGGCCATCGTTTGAAGTGACGGTGAGCAAGAACGCGCTATGTCGTTCATTTGAGGGCAAAAGTTTGTGACGAGTTAATGACCGCGGTCGATCAACGTTTCCGTTATTTTCAGATTGCAAAAAAGTCATGTTTGAATGCAAAGTATGTGTTACTACTTCTTCAAGAGAGACGACGTTCGCAGTTCGGATTGATTTGTCGTTATGTGACATAATTGGTCTAATTGTTGATTATTAATAAGTAGCTTTAAAAAATTCTTACAAACGAATAATAATAACTTTTGTGTTATTATTTTTTGAAATAAGCGCCTTTTCGACAAAATATTTTATAGTATTTTTTTTGTGCACTTCACTGTAGAATGAATCCATTAATAAATTAATTTCATAATTTCTTTGGGTCTTGTACATCTAGATACAATCCATCCAAACTTGATATTTATAGCCGTCTACCCAAATGGTAGAAGGGAATTATAACTTGTGCCAACTAAAACCAAAAATGTATGTAACAGTAAGAAGGAAGCATCTCCGATCCCACAAATATATTCTTGGTCAGCGTCAACTGCCGAGACGATATAGCCATGCCCGTCTGTCCGTCCGTCCGTTTGTATGAACACCTAGATCTCAGAGACTACAATTGTATATGAGTATTTCCAGGATCGCGAATGAGGCGTTCGTACGTCTTTAAATTAAAAAAAAAATGCAGCTTATCAGCTTTATTTTTATTAAAAAATGCAAGTCTTGAGATCTCTTTGTTTTCAAAAAATGGGCGTTCGCCATGCACTGTTTTCTATAAATAATTTGAAAACAAAGAGATCTCAAAGCTTGCATTTTTTAATAAAAATAAAGCTGATAAACTGCTTCAAATACGTAAAAAAATAATTATAAAAAAATTATTTTTACACATTTTTTTTTTTAATTTAAAGACGTACGAATGAGGCGTTCGCGATCCTGGAAATACCCATATATTATTTTTGCACGCTGATAAAGTTTGATGTAGATTTTGGCCGCACCCCCTTCTGCGCAAATTGAAAAAATTAAAATATAATCGTTATTATAAGCATCGAAAGTTCTGTTTTGGTTAACAGAATACTAATCATTATCTTGATGATCTCTGAAAAATTGGTTACAATCTGACAAAAAACACAGAAGTTATTAAAGAATTACTTTTTTAAGGCGAAATAAGGTGCAGCTGCACCTGTTCAGTTGCTGTCACTAAGTGACATAATAATGGTGTTCAATAAACCTAATAAAGTGCTTACAAGTTAATTTCGGTATATTTTCAGTATATATTTTTTATTACATATATTTTCCAGTCGAGCAAACTCGACAGTAGCTTTCATACTTGTTTAAACAATAAGTCTTCTCATTTTTGTAGTCCAATAATTAATTATCTGAGGATTTAAAGAAATAAATCACCTCCTACTCTACTTAATTTTTCCAATTGTAGATCGGCGATATTAACTTATTTATGATTATTAAATCGTTTCATTAATTCGTCGATATCAAGGAGCTTATAATTCGGGTTTTTGGTTTTAATAAACAATATTATTTTATATTTCGAAGTGCTAATGCTGTTAGCTGAAACACTCTAGCTCTTACTAAATTTGAAAATTGCGCAGTTTGTTTGGAAATTATAGTGCATTAATAATTGCTGTAGCTAAAAAAACTTGACCTTAAGTAAACCAAGTATTAACTTTTTCCGTCTATCATAAGGAAAATAAAGCACCATATGATAATATTTAGTACAAGGCAAAACAACAGTTTCCCACGATTTAGGCATTTCACACTAAATTAAACCTATAACATTAAACCATTAAACCTATAACACTGTATAACGGTATGTCCTCTCAATTTGCATTAATTGAATATCCTGTGTTATAGGAAGAAGGCATCTCCAATAGTATAAAACATTCGGTATATTTTTTGGTATGTTTTATTATAGTATAATTTTAACTATATTCTCAAAAAAATGGTGTGACGGGTATTTCACAGATAAGCCAACTCAACAGAAGCTTTCTTACTTGATTTTAATTTATTTTATCACTGTTTTTATTTGTCTTCCTCTTCTTCATAAAAAGCTCTTTTTTTTCAAAACGATTTATTAATCATGGCCCTAGGGCCTCCCGACCCGTGTAATAATCGGTTCAGTCTACTGTCCAAAAGCCCACCTAAGGAAAAACGGAAACCTCCAAATAAACTCGACACCGAATTTCCCTGGCTATTTGAACTCACTTCAGCTAACCATAAATATATTACAATCTCATGTAAAGAATAAAGCAAGACACTAGCGGATTATACCATTTTTAACGTGTAAACACTGTAGTTTTAACCTATCGATAAGTCTTAATCTATGTTCACATCTAAGTCAGTATATACTAGAAAGTAAGGGATTTGGCAATAAAGTCGCGTTGGTCACTTTTGAATAAGGGACGCCAGGCAACGCGCGCGCAAAAAGAAAAGCTGCGAGGAAAAATTCAAAAAACTGAGAAATAAACTATTTAAAATTAGATATTTAACTGAAAAAACCAAGAAGTTTACAAATCAGGTGTGGGGTTTGCCCAAATAAAGTCAATATGCTCACATACAACGACATATTGAGGTTGGAAAAGGAAGAGCTACATGAGCTGTTAGTCGGAAAAGGAGTTCCGTTAGACGCTACTGCGTCATTGCACCAATTACTTATGGCGGCAAAGACGATATTGACTTTTGAAGCTGATGATGAGACTGTTAAGGATGATGATGAGATCCTGAGTCAATGTGGTCAGCAAGTACATATCAACGAAGCAATTGGTGAATTGGCGAATGATTGTGGAGACAACAAATTGTGCATTGCGGCAGAGATGCGTGAAATTTCACAAGCCACTGAAATTTACGCAGCGCGTAAAAAACTTGCAGAGCTTAAGCTCGCCGTTGTAGAAACAGAGGCGAAGCTGGGTGCTACACAAGCACGTAGCAAGTTGGATCTGAGGGATATCGAAGCCATGATACCTCCATTTTCTGGGGACAACAACTTGTCTGTGCATGCCTGGATTCGAGAACTGGAGAAATCAGCGACAGTATACTCTCTTGACGATAAGCAATGTTTATCCCTTGGCATCAGACTGTTGCAAGGATCAGCTAAGGAATACCTAACGTATGAGAAAGTGTCAACATGGACTGAATTGGAAGTCCTCTTGATAAAGGTGTTTGTATACCAGAAGTCAACTCAGGAAGTTGCCAAACAATTGGAGAAGCGGTCAATAGGCAAAGACGAGAGCCTACTCCATTATTTTATTGCGATGCGTAATATTGCTCAACAGAGTAATTTCGACGAGATAGATGTCGTAAAATATATCGTCGATGGACTTGGTGACCAGACCGCCAACCCGCTATACTACTGTTCTACTTTGGATGAATTACGTGAGAAGTTAATGCGATTCCAAACAGTGCGTATGGAACGCAAACATCCAGATCCGGTGATACGGACTAAGCCATCCCCGTCCAAAGACATCAGATGCTACAACTGCAGGGGAGATGGGTCACACCGCTAAGGACTGCCCGAAGCCGAAGAGACCAGATCAAGGATGCTTCAAGTGTTTCGAAGTGGGTCATCAATATCGACAGTGCCCTAACCGTGCCATAGGACTATCTTCAACCGAGGAAGAAAGTAATATTAATAATAGTATACACAAACAGTAAGTTTAAAAATGAAAAGTACAGCAGGATGCATAATTGTTCATAATATTTTGGCTTTATTAGATACCGGGAGCCTAGTAAGTTTTGCTGGAGTTTCGATAATTCCCCAGTTTCGAAAAGATTCTCATTTGAAGAAAAGTTCCTTTCGTGGCCTTGGAGGCCGATCAATATACACTTTTGGAAAAGTTAAATGTTTTATTTTGTACGATAAAAAAATATTTTGAAATTGAAGTTTATGTTATACCTGATATGTTACTACCTACAGCACTGCTCCTTGGCAGAAACGCTCTTAAAATTATGAATATTGAACTCGTAAAGAAAAGAATGAATAAAGGTTTATCTTTTAGTTATGAATCTATATGTGCATCCTTGCTAGACAATTTATCTAATTATAATTTTGATAACCCTATTAATCACTATACTAATTTAAACAAACAATCTGTAAATATGCATGCATCCATGGCCGATGAGGTACCGTTGGAGAATTGGCTGGCTGATAGGGATAGTGTTTGTTCGTCGGTAATGGACTCGGCTGGTATGCATGTTGGTTCCGAGTTCGGTTGTGTCATGGCCGCGAGGTGTTTGAGTGTCCTACAGGATCATTACATTGGCATGAGCATAAATAAGTCTGCACAGCCGAAATGTCTAATGAGCATTCATCTGAAAGATACGACGCCATTTCATTCATCCCCTAGAAGGTTGTCTTATTATGAGAGGAGAATTGTTAATGACACCGTTAATGAGTTACTTGCTCAGAAGATTATCCGACCTAGCGAATCGCCTTATGCATCTCCTATAGTGTTAGTCAGAAAGAAAAGCGGAGATGTCCGTATGTGTGTGGATTACCGCGGACTGAACAAAGTAACTATTCGTGATAACTTTCCATCGCCATTGATTGAGGATTGTTTGGAATACTTGGAGAGTAAAGTCGTATTTTCCGTTATAGACTTGAAAAGTGGATTTCATCAGATAGGTATGGATCCAGAATCTGTTAAGTACACCGCTTTCATAACACCCGATGGTCATTACGAATACCTCCACATCCCTTTTGGCCTTATGAATGGGCCAGCAGTATTCCAACGCTTTATTTCAAATGTTTTGAATGATATGATTCATTCTCATCAGGTGTATGTGTACATGGATGACATAATTCTTGCAACAAAACTGTTGATGAGCACATGGTACTGTTAGCAAAGTTGTTGGACCGACTTGTAGAGAATAATCTTGAAATCAATTGTAAGAAGAGTATTTTTTTGGAAAAGCGAATTGAGTATTTGGGATACAAGGTTAGTGTAGATGGTATTTTACCCAGTGATGCACATTTAAAGGTCATTAGAGAATATCCCGAACCCTTAAATAGTAAAAGTCTTCACTCGTGCCTAGGCTTATTTTCTTATTTTCGCTAATTTGTTCCGTCATTCTCACGAATAGCTAAACCCTTGAATGAATTATTGAAAAATGGTGGGCCCTTTCCAATGGGAAAATTAGAATCAGAGGCTTTCAATTCCCTTAAGACTGCTTTGTCTAGCCCTCCTGTCCTGAGTTTGTTTAACCCGGATTCCGAAACTGAATTGCATACTGATGCCAGTTCGCATGGATTTGGCGCGGTACTTTTACAACGTCAAACCGATGGCAAGTTGCATCCTATCTTTTTCTATTCCCGTAAAGCTACAGCTGCTGAAGCTCGTTATCATAGTTTTGAGCTCGAAACCTTGGCGATAATTTATGCGCTACGAAGATTTCGTGTGTATTTAGAGCATAAACCGTTCCGTATTGTAACCGATTGTAATTCGTTAGTGCAAACCTTGAGTAAGAAAGCTATTAACCCACGTATTGCCCGTTGGTCCCTGGAGTTGGAAAATTATAATTATTCTATCGTTCATAGACCTGGTTCCAGCATGGCACATGTAGATGCCTTGAGCCGACAAACTGAGCTATTGGAGTCTGTTGCTGATGAGTGTTGTGACCCCTGTGTAGTTCCTGAAAAATCTGATTTAGAACCGTGTGATTCCGTAAAATTGATAGAACCGTGTGTTACCGTGGAGCCGTTAGAACCGTGTAGTACACTAGAACCGTGTGATTCCGTAAAGTCGATAGAACCGTGTGTTACCGTGGAGCCGTTAGAACCGTGTAGTACACTAGAGCCGCTAGAACCGTGTAATACCCAGAAACTGTTGGAGGATTGTGAAAGTATGATCGGGATTGTGGGCGCCACACCCGATGATGTCGATTTATTGTTGCAAACCGAACAAAATAGAGACCCGATAATAATGGAAATCCGAGATAAATTGGAGAAAGGAAACCTTGAGGGCTTTGAATTAATAGATGGTATCGTTTATAAAGATGTTGCAAATGGTCAGGTCCGAATGTATGCTCCTATTCATATGCAGGATCAGCTAATTCGTGTGATCCATGAAAAACTAGGCCACCTAGGAGTCGACAAGTGTGTCAGTAATCTGAAGGCGAAGTATTGGTTTCCTTGTATGAAAACGAAGGTGGAATCTTATATTCGAAACTGTTTGCCATGTATATTACATTCCGTTCCGAGAAGTATGCATCATCGAACACTTCATAGTATACCAAAGATTCCAATTCCTTTTGACACCATCCACATCGATCATTTGGGACCATTGCCTAGTATCAATTCAAAAAGAAAACACTTGCTAGTGGTAGTAGATGCTTTTACTAAATATGTAAAGTTATTTCCAGTTAACTCTACGAGTACCCGTGAGGTGAATTGTTCTCTTGTTAAATATTTCGAATACTACAGCCGACCTAGGAGAATAATATCCGATCGAGGAACATGTTTTACGTCATTCGAATTTACTGAGTTTCTGAATGCTCGTAACATCGAACATATTAAAGTCGCTACGGCCGCTCCACAAGCAAATGGTCAAGTTGAACGTATTAATCGAGTGTTAACACCTATGTTGGGAAAGCTGTCTGAGCCCTTAAACCAGGCTGATTGGTATAAGTTTGTTAACCGTGTAGAGTTTGCTTTGAATAATTGTGTTCAGAAAAGTACTGGTAAAGCCCCTAGTGTATTGCTGTTCGGTACCGAGCAACGTGGTCCTATAGTTGATGAATTATCAGAGTATATTGAAGAAAAGTTGGATAGTTGTAAGCCGTGTGATTTGAAATCTGTTAGGGCAGAAGCTAGTGAGAGTATAATAAAGTCGCAAGAACAAAATGAAAGGCAATATGCTTTGAAGCATAAAGCACCTAGACAGTACAAAGTTAATGATTTTGTTGCAATTCGAAATGTCGATGTTACTGCAGGACCCTGTAAAAAGTTTGCGCCCAAATATAGAGGGCCATACAAAATTAATCGTGTTCTGCCTAACGACCGATATGAGGTGACCGATGTTGATAGCTGCCAGCTGACACAACTCCCATACAGTGGAATCCTCGAACCAGCGAGACTAAAGCCATGGATGGATGCGTGTAATAAAACGATAAATTTATGTAGCTAATACGTACAAATATTTTGTAAACAATCAAAAATCGATATATTGTAATGTAAATTTAAGATCGAGGTCGATCTATAGTCAGATTGGCCGAATGTAAACACTGTAGTTTTAACCTATCGATAAGTCTTAATCTATGTTCACATCTAAGTCAGTATATACTAGAAAGTAAGGGATTTGGCAATAAAGTCGCGTTGGTCACTTTTGAATAAGGGACGCCAGGCAACGCGCGCGCAAAAAGAAAAGCTGCGAGGAAAAATTAAAAAAACTGAGAAATAAACTATTTAAAATATTTAATAATAATAATTAATATTTAACTGAAAAAACCAAGAAGTTTACAAACGTTTACAAAAAGTTGAAACTAATCAATAAGTAAGAAAGCTACTGTTGAGTTTGCTCGACTGTGAGATACCCGTCACCCAATTTTACCAGCGAAATGTTATATTTTTAAAAAATGTACTAAAAATATATCAAAGCAAATACCAAAATTTTCTGTGTTCGAAATTATTAGCTTTACGGCACTTTAGTAGGTTTATTGAACACCATTATTATGTCACGGACTGACATAGTAACTAACCAGGTGCTGATGACGCCTTACAAAAGTTATTCTTCAATAAATTCTATGTTTTTTATCCGATTTTTGGAGATCATTAAGATGATAACTAGTATTCTGCGTGTCAAAATTGAACGTTCTAGGCTTAAAATGACGCTTGCAATTTGGTTTTATTCGATTTACATGGGCGGAAGGGGGCGTGGCCAAAATCTAAAACAAGCTTGATCTTAGATTCTCGCGATCAGACCGCTGTACGAGTTGGACGCGTTTGTTAGTGCGAGGCTTCGTCGGTCGGTGTTCTCCGTCTTTTGTCGGTATATCAAAGTGGAGAAAAAGTAGCGAATTTGAAATTAGTAGTCTTGCGCGAAGTAACGCCAAAGAAAAATATATATAATTATAACTGGTGTTATGATAGTTCAAGCGTATATTTGACTTAATTTAATAAGTGCCACGCGTTATAAGCTCAAAAAATGAGCAGCGTTCCAAAGAATGAGCGTAGAAGCTCCCTTAATCCAAGAAACGCTTGTTACTCTTACTTCTCAACACGCGATATCGTTGAAGAAAGCAAGTCAACAAATTGCAACCCGGCTCTACTGACCGTCGACAGCAAGAGAGCGAGCTCTTGCTCACCCACTCTGCTCACCCCAACTCCTACATCATGGAGCTACCAATGCCCAACCCCACCACCGCCGGCTTCTATGGAAGAAGCTCCAACAACAAGCAGCGCTACAATTTCCGCAGTCGCAGCAAAAGCGCCACCAACAACAAAAACCAACTACCAATATTACGAATTCGGTGCCAACGGCCGCAGAGCAAATTGCAATGTCAACAAAAACCGTAAGCTTCGATAAGCAACAAGCGGTCCCGGCTATACAGACCGGTATGGATCGCTACATTCAGATTAAGCGTAAGCTTAGTCCAGTAAACACGGTTGGTAATAAACCAAAGATCAACCGTATCAACAAAAGCAACGACCAAACTAGAAGTTCCAATGACAACCGTTTTTCCATCTTAGCAGAGGCGGAGAACAACCAAGCAGAGCTGGGGCAGGAGACCCAAAAGAAACCAAAGCCCCACCTATTTATATAAGGGAAAAAAGCTCTAACGCCCTGGTCAACAAAATTGTTGCGCTGGTCGGGAACGATAATTTTCATGTTGTTCCGCTTATTAAAGGGAACATCCACGAAACCAAAGTTCAAACGAAGTCCGAAGAACACTTCCGAGCTGTGTCTAAGTACCTGGAGGAAACAAAAAGAACTTCTACACCTACCAACTAAAAAGCAGCAAGGGACTGCAAGTTGTACTTAAAGGAATTGAACCCGACGTCGCCCCTCTGAAATTCAAGAAGCCCTTAAAGCCAAGGGCTTCTATGCCAAAAATGTCAGCAACATTATCAACAGAAATAAAAAACCGCAACCACTCTTCAAGGTCGAGCTCGAACCAGATAGCAAAGCCTTAAAGAAAAACGAAGTGCACCCAATCTATAAGCTGCAGCTCTTATTGCATCGAAGGATCACCGTGGAAGAACCACACAAACGCATCGGCCCTCTTCAATGCACAAACTGCCAGGAGTATGGACACACAAAGACATACTGCACACTTCGGGCAGTCTGCGTAGTCTGCGGAGACTTCCACAACTCCGTAAATTGCCCCGCAAACAAAGAAGACCCCTTAAAGAAAAAATGTGGCAACTGTGGAGGAAACCATACGGCAAACTACAGAGGCTGTGCGGTCTACAAGGAGCTGAAGAGTCGCATGCAACGAGCGACAGCTACGCGTCAACAAAATACGCAAAATGCGTATTATAACTCAAAAAGTACGCCAGACGTATTTTTCGCCAAGGCAGCCAGATCATCATTCGGTCCGCTAAATTCCACTAAGGGCTTCTCATACGCCGAAGCACTACGATCAGGCATGGAAAATCCACTCCAGCCACACTCAGAAAACACTCAGCAGGTCCCGATGCAGCCACAAAGCAATTTGGAATCTATGATGTATACCATGCAACAAAGTATGATGGAACTCATGTCATTCATGAAAACAACTATGCAAACCCTTGTTCAGAATCAGAACATGGTGATTCAGTTACTTGTAGCTCAACAGTCCAAATAATAAATGTCTAACCTACGTATATCTATGTGGAATGCCAACGGCATTTCACGGCATAACCTGGAAATAACGCAATTCCTAAATATAAATCACATCGACGCCATGCTGCTGGTTGAAACGCACCTCACAGGGAGATATAACTTCCATATAAGAGGTTATACCTTCTACCGCACAGATCATCCGGATGGGAAAGCCCACGGTGGAACCGGCATCTTAATCAGAGAACGCATCAAACACCACTTTCACCAAAGGTTTGCAACAAATTACCTGCAAGCCACGTCCATAAATCTGCAGTCAGGAAACGGCAACCTTTGCATTGCCGCTGTCTACTGCCCACCTCGATTTACTATCTCTGAAGGTCAATTCATGGACTTCTACAACACACTGGGGGATCGCTTCATAGCTGCAGGAGACTACAATGCCAAACACACGCACTGGGGATCACGCCTCGTGACCCCCAAGGAAGGCAACTGTATAACGCACTTATAAAAGTGAGCAATAAATTGGACTACGTCTCTCCTGGTAGGCCCACATATTGGCCTGCAGACCCCAGAAAGATCCCAGATCTAATTGATTTCGCGGTGACGAAAAACATCCCACGCGATCTTATAAGCGCCATGGCCCTGTCGGATCTCTCATCCGACCACTCGCCCTTGTTGTTAACCCTTCTTCAAAGCCCAGAAATCACGGACCACCCCATAGGCTGACGTCGCACAACACCAACTGGATGAAATATAGAAAGTATGTGAGTTCCCACATTGAGCTAACTCCTCAACTAAACATCGAATCGGACATCGACTACTCTACCGCCGCGCTGGAAGAGGTACTCGTCACAGCAGCCAGGATCTCAACACCAAAAGGGAAGGATGTGAAAATTAAGACGTTCAAAACCAGCCTGCAAATTGAACAGCTGGTTCTGGAAAAAAGGCGTCTGCGACGGGCGTGGCAAACCAGCAGGTCACCATGCTCAAAGCAACGTCTTAATGAAGCCACCCGCAAACTAAGCCGGGCTCTGAAGCAAGATGCTGAAAACGCACAACTAAAATATATAGAAAAACTATCGCCAACTAGTACAAAGCATCCCTTGTGGAGGGCTCACCCAAATCTAAGCTCTCCGGCTGAAACCGTAACCCCAATAAGAAATTCTTCAGGTTGCTGGGCCCGCAGCGACAAAGACAGAGCCGAAACATTTGCATTACATCTCAGAGGCGTCTTCCAGCCGAACCCCTCAGCAAATGCACATGTTCTTCCGCAAATTCACTCCGAGACGGAATTAACGCCAACTTCATTTCGGCCGAACGAGATTACAAAAATCATTAGGGAGCTAAAACCAAAAAAGGCTCCAGGCCAGGACCTAATAACTACAAAAATGATAATGGAACTTCCGTACTGTGCTGTTGAGGTCATCTGTAAGCTCTTCAATGGTATCATAAGTCTCGGCTACTACCCAAGTAAATGGAAAAAATCAATTATAATAATGATACCGAAGCCTGGAAAAGATCACACGATCCCGTCATCTTACAGACCAATAAGTTTATTATCATGCCTGTCCAAACTTTTCGAAAAATGCCTTCTAACGCGCATAATACCATATATGGAAGCTCACAACATTATCCCAGCCCATCAATTTGGCTTCAGAGAAAAACACGGTACTATCGAGCAAGTTAACAGAATAACATCAGAGATTCGCACAGCCTTCGAGCTTAGAGAATACTGCAGCGCGATATTCCTCGACGTATCTCAAGCATTTGACCGCGTCTGGCTCAAAGGTCTTATGCATAAAATTAAAACACACTTGCCTGGGTACACTCATAAACTCCTTGAATCTTACCTCTACAACAGAGCCTTCGCAGTGAGGTGCAACACAACAATATCCGACAACTACACTATCGAAGCTGGAGTCCCACAAGGCAGCGCACTTGGGCCAACTCTATTCGTCCTCTACACAGCGGACATTCCCACAAGTGACCGACTAACAACATCCACCTTTGCTGACGACACTGCGATCCTTAGCCGCTCCAGATGCCCAGTCCGTGCATCAACCCAACTCGCCAAACATCTCATGGTAGTCGAGAAGTGGCTATCTGACTGGCGTATCAAAATAAACGAACAAAAGTGTAAACACATAACGTTTACTCTTAACAGGCAAACTTGCCCTCCGCTCTACCTGAATAGCACGCAGATCCCCCAAGTCAACGAAGTAACGTATCTCGGCATCCATCTCGACAGACGTCTAACATGGCGTAGACATATCGAATGCAAGAAATTACACCTAAAGCTGAAAGCCAGCAGCCTCCACTGGATTATAAACGCCCGCTCGCCCTTGTGCCTGGACTATAAGGTCCTGCTCTATAACTCCACTCTTAAGCCAATCTGGACGTATGGCTCCCAGCTTTGGGGGAACGCGAGCAGAACCAACATTGATATCATACAGCGCGCTCAATCAAAGATCCTGCGAACTATCACTGGGGCACCATGGTATATTCGAAACCAAAACATCCACAGGGACCTCGGCATTTTCGCAGTAAAAGATGAAATAGACAAGCAAAAAGCGTCCTATAATGAAAAACTCTCTGTCCACCCAAATCCCCTCGCAAGGGTCTTGACTCGGGTTTCCAACCGATCCCGCCTGCAACGTACCGACCTTCCAACCCAGCCATAATTTGTCAGGGCCATTTCTAATGTTCCAGTCTACATGACTGTTAGCTAGGTTATAGTATAAGATTTGATACACTTATTGTTAGTCTCAAAAATGAGAAGATTCAATAAATAAAAGCAAAGTATAAAAAAAAAAAAAAAAAAAAAAAAGAAGCTTGATCTGCGTGCAACAATAAGACACACTGTCCCGAATAGTCTGTCTCTTATAGTCTCTGAGATCTAGGTGTTCATACGGACGGACAGGCGGACACATGGACATGGCTATAACGTCTCGGCTATTGACGCTGATCAATAATATACATATATTCTTTATGGGGTCGGAGACACTTCCTTCTGCCTGTTACATACATTTTCGGTCGGCATAAAGTTATAATACCCTTCTACCCTTTGGGTAGGCGGGTATAAAAATATTGCCTCAGTTTCTGACCTAAGGGACGGAAACCTGCTACTACTGGTCAAATCCGAACAAGTCGCCAACGTATTTATAAAATCAACTCCTCCACACGGCATCTGTCGCATCGAATGCAAATATCACGAAAATCTAAACTCTATTATAGGCACAATATACGCACCATACCTCATAAATGTTGCCGAAGAAGAATGTACCATGAAAGAAGCGAAAAATCTATTTAAAGCTTCTCATCCGAAAGCTTCATCTCCACATAGATACGCCGGCGTAGCCGCCGAAAATCAATAAAATTCTTCAAAAACAAATGCCGACAAAACAGCAACTGAAAACCATACACAAAGCAAACACTCTCTAGCAACATCATCCTCTCTTACTTTACTACCCATCCATCCCCACTTCACTCACCATTCTATGCGTATTGAAACAGAAACTTCAAATAACTCACTCTCAACTATTACAAACAACAACACACCCATAAAATCAATCATAGATCAAAGCCTTACACTCAATTCAAGAAAAGCTCAAAGTTAGCTCTACTCTCAATTCAAGTAAAGCTTAAAGCTCCTAATTCAACTTAAATCAAACAACTAATGCGAACTTAAGTTCCAACACATACTCCATAATACCATCCACCTCTACAAATCTTATCTACAAACCATTGAAAATCGATGATAAATTTGAATTATATGACTCAATGCCAAAATAATATTGTATTAAACAAAATAATAATTGTCTGCCTTATGACATACATCTTTTTCTTTTTTTCCAATAATGACTTTAAAAGTTATTCAATGGAACTTAAAAGATTATACAAATTTCCACAGCGAATACTTGTCTCAAAAGACACTTTCTCTGAAACAAGTATATGCACCCACTAAAATATCTCCATCCGCTAGAAAAATGGAATCAGATTTCACTTTGGTTGAACTAAATATTGCTCTCAAAAAGCTAAAGGCAAAACTTCGGGGTATGACCGCATATCATATCCCATGGATAAACATCTGCCATTTTCCGCAAAATTCAAGCTAAAAAAAATATATAATTGTATTATAAATGGAGGACAGTATCCTCACACTGTAGTGGTCCCAGTTTTAAAACCAAATAACCCGCTTCAGGCTCAACTAGTTCCCGCCCGATATCTGTACTTTTATGTCAATCGAAAACCCTTGAAAAAATGCTTGCCCTTCGTCATATGTGGTTTATCTCCAAGAATAATTTAATAAATCCCAATCAAGTGGGTTTTAAACCCAAACACAGTACTATGGACTCCCTTCTTATATACAGCATTTCACGTCCGACGCTCTTTCAACAAAAAATCACGTCACCCTTTTGGCGACTGATTTTGAAAAAGCATTCAACCGTGTGGGCGTTCATACCGTTCTTCAGCAACTCGTTGATTGGCAGTTGGGATCAAAAACTTTCAACTTGGTGAAGACCTTTATGACCCACCGCTCTTTTCGAGTCAAAAGTCACAACGTATTTTCCGACTTTTAAAATATATACAATGGGATCCCCCAAGGATCTCCTCTATCTGTGAAGCTATTTATTATCGCATTTGAGCAAGTCAATAAAATTATCCTGAGGCATCAAAATATCAAGCTAATAATGTACGCAGATGACGCAATAATAGTAAGCAAAACTAAAAACCTTTATATTCTCAATAACATTTTAAAACTCTTATTGGAAGAACTTTACATATGGGGTCTTGGCTCTGGAGCCACACTTGCTCATAGTAAATGCAAGCTCCTTCATATCTGCAAACATAGGTAATGTATATATCAAGCATTATTATTTAACAATATAAATATAGTCTGCACAGATGATTTTAAAATACTTGGCATATATTTCGATAAAAGGATGACGTTTAGAAAACACTGCTCTTATTTAGTCTTGACAGTCTTGATAAAAAGTTAAATATTGTAAAGTACCTTAGCTCCAAGCACTTGTTAATGTAAACGCGCTAATTAATATTACTAGATTCTTTCAAAAATTGAATATGGTCTGCCCATTTTTGGTATGCCAAATCCTATATAAAACTCCATCCACCATACCATACTGCTGTTCGATGCAGTCTAAAGGCCTTTCCAATCTCTCCTGTAAAATGTTTCCTAATAGAAGCTGGCCTACCTATCATAGCACAAAAACTATGGAAGCAACAGCCAGACTTATTGCACAATTACTTCAATCCCCAAACACCCAACTCCAAAAAATAATGCGGTGTCCTCTTGCTCAGAGAAGAAAATACAAGCCTATCTCCACCCTTCGCCATTGCGCACATCTATGCAAGCAGTTTGAAGTCCCCTTACCTTCAAAAACCAGGACTTTGATTCCAAGGATCAAACTAGCAGCAGTGTCTTCCAGAAACTTATTATTGAAGAGGCTTCAAAAAAAACATGTTAAACCACACTTGGATTTATACTGATGGAACAAAAACCGAAAACTTCACTGCCTTTGTTTATGCGGATGGCTCCCAAACTTTTGTTTGGTGTTTGCGGCTGAAGCGGTGGGCATCCTCAAGGCTGTAGAGTTCGCCATTAACAATCGCGGCAAATTTGTAATCTCCACCGCCAGTCTATCGACTGTTGATAACATAGCAAACTGCAAAAACAAAAACATCACCATCACACCGCTTTCATAACACCCGATGGTCATTACGAATACCTCCGCATCCCTTTTGGCCTTATGAATGGGCCAGCAGTATTCCAACGCTTTATTTCAAATGTTTTGAATGATATGATTCATTCTCATCAGGTGTATGTGTACATGGATGACATAATTCTTGCAACAAAAACTGTTGATGAGCACATGGTACTGTTAGCAAAGTTGTTGGACCGACTTGTAGAGAATAATCTTGAAATCAATTGTAAGAAGAGTATTTTTTTGGAAAAGCGAATTGAGTATTTGGGATACAAGGTTAGTGTAGATGGTATTTTACCCAGTGATGCACATTTAAAGGTCATTAGAGAATATCCCGAACCCTTAAATAGTAAAAGTCTTCACTCGTGCCTAGGCTTATTTTCTTATTTTCGCTAATTTGTTCCGTCATTCTCACGAATAGCTAAACCCTTGAATGAATTATTGAAAAATGGTGGGCCCTTTCCAATGGGAAAATTAGAATCAGAGGCTTTCAATTCCCTTAAGACTGCTTTGTCTAGCCCTCCTGTCCTGAGTTTGTTTAACCCGGATTCCGAAACTGAATTGCATACTGATGCCAGTTCGCATGGATTTGGCGCGGTACTTTTACAACGTCAAACCGATGGCAAGTTGCATCCTATCTTTTCTATTCCCGTAAAGCTACAGCTGCTGAAGCTCGTTATCATAGTTTTGAGCTCGAAACCTTGGCGATAATTTATGCGCTACGAAGATTTCGTGTGTATTTAGAGCATAAACCGTTCCGTATTGTAACCGATTGTAATTCGTTAGTGCAAACCTTGAGTAAGAAAGCTATTAACCCACGTATTGCCCGTTGGTCCCTGGAGTTGGAAAATTATAATTATTCTATCGTTCATAGACCTGGTTCCAGCATGGCACATGTAGATGCCTTGAGCCGACAAACTGAGCTATTGGAGTCTGTTGCTGATGAGTGTTGTGACCCCTGTGTAGTTCCTGAAAAATCTGATTTAGAACCGTGTGATTCCGTAAAATTGATAGAACCGTGTGTTACCGTGGAGCCGTTAGAACCGTGTAGTACACTAGAACCGTGTGATTCCGTAAAGTCGATAGAACCGTGTGTTACCGTGGAGCCGTTAGAACCGTGTAGTACACTAGAGCCGCTAGAACCGTGTAATACCCAGAAACTGTTGGAGGATTGTGAAAGTATGATCGGGATTGTGGGCGCCACACCCGATGATGTCGATTTATTGTTGCAAACCGAACAAAATAGAGACCCGATAATAATGGAAATCCGAGATAAATTGGAGAAAGGAAACCTTGAGGGCTTTGAATTAATAGATGGTATCGTTTATAAAGATGTTGCAAATGGTCAGGTCCGAATGTATGCTCCTATTCATATGCAGGATCAGCTAATTCGTGTGATCCATGAAAAACTAGGCCACCTAGGAGTCGACAAGTGTGTCAGTAATCTGAAGGCGAAGTGTTGGTTTCCTTGTATGAAAAACGAAGGTGGAATCTTATATTCGAAACTGTTTGCCATGTATATTACATTCCGTTCCGAGAAGTATGCATCATCGAACACTTCATAGTATACCAAAGATTCCAATTCCTTTTGACACCATCCACATCGATCATTTGGGACCATTGCCTAGTATCAATTCAAAAAGAAAACACTTGCTAGTGGTAGTAGATGCTTTTACTAAATATGTAAAGTTATTTCCAGTTAACTCTACGAGTACCCGTGAGGTGAATTGTTCTCTTGTTAAATATTTCGAATACTACAGCCGACCTAGGAGAATAATATCCGATCGAGGAACATGTTTTACGTCATTCGAATTTACTGAGTTTCTGAATGCTCGTAACATCGAACATATTAAAGTCGCTACGGCCGCTCCACAAGCAAATGGTCAAGTTGAACGTATTAATCGAGTGTTAACACCTATGTTGGGAAAGCTGTCTGAGCCCTTAAACCAGGCTGATTGGTATAAGTTTGTTAACCGTGTAGAGTTTGCTTTGAATAATTGTGTTCAGAAAAGTACTGGTAAAGCCCCTAGTGTATTGCTGTTCGGTACCGAGCAACGTGGTCCTATAGTTGATGAATTATCAGAGTATATTGAAGAAAAGTTGGATAGTTGTAAGCCGTGTGATTTGAAATCTGTTAGGGCAGAAGCTAGTGAGAGTATAATAAAGTCGCAAGAACAAAATGAAAGGCAATATGCTTTGAAGCATAAAGCACCTAGACAGTACAAAGTTAATGATTTTGTTGCAATTCGAAATGTCGATGTTACTGCAGGACCCTGTAAAAGTTTGCGCCCAAATATAGAGGGCCATACAAAATTAATCGTGTTCTGCCTAACGACCGATATGAGGTGACCGATGTTGATAGCTGCCAGCTGACACAACTCCCATACAGTGGAATCCTCGAACCAGCGAGACTAAAGCCATGGATGGATGCGTGTAATAAAACGATAAATTAATGTAGCTAATACGTACAAATATTTTGTAAACAATCAAAAATCGATATATTGTAATGTAAATTTAAGATCGAGGTCGATCTATAGTCAGATTGGCCGAATGTAAACACTGTAGTTTTAACCTATCGATAAGTCTTAATCTATGTTCACATCTAAGTCAGTATATACTAGAAAGTAAGGGATTTGGCAATAAAGTCGCGTTGGTCACTTTTGAATAAGGGACGCCAGGCAACGCGCGCGCAAAAAGAAAAGCTGCGAGGAAAAAATTAAAAAACTGAGAAATAAACTATTTAAAATATTTAATAATAATAATTAATATTTAACTGAAAAAACCAAGAAGTTTACAAACGTTTACAAAAGTTGAAACTAATCAATAAGTAAGAAAGCTACTGTTGAGTTTGCTCGACTGTGAGATACCCGCCACCCAATTTTACCAGCGAAATGTTATATTTTTAAAAAATGTACTAAAAATATATCAAAGCAAATACCAAAATTTTCTGTGTTCGAAATTATTAGCTTTACGGCACTTTAGTAGGTTTATTGAACACCATTATTATGTCACGGACTGACATAGTAACTAACCAGGTGCTGATGACGCCTTACAAAAGTTATTCTTCAATAAATTCTATGTTTCTTATCCGATTTTTGGAGATCATTAAGATGATAACTAGTATTCTGCGTGTCAAAATTGAACGTTCTAGGCTTAAAATGACGCTTGCAATTTGGTTTTATTCGATTTACATGGGCGGAAGGGGGCGTGGCCAAAATCTAAAACAAGCTTGATCTGCGTGCAACAATAAGACACACTGTCCCGAATAGTCTGTCTCTTATAGTCTCTGAGATCTAGGTGTTCATACGGACGGACAGGCGGACACATGGACATGGCTATAACGTCTCGGCTATTGACGCTGATCAATAATATACATATATTCTTTATGGGGTCGGAGACACTTCCTTCTGCCTGTTACATACATTTTCGGTCGGCATAAAGTTATAATACCCTTCTACCCTTTGGGTAGGCGGGTATAAAAATATTGCCTCAGTTTCTGACCTAAGGGACGGAAACCTGCTACTACTGGTCAAATCCGAACAAGTCGCCAACGTATTTATAAAATCAACTCCTCCACACGGCATCTGTCGCATCGAATGCAAATATCACGAAAATCTAAACTCTATTATAGGCACAATATACGCACCATACCTCATAAATGTTGCCGAAGAAGAATGTACCATGAAAGAAGCGAAAAATCTATTTAAAGCTTCTCATCCGAAAGCTTCATCTCCACATAGATACGTCGGCGTAGCCGCCGAAAATCAATAAAATTCTTCAAAAACAAATGCCGACAAAACAGCAACTGAAAACCATACACAAAGCAAACACTCTCTAGCAACATCATCCTCTCTTACTTTACTACCCATCCATCCCCACTTCACTCACCATTCTATGCGTATTGAAACAGAAACTTCAAATAACTCACTCTCAACTATTACAAACAACAACACACCCATAAAATCAATCATAGATCAAAGCCTTACACTCAATTCAAGAAAAGCTCAAAGTTAGCTCTACTCTCAATTCAAGTAAAGCTTAAAGCTCCTAATTCAACTTAAATCAAACAACTAATGCGAACTTAAGTTCCAACACATACTCCATAATACCATCCACCTCTACAAATCTTATCTACAAACCATTGAAAATCGATGATAAATTTGAATTATATGACTCAATGCCAAAATAATATTGTATTAAACAAAATAATAATTGTCTGCCTTATGACATACATCTTTTCTTTTTTTCCAATAATGACTTTAAAAGTTATTCAATGGAACTTAAAAGATTATACAAATTTCCACAGCGAATACTTGTCTCAAAAGACACTTTCTCTGAAACAAGTATATGCACCCACTAAAATATCTCCATCCGCTAGAAAATGGAATCAGATTTCACTTTGGTTGAACTAAATATTGCTCTCAAAAAGCTAAAGGCAAAACTTCGGGGTATGACCGCATATCATATCCCATGGATAAACATCTGCCATTTTCCGCAAAATTCAAGCTAAAAAAATATATAATTGTATTATAAATGGAGGACAGTATCCTCACACTGTAGTGGTCCCAGTTTTAAAACCAAATAACCCGCTTCAGGCTCAACTAGTTCCCGCCCGATATCTGTACTTTTATGTCAATCGAAAACCCTTGAAAAAATGCTTGCCCTTCGTCATATGTGGTTTATCTCCAAGAATAATTTAATAAATCCCAATCAAGTGGGTTTTAAACCCAAACACAGTACTATGGACTCCCTTCTTATATACAGCATTTCACGTCCGACGCTCTTTCAACAAAAATCACGTCACCCTTTTGGCGACTGATTTTGAAAAAAGCATTCAACCGTGTGGGCGTTCATACCGTTCTTCAGCAACTCGTTGATTGGCAGTTGGGATCAAAAACTTTCAACTTGGTGAAGACCTTTATGACCCACCGCTCTTTTCGAGTCAAAAGTCACAACGTATTTTCCGACTTTTAAAATATATACAATGGGATCCCCCAAGGATCTCCTCTATCTGTGAAGCTATTTATTATCGCATTTGAGCAAGTCAATAAAATTATCCTGAGGCATCAAAATATCAAGCTAATAATGTACGCAGATGACGCAATAATAGTAAGCAAAACTAAAAACCTTTATATTCTCAATAACATTTTAAAACTCTTATTGGAAGAACTTTACATATGGGGTCTTGGCTCTGGAGCCACACTTGCTCATAGTAAATGCAAGCTCCTTCATATCTGCAAACATAGGTAATGTATATATCAAGCATTATTATTTAACAATATAAATATAGTCTGCACAGATGATTTCAAAATACTTGGCATATATTTCGATAAAAGGATGACGTTTAGAAAACAATATTAAATATTGTAAAGTACCTTAGCTCCAAGCACTTGTTAATGTAAACGCGCTAATTAATATTACTAGATTCTTTCAAAAATTGAATATGGTCTGCCCATTTTTGGTATGCCAAATCCTATATAAAACTCCATCCACCATACCATACTGCTGTTCGATGCAGTCTAAAGGCCTTTCCAATCTCTCCTGTAAAATGTTTCCTAATAGAAGCTGGCCTACCTATCATAGCACAAAAAACTATGGAAGCAACAGCCAGACTTATTGCACAATTACTTCAATCCCCAAACACCCAACTCCAAAAAATAATGCGGTGTCCTCTTGCTCAGAGAAGAAAATACAAGCCTATCTCCACCCTTCGCCATTGCGCACATCTATGCAAGCAGTTTGAAGTCCCCTTACCTTCAAAAACCAGGACTTTGATTCCAAGGATCAAACTAGCAGCAGTGTCTTCCAGAAACTTATTATTGAAGAGGCTTCAAAAAAAACATGTTAAACCACACTTGGATTTATACTGATGGAACAAAAACCGAAAACTTCACTGCCTTTGCTTATGCGGATGGCTCCCAAACTTTTGTTTGGTGTTTGCGGCTGAAGCGGTGGGCATCCTCAAGGCTGTAGAGTTCGCCATTAACAATCGCGGCAAATTTGTAATCTCCACCGCCAGTCTATCGACTGTTGATAACATAGCAAACTGCAAAAACAAAAACATCACCATTGCCTCATCAGAGATGCAATCATAAAAAATCCTTCAAAGATCTAAATTTACTATATTCCTAGCCCCAAAGGAATCTCTGGCAATGAACTAGCGGACACTGTTGTAAAATTTTTCACACAAAAACCAACAATTACAGTTATCCCATCAATGAAAAAAAAATTATACAAGGCCATATATATATCTACACGAAAAAAACCTTCATGTTTGGACTGAATTCCAACACTGGTATAAGACTTCCAACCCAAACATGAAACAAATTTTTTACCCAGCCAATTGTTCCCGGATAAAATGCACCATCTTTAGCCGACTTCGGATTGGCCATACGTATACCACCCACTCGTTCACTTGAGTAGTCTCCGCAGATCGATTTTCAATAACAGCACTCCTTCATCACAATTAAACAATCCATCCATCTCAAATATCGATAACATTTTCACATTTATAAAATCTGCCAACGTAAAAAATTTAACAAATAATCTGTTAAAACCGGGCTGAAGGCCTAGTTGCTAGCGCCCGCATTTTCTTACTAGCCTCATTATTATTTTATAAATGTAATTAAGCTATATCTAATAAATAAAATAAATAATGCTCAAATACTGCATGAAGAAAACAGAAAACGATTGAATCTCTTTTGTTTTTTTACATGTGTTTCATAATGCTGAAGAGTCTCATTATTGTAACGTAATAAGAAAAAATTAGCAAAAATTTGATTTGCTTCATCAAAAAAGGCTGATTGTAATTAATACACTTTAATCCGGTACGAATGACCGAATTGTTGACTTCCAAAGAAATTATAACACCAGCACAATTTTTTTCTTATTTTAACAATATGTTTATTAGCAAATATTAATTAAATATACATTTCATTCGATTTACTTTAAATTTACGCAACAAAGTTAGATGCGTTTCGTCGAGACGCTGAACTAGAATCAAGTCTTAGTTTATGAACCGGTCTCAAAAGAATAAAAAATGAGTTCGTTTCATGAACTTAGAAGATCGCTTATCGATTACCAAACTTAACTAATTATCGAATTCAAATTTTGTCCTTGGACAGGAGTTTCTGGGGATCTTTGAATCGCTTATTAATACAATGTCTCCTTCGTTTAAAAGCTTATTAGCTTTTATCCATTTTCGATTACATAATAAATATTGTCTATAATCTCTTTCTCACTTATGCCTAAATAAGTCTGATATTTTTTGCGCAGCTTTCCACATGTTTAACATTTTCAGATCATTGCTAGTGGCATTTGAATAAAATGACTCTTATAATTAGGACCAATTAATACATTGTTGGGAGAAAAGGTTCTGATTTAATCGATTCGGAGGGTATATACAAAAGTGGTCTACTGTTCAACATAAATTCAATTTAGCAAAATATTGTTCTTAACACATATTCCTTTGGAAATCTCTCTTTTAAAAGATACATTAAATATTTTTTTGCTGACTGAATGAGACGCTCCCAGGCTCCTCCCATGTGTGGGGATAAGGGATAAAATTGTTCCCATTATCCTAATAAAGCTCTGTAGGAAAACCTCTGCTTCCAAATTTGTCGGAAAACATGCATGAATGCATTAGAAGACGAGTCTTCGGCAATCTCCAAATGAACGGCTCGGGATGACATACATGTAAATAGAACGCCGTATCGTTTGACATGACTTCGATTAACTAAGATCTCAAAGGGGCCGAAATAGTCTACTCCCTGTTCAATTCTACATAAAGGTAACTGACCCATTGTGGGTATAAGAGGTTTTGAATTTTTATTTCTGCAGTACTGACAATTCCTGGCTACTGTCTTTACAAGACATTTTATTATCCAGTACTTTTGACGTAAGTTGGCTATCATGGTTTCGGTGCAGATATGACAGTTACAGGTTGTGTTTTCAAAGAACTAGATCTGTCTAGTGAATTTGAGTTTAAGAGATTTTCAATGTCCTTCTTATACGAGTCAAATTGTACCTTTCGATAAATAAAATGCTCACCTCTATCTAATTCATCCGCTGTCAGTTCGCCCATAAGTTTTCGTTCCTTGTTTGATTTGAAATTGTTTATGTATCTCATAGTCCATGCAGTACACCGTAAGTATCGCATCCAGTTTGAGAATCTTGAAATATCAGGTAAAATTATATTAATTTTTGACTCAATAATAACATTAACAAATTCTTTTCCTACTTCGTTATTATGTTCCTGACTAATTTGGTAACTTTTCCCTAGAGGCAATTCAGAATATGGTTTATATAAAAATAGTGTCCCTTTAAACCAAATGTCATCATTGGAAAAGATTGTCTTAATAATTTTTGTTGCTTTGTCTGCTGGGTTTAATTTTGATGGAACATAAAGCCAGTCACACATGTTAGTAAGCTGTTGGATTTCTCATAAGACGTTTGCTACAAATACTTTAAAGCGTATATTCCTTGACGTTAGCCAAAAGAGAACTATTTCGGAATCAGTCCATAAAAATATCCATTTTATAAGTATATTCAAAATGTCTTTAACAGTTCAACTTAATCTTGCCCCCATAAGTGCGGCCTGTAATTCCAACCTTGGGATTGACATTGATTTTAGTGGCGAAACTCTTGACTTGGCTAATATAAGTGAGCATTTAGTGTGATTTTCGTAATTGAAACGCAGATATGTGCATGAAGCAGAAGCAGACTTAGAAACATCACTAAATATGTGCAATTGTACATCACTTTTGTCAATAGGGAGAGATGTCATTAGTCGTGGAATGGACAGTTCCTTTATTTTTGAAATGTTTGAAACCAAGTTTTTCCAAATTTCGAAATAATCATCGGTTAGGAAATCGTCCCATTGAATTCCGCTATCCCAGATAGACTGCAACAAAATTGTATTTGCAATTAAAATATTTGATAAAAAACCGAGAGGGTCAAAAATCGACATTGTTATTTTGAGTACTTCTCTTTTTGTTGGCCGTCGTAATAAATTTATAATGTCGTCATATGCCTTCTTAAATTTAAGATTTAAACCAAAGCTATCTTTATTGAAATCCCAAATAAGTCCTAACACGCGTTCTTCTGTTGTGTTATTAATTTGTTTTTTATCTGTTGTTTTAGTGTCAACACTTTCAAGGTCCACTTTGTTTAAAACTTCATTCGAATTTGATGTCCACATCGTAAATCCTGCTTATTTGTGGGTAAATATTACTTCTTTAATTCGTTTCACTAGACAATCGATATCACTTTCTCCTCCCAAGTAGTCGTCCATATAATGTTTTTTAATTATATCAACAGCTGCCTTAGGGTATTTCTCACTAAATTCTTGTGCATTATGAATTCTGGCTTGCTGTGCAATACTTGGACTACACTTTGCACCAAAGAACAATACTTGTATTTCATATTCGGTGTGTGTTTTGTGTTCCCTAAAGTTAATCAAAACTGCAATTAGCTGATTATAAAGGCCAGAACCTGTTAACAAAAAATCATTCAGACAAGCACCATTGCTTTTTGAGGCGGCATCAAAAACTATCCTGAGTTTGTCTGGCTTATTGGCATTTATAACCCCGAAGTGAGGGAGATAATAAGTTAATTTTGTTTTGTTTATAACTTCGTCCGGATCCAATTTTCGTAAATATCCTTTGGCTATGTATGAATGAATTACTTCTTTATATTTTCGTCCACAAGCTGGGTCGTTTTTAATTTTCTTCTGTGGACTTAAAATTCTGCTAAATGCATTTTTATAACTTTTAGGCAGTGTTATATTTTCTCTTTTTCCAAAAAAGACCACATTCAAATCGGCTGCCATTTCGCTTTAAAGTTTTCTCTATGATCTTCATGCATTTTTTTTCCTCCAATGAAATTGGGTTTTCTTTAGGAGTTGTCAATTCGTTTTCGATTGTTCAGTACGATTTTACTAGATCATGTAAGACATTTAAGTCGTCTTTGTCCTCTTTGTCGTCAACGTAATTTTTTTTATTAAAAACGAATAATCTGCAGAATTTTTGTTATTTGTTTCCTTTAAACCATGAATAACCCAACTCAATAATGCCTTGGTATTTACTGGACCCTCAGGTGATTCATATTTGATTTTTCGAGATATGATAACGGACCAATTGTCTTGGCCTATAAGAATTTTTGGTTGTGCCTTATTGTAACAACAATCTATAAATGGTTCATTACCGATTAGATCTCCAACATCTAAAGTCTGTGTAGGTAGATGTAGGTCTGCGACTGTTTTGACTTTCTTAAAGTGAAGCTTCTTGATGACTGACTTTTTCCTTTTATACGGACGCTAAAAATTTTTGAATCTTGCTGTTCGTAAATCTCATTATTTGCCCATTGCATTTTTAAAGGGCTATTAGGGCCTTCTATTTCTAAGTCCTTTGCTAGATCCTGATCTAATAGTAATACTGTAGAGGCTTCATCCAGCAATGCAAATGTATCAATAGTCTTTGTTTTTCCGATAATTGAAATGGGAATAACTTTCAACAATACTTTTGTGTTGTTTAAATTTATGTTGCAGTTAATATTACTTTCTTCATTTGATTCTTCACGAGTTGGAAAGTTTTCTTGGTTTGATTTTTGTTGATTATCTTTATGTAACAATGTGTTATGTGTCCTTTTACAATTGTGAATGTTACATACTTTTTTACGCTTGCAATTTTTCCTAAGATGATTTTTTCCTAAACATGAAATGCATAAGGCATTTTGGGTAACATATTCCCATCTTTTGTCAATAACTAAGTCTTTAAATTTTGAGCAAGTAGTAATATAGTAGTTAGTTAGCTTACAGAAATTACAATACATAGTTGTTTGTTAAATAATAATTTTGAGTTGAAGTCATCAATGTGGTATCTTTGTTTTTAGTTTGACCATTACCTAACATGGAAGCTGCTTTAATGGTTTTATTTAATCAAGCATGAAATACAATACTTTTTGGATCTTTTGATTTTTAATCTTTTTAATCTTGATAATATCTCATAAAGGCTATACGTTGTGATACTGGAAGTTTTGCTATTATTTCATTGAATAACAGTGGATTTCTTAATTGATCTACATCATCATACGAAATTAGAGTGTGAATAAGATTTGTTGTCGTGGAATTTTATGAGTCGGTCATATTTATCATCTCTTATTATTGGAATGTTGTTAATTCTATCTATCAAATCTATCTTTTAAAATGTCAATAATGATGTTGACATTGTCAGGAAGTATTAAAAGTGCATGGACACGTTCTTTAGCTTATCCAGATAAAGCATTTCTTAGTTGACTTATATTTTCCGAATTGGTAAAGCCACAAGCTTTCGTATTATTCATAACTCATTATAAAATAATGGCCATTCTACAGGGTCTCCTGAGAATGATGGTAGTTCCTGTTTGCCTAGCTATAAAGGTTTCTATGATTGTATTTTGTAAATGTCCATTACCTTCAGCTGCACGTTCATCAAAGTTTAATTTTTTTGGTTGATTGTTTACCCACTTACGTGTATGGCGTTCAGATCCGATGAAGTTTTCGTCAAGTTCTTCATTTTTTAATTGTTGGCTGCAAGAATCCGCTCTGGCCATCTTTAGTTGTTGTTCCAGTTTTAATTGCTTTTCTTGAAATTCTTGCGTCGCCCGTTGTAGTTGTATTTCCTGATTTTTCTTCAAGTACTCCATTTCTAATTCCAACTGTTGCGTCTTAGTTTAAGTGATCGGTCGGCTCGTTTCAGACTGCTGCTCTTCCATATTTGCCATTGGGGTTGATTTGGCAATGGCGTCCGTTGGCTGCATTGTACTTTCATATTCCGGGCTGACACTTTGGCTAGATACGCCTGGTCGTGGTGTATCCATATTTTTTCCTGAACTTGTCACTATTTGTCTTGGATTAGTTCCTTTTTTTGGTGGTGCCATAATTTAATTTATAGTCACACAATTGCCGTCAATACATTCACATTCAGTTTCTAGGAATAAGCTGTCTGCTTCTTGTCTTGATCCACACATACTCAAAATAAGACGTCGTCATATGCTTGTGTGTGTATGCATGTGGATGATGAAATTCCAGAGAAGTTGTGAAATGGGCAAATTTTATATTTGTACAAATTGAGCGTTCCATGTGCCGTTCAGTAGGCTCCGAACGACTAATTGTTGTTACCAACCTGTAATTAATACACTTTAATCCGGTAAGAATGACCAATTGTTGTTACCAACCTGTAATTAATACATTTAAATCTGGTACGAATGACCGAATTGTTGACTTACAAAGAAATTATAACACCAGCACAATTTTCTTCTTATTTTAACAATATGTTTATTAGCAAATATTAATTAAATAAACATTTCATTTGACTGACTTTAAATTTGCGCAACCAAATTAGACGTGTTTCGTCGAGACGCTGAACTAGAATCAATTCTTAGTTCATGAACCGGTGTCAAAAGAATAAAAAATGAGTTTGTTTCGTGAACTTAGAAGATCGCTTATCGATTACCAAACATAACTAATTATCGAATTCAAATGTATGTATTAACGATAAATATCGTTAAAATTCACAAACTCTGATTATACCCATTTAATGAAATATCTTGGCTAACAAGGTCAATAATACTTTAAATATATTTCGCTGAATCATAGCTGAACCAACAAAACTGAATAAGTCTGTTAAACAGATCGGAATATATTTTCCTTTTAGTTTTATACCGGATTGCTATTAATTCCAACATGACATAATAATTTTCCAGCGAACCGGTAGGTAAATGACTGACCTCAACTTATGCTCCATCTTTAAAAATCTTTTTCAAAAAATCAAACACTAAGTATAGACTTAAGTCTCCTATTTAAGTCATGGATTTTAAAAAAATCATGTCCTTTTGCGTTTGTCCGAATGTGTGTAACAGGCAGAAGGAGGCATCTACGACCCCATAAAGTATATATTCTTGATCAGCATCAACAGCCGAGTCGATGTAACCCTGTCTGTCTGTCCGTCTGTCTTTATGAACATCGAGATCTCAGAGACTATAAAAGCTAGAGCTATCAAATTTGGAGACAACATATACAAACTTGGTGTGCAGATCAAGTTTATTTTAGAAGTTGGCCAAGCCCCCTTCCGCCCCCGTAAATCGAAAAAAAAACGATTTCCAAGCATCATGTTAAAGCAAGAACTTTCAGTTTTGGCACACACAATACTTATCATTAACTTAATGATCTCTAAAAATTAAGTTACAATCGGACAAAAAAACACAGAAGTTATCAACGAATTGTATAAAGCGAAATCGGGTGCAGCTGCACCTGTTCAGCTAGTTGTCACTCAGTGACAATTAATTACGGTATATTTTTTGGTATATTTTTTGTATATTTTTAGTATATTTTCCAGTATATTTTTGGAAAATATAATATTTCGATGGTCGTTTTTTATTATTCTTCCATTCAGTTAAATTGAGTGTCGAGTATCTCATAGTCGAGCAAACTCGATAGTAGCTTTCTTACTTGTTTTACCCAATAATTATTATATTTTTCATAATTTTATAACATTATTAAACGCTGCGCATGTACGCTAAAAATCCATGACCTCGTACAGTCAAAGATTGACAGTAGCCGTTCCCACTTGTTTATGACTCATTTTACTAAATAATTTAATTATTTTATACCACTCTCTGAGTTAACCCTTAACGTGCCGAAAGGTACTTTCTTTTCCGAAATTTTTGGAAGATTTTCATATCTCTTTTTTACATAAATATTATTTGCACATTTCGAATTTTTTCTATTAAATTTCCTAATACAACTAATAAATACCCATTATTAAATTCTTGACTTAAATCAGCCTCTTCATGTCATTCATATTACTCTTCAAAAATGATATTAATGTTCCGCAAAAAATCGTCTATTTCCTTTTCTAAATTTTGGCCTTACCAGAAAGTCATTACAATCGTGCCATCTCATCAACTATATATCTTTTAAGCTGTTCTATCAATTTGTCAATTTGACGTCAGCCGTCAAAGGCAGCAAGGGGATCAACATGTAATCCCAGTATTGGCTGGGGCAAGTGCCGTGCTTGCTCCTACTGTCGGAAGAGCGGCTAGAATCTCCACGCGAGGGCGGCTGGTAGCAGGCCCCTAGTACGGTCATGTCTCTGCTAGGGATGCTGACTAATTGTAGTCGGGCGAAGATCGTGAATCTATAAATCACCCCAATCCAAGGCGGAATAGCCCGGTCTTTCGAATGCGGACTCTGGATACATGTCGCCCGCCAATTTCATTTAGACTTTCTAGGGTACGCGGGCTATGCCGTGGGTGACCTTCCCTTCCCGCCTACTCGTGGAATCAAATTCATGAATATTTTTCAAAATATAGAAAAGTCTGATGCAAAGTCTGGGCGTTGCCTTCATGGCTATCCCCAACACCAGCACTGCAGTGAGTGGGCTGTTGGCTTCCAACTCCAATACTACGGGACGCGACTTCAGTAATTTAGAGGACCCGGATAGTCCATGAAAACCCTTGGACACAGGGTTCGCTAGTGCTGACTTTCCGTCCGATAGCGGTTGAATCCGGCAGCCAACCGTCGAGGTATAGTCTTCGACGCAAAAAGCTGACTGCGACCGGATCAGCTTTGCTGACAACGCTTTCGTGGCCTCTAAGAGGTCAGGCCTCACGGAAGCAGGCTCTCAGATCCAGTTGCTGGGGCTGGAATCGAAGGACGCCTTTATGAAATTGAAGAGCCGCTAGAAGAAGCGGCACTTGAGAAGGGTTCGAGCCGAGCGGAAGCTCTCGCTATCGCCATTGCGCCACACTCATAAAGAGTCCACGATGCAACTCTACAGCCAAGTGTCATTATTGGGTCAGGGGAGCTGTTGGGCACATCAGGTCTATCAACTGCTGGAGGAAACAGCACCATGACTCAATGATGGTTGACGAGAAGTCGTACAGGGCTCTGATGGAATGCCAAGGGAGAGTGAAATTCTGCTTTGGCAGGGTCAAGATGATCATCAAGAACTCAGCTCCCAAAGTCTCTTCCTCCACCCCTGCTCCATTCCCTTTCCCACCTGTTCCCTCTCCAGCCAGTGCCACTCCGGTAACGGCGCCAGTGATCTCCACCAGAGCGTCAGCAATGACTGACTCTGTAGCCTTCACCAGCGCTACGGCCGCACAATCACCTAAGGACCCTTCCTCCACTCCACCGGCCATTGTGATCCCGGCATGCAAAGCCACGAAGGTCCCAACTAGGCCTGTGACGTGTGGTAGTGGTCACCTTCAGGCAACCGCCAGGGCTGCCACGTCCAGGCCCACTGCCAGCGCCTCGGGCCGCAACCCACCCATAAGGATGCCTCCCGCGAGCGGGGTCGCAAGGCGACCTCCACCGGTCAGCTCCTCTAGACCACCGGGTGGATGAAGTACCTCCCGCAAAGGTCCAGCGGCTGGTTCATTTCTGTCGTCGCAGGAATAAGCCGCTCGTGATCGGCTGAGATGCCAATGCACATCATACGATCTGGGGGAGCAGCGACGTCAACAAACGTGGTGAGTCCCTCTTAGACTACTTATTCTGCTGTCAATTAGATGCAGCTAACGTAGAGTGTAAACCCATTTTTACTAACGGCATTAGGGAAGAGGTTTTAGATCTCACCCTAATCAGCAACTCAATAGCGAGTTAATTTGTCAACTGGCGGGTCACAGACGACCTTGTCAGCTTTGTCAGCACATCAGGTTTGACCTTCCTGGCCAAGTCGAGATTCGCCAAAACTCCTTCTGTCCCAAAAAGATAAATTATGAGCTTTTCAAAGCCTCTGTAGCTTTTAAAGTAGACTTATTGCTCAGCAATCCTAAGTCTATCAGTGAGATAGAATTCGCTGCCAATCTGTTCCAAGATGTGCTTATCTCATCCTTCGAGGACAGCTCAGCCCGGAAGTCACTAAAGGTCAACCGTAACATTCCATGGTGGAATGAGGAACTAGCTGTACTTAGAAGGAGGGTTAGAAGCCTATTTAATAAGGCTAAATCTAACAGTGGAAGTTGTGACGTCTATAGGGACGCTCTTACCAACTACAACAAAAGCATTAGACGAGCTTAATGCAATACATAGAGCAGTTACTGTGGTAGCATAGAATCGTTGCCTACGGCAGCGAGATTCCATAAAGTATTGACTAAAGGGTCGTCTAATGAGATAGGGCTTCCCAAAAGAGCAGATGGCTCTTTCACTCAAGATCGTAGGGAAACACTTGAGCTTTTGCTACAAGTTCACTTTCCGGGTTCTGTGGTGAACTCTTCAGTTGTGATGACGCCATTTTGTCACCGGAGTCATATGAGTTCATGCATAACTGCAGCCAAAGGCTGTCCTCATGGAGGGGTTTTATCCCCCATACTCTGGTCCCTAGTAGTGACCGGGAACTATGCCAGCACCGTGACAGAGTTGATGCAATCAGCTCTGAATACTGTCAGTAGATGGTGCGTAGATGTTGGTCTTAGCATTAATCCATATACTATATATTAGTGACTCTCCTGCGAGGCTATCCAACGAGTTAAAATATCTAGTGGAAATTGTTGATAAAAGACTAAATTGGAACTTCCACCTCAGCAACATCCTCACTAAGGCGACTCATGCCATGTGGGCCTGTAGGAGATTCTTTAAGAGAATCTGGGGTTTCAAATCCTGCACCATCCGGTGCTTATTTGCCATGATGATCAGACGCTTCGTTACACTACACAAAGACATTCTTGGCATTAATATCTGCACTAGATCAGATGTTCTGACAAAGAAACTTTTCTTTGGTGCTATATTCAGAACCCTCATCCCGGACCGGTAGGACTGGGTCAGTGACAACCCCTTCAGCGACCCCTACAGGATCCACTGGTATACCGACGGTTGAAAGACTGATCAGGGGGTTGGAGCTGGGATCTTTGGTCCCAATTTTAAAACCTCAATTGCTATAGGCAAATGACCCAATCTGAGGTTTATGCGATCGAGTTCTGCTGCAGTCTAATCCAAGAGAAGGGGATTAAAGAAGTGAGCATTTACATCTTCACTAACAGTCAAGCGGCCATACTAGCCCTCTCCTCAAAAAGAGTAAGCTCTCGGTTGGTTGACGATTGCAGGGACTGCCACCAGAGACTGCCTCTTAATAGTACCTGAAGGGTCTGTACACTCTAGTATCCAGGGCAATAAGCTGGCGGAAGAACTTGCGAGTGCCGGCTCATCAGCCCTGTTTTCCGGCCTCGAGCCCTTCTGTGACGTGGGGTGATCAACTATTTCGGCTCTTGTGAAAACCTGCCTTGTTAGGTCGAGTGATCGACACTTCTCTATCTAACCAGGGATGCGGGAAGTCAAGGAGACTCTGCATAGAAGACGATGACACAATCAGACATATTCTGTGCGACTTTTCAGCCTTGATATGGACTAGATGGAATCATATGCACGTGGATACGTCCAGGTCCTGAGCATTTTGTGCGTTCCTCAACAAAAGATTGGCTTTGCTTCATCAGGAAGCAGATCAGCTTTTGTCTAGATAGGGAGAGCCATATAGGCACAAAAGAACACCATGATCGCAGTGCCTCGCCCCTTCTCTGCTGTGAGACTCCCTATAATAATAATAATAATAATAATAATAATAATAATAATAATAATAATAATAATAATAATAATAATAATAATAATAATAATAATAATAATAATAATAATAATAATAATAATAATAATAATAATAATAATAATAATAATAATAATAATAATAATAATAATAATAATAATAATAATAATAATAATAATAATAATAATAATAATAATAATAATAATAATAATAATAATAATAATAATAATAATAATAATAATAATAATAATAATAATAATAATAATAATAATAATAATAATAATAATAATAATAATAATAATAATAATAATAATAATAATAATAATAATAATAATAATAATAATAATAATAATAATAATAATAATAATAATAATAATAATAATAATAATAATAATAATAATAATAATAATAATAATAATAATAATAATAATAATAATAATAATAATAATAATAATAATAATAATAATAATAATAATAATAATAATAATAATAATAATAATAATAATAATAATAATAATAATAATAATAATAATAATAATAATAATAATAATAATAATAATAATAATAATAATAATAATAATAATAATAATAATAATAATAATAATAATAATAATAATAATAATAATAATAATAATAATAATAATAATAATAATAATAATAATAATAATAATAATAATAATAATAATAATAATAATAATAATAATAATAATAATAATAATAATAATAATAATAATAATAATAATAATAATAATAATAATAATAATAATAATAATAATAATAATAATAATAATAATAATAATAATAATAATAATAATAATAATAATAATAATAATAATAATAATAATAATAATAATAATAATAATAATAATAATAATAATAATAATAATAATAATAATAATAATAATAATAATAATAATAATAATAATAATAATAATAATAATAATAATAATAATAATAATAATAATAATAATAATAATAATAATAATAATAATAATAATAATAATAATAATAATAATAATAATAATAATAATAATAATAATAATAATAATAATAATAATAATAATTAATTTGTCCAATATATTTATTAAGTTTTGGATTTCATTGCTCTAACCGCCTTCAGTACCCAGATCAATCGTCAGCTTTCGTTAGAGCTGGGTTCACCACTTATGACAGTTTCGACTTTTCGATTATGGTAGTTAAATAAATTTTTAGGCAACGGGTTGGCAAATCGAAGGTATGATATCATTTCGAGCATTTTTAAGGATGGGAAATCGTCCAACTGCTATCATTGGGGCAATATTTAAGAAATCAGTTGGAATATTTCGATTTTATCACCTTGAGGTTGATTTGGGCCATTGATTTTTCAGTTGTGCTATTCCTTACAGATAGTAACCATCCGTCCTCGGAAAATAAAGCACCCAGACAAAAGTTTGGCTGATCTTCCATCAGGAGTCCTGCAACTGTTTTCTATTGTAAGCGATCAATTGTTTTGCAAATTTGTGAAAAATTTCGTTGCTCTCTACACTGCACCATTCATGAAAACAACATATAATACTTACATATATGCATGGTATGTACAATAAGATGAAAGCAAAGCTGTTCGAGATTTTGGAAGGTGTGGCTAGTTGCTCTGTAACTACGGATTGTTGGACCAAATGTTGCATGTATAGTCGTAACGATCTATTATATTCGATCTAGTTTTAATTTGCGTTCAGCCGTTTTGGCATCAAGATCTTTATATGATGAGAGAAATCATTCTGCTAAAAATTTGAATTTCACTTTAAAAGATATTTTGGTAAAATCTCGGTCATTAAACGAATGATGCCATTCTTTGCACACACTATTAATTTAATTGTGCAGCCCGTTTGTCTCTCGATGTGCTTCCAGATGAAATGAGCAAGTCTAAACGTATCTTAACTTATCTTAAGTCCAGTCTAACCTAATACAAGAAGTTATCACTCGGTGGAACAGCTCCTACCAAATGATGGAGAAAATCGACCTGACACTCGATGCCATTATATTATTGTAACTCGTCAAATATCATCATGACATCACAATGTTATTAATTATTCTCATTGTCTTGGATTATTTTGGAACTTAAAAGAAGTAAAATAGAATATTAAATTGGCCGAATCATCAAAAGTTGATAAGTTCATAATTGAAGTCATTGAAAAACGACTCTTACTATAAGACAAACTCATTTATCAGAGAATTAAAACATTGCTCGACACCTGATTTAAGAAACCATGTTTTTTCTCAGTAACTAATGTATTTCATAGTATAAAATTACTTAGAAAAAAACTAGCAGCACAGAAAGTCTCAGACACTTTGCCTTTCGGACACCAACACCAACAGCTTACGCTTCATACACAGTTTCTCCGATTTTCCTTATGAAAATGATTAAATGAATTCAACGACTTTCAGCTAGGACAAGTATTAGAATTGCGTTTATGATGACCTTGCACATATTTAAACACTCCAACCATATTTCTAAGCGATAGAAGTTTAGTATGTAAGCCAAATTATACTCATTGATGCCAATGCTAATATAATTTATTCCTGTTTCACATGCATCAATTTGAATTACATTCGCGGATGCACTTAAGTATCCCTGCGTCATTTGTTGGATCTGAGCGAATGTTCAGCAAAGTTGGGCTAATAATAAGCGACCGACGGGCCTAGCTTAAGCCAAAACAAATCTATCTCTTGACGTTCTTTAATAAAAATAATTGAATGTCTGATTAGCTAACTTGTGATATTGTATAAATATATTAATTTTATGGAAGAATGATTGTAAATTTTTTTTAAACACTGAATAATGAATTTGTTTTTAAGACAGAAAGTAAAGCAATAAATCGATCGAATACTGCAGATTAGTAAAATATATGAAAATAAAAAATATTATAAGGTAAGTAGGAACGGCAACAGTCAAGCTTTGACTGAACGAGATCATGGATTTTAAGTATACATCTGTAAGTTAGAGCATAAAAAAAGATATTATTGAGACTAATATAAACTTTTAAATTCATTTTCTAATATCTAAAAATAAATTATAAGAATTATTGGGTAAAAAAATTAACTTTTGTCACCCCACCGCCCAGGAATCGAACCCGTGGTCTACCGAACAGCGGATGGCACAACTCCTCGCTGAACCACTCCAACATCTTGATCAATGACCGTACAAATTGTGTTATTAAGTCAAATTGTTTTATTCGTATGAAAAAACATAAAACATTTATATATATATACATATGTGCTGTGTTATGCAACAACACACTTTTAAAAGTGTATATTTATGTTCATTATAAATATTTGGAGCATTTAAAAAAATTGCGAGTCATAAATTTGCCCAATTTCAACGCTCCGTTACTCAACCAGTCACGCCACCATCTCATTTTAATTAGTAAAAATGCATTATGAAACAATGCTAATTACGAGAAATAATATATAGCATTAAAATAATAATTATAAAAAAAAAGTCTGAGCTGAACTGTCCGGTATTTGAACTCGGGACACTTGGGCTACTTTCCTAGTGTATTACTATTTCATAATGTATTAGTTCTTCTATATCTTCCATGTTTATCGTACGATCTTAATGAAATTTTTACTCAAAATCCGCACTAGAATTCTTCCCATGTGGGACGTAAAAAAAAACAAACAAACAAACAAACGCTGTATGTCAATAATTGTGGCTGTGATTATGTTTTTAGTGGTTTAAAAGCGGAAAGGTTAGCGGCCAACATCTAAAATAAACTTCATCTGCCTACGGATTTTTTACATGTTGTCTGCAAATTTGGTAGTTCTAGCTTTTATATTCTCTGAGATCTCGATGTTCCCATAGACAGACGGACAGACAGACAAGGCTATATCGACTTGGCTGTTGATGCTGATCAACAATGTAGTTATTTATGGGGTCGCAGACGTGTTCTTCTGCCTATTACGCACATTCGAACCAACGCGAAGGTCATGAATTTTTCAAAATCTAAGACTTAATTAATGCAGAAAAAAAATTACCATAACTGACAAATATATTAGACGTCAATTCTTTTGCAAAGCACTGATCCAAAGAGGCTGGTAACAATAATTTCTCAGAAAACTTCATCCAATGCAAAGATTCTTAAGCATGACAGCCCCATTTAAATTGTACCGACTCATAGAAAAATATTTTAGCATGATAGCATTTTTATTAGCTGATTTGGCCACTAAAAAGGCCACACTCCTGGAATTGATGGAATATCTTAACCCATATCCATAAAGCCCATATACTGTATATTCCAAAACCAAATTTTCAAGCACAACAACCATAGTCTGAATTCATACATCCTACAGAGCTTTAAAACAAGCCTCACGACTCTAATTCTGAAACCAAACACAAATTAAACAGACGCTAATTCCCATAATTTAATAGCCGTAAGCCACTGTCTTAGTATAACTTTATACAAAGTCGTAGCCTACCAAACCGGCTGCAAAGAGGCAAATCGGTTGCAGACAATCTACTATACTTAGATTACCATATAAACAACTCGCTCTTACACAAACAAGTAGGAACGGTTACAGTCAAGCTTTGACTGTACGAGGTCATGGATTTTAAGTGTACATGCGGAAGTTAGAGCATAAAAGAAGATATTCTTGAAACGTAGCGTTTAATAATGTTATAAAATTATGAAAATTATAATAATTATTGGGTAAAACAAGTACTGTCGAGTCGTCACCCAATTTTACTGAATGGAAGAATAATGAAGAGCGAAGATCGAAATATTATATTTTCTAAAAATATACTGAAAATATACTTAAAAATATACTCAAAATCGTGGCCAAAATCAAAAACAAACTTGATTTGCGTGCAATAATTACACACACTATTCCGAAAATTTGGTTCCTCTATCTCTTATAGTCTCTGAGATCTAGGTGTTTATACGGACAGATGGACAGTCGGACAAGGCTATATCGTCTCAGTTGTTGACGCTGGTTAAGAATCTATATACTTTATGGGGTCGGAGATGCTTCCTTCTGCCTCTTACATACATTTTCGGTCGGCACAAAGTTATAATACCCTTCTACCCTTTGGGTAGGCGGGTATAAAAACACATCTCCATACTGTCACTTGACTTTTCAAAAGCATTTGACCGTATTAGTATTCAAGCAATAAAAACCCAACTGCAAAAATGGAAAATTGGCTCAATAGCATTAAACTATATTGTTGACTTCATGACCAACAGAAAGATTAACTCCTGAATATCCAACATCTACTCCGAAACATTTCCACCCCAAAAAAAACTACATTTTATTTAATAAATACCAAAAGAATCGTCAGCATAATCTTGATCAACACTTCATTCAAATAAATGAATGGAATGCTTTTTTAGAGGCATCACTATGCACCAATAAATGCAAGCACCATATATTTAGAAAACTCCAGTGCCAAGCCCTTAAAATTCTCTTTAGTACAAGATTTAACTGCAACACATACATATTAATACTTTGATAAATATATTAAAATCAATTATCCAAAAATAATCTATGGATTGATTTTTTATGGAAACGCCCCGAAATCAGTCCTTAGAAAACCTCAATCCATTCTTAACTTCTTTACCAAAATCGCCCTTGGGGTTTTCCAAATAATACCTATAAGCATTTTACTGCTGCAAGCTTGTTTAAATACGATACCCGAACGCCACTGTTGTCTTACCACTTAACTATTTAAAACCCTAACACTAGCGAAACAAAACACCATGCATTCTATACTTAAAAAATTTTACTCAAATAAAAAAAATTTATGTAGAATTTTTGCTACCAATATAATTTCAACTCACTTTGCTATCAGTTACAACATCCATGGGCAAAACAAAACTCCTTCCGAACAATTAAAAAATCATACCCAATCCACGAATGTATCTTTACCGATGGATCAAAAAAAAAAAAAAACCGAGACACCCACTTTGCCATAAGAGATGGAAAAAATTGCATTAGAAAAGGAATTGTCTCGACATGTAGTTCCATTTTGTCGGCTAAATGAATTGCAATTTATGAAGAAATTCAGATAATCAAAAAATACAAATCCAAACACGTATTATGTTCCAATTCACTATCATCCCTCAAAACTAATAAAAAACAAACTGGTCGAGCCTTAATAGCCAAAACTTAAATTTTTTTCATCAAATAACAGATAACATCAAATAAAAGAGAACAGAGACAAAACCCATTCCACAAGACAACATATCCAGATGCCCATTTCAGAATTCCATTCCAATCCTACATTAGAAAACACACTAAAAATAGAAAAATATCTAAAAGCCACAAAGTTAATTCACCACCTGTAAATACGAGGGTCGTTTGATAAGTCCGTGACTTTTTGAATAAAATATATTTTTTTCGTCAAAGAAGCGTTTTATTTCTCAACATAATCTCCTTTTAGCTCTATACATTTAGTCCAGCGTTTTTCCAATTTTTTATTCCTTCCAAATAATAGGTTTTCTCAAGGCCCTCAAAATAGTCGTTTGTTTCTGTGATGACCTCTTCATTTGACCCGAATCTCTTACCGCCGAGCCATTTCTTCATGTTTGGAAACAAAAATAGTCACAGGGGGCTAAATCTGGAGAATATGCTGGATGGGGTAGCAGTTCGTAGCCCAATTTATGAAATTTTGCCATGCTGACTACACACGTGTGCACCCGTGCATTGTCCTGATGGAACAGCACTTTTTTTTTCGCCAAATGCGGTCGTTTCTGCTTCAAATCAATATCGAATCTGTCCAAAAGCTCTGAATAATATTCGCCGGTGATCGTTTTACCCTTTTCAAGGTAATCGATGTGAATGATACCTTGTGCATCCCAAAAACTGTGGCCATGACCTTGTTGGCCGACAGACCCACCTTGGCCTTCTTTGGTGCACGTTCACCCGGAGAAACCCACTGTCTTGATTGTTCTTTGGTCTCTGGTGTGGTGTGGTGGATCCATGTTTCGTCTACGGTAACGAAACGGCGCAAAAATTCGTTTGGATTGCGGTTGAACATCGCCAAACACTCCTTTGAAATGGTCACACGGTTGCGCTTATGGTCGTGTGTGAGCAATCGCGGCACCCATTGCGCGGTTAGCTTTTTCATGTCCAAATATTCATGTAAAATGTGATGTACCCGTTCAGTTGAGATGCCTACAGCCTCAGCTACCTCACGCACTTTCATTCTCCGATCATCCAATATCATTCCATGGATTTTGTCGACGATTTCTGGCATGACGACCTCTTTTGGGCGACCTGAACGTTCGGCATCACTTGTACTGGTACGACCACAACGGAACTCAGTAAACCATTTCTTAACCATTGAAATTGATGGTGCAGAGTCCCCATAATATTTATCAAGTCTTTCCTTGGTTTCGGTGATGGATTTTTTACGCAAAAAATAATGCTTAATTAGCACACGAAATTCACTTTTTTCCATTTTCGTTAAAATTCACGAGATCGTCTGCTTTCAATGCCTATAAAACGCAAACCAAAAAACGCAGCTTTCTCAAAATTTTACAGTCAGCTGTTAATCGATAACTGCTGACAGGAGCAGTGTTGTATTTAGAGCAGGTGCGCGGCAAATACAAAAAGTCACGGACTTATCAAACGACCCTCGTATGTATAAAAATTTAAGCTGTAGGCTTGGTAGTCATGTATTGTACATAAATAAATAAACAAGTAAGATAGCTATTGTCGAGTTTTCTCAACTGTGAGATAAAAAAATTGACCTTAAATATACCAAAAAAACAAGCAAAAAAGCTACTGGCGAGTGTGCTCGACTGTGAGATACCCGACACCCAATTTTACCATTGAAATATTATATTTTTAAAAAATGTAGTAAAAAATATACTAAAAATATACCAAAATAAAATACCAAAATTTTCTTTGTTCGAAATTATAAGCTTTGCGGCACTTTAGTAGGTTTATTGAGCACCATTATTATGTCACGGAGTGTCATAGCAACTAACTAGACTCAGCTGCACCTGATTACGCCTTATAAAAGTAATTCTTTAATAACTTCGGTGTTTTTTTTATTTGATTGTAACCAAATTTTCATAGATCATTAAGATGATGATAGGTATTGTGAGTGCCAAAACTGGACGCTCTAGGTTTAATATGACGCTTGAAATCCAATTTCTTCGATTTAAGGGGGCTGAAGGGGGCGTGGCAAAAATTCAAAACTAACTTAATCTGCGCGTAACAATAAAAATTTGTTGCTCTATCTCTTATAGTCTCTGAGATCTAGGTGTGCATACGGACGGACAGACGGACATGGCTATATCGTCTCGGTTGTTGACGCTGATCAAGAATATATGTACTTTATGGGGTCGGAGATGCTTCCATCTACCTGTTACATACATTTTCGGTCGGCACAAAGTTATAATACCCTTCTACCCTTTGGGTAGGCGGGTACAAATATACCGAAATTTTCTTTGTTTGTATTTATCAGTATGGCGGCACTTTACTATGTTTGTTGAACATTATTATTATGTCACTGAGTGATATAGCAACTAACCAGGTGAAGCTGCACCTTATTACGCCTTATGAAAGTAATCCTTTAATATCTTCCGTGCTTTATGTCTGATTGTCACCAAATTTTCAGAGATCATTAAGATAGTGATTAGTATTGCGCCTCCCAAAATGTTTAAAATAACGCTTGCAAAATGTTTTTTTTTCGATTTGCGGGAGCGGAAGGGGGCGTGTCCAAAATCTAAATCCAACTCTATCTGCGTGCAACAATAAGACATTATTATTATAATTATTTGTAAAAGGGAGTCTCCCAACAGAAAAGGTGCGAGGCACTGCGACCATGGAGGTCTTTTGTGCCTATAAGCTCTCCCTACCTAGACAAAAGTTGCTCTGCTTCCCTAATGAAGCCTCGTCCTCTTTGCAGAGTCTGCACTCAGCATCAGAAGACAGACGCATTTTGGTGAGGTGGTAGTTCACCGTATGATGGCCACTAAGAAAGCCAACGAGGAGGTGAAGATCCCTCCTGGAAAGTAAGCTGGTTTTCCGGTCGACCACGGAATTGATAAGCTCCTTGGCTTGCCGCATCCCTGGTTGGACCGACCAGTAGCAATCAGTCAACCTAACAGCCCAGGTTTTTACAATAGCTGAGATGGTTGACCAACCCATGCCACAGAAGGGCTCAGAGCCGGAAAAAGTGGCTGACGAACCGGCCCTCGCAAGTTCGTCCGCCAGCTCATTGCCCTGGATACCAGAGTGTCCAGGTACCCATAGAAGGTTGACATTGTTGGTAAGAGACAGTCTCTGGAGGCAGTTCCAGCAATCGGCCACCAGTCGACAGCTTACTCTTTTGGAGGAGAGGGCTAAGATGGCGGCTTGACTGTCAGAGAAGATGTAGATGTTCGCTCCTCTAATCACCTTCTCTAGGATCAGACGGCAGCAGAACTCGATGGCATGAACCTCAGATTGGAAGACTGTGGGCCATTTGCCCATAGCAATTGAGGTTTTGGAATTGGGTCCAACGATCCCAGCTCCAACCCCCTGATCAGTTTTTGACCCGTCGGTATACCAATGAATACCGTAGGGGTCGCTGATGGGGTTGCCAGTGTCCCAGTCCTTCCGGTCCGGGATGAGGGTTCTGAATTTAGCACCAAAGAAAAGTTCTTTAGTCATAGTATCTGATCTAATGCAGATATCTATGCCAGGAATCTCTTTGATTAGACTAGCATGTCCTGATTCGGTATCTAGAAGCCAGGATTGGAGCTTGATTCTAAAAAGGCTCATAGCAGCGACTTCTTTAGTTTGGATATGCAGCGGAGTCAGATTCAGTATCGATTCCATTGCTGCGGTGGGACAGGTACGAAGTGCCTGTCACGGGAGGCACAGCAGCCTGTGCAATTTATTGCATTTGCTGATGGCAGTGACCTGTGTAACCTTTGGTCACCACACAATAGCAGCATAGGTGACGATCGGTCTGACCATCATGGCAAAAAGCCACCGGATGGTGCAGGATTTAAGACCCCAGATTCTACCAAAGAATCTTCAGCAGGCCCACATGGCATGGGTCGCCTTTGTGGTATTGGTGAGGTGGGAGTTCCAATTTAGTCTTTTATCAAGGGTTAGATATTTGACTTCGTTGGATAGCCCCACAGGGGAGCCGCTGATATAAAGTTGACCAATGTCAACGGAATAGCGCCTAGTGAAGAGAATATAATAGCTTTTTGTGAATTGATGCTAAGACCAACATCTGCGCACCATCTACTTACCGTGTTCAGAGCTGATTGCATCAACTCTGTCACGGTGCTGGTATAGTTCCTGGTCACTGTTAGAGCCAGGTCGTCAGCATAGCCGATAGCTTCAACGCCCTGCTCGGAGAGTAAGACTAGTAGTTCGTCAACTACTAGGGACCAGAGTAGGGGGGATAGAACCCCTCCCTGGGGACAGCCTTTGACTGCATTAATGCATGCAGTCGTGGAGTCCAGGGTGAAAGTGATAATCCGGTGTTTGAGCATAGCTTCAATCCACCGGATCAATGGACGGGCAGTTCCTCTACGTTCTAGATCAGTGAAGATTGACCCGTAGCCTGTATTATCAAAAGCACCTTCTATATCCAGAAAAGAGCACAAAGCAATGTTCTTGGATACGAAGGGTCTTTTAATTTTTCCCACTAACCTGTGGAGAGCGACCTCCGTCGATCTGCCGGCTATGTACGCAAACTGCGTGGGATGCAGAGGTGTTGACGTCTGCAGAGAGCACCGAATGTGCATATCTATAAGCCTTCCGCCGTTTTAAGCAGAAAGGAGGTAAGACTGATCGGCCGATAGGACTTAGGCTGGTCAAGCGGACGATTCCCTTGGTTGGGATGAACACCACATGTACTCTCCTCCAAGAGATGGGTATGTATCCCCAAGTAAAACTAGCTCTAAGAAGGCCGATCAGTGGATCAAGAATATGAGCCATGCTGTTTTGAGTAAGGGCTGGGAAGATTTTGTCACCCCCTGGGGCTTTGAAAGGTGCAAAAGAATCTACAGCCCATTTGACCTTCTCGGGGTCGAAGATGGATCCAGATAGGATGAATCCGCGTGAGTCCGGTGACAAAGTGGCGTAATCGCGATCGGAGAGATCTGGATTCGCCACAGAACCCGGGAAGTGAACTTGCAGTAGAAGCTCAAGTGTTTCCTTGCAATCTTAAGTGAAAGATCCATTTGCTCTTTTAAGAAGCCCTATTCCATTAGACGACCTTTTAGCCAATACTTTATGAAGCCTCGCTGCCTCTGGCAACGATTCTAAGCTACCACAGTAGCTGCGCCATGTATCGCGTTTAGCTCGTCTAATGCTTTTGTTGTAGTTAGTAAGAGCGTCCCGATAGGCGTCCCAACTAGCACGGTTAGATTTAGCCTTATTAAAAAGGCTTCTAACCCTCCTTCTAAGGACAGCCAGTTCCTCATTCCACCACGGAATTTTTCGATTGACCCTTAGGGTGTTCTGGACTGAGCTGTCCTCGAAGGATGAGATAAGCACATCTTGGAGCAGATTGGCAGCGAGTTCTATCTCACTGATAGAGCTAGGATTGCTGACCAATAGATCTGCTTTGAAAGCTACAGAGGCTTTAAAGAGCTCCCAATTTGTCTTTTTCGGACAGAAGGAGTTTTGGCGAATTTCGACTTGGCCAGGAAGGTCAAACCTGATGTGCTGATGGTCTGACAAAGTGGCTTCGTCTGTGACCCTCCAATTAACAAGCGAACTCGCTATCGAGGTGCTGATTAGGGTAAGATCTAAAACCTCTTCCCTAATCGCATTGATAAAAGTGGGTTTGCACCCTAGTTAGCTACGTCTAATTGACAACACAATAAGTAGTCTAAGAGGGACTCACCACGTTTATTGATATCGCTGCTCCCCCAGATCGTGTGATGTGAATTGGCATCACAGCCGATCACGAGCGGCTTGCTGTTGCGACGACAGAATTCCACGAGCCGCTGGACCTCTGCTGTGGGTACATCATCCACATCGCCCGGGAAGTATGCGGAGGCGATCACAACTTCCCGGACACCGTCTGCAGTGGCTACCTCAATAGCCATTGCTACCAGGTCTCTGTGGATGAAGTTAGTTAGTGGGAAATGTCTGACATTGTTATCCATAAGTATAGCAGTGCGCGGGGCACCTCCCATACGGTCATATAACAACTTACATGATCCACATGAAAATCCACGTATTTGGCCACCGATCAACCATGGTTCTTGGATGAGAGCCAGGTTGATTTGATCTTCACAGACGACCCTGCACAGTGTGGCCGACGCTCTTCTAGCGTGGTGCAGGTTCGCCTGGAGCACTTTAAGTTTGCTCATCTTCCCTCCTGATGGCGGTTGAGACAAGGCCACTTGCCTTGCCCCCCCGAGAGTCGTTACCGCGAATGCCCTTCGGCGGTCGGGACGAGCCACTCGGGGAAGGTCGCCTTGCGACCCCGCTCGTGGGAGGTGCCCTTGCGGGTGGGTTGCGCCCTGAGGTGCTTGCAGTGGGCCTGACCGAGGCACCTCTGACGGTTGACGGACGGTGACCACTTGTCACACGTCTAGTTGGGAACTTCGGGGCTGTGACCACAATGGCCGGTGGGGTGGGGGAAGGAACCTTGGGTACCAATCCGGCCGCAGCGCTCGTGGAGGCCACAGGGTCAACCAATGCTGGAATCCCTGAGGGAACTACTGGCGCCGTTGCCGGAGCAGCACTGGCAGGAGAGGGAGCGGGTGAGGATGTGGATGGAGCAGGGGTGGCGGAGGAGGCTTTGGGAGCTGAATTCTTTATCAATTTGACCCTGCCAAAGCAGAACTTCACCTTCCCTTGGCACTCCGTCAGAGCCCTGTACGACTCCTCGTCAACCAATATTGCGAGGTGAGGCGTTGTGCCGTTCAGGCTGTGCTGCACCACCCGCCACAGCTTCGTAGAGAAGCTGCTAGCGTTCTGGAGCCCAATGTATTCCAGGATGGTTGCAGGAGTATACTCAGCACTACTGGGAAAGTAACCTCTGATGAGGTGAGCCTTGGGGAACTCCGTTTCCTCCAGCAATTTGATATCAAGGGCGCTGATGGACTTGATGTGTCCAAAAGACCCCTGTCCCAATTGGCAGTGCTGCTATCCTCGCACACCAAAAGCAGCCATTCATTTCGGGGTATACAGCCTTCGAAACCGGGACTAACCGTTGGTGTAGAGTGCAACAGCACCGCCTATAATATGCTGGATTTCAACGTAGCCAACTGCTCCGCTGAGAGGGGTTTGGTTGAATCAGCCGAAGTGAAGCCCAATTTCACGCTGCTAACCACTTGGCTGAAGAGTGGTTTCGTGGACTCCTTATGAGTCTTTTTGGACCTCTTTGAAGAGCTAGTGGGCTCGACGATGGTATCGTCCGTTTAGCCTTGGTGTTAACGGGGGGCGCAGTGGCGATAGCCAGAGCCTCCTCTCTGTTAGAACCCTTTGCGAGTACAGCTTTTAAAAGCTTCTTCTCGTGGCTCTTCAATTTAATAAAGGCGTTCTTAGATTCCAGCCGCAGCAACTGGATCTGAGAGCCTGCTTCCGTAAGACCTGACCTCTGAGAAGCCACGGAAGCATCGTCAGCAAACCTGATTCGGTCGCAGTTAGCTTCCTCGTCCGAGGACCATACCTCGACGGGTTGCTGACGGACTGAACCGCTACTGGACGGAAGTTCAGCACTAGCGAACCCTGTGTCCAAGGGAGTTCGTGGCCCATCCGGGTCCCCTAGAATACTAGATTCTAAACCCATAGTATTGGGGGTGGAAGCCAGAAGCCCACTGGCTGCAGTGCTGGTGTAGGGGTCAGCCGTGAAGGCATCGCCCAAAGATGATACTTTTAAAGCCGTATCAGACTTTTCTATTTTGAAATTTTGATCCACTAATTAAGATCCCACGAGTAGGCGGGAAGGGAAGGTCATCCACGGTATAGCCCGCATACCGTGGAAAGTCTAAATGAAACTGGAGGACGACATGTATCCAGAGTCCGCATACTAGAGACCCGGCTACCCCCCCGCCATGCATCCATCAGCGTATGCTGTTCCACCTTGGATAGGGGTGATTTATAGATTCACGATCTTCGCCCGACTTCTATTAGTCAGCACCTCTAGCAGAGACATGACCGTGCTAGGGGTCTGCTTCCAGCCGCCCTCGCGTGGAGAGTATAGTCACACTTCCGACAGTAGGGGCAAGGACGGCACGTGCCCCAGCTAATACTGGGATTACATGTTGGTCCCCTTGCTTCCTCTGACGGCTGACGGCCAACAACAATAAGACATACTATCCCGAAAATTTGGTTGGTCTAGCTCTTATAGTCTCTGAAATGGATGTGTTCTACCCTTTGGGTAGGCGGGTACAAAAAGGCGGGTAGCTTTGTTCCTTGTTTTAAAATTATTAAATCTTATTAAATTCTTCATAAATATTCTTAATTTCAGAAATGGGCGTAGAAATAGTCGAGCTCCAGACTAAAGCGTTTTCTCTTGTTAGGTCATGGATTTTAATAAAATCATGTCTTTTTGCGTTTGTCCGAATATGCGTAACAGGCAGAAGGAGGCGTTTTCGACCCCATAAACTATAAATATTATTGATTAGCATCAACAGCAAAGCCGATATAGCGCTGTCTGTCTGTCCGTCTGCCTGTGAGATTATCGAGATCTCAGAGACTATAAAAGCTAGAGCTACCAAATTTGGAGACAACATGTAAAAACTCGGTAGGCAGATGAAGTTTATTTTAAATGTTGGCCACGCCTCTTTCCGCCTCCGTAAATCGAAAAAAATGATTTCCATGCACACAGAATACTAATCATTATTTTAATGATTTCTAACAATTTGGTTACAATCGGACAAAAAAAGTTATTAGCGAATTATTTTTATAAGGCGAAATCGGATGCAGCTGCACCTGTTCAGCTAGTTGTCACTCAGTGACATAATAATGGTGTTCAATAAACATTATGAAGTGCTACCAAGCTAGTCATTTTGAATAAAATTTATTTCGGTGTATTTTTTTGTATCTTTTTAGTTTATTTTCCAGTATATTTTTGAAAAATATAATATTTCAATGGTCGCTCTTTATTATTATTGTTCCATTCAATAAAATTGGGTAACGGATATCTCACAGTCGAGCAAACTCGAGAGTAGCTTTCTTACTTGTTTTACCCAATAATTATTATAATTTTCATAATTTTATAACTTTATATCTTCTGTTATGCTCTAACTTCCGCTTAAAATCCATGACCTCGTAGAGTCAAAGCTTGACTGCAGCCGTTCCTACTTGTTGTTTATTAATATTATTCTTATGCGAGAAAATAAAGCTTGTGAGCAAAATCGAGGCAGAGCAGCCAGAGTAACAAGGAACACAAGGACACGAAACGACGGCGCGGCGATCGCCTCTCAAAGCCGAAAGTGGAGTTGGATCCTTGGGCACTCTTATGATGCTCTCGTAAGTGAGATTGGAACGCTGCTAAAGGAAGTAAGAAAAAGTGGAACAATAGACAATAGTTGTTTGTGTTTTGTGTGATTGCTCGGGTCTCGAGAAGGACAGCCCTTGCATCTTTTTCTTTATTATGCTCACTCTTTCCTTTGATTAGATTATATTTGCTCATATATGTGTGGGCAGCCAGAACAAGAACTTGCCCATCGCTAATATAAACTATAAAGATATATTAGCTGCAAGTCATTTTCTAATAAAAAATAGAAATAGTGATGGACAATTTGATATAGTTTATGGGGTCGCAGACGCCTCCTTGTGCCTGTTACGCATATGCGGACAAACGCAAAAGGTCATGATTTTTTTAAAATCCATGACCTAAAAGTTCCGAAGTCGCATTCAATACATCTGATTTTATGGAATGTTTTATTTATGTCTCATCTGAAATTAGGCCTTAACAAATTTCAAAACAATTAAAAACAAACATACAATAACACTTTTAATATCTGTTTCAGGCAAATAGGAAACCGATAGAATCCACTGTCGGCTTTAAGGTATCTGACACTCTTGTGCTGCACTAAATGTTCATCACTCTGTTGCCATGGTCGCCAATTTGTATCTTCTGCCCTTTGAAACACTATTAAAAACAAGTGAGAAAGAAATTTGGTTACAATGGGACAAAAAACACAGAAGTTATTAACGAGTTACTTTTTTAAGGCGAAATCGGGTGCAATTGCATCTGTTCAGCTAGTTGTCACTCAGTGACATAATAATGGTGTTCAAAAAACATAATGAAGTGATACCAAGCTAATAATTTTGAACAAAATTTATGTCGATATATTTTTGATATATTTTTAGTAAATTTTTTGGTATATTTTCAGTATATTTTTGAAAAATATAATATTTCGATGGTCGCTCTTTGTTATTCTACCATTCAGTAAAATTGGGTGACGGGTATTTCAAAGTCGAGCAAACTCGACAGTAGCTTTCTTACTTGTTATACCCAATAATTATTATAATTTTCATAATTTTATATCATTTTTAAGCGCTGAGTGTTAAGAATATCTTTTTTAATGGTCTAACGTCCCCATGTACACTTAAAATCCATGACCTCGTACAGTCAAAGCTTGACTGTAGCCGTTCCTACTTGTTGGTTCTGATATTACTCTCTCTCTCTCTTTCTTTATCTCTCTGCCTTTTTCTTTCTCTCTCATTTTATCAACCGTTGCTCACGCTCTTAGTGCTTCTTTCTGCTACTGCTCTCCGTGTTAAATTTGTTCGCGTCGTAATTAAATATCATTATCGTGTGTTTTGTGTTTCTGTCAATTTTTTCATTTTTATTTCTAAAACATTTTAAATGAACTTTTTATTTATGTTAATTTATTTTATTTATGTTTATATTCTTTATTTTCATTTTTGGTATCATGGTTGTCTGTTTCAACAAAAAATGACGGGTGGCAGCTAACACTAAAATGGGTTTTGGTTTCTGCTGGTTGCGTGATAACGTATCACATGATAAATTTACAGGCTTCAAAATCTGGTTTAAGATGGACGGGTCAATCTTGTAGGGAAGTTTAATAAACATTGGGGACTTCTTAAGACATACAAAGAAAGTTATTGGAGACCTCTTTCTAAGTATTAAAAACTTGCGTATAATTTCTTAGTTTTAGATACTGGGCATAATAAAAGTCTTTACTGAGTCACCAAAACGCAAAAAGGCCAACAATCGTTTGACTCTGGGTCTCAATGAACTTTATATTCCCGGGCACGCTCCCACTTTGTCAGTTCAGAAAAATTATGAGCTTATGTCCTCTCACTCCCCCTTCCAACGAAACTCTCCAAGGTTAGAGATTACCGACAATGACATTGTTCCCAAGGATATCGTTGTCTTAGAGTTCTAATTTCGGATTCTTCAGAGGTTGGTTGTATAGTTTCGATGAATTTTGTGAAGCATTATCAGTGGGTTGCTGGCTTCCACCTCCAATACTACGGGTCTCGACTCTGGTAAATAAGGGGACACGGATAGGCCACGAACTCTCTTGGACACAGTGTTCATTCTGGCAGCAAACCGTCGAGGTATTGTCCTCCGACGCGGAAGCTGATCAGTTTTGCTGACAACGCTTCCGTGGTCTCTCAGAGGTCAGGCCTCACGGAAGCAAGCTCTCAGATCCAGTTGCTGCGGCTGGAATCCAAGGACGCTTTTGTGAAATTGAAGAGCCGCGAGAAGAAGCTTTTTAAAGCTGCATTTGCGAAGGGTTCGAACCGAGCGGAAGCTCTTGCTATCGCCACTGCGTCCCCCGTTCAATCCACCGCCGAGCCCACTAGCTCTTCAAAGTGGCCCGAAAAGACTTATAACGAAGACACTCTACAGCCAAGTGGTAAGAAGCGTGAAATTGGGCCTCACTTCAGCTGATTCTTCCAAGCGCTTTTTAGCGGAGCAGTTGGCTGCATTGATAAAATAGGAAAATTATCACCAACCCATATGGTCTCTAGAAAAATTTGAAGTTCGACAAAGTAAAGTTATTAACATTAGGGCTCAAAAAGGGATGATTACTCGACGTATCACTAAAATTTTAGCCATAATTGCAGCCGATATGTCAGAGAAAGAGGTCTTCTAAAAGAGTCGAGATGCAAAGCTTTGGAGTCAGGCTTACCAGCACGTTAATGGTGTTAGTTTCTCTGATAGCAGTTGTAATCACACCAGTTTAAATAAGTAATAACAGCTTTTTGGGATATGCTACTATTTAACGATTTACATAGACGTGAATTTCCAAATTATCAATGAGGGTATTATTTGGACGTTGACGTACTAACGGCAGTACGATCAAGTGGCCAAGCGATCCAACCGAGGGACAACCGCATAACGTGCGGGAACGGAGGTCGCGAACAATCGACACAGACAATACAGACAAAAGAACAATATCGTAATAATAAAAATATTAAAATAATAATAATACTACTAATAATAACAATAAGAACTATGCTTAACTACGAGCTAATGTTTGTAGAAATAATGTTTTTATTTGAAAGGTAGAGTTAGTATTGTTAATAAGATTAGAGAATTTATTATAATTTACACATAAAATACGAAAAGGATTGTGACTGGCATAGTTAGTACTACAACGGGAAAGAGAGAGGGGAAGGAAATTTCTAGTCGTTCTGACCGGAACGGCAAAGCTAATCTGACTTGTCAACTGCAATGAGTCAATTTCGCCAATGATCAGTCTATGTAGAAACACTACACCTAGCATAGTTCTACGGTCAGAAAGAGAAGGAAGGCTTATTAATAAAAATCTACTACGATACGAAGGCAATCTAATAGTGGGATTCTAGCTAAGACTACAAAGAGCAAAAAGAAGAAATTGTTTCTGCACTGATTCAAGCCTATCTTGATAAACCATATACTGGGGAAACCAGATATTAGATCCATACTCAAGAATAGGACGAATGAGTGAGATGTACAGATGTTTTGTTATGTTGGGATCGTTAAATTCCTTTGACAAACGTTTAATAAATCCAAGGACATCCATGGCTCTATTAGAAGCAGATGAAATATGCTTATTAAACTTTTATTTTGAATCAAAAAGGAAGGATGACATAAGATTACTGGTAACGGACGAGTTGTTGACCAGTTCAAGGACATCAAGTTCGTTTGGGGCAATGGACCAACGAGTATTAGCTTTTTTACGCTTTGGAGACTCGGTTAAAAGCTTCATGCCCTTAAACTCAGAGTCCAAAGTTGCGAAACTATCCACAAGTTTTTTTAAACCTGCGGATAGATCACCAAAGCCTTGCTTCGTCTGACGTATAAATCCTGCAACATCCCTTTCAACATCCCTGCTGGACTCACATGCCCATATTACAGATTTTGAGCTAATTAGGTTGACTATACGGCCGGTGAAGCAAGCACAGTAGCAAACGAAACCTATTTTTGCACTTGCTGGTACACGGCATTTTTTATTATAGCAGACATACATACTGCAGGTGTTTAATGCAAATAAAAATATAATGAAACCAAAAATTGACATAAGTATAAAATTTGTGTTAATAACAGTGTACGAGGGCTGCTATATATATTTCTGGCCTAGGCAACACTAAGTGTGGCTAGGTGCAACCTGACATTTCCATTGGAAAGTTTGACATTTTTTAGCATAAACGTACTAAGAACGTTTTAACGTACGACTATCATTTGTGTTGATTACAGTGACTTGAAAAAATCAATTTGGCAAAAAAATAGAATAAACTCGTGAACATTTTCGTGCGATCATTTTTCACAACTTTCGACGTGGATTATTACGACAAGAGTGCATCGATGAACTAAAATCTTTGTAGGACTGTGAAGCACCATCCTATATAATTCCGTGAAGGTCGTCCAAAATCAGCCGTTGTGCCAGAAAACATCGATGCCGTATTGCCGATGCCGATTGTGCAAGACCGTCATGCAACATACCTTCAGATAGAGGCAGGCCTAGGCATTTTTCCCACCATCATACATTCGATATTGCATGAACACCTGGCCGTAAAAAAGGTTTGTTCTCGTTGGATCCCGCACAATTTGACAATCTCTCAAAAAAAGGCTCGTGTGGATTGGTGTAAAGAAATGCTGAAAAAATACGATCGGGGTGCTTCAAAAGACGTTTATAAGATCGTCACAGGTGACAAATCTATGCATATGAGCCCGAAACAAAACAGCAATCGACCGTGTGGGACTTCCAAGACGAGCCAAATCCAACGAAAGTTGTTCGTGGAAGAAGCACTTCGAAGCAAATGGTCGCCTGTTTCTTCGGCAAAACTGGTCATGTGGCGACTGTTCCGTTTGAGCAGCGGAGGACGGTCAATTCTGAGTGGTACACCACCATTTGTTTGCCTAAAGTCTTCGGAGAAATTCGAAAAACGAACAAGAGAAGACGAATCATTGTGCACCATGACAATGTGAGCTCTCACACATCGGCTCAAACCAGCTCCTTTTTGACCGGCCAAAACGGCCAATTGATGGGTCATCCGCCGTACAGCCCTGACTTGGCACCCAATGACTTCTTTTTATTCCCACGCATCAAGAAAATAATGCGTGGTCAACGATTTTCGTCGCCAGAAAATGCTGTTAAAGCATTCAAAAACCATGTTTTGGAGGTGTCTCAATCGAAGTGGAAAAAGTGCTTCGAAAATTGGTTTGAGCGCATGTAAAAGTGTATAAATCTTGATGGAGAATATTTTGAAAAACAATAAAATCATTTTCGTTGATAAATATTCGTATTTTCATTATTAGGCCAAAAATATATATAGCGGCCCTCGTATTAGGACGCTGATATCTACTTACAGAAAAAACAGCAAGCACGAAACCACAATCGCTTGCGCGACGAAAATAGAGGAAAGAATAACCAAAACGGCCAACAACAAAACACAACACAAGAGCACAAAGAGCGTGAGAACGAAAAGAACGCGAGAGCGGAATAATACACCAACAATGTACTGTCGCATTTCAAAACAGAACACAAATTTACTGTAAGCTCTCGCAAACGGATAATGAAGCCTGACTCATTGTTGATATATTAAAACACCACAATTATTGTAAAATATTAAATATTATTACACTGTGACAAAACACAACGACGTCTAGTACAGGTATTGTTAGTTTGCAATAAATATTTTTTAATAACAAGGCGCAGGAAGGGTGAAATCACAAATGTTTGACAGTAAAAAAAAAAAAAACGTCCGAATGCTAATGCGAAAGCGAGCGAAAATCTAACTAGATAATATGACAAATGAGAAGCATATGCGAAAAGCTTTATGATGTTTAAATACCAATACAATTAGTATTAACGAACATTAATTACCTATGAGTATACCAAAAGCAAAAATTAAAAATGAGAAACTTTTGAATATATGGGCTGCAAATTGGTTAAGTAGAACCATCGAAGAGGTGAATGCAAGCTTTGAACACATGAATGCAAGAATAAGGAATATGGCTAAACTTCTTGAAAAAAATCATTATGTTTAGTTAATCCAAAGATACATAGTATTAGGGATAATTTGGTGTTACCAGACAAAAAATTAAATAATTATCTTAAGAATATATTAACATTAATGTGGGAAATGAACCAGATTAGGGAAATACGACGAATGACAAAACAGATAGCAAGAGAGTGACGCGTAGTGGCAATGCAAATTAAAGGCGAAAAGAAAAAGGAGAAGCAACTTCACGTGGAATGGTAATCGAGAGCGAGAGAGAGAGGTAATCGAATTAAATGTTCTACTTGAATTTTGTCATTAAATATTAAAGTAAAGATATAATAACAATACTACAATTTTGGGGGCTCGTCCGGAAATGGCCCAAGCTGTGTGTATACGTGAACTAAATAAGTGCAAGCGAGAAAGAACGTGAAGCTCCATAAATTAGGAAGGCGATGGAGAGCAAACGGTGTTGGTGTCGCCGTGTACGTTCAAGTCTTCAGACGACGGTGGCCATAAGGTGTTGGAGACTCTGTGTCAATAGCTAGAAGAAAAGCACGACGACGGTGACCAAAAGTTGAAATCCACGGCGTAGAAATTGCGAGCTGATCATCGAAGCAACTTGAAGAAAAGGTCACGTCGTATCAGCGGCAAAAGAGGAACGGCAAAAACGACAATTGCGCCGCAGCAGAAGTTGAAGAAAAACGACGCATATATACGAACGCGATAGAGCGGTGACAGTTACGAGAGAGAGTTGAAGAGGCGACAACGACGCTGTGTATTGATAACTTGTATATTATTTAGAATGGATCAGATTGAAATTCTTGCGCTGCGCGTTGATGACCTACGAAATAAGTTGTTTGAGTTGAATTTACAGACAAGTGGCACTAAAAACACGCTGCAGCAGCGACTCCTTGCTCACTTCGGATTAAACAATAAAGAACACTAAATTTCGGACGGTGAGTCAGTAGCAACTGCACCAATGATGACAAATGAAAAGAATAGATCATGGTTTACTTTAAAAGACGTCGAGGGTAGCATTACAGAGTATTCAGGTACTAGAGGTAGTGTTGATGTTGATCAGTGGATAAATGAGAAGAATGTGGGAACCAACTGCAAATGTTTGTCTATGCGAAGCAGCTTTTACGAGGTCCTGCTAGATCGTTTGTTAAAAGTCAACAAAACATTCGAAGTTGGAACGCATTGAAAACTGCATTGCAAGATGAGTTTGAAGTTAAAGTGTCATCAGCAGAAATTCATTGCAGATTAAATAGACGACAGAAGAAAAAAGATGAGAGCTTGCAAGAATTCTTGTACGCTTTGATGTAAATGGCCAAGCCAGCATGCTTGAAGATGAGAGTATCATAGACTATTTCATTAGTGGTATTCAGGATTCTCCTGGCAACAAAGCAGTGCAGACAAAGCAAAAACGTTAAAAGAACTAAAAGTTGGTTTGAATGTTTATAAAAAAGTTTGTGATTCAAGCAAGTCATCAAACAAGCAAGGATCATTCGCTGAAAGATATAGTTCTGAATCTAAGAAGATTAGCAGTGACAACAAGACACGTAAATGTTTTGAATGCGGTGATGATACCCATTTGGCGAAAGACTGCAAAAAAAAGATTTTGTTTGCTTTAAGTGTAATCAACCAGGACGTCGTGCATCAGAGTGCAAAGAAGATGGGAAAGTTAAAAACGATCAAAATACAAACGTCGTACAGGATAGTAAGGCAGAGTCAAAGCTATTAAGCATTTTCACTCCATCAGGTTTAGAGTTGAAAAATATACTGTATAAATCAATGATGTTTCAAGGATTAGTCGTTACAGGTGCTGACCTTTGTATCATACGTAAAAGTTTGTATATCAAGTTGGGAGGAATAAGTTGACTGGTTCAGCGAAGTGTTTGTTTGGCATAGTTGATAGCCAAGTGCTTACATTCGGTAGCTTTGCAATTTCGGTTCAGATTGATCGTATAGATATGCAAGTCGAATTTCATGTAGTTCCTGATGAGGATATGAGTTTTGGGGCGAACAATCTTAAACAGCGTTGATATAAAGATAACCAAAGGTGGCACTGAGTTTAGGCATAGGGTCATGTACTGAGTTGTTTGTTGAGTTCGAAAGTATGTGCATGTTAAATGTGGAGCATGCCGACATATTCGATGAGGTTGACTTGTCTCATTTGAGCAATGAACAAACAGAGAAAGCTGTAAATCTAATTGGAGATTATAAGCCAATTCGAAATTGTTCAACACCGGTGAAGATGAAGATTCTATTAACCGATGATTTACCAGTATCCCAACAGACGTTTGGCAGAGTGTGAACAAAAGATTGTGGATGATCAAGTTCAAGAATGGTTGCATGACAAGATTATATAGCCGAGTGTGTCCGAATACGCATCACCAGTGGTTCTTGTGTCGAAAAAGAATGGGAAAAAGCGATTGTGTTGTGACTATCGTAAATTAAACGTAAAAATAATTCGTGATCACTTTCCCATGCTGCAGGTTGACGTTGTTATTGGAAAGCTTCAGAGCGCTTTGGTGTATACGACTTTAGATGTAACTAACGGTTTCTTCCATGTGCATGTTGAGTTGAAATCGCAAAATATTCCTCCTTTGTATGTGCCCTTCGGTATTACAAGCTCACCTGAAGTTCTTACTCGATTTATAATGGCAATTTTTAGAGAGCTGATCAACAGTGGAGATGTTAGTATACATGGATGATGTGATTGTGCCCAATAAGGACGTTAGCGAAGGATTGTTAAAGCTTGAGAAAGTGTTCGGTGTTACCAGTAAAAGTGGATTAAAAATAAATTGGTCGAAATGTCAGATGTTGCAGAAGAAAGTTTACTTTTTGGGGTATATAGTTGAGCGTGGTACTATTAAGCCATCTGAAGAGAAGACAAGTACTATCGTTAATTTTCCGTTGCCAAAGGATAAAAAAGGTGATCAAATGTTCCTATGATTGTCGTCGTATTTCCGAAAATTTGTTAAAGACTTTGCTGTAATTGCTAAACCATTGTCGGACATGTTGAGGTAAAATACAAAGTTTGATTTTGACGTATTGCAGAAGGTAGCGTTTGAACAGTTGAAAGTCGTATTAACTAGCAAACCCGGGTTAACGTTGTACAATCCAAAATTAGAAACGGAAATCCATACAGACGCGTCAAAATATGGTTTCGGTGGAGTATTGGTACAGAAAGACCCAGAAGATTGCTTGTTTCATCCAGTTCAGTATATGAGCCGAAAAAATACTCGCAATTATCGGTGCTCTAATGAAATGGCGTGTGTATGCGTTAGGCTTTATATTTAAAATTGTAACTGATTGCAACGCATTCACTATGACGATGAAGAAGAAGGATATTCCTTTGAGGGTAGCTAGGTGGGCATTATACCTTCAATACTTTGACTACCAAATTGAACACCTTTCAGGGACAAGAATGAGACATGTTGATGCGTTGAGTCGAGTATCATGTTTTATGTTGAGTGATTCAGTTGCACATAGCTTGAAACAAGTACAATTACTTGATGAGTGGACAAAAGTAGTGAGTAGCCTAGCAGAAAGCAAAGGGTATGAAGACTTCTATATTGAAAACGAAATACTCTTTAAAAGTAACCACATTTTTGCTATAGTTGACTGCTTTTCTAAATTTGTATGGTTGTATCCCACCCGTAGCACAGGAGCTGAAGAAATTGTTAGCTGTCTGGAGCGTCAGGCCACTAATTTTGGAAATCCTTTAAGGATTATCTCGGATAGAGGAACTGCGTTTACGGCACAGGCATTTAAATTGTATTGTGAGAAGCAGAAAATTCAGCATTTAGTGATTACCACAGGTGTACCACGTGGCAATGGTCAGGTTGAGAGGGTGCATAAGACAGTTGTGTCAATGTTGTCAAAACTTACTCATGAAAACATAGGAAACTGGTATAAGCATGTCAGTAAAGTGCAGCAATAAACGCGAACATAGGCTTCCGAAAACATAAAACAATTACTGATAGAAAATAAAAGAGCGTTTGATTTAAAGCGTAAGGGTGAATCGGTAGTGGCCGAATATATGAACCCGTGGGGAAATTTATTCGGGTCGAATGATGTATCAGGAGGGCCGATTGTGGAAAATTAACCAGATCAGGAATATAAGACGAATGACAAAACAGATAGCAAGAGAGTGACGCGTAGTGGCAATGCAAATTAAAGGCGAAAAGAAAAAGGAGAAGGAATTTCGTTTGGAATGGTAATCGAGAGCAGTCGCAAGTTTTTCAATCGAGTTATATACAGAAAGAGCCAGAAACTATATTCATCAAACAATTAAATTATAATAAGTAAACTATTGTCAACAAACAATGATAAATGTTCTACTTGAATTTTGTCATTAAACAATAAAGTAAATATATAATAATAATACTACATATATATTTAAAATGCAAAATTTTTTCTAGGAATTCCAAACTATATAATTATACATCACCTCTCAAATATAGAAGATATTAAGTAATGAGTTTACTAAAGAATTTAATTAGGAACTTAAATCCCATGCAAAAACAACAGAGTTAACACGCTCACTCTAATAACATATTTCTTAACGGATCGATATCTTACTGTGTGGGATATGTGCATACATACATATGTATGAATGTACATGCATTGTATATACATGTATACTATATATGTACGTATGCTTTGTTTTAGGTTATTTTTATACCCGACTACCCAAAGGGTAGAAGGGAACTTTGTGCCGACCGAAAATGTATGTAACATGCAGAAGGAAACATCTCTGACCCCATAAAGTATTTACATTCTAGATCAACTTCAACAGCCAAGACGATATAGCCATGTCCCTTTGTCCGTATGAACACCTAGATCTCAGAGACTATAGGAGATAGAGCAACCAAATTTTCGGGACAGTGTGTCTTATTGTTGCACGCAGATCAAGTTTGTTTTTGATTTTGGGTACGCCCCCTTCCGCCCATGCAAAAACCGAATTGCAAGAGTCGTTTTAAACCTAGAATGTTTAATTTTGGTACGCACAAAACTAACTACTATCTTAATGATCTTTGGTGACAATCGGATAAAAAACACAGAAGTTATTAAGAAATTAGTTTTATAAGGCGTTATCACGTGCAGCTGCACCTGGTTGCTATGTCACTCCGTGACAGAATAATGGTGTTCAATACACCAACTAAAGTGCAGCCAAGCTAATAATTTCGAGCAAAGAACATTTTGGTACATTATTTTGGTATATTATTTTTCAGTATATTTTTGAAAAAAATTATATTTCGATGGTAAAATTGGGCGGCGGGTATCTCACAGTCGAGCAAACTCGACAGTAGCTTTCTTACTTGTTTATTATTAGCTTGGATGGACTTTATAAAGTTTAATGAATATTATTATTATAAAACAGTTTGTAAAAGCACCTGAACACTAGAACTAACCCAATAAAAGTAGTTTTAGGTCATGGATTTTAAAAATATCATGACTTTTGCGCTTGTCCGAATGTGCGTAACAGAAAGAAGGAGGCGTCTGCGACCACATAAAGTATATCTAACTTTTTGATCAGCATCAACAGCCGAGTCGATATAGCCCTGTCTGAGTGTCCGTCTGTCTGTATGAACATCAAGATCTCAGAGACTATAAAAGCTAGAGCTACCAAATTTGGAGACAACATGTACAAACTTGGTGGACAGATCAAGTTTATTTTAGATGTTGGCCACGCCTCCTTCCGCCCTCGTAAATCGAAAAAAACGAATTTCAAGCGTCATATTAAACCTAGAACTAATCACCATTTTAATGATCTCTAAAATTTCGGTTACAATCGGATAAAAAACACAGAAGTTATCAGATTACTTTTATAAGACGTTACAACGTGCAGTTGCACCTAGTTAGTTGCTATAACACTCCGTGATATAATAATGGTGTTCAATAAACCAACTAAAGTGCCGCCAATCTAATAATTTCGAACAAAGAAAATGTTGGTATATTATTTTGGTTTATTTTTAGTATATTTTTTTGTATATTTTTCAGTATATTTATAAAAATATAATATTTCGATGGTAAAATTGGGTACCGGGTATCTCACAGTCGAGCAAACTCGACAGTAGCTTTTTTTTTTTATCGTTTTCCCTGTAAAGTAAATTTTAAGTAAAATAAAACATAAGACACTAAAAAAAACTTTTTTTTTTAATTCCCACAAATAAAAACAAGTTAATCACAACTTCAAACTAAATCTTTCGGTAAAAAAACAAGTTAGCTCGGCTCAAAATGGCTTTAGTAGATTCAAATACTGTTGTTATCAATAAAGTAGAGGTGACATCACCCGACGTAGAAGTGAGCACTATTTTGATAATAATAATAGTGGTTGTACTAATACTAGAACGTTTTTCAAAACTTATGAAATTCCTTAAAAAATATATAAGCAATATAAGCAAACGAGCTAGAAAAGATTTAAACGGAATTAAAAACATAAATGATATAGACTGATAAGTTCACATCCATACAAGAACAGAGCCGAATTTGATGGATGATTTCCTACATCGTATGAGTTATAGACGAGACAACCATACAAACAATTATAAACAAATTGTAAGCAGTAATGGTGGATCAAATATCCCAAAATGGAAAAGCCAAAATGGCAACATTGCAACAGAAGGGTAAGTCTACCACACTATATAAGAATACGAGTTTATTACTTCCAGGGTAATAATTATAGAGGTAATTCTCGTAATTCGTAATCATAAAAGAAGAGTAATTATGGTAGGGGAAATTCGCAATAAATTAATAGGAGAAATTATTATAATACTAATAATTTCAACTGTAAAGGTCGCGGTAACTCGTACACAAGCCGCAAAAACTACCACAATAATAATAATAATAATAATAATAAAAATAATAATAATAATAATACTAATAATAATAATAATAATAATAATAATAATAATAATATTAATAATAATAATAATAATAATAATAATAATAATAATAATAATAATAATAATAATAACAACAACAACAACAACAACAACAACAACTATATCCAAAAATAACCAAATATATTTCGGGAAACTCCCAGAAATCTTTAGAAACACACAACTGTAAAGAACAAAAAAATATTCTCTATTACAATAATATCAGTCTCAATATACTCATATCATTCCTTAATGTAGAAACAGGTTCAAAACTTTTTTTTACGAAATACATTCAGATATCTCAAGAATTAAAGAAAATTCCGATAATTAAGATACTATTCAAAATGAAAATATAAATAATATTTACGTCATAAGCCCATAAACCATACAATACAAAGGCCAGACTTCAATTGAGATACAGAGAGACAATTATATAATTCCACACAATTTTCATTTAGTAAACAAACATTTCCCAATACCGTTTAATGTAATAATAGGTTCAGATTTTATTCAAAAATTCAATTGTCAATTGAATTTTAAACCAAACTAAAATTGGTTTATAATTAGATTATTTATCCGAAATCAGGAAATTACACATGTCATTTATGTTATGTTGCAAACCAAATTTGATAGTATTAAAAATTGAACATTTCAACCACTTTCGAACTATGACTTAGTTCAAACATACCCGGGAATAAGTAGTAGTGTAGTAGCACAATTAAGTACAAATTTTCCACCACAATTTAAATCGCAGTTAGTGGAATCGGTCTTGAAACGGCGAAAAACATTTATAAACAGAAACAGAGACTGAAAGATAATGAACCGGTGTATTTTAAGAACTACAGGAGCCCGCATACGCCCGCATACAGACGAAATCAAAAAGCAAAATGGGAAATTGATTTTCGAAAATATTGTCGAGCCATCTGTATCTGAGTGTAATAGTCCACTTATATTAGTTCCAAAGAAATCTTATACTGATTGTATGGAGCAAAAATGCCCTTTAGCAATTGACTATCGTCAAATAAATATATAATAGCTCTCAAATAAAATAGCTCTAAATTTCCACTCCGTTGAATTTAGAATATAGCAAAATATTTTGTGTTTTGTGCCGTCTCAAGCATTACTTTTATGGATGATCTAATATTTATTGATTGTTCCGAAAAGCATATGTTTAAAAACTTAACTGCTGTTTTTGACAAGCTCTGGATATATTCTACAATCTGAAACTACATCCCAGAAAATGTTAATTTTTACACGTTTCTGAAATATAAAATATGTAAATATGCACGTATAAAGGAATCTTATTACATCATTCAGGACAAACCCGTCTGAAAAGATGCGGATAGCGATAGACGTTTATCAAAAAATTCACCAACTATTTGAAGCACATAACTAGATTATGTAAAAAGCATATTCCATTCGAGTAGATGGAAGACTGCCACTTAAAATCTCACTCATATAATCAACACTCCTTCAATACTCAAACTTTAGAAAGGAATTCTGCATAACAACAGACAGATGCAATTAAGAGAGCGTGTAATGCTGTTTTAACTCAAATCCATGATAGCCAGTTGCATACTCATCTGGATCATGTACAAAAGGAGAATGTAACAAGAGTGCAACTGAATAAGAATAAGCAGCCATCCATTGGGCAATAGTACATTTTCGACCATATATCTATGACAATTACTGAACAGTAAAAACAGATTATGATTTTTTTTTATTGGTTTATTCAATCCCAGCTCTAAGATTACACGCATGCCGCTCGCCTTTAAAGAATACGACTTCACACTAGATATTATGTAGGTGATGCGTTAACAAGACTTCCTTTAAGAAATCTCGTAAATCTCATTCGTTATAACTCACTGATATTGACTCATTCTCGTGGACATTGTGTATTTTCTCTAAATTTTCTCAGTTTTGTTTCAAATCAGAAACAATTTTTGTATTGGACACAACAATGAGTTTCTGTTTTAATTGCATTTTCATTGCTTTCCATTTGTTTTTGTGCTCTTATACATTTCCGGTCCTTTCGTTCTGCTATTATTCTAACGCGCTCTATTTTATTACTCTCTTCCTCAATATATTATATATACTCTCCATTCTATCAACCGTTGCGTCTGCACTTATTGCTTTTTTCTGCTGCTGCCCTTCGTGTTGAATTTGTTTGTGTGTAAAGGTAAGCATTAGCATCGATATTTTAACCCTTGTGTACATGTAAATTTTTCTTCTACATTTCTAAACCTTTATAAATATACTTTTACACCTATCCCCCGATTTACACGGTACTTGTTTTACACGTTTTCGCTTTTACACGGTTTGCCAAGTAAGTTTTATACCCGCCTACCCAAAGGGTAGAAGGGTATTATGGCTTTGTGCCGACCGAAAATGTATGTAACAGGCAGAAGGAAGCATCTCCGACCCCATAAAGTATATATATTCTTGATCAGCGTCAACAGCCGAGACGATATAGCCATGTCCGTCTGTCCGTCTGTCCGTATGAACACCTAGATCTCAGAGACTATAAGAGATAGAGCAACAAATTTTTCGCGACAGTATGTCTTATTGTTGCACGCATATCAAGTTTGTTTTTGATTTTGGCCACGCCCCCTCCCGCCCCCGTAAATCGAATAAAACCGAATTGCAAGCGTCGTTTTAAACCTAGAACGTTAAATTTTGGTACGCACAATACTAATCACCATCCTAATGATCTCTCCGAATTTGGTTACAATCGGATAAAAAACACAAAAGTTATTAAGAGATTACATTTATAAGGCGTTATCACGTGCAGCTGCACCTGGTTGCTATGTCACTCCGTGACAGAATAATGGTGTTCAATACACCAACTAAAGTGCAGCCAAGCTAATAATTTCGAGCAAAGAACATTTTGGTACATTATTTTGGTATATTATTTTTCAGTATATTTTTGAAAAAATTATATTTCGATGGTAAAATTGGGCGGCGGGTATCTCACAGTCGAGCAAACTCGACAGTAGCTTTCTTACTTGTTTATTATTAGCTTGGATGGACTTTATAAAGTTTAATGAATATTATTATTATAAAACAGTTTGTAAAAGCACCTGAACACTAGAACTAACCCAATAAAAGTAGTTTTAGGTCATGGATTTTAAAAATATCATGACTTTTGCGCTTGTCCGAATGTGCGTAACAGAAAGAAGGAGGCGTCTGCGACCACATAAAGTATATCTAACTTTTTGATCAGCATCAACAGCCGAGTCGATATAGCCCTGTCTGAGTGTCCGTCTGTCTGTATGAACATCAAGATCTCAGAGACTATAAAAGCTAGAGCTACCAAATTTGGAGACAACATGTACAAACTTGGTGGACAGATCAAGTTTATTTTAGATGTTGGCCACGCCTCCTTCCGCCCTCGTAAATCGAAAAAAACGAATTTCAAGCGTCATATTAAACCTAGAACTAATCACCATTTTAATGATCTCTAAAATTTCGGTTACAATCGGATAAAAAACACAGAAGTTATCAGATTACTTTTATAAGACGTTACAACGTGCAGTTGCACCTAGTTAGTTGCTATAACACTCCGTGATATAATAATGGTGTTCAATAAACCAACTAAAGTGCCGCCAATCTAATAATTTCGAACAAAGAAAATGTTGGTATATTATTTTGGTTTATTTTTAGTATATTTTTTTGTATATTTTTCAGTATATTTATAAAAATATAATATTTCGATGGTAAAATTGGGTACCGGGTATCTCACAGTCGAGCAAACTCGACAGTAGCTTTTTTTTTTTTATCGTTTTCCCTGTAAAGTAAATTTTAAGTAAAATAAAACATAAGACACTAAAAAAAACTTTTTTTTTTTTAAATTCCCACAAATAAAAACAAGTTAATCACAACTTCAAACTAAATCTTTCGGTAAAAAAAACAAGTTAGCTCGGCTCAAAATGGCTTTAGTAGATTCAAATACTGTTGTTATCAATAAAGTAGAGGTGACATCACCCGACGTAGAAGTGAGCACTATTTTGATAATAATAATAGTGGTTGTACTAATACTAGAACGTTTTTCAAAACTTATGAAATTCCTTAAAAAATATATAAGCAATATAAGCAAACGAGCTAGAAAAGATTTAAACGGAATTAAAAACATAAATGATATAGACTGATAAGTTCACATCCATACAAGAACAGAGCCGAATTTGATGGATGATTTCCTACATCGTATGAGTTATAGACGAGACAACCATACAAACAATTATAAACAAATTGTAAGCAGTAATGGTGGATCAAATATCCCAAAATGGAAAAGCCAAAATGGCAACATTGCAACAGAAGGGTAAGTCTACCACACTATATAAGAATACGAGTTTATTACTTCCAGGGTAATAATTATAGAGGTAATTCTCGTAATTCGTAATCATAAAAGAAGAGTAATTATGGTAGGGGAAATTCGCAATAAATTAATAGGAGAAATTATTATAATACTAATAATTTCAACTGTAAAGGTCGCGGTAACTCGTACACAAGCCGCAAAAACTACCACAATAATAATAATAATAATAATAATAAAAATAATAATACTAATAATAATAATAATAATAATAATAATAATAATAATAATATTAATAATAATAATAATAATAATAATAATAATAATAATAATAATAATAATAATAATAATAATAATAATAATAATAATAACAACAACAACAACAACAACAACAACAACTATATCCAAAAATAACCAAATATATTTCGGGAAACTCCCAGAAATCTTTAGAAACACACAACTGTAAAGAACAAAAAAATATTCTCTATTACAATAATATCAGTCTCAATATACTCATATCATTCCTTAATGTAGAAACAGGTTCAAAACTTTTTTTTTACGAAATACATTCAGATATCTCAAGAATTAAAGAAAATTCCGATAATTAAGATACTATTCAAAATGAAAATATAAATAATATTTACGTCATAAGCCCATAAACCATACAATACAAAGGCCAGACTTCAATTGAGATACAGAGAGACAATTATATAATTCCACACAATTTTCATTTAGTAAACAAACATTTCCCAATACCGTTTAATGTAATAATAGGTTCAGATTTTATTCAAAAATTCAATTGTCAATTGAATTTTAAACCAAACTAAAATTGGTTTATAATTAGATTATTTATCCGAAATCAGGAAATTACACATGTCATTTATGTTATGTTGCAAACCAAATTTGATAGTATTAAAAATTGAACATTTCAACCACTTTCGAACTATGACTTAGTTCAAACATACCCGGGAATAAGTAGTAGTGTAGTAGCACAATTAAGTACAAATTTTCCACCACAATTTAAATCGCAGTTAGTGGAATCGGTCTTGAAACGGCGAAAAACATTTATAAACAGAAACAGAGACTGAAAGATAATGAACCGGTGTATTTTAAGAACTACAGGAGCCCGCATACGCCCGCATACAGACGAAATCAAAAAGCAAAATGGGAAATTGATTTTCGAAAATATTGTCGAGCCATCTGTATCTGAGTGTAATAGTCCACTTATATTAGTTCCAAAGAAATCTTATACTGATTGTATGGAGCAAAAATGCCCTTTAGCAATTGACTATCGTCAAATAAATATATAATAGCTCTCAAATAAAATAGCTCTAAATTTCCACTCCGTTGAATTTAGAATATAGCAAAATATTTTGTGTTTTGTGCCGTCTCAAGCATTACTTTTATGGATGATCTAATATTTATTGATTGTTCCGAAAAGCATATGTTTAAAAACTTAACTGCTGTTTTTGACAAGCTCTGGATATATTCTACAATCTGAAACTACATCCCAGAAAATGTTAATTTTTACACGTTTCTGAAATATAAAATATGTAAATATGCACGTATAAAGGAATCTTATTACATCATTCAGGACAAACCCGTCTGAAAAGATGCGGATAGCGATAGACGTTTATCAAAAAATTCACCAACTATTTGAAGCACATAACTAGATTATGTAAAAAGCATATTCCATTCGAGTAGATGGAAGACTGCCACTTAAAATCTCACTCATATAATCAACACTCCTTCAATACTCAAACTTTAGAAAGGAATTCTGCATAACAACAGACAGATGCAATTAAGAGAGCGTGTAATGCTGTTTTAACTCAAATCCATGATAGCCAGTTGCATACTCATCTGGATCATGTACAAAAGGAGAATGTAACAAGAGTGCAACTGAATAAGAATAAGCAGCCATCCATTGGGCAATAGTACATTTTCGACCATATATCTATGACAATTACTGAACAGTAAAAACAGATTATGATTTTTTTTTTAATGGTTTATTCAATCCCAGCTCTAAGATTACACGCATGCCGCTCGCCTTTAAAGAATACGACTTCACACTAGATATTATGTAGGTGATGCGTTAACAAGACTTCCTTTAAGAAATCTCGTAAATCTCATTCGTTATAACTCACTGATATTGACTCATTCTCGTGGACATTGTGTATTTTCTCTAAATTTTCTCAGTTTTGTTTCAAATCAGAAACAATTTTTGTATTGGACACAACAATGAGTTTCTGTTTTAATTGCATTTTCATTGCTTTCCATTTGTTTTTGTGCTCTTATACATTTCCGGTCCTTTCGTTCTGCTATTATTCTAACGCGCTCTCATTTTATTACTCTCTTCCTCAATATATTATATATACTCTCTCATTCTATCAACCGTTGCGTCTGCACTTATTGCTTTTTTCTGCTGCTGCCCTTCGTGTTGAATTTGTTTGTGTGTAAAGGTAAGCATTAGCATCGATATTTTAACCCTTGTGTACATGTAAATTTTTCTTCTACATTTCTAAACCTTTATAAATATACTTTTTACACCTATCCCCCGATTTACACGGTACTTGTTTTACACGTTTTCGCTTTTACACGGTTTGCCAAGTAAGTTTTTATACCCGCCTACCCAAAGGGTAGAAGGGTATTATGGCTTTGTGCCGACCGAAAATGTATGTAACAGGCAGAAGGAAGCATCTCCGACCCCATAAAGTATATATATTCTTGATCAGCGTCAACAGCCGAGACGATATAGCCATGTCCGTCTGTCCGTCTGTCCGTATGAACACCTAGATCTCAGAGACTATAAGAGATAGAGCAACAAATTTTTCGCGACAGTATGTCTTATTGTTGCACGCATATCAAGTTTGTTTTTGATTTTGGCCACGCCCCCTCCCGCCCCCGTAAATCGAATAAAACCGAATTGCAAGCGTCGTTTTAAACCTAGAACGTTAAATTTTGGTACGCACAATACTAATCACCATCCTAATGATCTCTCCGAATTTGGTTACAATCGGATAAAAAACACAAAAGTTATTAAGAGATTACATTTATAAGGCGTTATCACGTGCAGCTGCACCTGGTTGCTATGTCACTCCGTGACAGAATAATGGTGTTCAATACACCAACTAAAGTGCAGCCAAGCTAATAATTTCGAGCAAAGAACATTTTGGTACATTATTTTGGTATATTATTTTTCAGTATATTTTTGAAAAAAATTATATTTCGATGGTAAAATTGGGCGGCGGGTATCTCACAGTCGAGCAAACTCGACAGTAGCTTTCTTACTTGTTTATTATTAGCTTGGATGGACTTTATAAAGTTTAATGAATATTATTATTATAAAACAGTTTGTAAAAGCACCTGAACACTAGAACTAACCCAATAAAAGTAGTTTTAGGTCATGGATTTTAAAAATATCATGACTTTTGCGCTTGTCCGAATGTGCGTAACAGAAAGAAGGAGGCGTCTGCGACCACATAAAGTATATCTAACTTTTTGATCAGCATCAACAGCCGAGTCGATATAGCCCTGTCTGAGTGTCCGTCTGTCTGTATGAACATCAAGATCTCAGAGACTATAAAAGCTAGAGCTACCAAATTTGGAGACAACATGTACAAACTTGGTGGACAGATCAAGTTTATTTTAGATGTTGGCCACGCCTCCTTCCGCCCTCGTAAATCGAAAAAAACGAATTTCAAGCGTCATATTAAACCTAGAACTAATCACCATTTTAATGATCTCTAAAATTTCGGTTACAATCGGATAAAAAACACAGAAGTTATCAGATTACTTTTATAAGACGTTACAACGTGCAGTTGCACCTAGTTAGTTGCTATAACACTCCGTGATATAATAATGGTGTTCAATAAACCAACTAAAGTGCCGCCAATCTAATAATTTCGAACAAAGAAAATGTTGGTATATTATTTTGGTTTATTTTTAGTATATTTTTTTGTATATTTTTCAGTATATTTATAAAAATATAATATTTCGATGGTAAAATTGGGTACCGGGTATCTCACAGTCGAGCAAACTCGACAGTAGCTTTTTTTTTTTATCGTTTTCCCTGTAAAGTAAATTTTAAGTAAAATAAAACATAAGACACTAAAAAAAAACTTTTTTTTTTTAAATTCCCACAAATAAAAACAAGTTAATCACAACTTCAAACTAAATCTTTCGGTAAAAAAACAAGTTAGCTCGGCTCAAAATGGCTTTAGTAGATTCAAATACTGTTGTTATCAATAAAGTAGAGGTGACATCACCCGACGTAGAAGTGAGCACTATTTTGATAATAATAATAGTGGTTGTACTAATACTAGAACGTTTTTCAAAACTTATGAAATTCCTTAAAAAATATATAAGCAATATAAGCAAACGAGCTAGAAAAGATTTAAACGGAATTAAAAACATAAATGATATAGACTGATAAGTTCACATCCATACAAGAACAGAGCCGAATTTGATGGATGATTTCCTACATCGTATGAGTTATAGACGAGACAACCATACAAACAATTATAAACAAATTGTAAGCAGTAATGGTGGATCAAATATCCCAAAATGGAAAAGCCAAAATGGCAACATTGCAACAGAAGGGTAAGTCTACCACACTATATAAGAATACGAGTTTATTACTTCCAGGGTAATAATTATAGAGGTAATTCTCGTAATTCGTAATCATAAAAGAAGAGTAATTATGGTAGGGGAAATTCGCAATAAATTAATAGGAGAAATTATTATAATACTAATAATTTCAACTGTAAAGGTCGCGGTAACTCGTACACAAGCCGCAAAACTACCACAATAATAATAATAATAATAATAATAAAAATAATAATAATAATAATACTAATAATAATAATAATAATAATAATAATAATAATAATATTAATAATAATAATAATAATAATAATAATAATAATAATAATAATAATAATAATAATAACAACAACAACAACAACAACAACAACAACTATATCCAAAAATAACCAAATATATTTCGGGAAACTCCCAGAAATCTTTAGAAACACACAACTGTAAAGAACAAAAAAATATTCTCTATTACAATAATATCAGTCTCAATATACTCATATCATTCCTTAATGTAGAAACAGGTTCAAAACTTTTTTTTTACGAAATACATTCAGATATCTCAATAATTAAAGAAAATTCCGATAATTAAGATACTATTCAAAATGAAAATATAAATAATATTTACGTCATAAGCCCATAAACCATACAATACAAAGGCCAGACTTCAATTGAGATACAGAGAGACAATTATATAATTCCACACAATTTTCATTTAGTAAACAAACATTTCCCAATACCGTTTAATGTAATAATAGGTTCAGATTTTATTCAAAAATTCAATTGTCAATTGAATTTTAAACCAAACTAAAATTGGTTTATAATTAGATTATTTATCCGAAATCAGGAAATTACACATGTCATTTATGTTATGTTGCAAACCAAATTTGATAGTATTAAAAATTGAACATTTCAACCACTTTCGAACTATGACTTAGTTCAAACATACCCGGGAATAAGTAGTAGTGTAGTAGCACAATTAAGTACAAATTTTCCACCACAATTTAAATCGCAGTTAGTGGAATCGGTCTTGAAACGGCGAAAAACATTTATAAACAGAAACAGAGACTGAAAGATAATGAACCGGTGTATTTTAAGAACTACAGGAGCCCGCATACGCCCGCATACAGACGAAATCAAAAAGCAAAATGGGAAATTGATTTTCGAAAATATTGTCGAGCCATCTGTATCTGAGTGTAATAGTCCACTTATATTAGTTCCAAAGAAATCTTATACTGATTGTATGGAGCAAAAATGCCCTTTAGCAATTGACTATCGTCAAATAAATATATAATAGCTCTCAAATAAAATAGCTCTAAATTTCCACTCCGTTGAATTTAGAATATAGCAAAATATTTTGTGTTTTGTGCCGTCTCAAGCATTACTTTTTATGGATGATCTAATATTTATTGATTGTTCCGAAAAGCATATGTTTAAAAACTTAACTGCTGTTTTTGACAAGCTCTGGATATATTCTACAATCTGAAACTACATCCCAGAAAATGTTAATTTTTACACGTTTCTGAAATATAAAATATGTAAATATGCACGTATAAAGGAATCTTATTACATCATTCAGGACAAACCCGTCTGAAAAGATGCGGATAGCGATAGACGTTTATCAAAAAATTCACCAACTATTTGAAGCACATAACTAGATTATGTAAAAAGCATATTCCATTCGAGTAGATGGAAGACTGCCACTTAAAATCTCACTCATATAATCAACACTCCTTCAATACTCAAACTTTAGAAAGGAATTCTGCATAACAACAGACAGATGCAATTAAGAGAGCGTGTAATGCTGTTTGAACTCAAATCCATGATAGCCAGTTGCATACTCATCTGGATCATGTACAAAAGGAGAATGTAACAAGAGTGCAACTGAATAAGAATAAGCAGCCATCCATTGGGCAATAGTACATTTTCGACCATATATCTATGACAATTACTGAACAGTAAAAACAGATTATGATTTTTTTTTTAATGGTTTATTCAATCCCAGCTCTAAGATTACACGCATGCCGCTCGCCTTTAAAGAATACGACTTCACACTAGATATTATGTAGGTGATGCGTTAACAAGACTTCCTTTAAGAAATCTCGTAAATCTCATTCGTTATAACTCACTGATATTGACTCATTCTCGTGGACATTGTGTATTTTCTCTAAATTTTCTCAGTTTTGTTTCAAATCAGAAACAATTTTTGTATTGGACACAACAATGAGTTTCTGTTTTAATTGCATTTTCATTGCTTTCCATTTGTTTTTGTGCTCTTATACATTTCCGGTCCTTTCGTTCTGCTATTATTCTAACGCGCTCTCATTTTATTACTCTCTTCCTCAATATATTATATATACTCTCTCATTCTATCAACCGTTGCGTCTGCACTTATTGCTTTTTTCTGCTGCTGCCCTTCGTGTTGAATTTGTTTGTGTGTAAAGGTAAGCATTAGCATCGATATTTTAACCCTTGTGTACATGTAAATTTTTCTTCTACATTTCTAAACCTTTATAAATATACTTTTTACACCTATCCCCCGATTTACACGGTACTTGTTTTACACGTTTTCGCTTTTACGCGGTTTGCTGCAGCTCGTGCCCGTCTCAGAAATAATCCTGGAAAAACCGAAACGCCAAAGCTCCCACCCATAGTTATTCGAGAGATAATTAGCCATTCTGAACTCTTAAGTGCCCTTGAGGAACAACCTGGAAACAAAGAATTCTATGGGAGGAACTACTAGAATATACACCAAAAATGCAAATACCTAACGCGCAGTTGTAAGACAACTTTATGAGTTAAAGGTAGATTTCCACTCTTACCAACTTAAAGAAGACAAGCCATTTAGAATTGTCATACGCGGACTCCACTACTCCACCCTCAAAAAAGAAATTGAAGCACAGCTTACCAAAATGGGTCACAAAACTGTAAACATCCACAATCCCAAATCAAAAAAGACTGGCGAGCAAATGAATATTTTCTTCGTAGACATATCTCTTGCCCAAAATAACAAACAAATTCTGAGCTGCTCCCTATTTTGCCGGCAGCGAGTCTCTGTTGAAATAGCCAGAAAATCTGGACAACTAGTCCAATGCCATCGATGCCAAGAGTATGGATATGGAAGAGTATACATCCAAATATTGCCACAAAGAGTTTGTTTGCGTCGCTTGCGCCCTCAACCACAAATCCACAGACTGCCCACGATCCAAGGATGAGCCAGCTACTTGCATACATTGCAGCGAAAACCACCCTGTCAACTTTAAAAGCTGCAAATTTTACAAGCAGTTCTCGAAAAGAATGCTGCCGAAAAAAGGCCCAATATAAGTCCCCAGCATACAATGGAACCGAGTTCTATACATTCCCAAACGTGGCAATCCCGGGGTATATCTTTCGCGGATATGACTCGTGGGAGGTTCAACCAAAATTCAAATTGCCATCCACAACAAAATCAACCAAACCAACGGCCTTTCAGCCTGAGAAGACAGATGCATCCACCTACAGCGCAGCAACAACAAAATCAATTCCAGAGACAAGATCACCTTCCATCAGCGCCCTTCTCTGTTTCTCAATGGGATGCAGAAATACCGCAGGAGACACCCATCGAAGGATTAGCTGCAATCATAAATAAAAATTTCGAACGTTTTTTCGAACAGCAGACTAAATTACTAGAAATGCAGAGACAAATTTAGGCTCTATTAATCGCGGCCCAGACCAAATGAATCACAAAATACTGGTGTGGAATGCCAGCGGATTATACAACAAAATGCTAGAATTGAGCAATTTTGTATCAAACAACAACATCGATATAATCCTCATCTGTGAAACGAAAGCCACAAGCAAACGACCTCTAAAACTTGATGGTTTTAATGTCTACGCTGCCAACCTCCCATCCGATAGAGGAGCAGGAGGAGCAGCCATCTTTATAAAAAGAAATTTGCGACATTTTCCTCTTAACCCGCTCCGTATGGATAAGATACAACTTGCGAGTGTAATACTCAATACAAACATGGGAGAAATCGCTGTATGCGCTATCTACTGTCCCCCAACTTTTCCGTGGACCTACAACGAGTTCAAAGACGTCTTTACCAGCACAAGTCATTGTAAATTCATTATCGCAGGAGACTGGAACGCCAAACACCCACTCCGGGGATCTGGGCCAACATGCAATCGAGGAAAAGAACTTGCTTGCTGTATCGAAGCTCTCCACGCTGATATACTCGCAACCGGTGCACCGACGTGTTACCCAAATAGAGCAGGAACTCGACCCTCCTGCATTGACTTCGCAGTCTACAAGGGCATGCCTGCATCCAGTTTAATGATTGCAGACAACTGGGACCTGGACTCGGATCACTTACCACTGATCATAACACTGGACACTGAAGCATTGGTATTTCCGCACGTGCCAAATCTACTCGGGAAATACTTGAATATCCCCAATAGCGAGATAGCGGATCTTCTATCAAAGAAAAGGCAACAGAGAAGGAGGTACCTTTGTACTCTACATCCGGTGGATAAAACTGAATGGCATAGAGCTACCAAGGAGTTACGTGAGGCCTTACAGAAGCTACGCAACTCCCGATTCGAAAACCTGCTCGCCAATACTGATTTCTCCGGTGACTCTCGTCACTCGCTATGGCAATTCACGAAAACCATCAAACGACAGCCTCAGAGAATGAAGCCACTAAGAAACAGTCAAGGCGAGTGGAGCAAATCCTTTCAGGAACAAGCAAAAACTTTTGCAGACCACCTAGCCGATCGTTTCACCCCACTGGATAGGGCCTCCTCAGATGAAGTGCCGGTCACGGAGCGAATTCTTTCTTTTCCTCATCAGATGTGCCTCCCAATCAAACCAATATGCCTAGAAGAAGTGGGAAGAGTAATACGCAACTTGAAAAGAAAAAAAACACCAGGGCACGACCTGATAAGCAACTCAGTCTTGAAAATTCTGCCTAAGCGAGCACTTCTTTTACTCACATTAATTTTTAATGCGAGCCTAAGAATGGAATATTTTCCCCGCCAATGGAAGATTGCAAGGATTACCATGATCCTCAAACCCGGGAAACCAGAGTCTAACGCTGAATCCTACAGACCAATCAGTCTTCTACCTTCCATAACGAAAGTACTAGAAAGACTGATTGCTTCCCGGCTCTTTGAAAGTATGGACAAAGCAAAAACGATCCCCGACCACCAATTCGGGTCCCGCTCTGGTCACAGCACCATAGAGCAACTGCATCGAGTGTCGAACCATATTCTCAGTGCTTTGATAACAGGGAATACTGCAATGGAGTTTTCCTAGACATACAGCAAGCGTTTGATAGGGTCTGGCATCCCGGACTCCTTGCTAAAATGAAGATAACGCTACCCCCAAATATTTATAGCTTTCTCCGCTCCTTTTTAGAGAATAGAAAATTCTTTGTCCAGATCCGCGACCAACAGCCTTCAATAAAAACAGTTTTTGCTGGTGTTCTTCAAGGGAGTGTTCTGGCACCAACTATTTATTCCATTTTTTCTGCTGACATACCTTTACCAAACGGAAACTTTGGTATAAACCCTGAAAAAATGCTCCTGGCCTCTTATGCAGATGATATCTGTATACTGTTCTCGCATACCTGTGAATAAGAAGCCTCGGATGGAATTCAGGAGTATCTCCACGACTTTGAAACCTGGGCCAAAAGGTGGAATGTTGGCATCAACGGTTCCAAATCAACCAACGTGTGTTTCACTCTAAGGACTAAAATTCCACCCGCAGTCTTTATTGATGATAGCCCGATTCCACAAACGAGATCAGCCAAATATCTTGGTATTACACTGGATCAGCGATTAACCTACCGCGAGCACATCGTCAAAACAGCTGCGGTATACTACTCGAAGAGGGATCGCCTCCACTGGCTTCTGAATAAACGAAGCAGGCTGAACTTAAAATGCAAGCGAATGGTCTATCAACAGATCATAGCGCCTACCTGGAGATACGGCATCCAGATATGGGGAACTACTAGCAAAACAAACCGCTATCGCTTTCAAATCATCCAAAATAAGATACTTCGCCTTATCTCTGGATGCGAATGATACGTCAACAATTCGACTCTGCATAGGGACTTCAATCTGAGTATCGTAGAGGACCAGGTCTTTTTTTTCTCCAGCAGGAACAATGATAGGCTGATGAACCACCAAAATCGACACGCACGAGAAGGACCCCACTACTTCTCGTATATATACCCATAAAAAGACTGAAAAGGAGAGGATTTAACCATCTCCTACTCTGATGACACATAACAGATGAAACGCAATCCACACAAGAATGACACCAAAAAACTGGGCTTGGCGAAGATAACTAGACACAAATTTTGTTAAAAGCGTTTAGTTGTACAAATTATCAATAAATAAATAAAACATATATTAATAAAAAAAAAAAAAAAAGATTATTATAAATTAACATAAATTTAAAAAAATTACTTATAGGCTTATAATATTGAAAGCAGTTAAAAGAAAAGTTATTTCTTTGGAAACTAAAATTGAAATTTGGGATCACATACGAAAGGAAGATAGAGTAGTAGATGTTGCAAGATCCTATAGAATGAACGAAGCTACAATAAGAACCATTAGAACAAATGAAAACACAATTAGAAAGAGTGTTGCAGCTGGCAATAACACGAGTATGGGCATAACATCATACACCAGAAATATCGCAATGGAAAAAATGGAGAAAGCGTTAAGCACAAAGAAGAGTACCCATTGATACGGCCGCTATGACAAATAAAGCATTACGAATTTACGAAAAAATTGTAGAGCAATTACCATCTTCTTCTGCAACTGAAAAGAAGCCAAATTCTTTGGCAAGTCATGGCTGGTTTGAAAGATTTAAAATAAGACATTCTTTACACAGTTTAAAAGGTGAACTGGCTTCTGGCGACGTAGATGCAGCCCAAGAATATCCAGCAAATTTTGCAGAAATTCTTAACGACAATTCATACACCCCTGATCAGGTTTTCAATGCTGATGAGTCAGGGTTATTCTGGAAAAAATGCTTGATAGGACTTATGTCTCAAAATTTTATAAATCGGCTAGTGGTCATAAAGCAGCAAAAGATCGCATAACAATTCTTTTCTGTAGCAATGCTTCAGGAGATTATATTATGAAACCATTAGTGATTAACAAATCAAAAATGTCCCGTGCCTTTAAAGTAGTAAACATCAATAATCTTCCCGTTTATTGGAGGGCTAATAAGAAAGCGTGGGTTACTGCTGCAATGTTTACTGAATGGTTTCATGAATGTTTTATCCCAGATGCCAAAAAATATTTAAGTTCAAAGGGATTGCCTTTTAAAGTGCTTTTATTAATTGACAATGCGCCGGGTCACCCACAAGATCTAGAATATGAGAAGGTTGAAGTACAATTTTTATCAAAAAATTCAACTTCATTATTACAACCAAGGCATAATTTCTATTTTTAAAGCTTTGTACATAAAACGAGCCTTTACACATATTTTGGAACAAATAGAGAACAATGAATCTTTAACAGTTATTAGTGCTTGGAAAAATTTTACAATACACTGCGATTAAGCAACGCTCAATAGCCGTTGAAAAAAATTGTGGCCAAATGTAGTCAAAAATGAACATTCCATTTATTTTTTTTTTTTTATATAATCTTGGACGTTGACGTACTAACGGCAGTACGATCAAGTGGCCCAGCGACACCAAGCTCGGGCTTGTTAACGCGCGGACCTAGGCAGACACGACCACCCGCACATCCGACCGAGGGGCAACCGCATAACGTGCGGGAACGGAGGTCGCGAACAATTACCACAGACAAAACAACCAAATTGTATTAACAAAAAGAATAAAATAATAATAATAATACTATTACTACTAATAATAATAATTAGAACTATTCTTAAATACGAGCTAATGTATCTAGGAGTAATGTTTTAATTTCCAAGGTAGTGTTAGTATTATTAACTAGACTAGAAAAGTTATTATAATTTACACATAAAATACGGAAAGGATTGTGACTGGCATAGTTAGTACTACAACGGGAAAGTGAGAGGGGAAGGAAATTTCTAGTCGTTCTGACCGGAACGGCAAAGCTAATCTGACTTGTCAACTGCAATGAGTCAATTTCGCCAATGATTAGTCTATGTAGAAACACTACACCTAGCATAGTTCTACGGTCAGAAAGAGAAGGAAGGTTTAGTAATAAAAGTCTACTACGATACGAAGGCAATCTAATTGTGGGATTCCAGCTAAGACTACGAAGAGCAAAAAGAAGAAATTGTTTCTGCACTGATTCAAGCCTATCTTGATTAACCCTATACTGGGGGAACCAGATATTAGATCCATACTCAAGAATAGGACGAACCAGTGAGGTGTACAAGTGTTTAGTAATGTAAAGATCGTTAAATTGCTTTAACCAACGTTTAATAAATCCAAGGACACCCATGGCTCTATTAGAAGCAGACAAAACATGCTTATCAAACTTTAATTTTGAATCAAGAACGATACCTAAATCAGTTACTGACTCTATTCGCTCAAGTGGAGTATCATTAAGATGATAATTATTTAAATGGAGAATACCCCTAAAAAATGTTATAAGTTTACATATATTGCAATTAAGATTTAATAAATTTATAGCACACCACGATTGAAAACAATCAAGGTCAGATTGCAATCTAAGGCTATATATGGGATCATTAAAAGTCAGACAAATCTTAACATCATCTGCATACATAAGTATGCGAGAGTATGATATAATGGACGGTAGATCATTTATAAATAATGTGAACAGCAATGGGCCTAAATGACTTCCTTGGGGTACGCCGGAAGTGACTTGGACAGTCTTGGACACAGAGCCCTTGTAAAATACTCTTTGAATTCTAAATGAAAGATATGAAGATATCCACAAAATTAAGTTCTGTGGAAATCCAAGAAGATTGAGCTTGTATAATAAGAGACTATGGTTGACCGAATCAAAAGCCTTACTGAAATCAGTGTAAATTACATCCGTTTGCATTTTTGATTGGAACCCTTCAATAACAATTTATGAGAATTCTAATAAGTTAGTGGTAGTAGACCTACATTTCACAAACACATGCTGGTAGGGTGAAATTATAGATTTACAGCAGTGTTGCAGTTGAGAAGTTATTAGTTTCTCAAATGCTTTGGGAATAGCAGACAACTTGGGGATACCTCTATAGTTTTGAACGTTGGATTTATTTCCTTTTTTCAAGAGAGGAATAATGTAAGACTCTTTCCAAAGATTAGGGAAAGAGCACAACTCTACAGACAATTCAAATAATTTTAAAAGTGGTTTACAAAGTCCCTCTGCTCAGAACCTAAGCATGCAACTAGGAACACCGTCAGGGCCAGGAGAAAAAACTGGTTTACATTTCTTAAGTTCACTTAAGAGTAAACTTTCAGAAAGTAAGGGACCAAAAATGCAATTCGCTTGGTTTACTTGATACGGATAAGACTGGGCTCTATAAAAAGTTGATGTGGAATAGGTCGTTTGAAAAAAATCAGCAAACAGATCGGCAATGCCACGATCATTAAAAGCTGTCTTTTTATCATAAAATAATGTTGTTGGAAGTGTTGACGTCTTTCGCTTCGAATTAACGAAGTCATAGAAGCGTTTCGGGTCACGCTGAAACGTAAGTCTGCACTTTCTCAAATAATCCTTGTAGCAAAGATTATTTAGCGCTGATAAATCGGAACGAGCAACAGTGTAGCGAGAAAAATATAAGAGAGAGCCAGTTTCCTTATATTTTTTATAAAGCTTTGATTTTTTATTCTTTAACTTTGTTAGTTCTTTGGTAAACCATAACGGTCTATTAGACAATTGTGGAGTACCAAAGGGAACACAAGCATCAAACAGAGAGTATAATGTAGAATAAAAAATTTCAACTGCCTTGTCCAGGTCAATACACGAAGAAAGTTGGGACCAGTCAGTACGTGAAAGAAGCAAAGAAAGTTTTTTAAAATCGGTCTTCCGAAAACAACGAACTCGCTTCTCCGGTAAAACACCTGCAACCGAAACACTTGCTGGTAAGTCAATCAGCACCTCCAGAGTTGGGTGGTAGGGATCCTCAGGTGAGAAAATAGGATTTGATGTGGACACCGTGCAGGTATTGGGATCCAAAACAAAAATCAAATTTTACCTAGACAATTTGGTATAGAATTGGTTTGAGACAAAGCTATATCAAAAAGGCTATCAACAAGGACATGAGTTGACGAAGGATTCAATACGTTGGACTCACATGACGAAAGCCACGAAATTCCAGAAATATTAAAATCTCCAAGAACTATTAAGAAATCACGATCAGAAAGCATTTCAGAAATACTATTGATTACAGAAAAATGGGATAAATACAGAGAGTTATCTGAGGCAGGAGGTATATATGAGCAGGTGATAAAGATACTAAAACTACAATAAATTAGTTTTACAGCTACAAATTCGATATCTAAATCACTACCTAAATCTACGTGCTCAGAAGAGATATCAGCATCGACAGCAATAAGTACACCACCACCACGACGCTGCATGCGATCACGTCTATGACAGAAAATTTGTTAGTAAAGATTTCAGTATTCAAAATATCATGCCCTAACCAAGTTTCAGTGAAGGCAATGACATGAAAAGGAAAATTTAAGCTATTTAAATAAACATTATTAAGTTTACTACAAAGGCCTCTTACATTTTGATAGCCAAGCAGGAGAGAAGTTAGTTTTTTGAGCTATCAAAAGGAGGTTGAGGCTTAGAGGAATTAGTGGTAACATTTGGAGTAAAATCGGTGGCCGATTTTTCTTCTTTCTTTTTATTTACATACTCTTTAATAATTAAGTATTCCGGTCTGAAGTCTTTTGAGCAAACTTTACTAAAATGCTCGGCAGGAACACTTATTTTGAATGATGCGATTTCCCGTTCATATGAGAAGTTAAATTTTTCCACCTTTAATGATGCTTGAATTTTGGACCGAATAAAGGTCCTAATGTCGTCAGATGACGTATTAGGAGTAAGCCTAGAAACAAAAATTTGTTTCATAGGTGGGACACCTACTATAGTGTTCTGAGCAACTGTAGCAGAAGTCGAGATAGGAGCATCTGTACTAGCTGGTAGAACGTTAGGTACAGCAGAAGGTTGATCATGTTGAGTCTCTGCAACATTAACAACTACTGCAGGTACCGAGACTGAAACGGGATCAGAACAAATGACATCCATGGGAACAATGTCATTGTTGGCAATCATTGACGCTGACGAGTGTCGAGGGGTGGGAGACGTAAATGACATTAGATTATTCGGAACAGACGAGTTGTGGACCAGCACAGGGACATCAAGTTCGTTAGGGCCAATGGACAAACGAGTATTAGCTTTTTTACGTTTTGGAGACTCGGTTAAAAGCTTCATGCCCTTAAACCCAGAGTCCAAAGTTGCGAAACTATCCGCAAGATTTTTTAAACCTGCGAATAGATCACCAAAGCCTTGCTTCGTCTGACGTATGAATCCCGCAACATCCCTTTCAACATCCCTGCATGACTCACATGTCCATCTTAAACCAGATTTTGAGCCAATTAGGTCGACTATACGGCCGGTGAGGCCAGCACATTTTTCATGTGAAACATTGTCACAGAGCCAGCAGCAAACGAAACCCATTTTTGCACTTGCTGGTACACGGCATTTTTTATTATAGCAGACAAACATACTGCAGGTTTTAGAGTAAATAAAAATTAAATGAAACCAAAAATTTAAATAAGAATAAAATTTGTGTTACTAACAAGGTATTAGTACGCTGATATCTACTTACAGAAAAACAGCAAGCACAAAATCACAATCGCGGGCGCGACGAAAGCAGAGAAAAGAATAGCCAAAACGGCCAACAACAAAACACAGCACAAAGAGCGCGAGAGCGGAAAGTGCCCGAGATCGGAAAGAGCGCGATATGTAATGATATACCAACAATGTGCTGTAGCAGTTCAAAACAAAACACCAATTTACTGTAAGCTCTCACAAACAGAAAATTAGGCCTCACAAATTGTTGATATATTAAAACACACAATTAATTGTAAATTATTGAATATTATTACACTGTGACTAAACACTCCAACGTATAGCACAGGTATTGTTAGTTTGCAAACAAAATTATTTGATAACAAGGCGCAGTAAAGGTAAAATAACAAATGTTAGTTGACAGCAAAAAAAAAAAACACGTCCGAATGCGAATGCGAATACGAGCGAGATAAAATGATGATAAGTATCGTATCGCCAGAATTGAACCTTCTAGGTTTTAAAAGACGCTTGCAATTCGGTTTCTTTTTATTTGCGTGGGCGGAAGGGGGCGTGGCCAAAATCTAAAACAGACTTGATCTGCGTGCAATAATAAGACACTCTATTCCGAAAATTTGGTGGCTCTGGTCTTATAGGCTCTGAGATATAGGTGTTCAAACGGATAGACGGACAGACGGACATGGCTATATCGTCTCGGCTGTTGACGCTGATCAAGAATATATATACTTTATGGGGTCGCAGACGCCTCCTTCTGCCTGTTACATGCATTTTCGGTTTGCACAAAGTTATAATACCCTTCTAATCTAATTCTAATTGGGTGGCGGGTAGCTCACAGTCGAACAAACTGGACAGTAGTTTTCTGACTTGATTTTTATTACTCTTTCATAGTTTACCGCTAATACGTTTATCCAACGACAACAAAAGTAGAAATTGATTTTTGCTGATAAGAAATCCTAATTTTACGACATTAGGCGCCTTAGATTCTCACGCAGCTGTCAGCGTAAAATTCCATATTCACGAAATCTTAATATTGCATTGCCAATTTTAGTAGAGACGAGAGGGAGAACATAACAACGGCCTGTTCATATTGCGCTGCGAACATCAAAATATATTTTTTTATTGAAAACTTGAAATTAATTTAAATAAAACAAGTAGGATCGACTACAGTCAAGCTTTGACTGTCCGAGGTCATGAATTTTAAGTGAACATGCGTAAGTTAGAGCATAAAAAATTATTATTAAATTAAATGAACAAAAATTATAATAATTATTGGTTTAAACACCGCCCGGGAATCGAACACTTGGTCTACCGAACAGCGGATGGCACACCTCTTCTCTGAACCACTCAAACATATTGATCAATGACCACACAAATTATCATATTCGTATAAAAGAAACATAAAACTTTTAAATGTTATGTTATTATGTGTTTACAACAACACAGTTTTATAATGTATATTTATGTTCATTATAAATATTTGGAGCAATTAAAAAAACTTCGAGTCCCAAATTTGAACGAGCGGGGCTCGAACCGCCAACATTCGATCAATGCTCCGCTACTTAACCAATCACGCCACCACCTCATTTTGATAAATATATGTAAAAATACACTATGAGACAATTTTAATTACGAGCATGTTATATTAAAAAAAATAACCGCCAACAATTGATCAACTCTCCACTTCTCAACCACAATCTCATTTGGATGAACGTGGGTAAAATTACATTATGACACAATTCTAACTACGAGAAATAAGAAATAATATATAACATTAAAATAATAATTGTGAAAAAAAAGCCTGATCTGAACTGTTCGGTATTTGAACTCGAGACCCTTGGGCTACTTTGCTTGTGTATTTTTATTTCTTTCTGTATTACCACTAACCATATAACAGATAGACTGTTCTTTTGATGAGAGCTTTTCGGTGGGCAGCAACGAAATAAAAGCACTGCGATGCTGCCCACGAACATTTTGGGTCGAAGGAAGTTGCTGTCCACCGACAGAAAACTGCATAAAACCGGTTATGGTCGCGACGGCCAAAGACGCATTCCAATGTGCACACGTTTGATGTTAGGCGAAGCAATAGTATTTATGTGTTAATACACATAATGCACATGTACATGCGCAAATTGATTGTATGTGAAGAGCTGCTGGCAATTTGCGAACATTGCCCAGCTTTTCATATTTTAGATTTTTAGACGATTTCCAAGCATCATGTTAAAGCTAGAACGTTCAGTTCTGGCACACGCAATACTAATCATCATCTTAATGATCTCTGAAAAATTGGTTATAATCAGACAAAAAACACAGAAGCTATTAAAGAATTACTTTTTTAAGGCGAAATCGGGTGCAGCTGCACCTGTTCAGCTAGGTGTCACTCAGTGACATAATAATGGTGTTCAATAAACATAATAAGGTGCTACCAAGCTAATCATTTTTAACAACATTTATTTCGGTTTATTTTTTTGAATATTTTTAGTATTTTTTTAAGTATATTTTCCAGTATGTTTTTGAAAAATATAATATTTCGATGGTTGCTTTTTATTATTCTTCCATTCAGTAAAATTGGGTGACGGGTATTTCACAGTGGAGCAAACTCGACAGTAGCTTTCTTACTTGTTTTACACTATAATTATTATAATTTTCATAATTTTATAACATTATTAAACGCTGCAAATATACACTTAAAATCCATGACCTCGTACAGACAAAGCTTGACTGTAGCCGTTCCTACTTTTGTCTTAAGTCCACATATATGAAATCTCGTCATTCAATAAGAGTTATATACACCTATCCACGATTTAAACGGTACTTGTTTTACACGTTTTCGCTTTTACGCGGTTTGCTGCAGCTCGTGCCCGTCTCAGAAATAATCCTGGAAAAACCGAAACGCCAAAGCTCCCACCCATAGTTATTCGAGAGATAATTAGCCATTCTGAACTCTTAAGTGCCCTTGAGGAACAACCTGGAAACAAAGAATTCTATGGGAGGAACTACTAGAATATACACCAAAAATGCAAATACCTAACGCGCAGTTGTAAGACAACTTTATGAGTTAAAGGTAGATTTCCACTCTTACCAACTTAAAGAAGACAAGCCATTTAGAATTGTCATACGCGGACTCCACTACTCCACCCTCAAAAAGAAATTGAAGCACAGCTTACCAAAATGGGTCACAAAACTGTAAACATCCACAATCCCAAATCAAAAAAGACTGGCGAGCAAATGAATATTTTCTTCGTAGACATATCTCTTGCCCAAAATAACAAACAAATTCTGAGCTGCTCCCTATTTTGCCGGCAGCGAGTCTCTGTTGAAATAGCCAGAAAATCTGGACAACTAGTCCAATGCCATCGATGCCAAGAGTATGGATATGGAAGAGTATACATCCAAATATTGCCACAAAGAGTTTGTTTGCGTCGCTTGCGCCCTCAACCACAAATCCACAGACTGCCCACGATCCAAGGATGAGCCAGCTACTTGCATACATTGCAGCGAAAACCACCCTGTCAACTTTAAAAGCTGCAAATTTTACAAGCAGTTCTCGAAAAGAATGCTGCCGAAAAAAAGGCCCAATATAAGTCCCCAGCATACAATGGAACCGAGTTCTATACATTCCCAAACGTGGCAATCCCGGGGTATATCTTTCGCGGATATGACTCGTGGGAGGTTCAACCAAAATTCAAATTGCCATCCACAACAAAATCAACCAAACCAACGGCCTTTCAGCCTGAGAAGACAGATGCATCCACCTACAGCGCAGCAACAACAAAATCAATTCCAGAGACAAGATCACCTTCCATCAGCGCCCTTCTCTGTTTCTCAATGGGATGCAGAAATACCGCAGGAGACACCCATCGAAGGATTAGCTGCAATCATAAATAAAAATTTCGAACGTTTTTTCGAACAGCAGACTAAATTACTAGAAATGCAGAGACAAATTTAGGCTCTATTAATCGCGGCCCAGACCAAATGAATCACAAAATACTGGTGTGGAATGCCAGCGGATTATACAACAAAATGCTAGAATTGAGCAATTTTGTATCAAACAACAACATCGATATAATCCTCATCTGTGAAACGAAAGCCACAAGCAAACGACCTCTAAAACTTGATGGTTTTAATGTCTACGCTGCCAACCTCCCATCCGATAGAGGAGCAGGAGGAGCAGCCATCTTTATAAAAAGAAATTTGCGACATTTTCCTCTTAACCCGCTCCGTATGGATAAGATACAACTTGCGAGTGTAATACTCAATACAAACATGGGAGAAATCGCTGTATGCGCTATCTACTGTCCCCAACTTTTCCGTGGACCTACAACGAGTTCAAAGACGTCTTTACCAGCACAAGTCATTGTAAATTCATTATCGCAGGAGACTGGAACGCCAAACACCCACTCCGGGGATCTGGGCCAACATGCAATCGAGGAAAAGAACTTGCTTGCTGTATCGAAGCTCTCCACGCTGATATACTCGCAACCGGTGCACCGACGTGTTACCCAAATAGAGCAGGAACTCGACCCTCCTGCATTGACTTCGCAGTCTACAAGGGCATGCCTGCATCCAGTTTAATGATTGCAGACAACTGGGACCTGGACTCGGATCACTTACCACTGATCATAACACTGGACACTGAAGCATTGGTATTTCCGCACGTGCCAAATCTACTCGGGAAATACTTGAATATCCCCAATAGCGAGATAGCGGATCTTCTATCAAAGAAAAGGCAACAGAGAAGGAGGTACCTTTGTACTCTACATCCGGTGGATAAAACTGAATGGCATAGAGCTACCAAGGAGTTACGTGAGGCCTTACAGAAGCTACGCAACTCCCGATTCGAAAACCTGCTCGCCAATACTGATTTCTCCGGTGACTCTCGTCACTCGCTATGGCAATTCACGAAAACCATCAAACGACAGCCTCAGAGAATGAAGCCACTAAGAAACAGTCAAGGCGAGTGGAGCAAATCCTTTCAGGAACAAGCAAAAACTTTTGCAGACCACCTAGCCGATCGTTTCACCCCACTGGATAGGGCCTCCTCAGATGAAGTGCCGGTCACGGAGCGAATTCTTTCTTTTCCTCATCAGATGTGCCTCCCAATCAAACCAATATGCCTAGAAGAAGTGGGAAGAGTAATACGCAACTTGAAAAGAAAAAAAACACCAGGGCACGACCTGATAAGCAACTCAGTCTTGAAAATTCTGCCTAAGCGAGCACTTCTTTTACTCACATTAATTTTTAATGCGAGCCTAAGAATGGAATATTTTCCCCGCCAATGGAAGATTGCAAGGATTACCATGATCCTCAAACCCGGGAAACCAGAGTCTAACGCTGAATCCTACAGACCAATCAGTCTTCTACCTTCCATAACGAAAGTACTAGAAAGACTGATTGCTTCCCGGCTCTTTGAAAGTATGGACAAAGCAAAAACGATCCCCGACCACCAATTCGGGTCCCGCTCTGGTCACAGCACCATAGAGCAACTGCATCGAGTGTCGAACCATATTCTCAGTGCTTTGATAACAGGGAATACTGCAATGGAGTTTTCCTAGACATACAGCAAGCGTTTGATAGGGTCTGGCATCCCGGACTCCTTGCTAAAATGAAGATAACGCTACCCCCAAATATTTATAGCTTTCTCCGCTCCTTTTTAGAGAATAGAAAATTCTTTGTCCAGATCCGCGACCAACAGCCTTCAATAAAAACAGTTTTTGCTGGTGTTCTTCAAGGGAGTGTTCTGGCACCAACTATTTATTCCATTTTTTCTGCTGACATACCTTTACCAAACGGAAACTTTGGTATAAACCCTGAAAAAATGCTCCTGGCCTCTTATGCAGATGATATCTGTATACTGTTCTCGCATACCTGTGAATAAGAAGCCTCGGATGGAATTCAGGAGTATCTCCACGACTTTGAAACCTGGGCCAAAAGGTGGAATGTTGGCATCAACGGTTCCAAATCAACCAACGTGTGTTTCACTCTAAGGACTAAAATTCCACCCGCAGTCTTTATTGATGATAGCCCGATTCCACAAACGAGATCAGCCAAATATCTTGGTATTACACTGGATCAGCGATTAACCTACCGCGAGCACATCGTCAAAACAGCTGCGGTATACTACTCGAAGAGGGATCGCCTCCACTGGCTTCTGAATAAACGAAGCAGGCTGAACTTAAAATGCAAGCGAATGGTCTATCAACAGATCATAGCGCCTATATCTAGAGCGCCGGATATGACTCGTGGGAGGTTCAACCAAAATTCAAATTGCCATCCACAACAAAATCAACCAAACCAACGGCCTTTCAGCCTGAGAAGACAGATGCATCCACCTACAGCGCAGCAACAACAAAATCAATTCCAGAGACAAGATCACCTTCCATCAGCGCCCTTCTCTGTTTCTCAATGGGATGCAGAAATACCGCAGGAGACACCCATCGAAGGATTAGCTGCAATCATAAATAAAAATTTCGAACGTTTTTTCGAACAGCAGACTAAATTACTAGAAATGCAGAGACAAATTTAGGCTCTATTAATCGCGGCCCAGACCAAATGAATCACAAAATACTGGTGTGGAATGCCAGCGGATTATACAACAAAATGCTAAAATTGAGCAATTTTGTATCAAACAACAACATCGATATAATCCTCATCTGTGAAACGAAAGCCACAAGCAAACGACCTCTAAAACTTGATGGTTTTAATGTCTACGCTGCCAACCTCCCATCCGATAGAGGAGCAGGAGGAGCAGCCATCTTTATAAAAAGAAATTTGCGACATTTTCCTCTTAACCCGCTCCGTATGGATAAGATACAACTTGCGAGTGTAATACTCAATACAAACCTGGGAGAAATCGCTGTATGCGCTATCTACTGTCCCCCAACTTTTCCGTGGACCTACAACGAGTTCAAAGACGTCTTTACCAGCACAAGTCATTGTAAATTCATTATCGCAGGAGACTGGAACGCCAAACACCCACTCCGGGGATCTGGGCCAACATGCAATCGAGGAAAAGAACTTGCTTGCTGTATCGAAGCTCTCCACGCTGATATACTCGTAACCGGTACACCGACGTGTTACCCAAATAGAGCAGGAACTCGACCCTCCTGCATTGACTTCGCAGTCTACAAGGGCATGCCTGCATCCAGTTTAATGATTGCAGACAACTGGGACCTGGACTCGGATCACTTACCACTGATCATAACACTGGACACTGAAGCATTGGTATTTCCGCACGTGCCAAATCTACTCGGGAAATACTTGAATATCCCCAATACGGATAACATCGACCATGTAGTCGATTTGTTCACGGCAAAGGTGACTCAAGCAGCCGAAACAGCTAGTCTTTCAACAACAACTTCAAGAACAACTTCCACAGCTCAACGTGCAAAACCCCCTCCCGAGATAGCGGATCTTCTATCAAAGAAAAGGCAACAGAGAAGGAGGTACCTTTGTACTCTACATCCGGTGGATAAAACTGAATGGCATAGCTACCAAGGAGTTACGTGAGGCCTTACAGAAGCTACGCAACTCCCGATTCGAAAACCTGCTCGCCAATACTGATTTCTCCGGTGACTCTCGTCACTCGCTATGGCAATTCACGAAAACCATCAAACGACAGCCTCAGAGAATGACGCCACTAAGAAATAGTCAAGGCGAGTGGAGCAAATCCTTTCAGGAACAAGCAAAAACTTTTGCAGACCACCTAGCCGATCGTTTCACCCCACTGGATAGGGCCTCCTCAGATGAAGTGCCGGTCACGGAGCGAATTCTTTCTTTTCCTCATCAGATGTGCCTCCCAATCAAACCAATATGCCTAGAAGAAGTGGGAAGAGTAATACGCAACATAAAAAAAAAAAAAACACCAGGGCACGACCTGATAAGCAACTCAGTCTTGAAAATTCTGCCTAAGCGAGCACTTCTTTTACTCACATTAATTTTTAATGCGAGCCTAAGAATGGAATATTTTCCCCGCCAATGGAAGATTGCAAGGATTACCATGATCCTCAAACCCGGGAAACCAGAGTCTAACGCTGAATCCTACAGACCAATCAGTCTTCTACCTTCCATAACGAAAGTACTAGAAAGACTGATTGCTTCCCGGCTCTTTGAAAGTATGGACAAAGCAAAAACGATCCCCGACCACCAATTCGGGTCCCGCTCTGGTCACAGCACCATAGAGCAACTGCATCGAGTGTCGAACCATATTCTCAGTGCTTTGATAACAGTGAATACTGCAAAGGAGTTTTCCTAGACATACAGCAAGCGTTTGATAGGGTCTGGCATCCCGGACTCCTTGCTAAAATGAAGATAACGCTACCCCCAAATATTTATAGCTTTCTCCGCTCCTTTTTAGAGAATAGAAAATTCTTTGTCCAGATCCGCGACCATCAGCCTTCAATAAAAACAGTTTTTGCTGGTGTTCTTCAAGGGAGTGTTCTGGCACCAACTATTTATTCCATTTTTTCTGCTGACATACCTTTACCAAACGGAAACTTTGGTATAAACCCTGAAAAAATGCTCCTGGCCTCTTATGCAGATGATATCTGTATACTGTTCTCGCATACCTGTGAATAAGAAGCCTCGGATGGAATTCAGGAGTATCTCCACGACTTTGAAACCTGGGCCAAAAGGTGGAATGTTGGCATCAACGGTTCCAAATCAACCAACGTGTGTTTCACTCTAAGGACTAAAATTCCACCCGCAGTCTTTATTGATGATAGCCCGATTCCACAAACGAGATCAGCCAAATATCTTGGTATTACACTGGATCAGCGATTAACCTACCGCGAGCACATCGTCAAAACAGCTGCGGTATACTACTCGAAGAGGGATCGCCTCCACTGGCTTCTGAATAAACGAAGCAGGCTGAACTTAAAATGCAAGCGAATGGTCTATCAACAGATCATAGCGCCTACCTGGAGATACGGCATCCAGATATGGGGAACTACTAGCAAAACAAACCGCTATCGCTTTCAAATCATCCAAAATAAGATACTTCGCCTTATCTCTGGATGCGAATGGTACGTCAACAATTCGACTCTGCATAGGGACTTCAATCTGAGTATCGTAGAGGACCAGGTCTTTTTTTTCTCCAGCAGGAACAATGATAGGCTGATGAACCACCAAAATCGACACGCACGAGAAGGACCCCACTACTTCTCGTATATATACCCATAAAAAGACTGAAAAGGAGAGGATTTAACCATCTCCTACTCTGATGACACATAACAGATGAAACGCAATCCACACAAGAATGACACCAAAAAACTGGGCTTGGCGAAGATAACTAGACACAAATTTTGTTAAAAGCGTTTAGTTGTACAAATTATCAATAAATAAATAAAACATATATTAATAAAAAAAAAAAAAAATTAGATTATTATAAATTAACATAAATTTAAAAAAATTACTTATAGGCTTATAATATTGAAAGCAGTTAAAAGAAAAGTTATTTTTTTGGAAACTAAAATCGAAATTTGGGATCACATACGAAAGGGAGATAGAGTAGTAGATGTTGCAAAATCACATAGAATGAACGAAGCTACAATAAGAACCATTAGAACAAATGAAAACACAATTAGAAAGGGTGTTGCAGCTGACAATAACACGAGTATGGGCATAACATCATACACCAGAAATATCGCAATAGAAAAAATGGAGAAAGCGTTAAGCACAAAGAAGAGTACCCATTGATACGGCCGCTATGACAAATAAAGCATTACGAATTTACGAAAAAATTGTAGAGCAATTACCATCTTCTTCTGCAACTGAAAAGAAGCCAAATTCTTTGGCAAGTCATGGCTGGTTTGAAAGATTTAAAATAAGACATTCTTTACACAGTTTAAAAGGTGAACTGGCTTCTGGCGACGTAGATGCAGCCCAAGAATATCCAGCAAATTTTGCAGAAATTCTTAACGACAATTCATACACCCCTGATCAGGTTTTCAATGCTGATGAGTCAGGGTTATTCTGGAAAAAATGCCTGATAGGACTTATGTCTCAAAATTTTATAAATCGGCTAGTGGTCATAAAGCAGCAAAAGATCGCATAACAATTCTTTTCTGTAGCAATGCTTCAGGAGATTATATTATGAAACCATTAGTGATTAACAAATCAAAAATGTCCCGTGCCTTTAAAGTAGTAAACATCAATAATCTTCCCGTTTATTGGAGGGCTAATAAGAAAGCGTGGGTTACTGCTGCAATGTTTACTGAATGGTTTCATGAATGTTTTATCCCAGATGCCAAAAAATATTTAAGTTCAAAGGGATTGCCTTTTAAAGTGCTTTTATTAATTGACAATGCGCCGGGTCACCCACAAGATCTAGAATATGAGAAGGTTGAAGTACAATTTTTACCAAAAAATTCAACTTCATTATTACAACCAAGGCATAATTTCTATTTTTAAAGCTTTGTATATAAAACGAGCCTTTACACATATTTTGGAACAAATAGAGAACAATGAATCTTTAACAGTTATTAGTGCTTGGAAAAATTTTACAATATTAGAGTGTGTGAAGCATATCGTCTTATCATACACTGCGATTAAGCAAACAACGCTCAATAGCTGTTGGAAAAAATTGTGGCCAAATGTAGTCAAAAATGAACATTCCATTTATTTTTTTTTTTTATATAATCTTGGACGTTGACGTACTAAAACGAGCTAATGTATCTAGGAGTAATGTTTTAATTTCCAAGTTAGTGTTAGTATTATTAACTAGACTAGAAAAGTTATTATAATTTACACATAAAATACGGAAAGGATTGTGACTGGCATAGTTAGTACTACAACGGGAAAGTGAGAGGAGAAGGAAATTTCTAGTCGTTCTGACCGGAACGGCAAAGCTAATCTGACTTGTCAACTGCAATGAGTCAATTTCGCCAATGATTAGTCTATGTAGAAACACTACACCTAGCATAGTTCTACGGTTAGAAAGAGAAGGAAGGTTTAGTAATAAAAGTCTACTACGATACGAAGGCAATCTAATTGTGGGATTCCAGCTAAGACTACGAAGAGCAAAAAGAAGAAATTGTTTCTGCACTGATTCAAGCCTATCTTGATGAACCCTATACTGGGGGAACCAGATATTAGATCCATACTCAAGAATAGGACGAACCAGTGAGATGTATAAGTGTTTAGTAATGTAGGGATCGTTAAATTCTTTTGACCAACGTTTAATAAATCCAAGGACACCCATGGCTCTATTAGAAGCAGCCAAAATATGCTTATCAAACTTTAATTTTGAATCAAGAAGGATACCTAAATCAGTTACTGACTCTATTCGCTCAAGTGGAGTATCATTAAGATGATAATTATTTAAATGGAGAATACCCCTAAAAAATGTCAAAAGTTTACATTTATTGCAATTAAGATTTAATAAATTTATAGCACACCACGATTGAAAACAATCAAGGTCAGATTGCAATCTAAGGCTATATATGGGATCATTAAAAGTCAGACAAATTTTAACATCATCTGCATACATAAGTATGCGAGAGTATGATATAACGGACGGTAGATCATTTATAAATAATGTAAACAGCAATGGGCCTAAATGACTTCCTTGGGGTACGCCGGAAGTGACTTGGACAGTCTTGGACACAGAGCCCTTGTAAAATACTCTTTGAATTCTAAATGAAAGATATGAAGATATCCACAAAATTAAGTTCTGTGGAAATCCAAGAAGATTGAGCTTGTATAATAAGAGACTATGGTTGACAGAATCAAAAGCCTTACTGAAATCAAGTGTAAATGACATCCGTTTGCATTTTTGATTGGAACCCTTCAATAACAATTGATGAGAATTCTAATAAGTTAGTGGTAGTAGACCTACATTTCACAAACCCATGCTGGTAGGGTGAAATTATAGATTTACAGCAGTGTTGCAGTTGAGAAGTTATTAGTTTCTCAAATGCTTTGGGAATAGCAGACAACTTGGGGATACCTCTATAGTTTTGAACGTTGGATTTATTTCCTTTTTTCAAGAGAGGAATAATGTAAGACTCTTTCCAAAGATTAGGGAAAGAGCACAACTCTACAGACAATTCAACTAATTTTAAAAGTGGTTTACAAAGTCCCTCTGCACAGAACCTAAGCATGCAACTAGGAACACCGTCAGGGCCAGGAGAAAAAACTGGTTTACATGACTTAAGTTCACTTAAGAGTAAACTTTCAGAAAGTAAGGGACCAAAAATGCAATTCGCTTGGTTTACTTGATACGGATAAGACTGGGCTCTATAAAAAGTTTATGTGGAATAGGTCGTTTGAAAAAAATCAGCAAACAGATCGGCAATGCCACGATCATTAAAAGCTGTCTTTTTATCATAAAATAATGTTGTTGGAAGTGTTGACATCTTTCGCTTCGAATTAACGAAGTCATAGAAGCGTTTCGGGTCACGCTGAAACGTAAGTCTGCACTTTCTCAAATAATCCTTGTAGCAAAGATTATTTAGCGCTGATAAATCGGAACGAGCAACAGTGTAGCGAGAAAAATATAAGAGAGAGCCAGTTTCCTTATATTTTTTATAAAGCTTTGATTTTTTATTCTTTAACTTTGTTAGTTCTTTGGTAAACCATAACGGTCTATTAGACAATTGTGGAGTACCAAAGGGAACACAAGCATCAAACAGAGAGTATAATGTAGAATAAAAAATTTCATCTGCCTTGTCCAGGTCAATACACGAAGAAAGTTGGGACCAGTCAGTACGTGAAAGAAGCAAAGAAAGTTTTTTAAAATCGGTCTTCCGAAAACAACGAACTCGCTTCTCCGGTAAAACACCTGCAACCGAAACACTTGCTGGTAAGTCAATCAGCACCTCCAGAGTAGGGTGGTAGGGATCCTCAGGTGAGGAAACAGGATTTAGACAATTTGGTATAGAATTGGTTTGAGACAAAGCTATATCAAAAAGGCTATCAACAAAGACATGAGTTGAAGAAGGATTCAATACGTTGGACTCACATGACGAAAGCCACGAAATTCAAGAAATATTAAAATCTCCAAGAACTATTAAGAAATCACGATTAGAAAGCGTTTCAGAAGTACTATTGACTACAGAAAAATGGGATAAATACAGAGAGTTATCTGAGGCAGGAGGTATATATGAGCAGGTGATAAAGATACTAAAACTACAATAAATTAGTTTTACAGCTACAAATTCGATATCTAAATCACTACATAAATCTACGTGCTCAGAAGAGATATCAGCATCGACAGCAATAAGTACACCACCACCACGACGCTGCATGCTATCACGTCTATAGACTGAAGATTTGTTAGTTAAGATTTCAGTATTCAGAATATCATGTCTTAACCAAGTTTCAGTGAAGGCAATGACATGAAAATTAAAATTAAAGCTATCTAAATAAACATTATTGAGTTTGCTACAAAGGCCTCTTACATTTTGATAGCCAAGCAGGAGAGAAGAAGTTAGTTTTTTGAGCTATCAGATGGAGTTTGAGGCTTGGAGTAAAATCGGTGGCCGATTTTTCTTCTTTCTTTTTATTTACATACTCTTTAATAATTAAGTATTCCGGCCAGAAGTCTTTTGAGCAAACTTTACTAAAATGCTCGGCAGGAACACTTATTTTGAATGATGCGATTTCCCGTTCATATGAGAAGTTAAATTTTTCCACCTTTAATGATGCTTGAATTTTGGACCGAATGACGTATTAGGGGCAAGCCTAAAAACAAAAATTTGTTTCATAGGTGGGACACCTACTATAGTGTTCTGAGCAACTGTAGCAGAAGTCGAGATAGGAGCATCTGTACTAGCTGGTAGAACGTTAGGTACAGGTTGATCATGTTGAGTCTCTGAAACATTAACAACTACTGCAGGTACCGAGACTGAAACGGGATCAGAACAAATGACATCCATGGGAACAATGTCATTGTTGGCAATCATTGACGCTGACGAGTGTCGAGGGGTGGGAGACGTAAATGACATTAGATTATTCGGAACAGACGAGTTGTTGACCAGCTCAGGGACATCAAGTTCGTTAGGGCCAATGGACAAACGAGTATTAGCTTTTTTACGCTTTGGAGACTCGGTTAAAAGCTTCATGCCCTTAAACCCAGAGTCCAAAGTTGCGAAACTATCCGCAAGATTTTTTAAGCCTGCGAATAGATCACCAAAGCCTTGCTTCGTCTGACGTATGAATCCCGCAACATCCCTTTCAACATCCCTGCATGACTCACATGTCCATCTTAAACCAGATTTTGAGCCAATTAGGTCGACTATACGTCCGGTGAGGCCAGCACATTTTTCATGTGAAACATTGTCACAGAGCCAGCAGCAAACGAAACCCATTTTTGCACTTGCTGGTACACGGCATTTTTTATTATAGCAGACAAACATACTGCAGGTTTTAGAGTAAATAAAAATTAAATGAAATCAAAAATTTAAATAAGAATAAAATTTGTGTTACTAACAGGGTATTAGTACGCTGATATCTACTTACAGAAAAACAGCAAGCACAAAATCACAATCGCGGGCGCGACGAAAGCAGAGAAAAGAATAGCCAAAACGGCCAACAACAAAACACAGCACAAAGAGCGCGAGAGCGGAAAGTGCCCGAGATCGGAAAGAGCGCGATATGTAATGATATACCAACAATGTGCTGTAGCAGTTCAAAGCAAAACACAAATTTACTGTAAGCTCTCACAAACAGAAAATTAGGCCTCACAAATTGTTGATATATTAAAACACACAATTAATTGTAAATTATTGAATATTATTACACTGTGACTAAACACTCCAACGTATATCACAGGTATTGTTAGTTTGCAAACAAAATTGTTTGATAACAAGGCGCAGGAAAGGTAAAATAACAAATGTTAGTTGACAGCAAAAAAAACATGTCCGAATGCGAAAACGAATTCAACGTTCCGATCATCCACTCGCTCAGTCCCAATACAATTAGAGCCGTATTTAAAACTGAACCCATCGCTAAAATGGATTTTTATTTATATTATTAAGTTAAGATTTTGAAACTTGTTGTTAGTATCTATTATGGAGAGAAGATCCAACAAATAAATGAAAAATTAATAAAAAAAAAAAAATGGCTGATAAAGAACTAGGTGAGGATGATTTAGTTGACTTAGTTTGCGAAAGTGAGTATGACAAATCTGACGAAGAGCAATTGGTACCAGTAGGATTCACTGCTGAAGTCATCCGCGAAGGACTCGTATTGGGAAGAAATCATTTTATACAAAATGACACAAACGTTGAAAGGGCTTTACAATTCCAACGTGACATAAATCGCTGCTTGGCTCAATATGAAAAAGTTTACAAACATCTTACAAAAAATTCGAAGCATTTGTTAAAACCCGATTTTATAACCCGGCACAAATAACTTCGAATAATGAAAGTGAATTTCAACCTTCGATTCCCAAAAAAAAAGAAAGAGTAATATCTGATAATGATGAAATATAATACAACACCTTTGTTTTTATACCCGCCTACCCAAAGGGTAGAAGGGTATTATGGCTTTGTGCCGACCGAAAATGTATGTAACAGGCAGAAGGAAGCATCTCCGACCCCATAAAGTATATATATTCTTGATCAGCGTCAACAGCCGAGACGATATAGCCATGTCCGTCTGTCCGTCTGTCCGTCTGTCCGTATGAACACCTAGATCTCAGAGACTATAAGAGATAGAGCAACAAATTTTTCGCGACAGTATGTCTTATTGTTGCACGCAGATCAAGTTTGTTTTTGATTTTGGCCACGCCCCCTCCCGCCCCCGTAAATCGAATAAAACCGAATTGCAAGCGTCGTTTTAAACCTAGAACGTTCAATTTTGGTACGGACAATACTAATCACCATCTTAATGATCTCTGCGAATTTGGTTACAATCGGATAAAAAACACAGAAGTTATTATACCCGCCTACCCAAAGGGTAGAAGGGTATTATGGCTTTGTGCCGACCGAAAATGTATGTAACAGGCAGAAGGAAGCATCTCCGACCCCATAAAGTATATATATTCTTGATCAGCGTCAACAGCCGAGACGATATAGCCATGTCCGTCTGTCCGTCCGTCCGTCTGTCCGTCTGTCCGTCTGTCCGTCCGTATGAACACCTAGATCTCAGAGACTATAAGAGATAGAGCAACAAATTTTTCGCGACAGTATGTCTTATTGTTGCACGCAGATCGAGTTTGTTTTTGATTTTGGCCACGCCCCCTCCCGCCCCCGTAAATCGAATAAAACCGAATTGCAAGCGTCGTTTTAAACCTAGAACGTTCAATTTTGGTACGCACAATACTAATCACCATCTTAATGATCTCTGCGAATTTGGTTACAATCGGATAAAAAACACAGAAGTTATTAAGATATTACTTTTATAAGGCGTTACCACGTGCAACTGCTAGTACTGCCTAGTTAGTTGCTATGACACTCCGCGACATAATAATGGTGTTCAATAAACCAACTAAAGTGCCGCCAAGCTAATAATTTCGAACAAAGTACAAATTATTTTGGTATTTTTTAGTATATTTTTTTAAAGTATTTTTTCAGTATATTTTGAAAAATATAATATTTGGATGGTAAAATTGGGTGGCGGGTATCTCACAGTCGAGCAAACTCGACTGTAGCTTTCTTACTTGTTAAGATATGACTTTTATAAGGCGTTACCACGTGCAACTGCTAGTGCTGCCTGGCTAGTTGCTATGACACTCCGCGACATAAGAATGGTGTTCAATAAACCAACTAAAGTGCCGCCAAGCTAATAACTTCGAACAAAAGAAAATTTTGATATATTATTTTGGTATTTTTAGTATATTTTTTTAAAGTATATTTTTATACTATTATATAAATATAATATTTTGATGGTAAAATTGGGTGGCGGGTATCTCACAGTCGAGCAAACTCGACTGTAGCTTTCTTACTTGTTATTTATTGTTCTTCTGTTTAATGTATTGGAATTAAATAAAAGAACAGTGTTTCCGTAAAATATCACATATTTTAACCTGTCAATGCATTTTATTTTTATTTCTCTGTACATCTTAAAATATTGAAAAAAACACAACTGTTTAATAGCAAAATTATATATATTATACTGGGGCTGAAAGCCAGCAGCCCACTGGATGTAATGCTGGTGTTGGGGTCAGCCGTGAAGGCAACGCCCATGTATAATACTATCGAGTCGCATCAGACTTTTCTACATTTTTTAATAGATCCATGAATTTGATCCTACGAGTAGGGGGGAAGGGAAATACTAACTGCTCATTAACGATGACCTGTTGGTTATTGTTCTCAATAAGTTTATCTAGGCTCTGCTCTATCTTGACCAGTCATCGTGATCCGGATCTGGAGTATCCGCTATATACTTTCAACCTCACACTAACCAATTTAAGTATCTAGTTTTTCATGTTTTGGGAAGTGCTGTAATTGTTGAAATTTGTGTATAGTTGTGTTAATGTAAGATGTACGTTAATGTAATATGTCTGAAGCGGTTTGGATTTGGCCGAGGTCAATTAGGTCTATTAACTTGGTTGTTGAAGTTTGTAAGTTTCCGATCCCCTTGCTTATTGTGTAGTTCGTAAGATTCATGGGTTCACCGACATCGTTCGTAATCCACAGTAATATTCTGAAAAATTTTATATGGGTTTTATGTACTGTTTTTACCTATTCAGTTAGTTAGTTTGTTCAGTTAGTATTGTAGTGTGCTTGTCTTCCTAAACAATTTCTTTCCTATACCTTGGGGAAAGTTTGAAATCTAATTTAATGTTTACCCTTACGAAAATTTCTTCTCCAGGTTAGTTATTACGTGTTTCCTTTTTGTTCTTTTTAAAGGTTGTCATGTCTGTTTGCTCTTTTATCTTAAGTCTTTCAATGTTATCTTGTTTGGCTGTGTCGTATTGGTCCGAGTTTGTCGTCACTATCCTGCCAAAATACTTCTAATGTTCGCTTCTTCGTAACTGAATGAAAACTGTGAATGAAAAAAGTTCCTTGAAATTTCTCACTCATTCTTGAGGCATCTCATTATATCTGAAAGTGTTGAGTGGAAGCGTTCTATCTGACCCTTAATGGTACTTTTGTATGGTGAGACAGTATAAACTTCTATCTGTGGTTGCTCCAGCATAAACTTAATTGATTGGGAACTGAATGCTTTTTCGTTGTCCATAACGATATGTTTAGGGACTCCGAAATAAAATATGATGTCATGCAAAGGGTTTCTGATATCATCTATTGCTTTTGCATTTATAATTCGTGCTTGCGCTAATTTAGAAAACTTATCTATTGCAGTAAATAATAAGTGTCGTTCGGTAGATTAAATGTCGATATGCAATATTAGCCCGGTGTATTCTAGGATAGGAGTTTCTTTGAAGTTCCGGATTTGGGGAGTGTGAGTCATATTTAGCCTTTTTGCCATCTTTGCATTGTTTGACTTAATGTTTAACTTTTTGCTTCATTCTAGGTAAATAGTTCGATTCTGACAGTTGTTTTTAATCGTCCAGATCGTTTCAGTGTGTTCTATGTTTTTGAAGAATTCTTTCTTCCTGATCAGTTTCGTCTAACCAGTCTTCTTTCCTGAACTGGGTGAATCGAGCTTTGATTCCATTGATTATAGGTCTCGATGTACGTATCATCATCTTTACTAAATATGATGACATCATCTATGTAAATAAAACACATTTTACCAATATGTTCTCGAAGTATGTCATTTAATGTGCGTTGGAAAATTGAGGGCGCATTCTTTAGACAGAATGGGAGACGTATAAACTCATATTTTCCGTTGTTAACGGAGAAGGCGGTCTTTTCTGTGTCACTATTTTTCAAAGAAATGGAAGCCACTTTTCAAATCCAAAACAGAAAATTCTTCAGTGTCCCCCAATTGGGTAAGTTCTTCGATTATTTCGGGAATGGAGTATTTATCTGCAATTTTTATTTTGTTGAATTTAAGTTAATCAATAACGTACCTTATTCTTTCAAACTATTGTTACATAATATAGCATAAAAAGATTTTAATCTGGGCAATAGGAAAAACTTTACTTTAACGTCCCAAATATTAAAGAGGTTCGCTACCTTATGGTGAGTAACTAAGTACTGCCGCCTACTGAGACTGCATTGAAAAGGAACTTGTTCTGTATTGTGTTATCAACGAATTTCGGTTCTATGAAATTTCTATTTGACTTGGTATCTATAAGTATTCTAACAAATGGGGAATGCATCTTGCATACGAAATATGGAAGAGAGAAATTCTTTATTATAAAAAATTTATTGATCGTCGTAATAGTCGTGAGCGTTATTGTCAGCGTCGTTTTCATCTAGATTGTTCATACACCGTCATTCTCAAGGGAGTCTCATTAGGTCGTATTTCGTTTTCTTCAGTTGTATCTGTCTGTATGTTGAAGGTCCTTTGTTGCTACAACCCATCTGGCATTGGACCAGGTGGTCTTTTGCTTTGTTCAAAACTAAGTCTGTATTTAAATTTTTTGGTCTGAACAGCAGTGGCTTTGGGGCCTACGGCGGTGTTGGCGCTGCAGGCTATGATAGTTGGTAACCAAAGCTATTTTAATTTTGTCGGGGTGGTTACTGTCCGCATTGATAATATTGAGATCTTGGAGGTAGAATTGGTGGTAGGCTATTTAGCAATGGAGCGCTCTGGAGGTATTGATTGACCTACCAGTGAGAATGTCTGGTCCGGATGATTTACCGGTGAATCGAGCTCGGCGTTTTCAGATTTTGAACTCCTTGGTATGCTTCTTTCTCAAACTGACTGGTCCCATCTGTCTTTCCGTTGGAATATGGAAGATGCGAGTAAGACTTTTTACTCCCCAATAAACTCATAAAATTCATATAAATCAAAAACCAATTATGGTTTACTAGGCAATTAATCACATTAAATAATAGAGAGTCTGAGCTGTATAAAAAATTATAGAAGATTGAGTCTCTGAAAGATTTTTCGCGTTATTCAATTACTCTATCTAATTTCACTCCCATTAATAACCATTGCTACAGGGATCATTTAAGAAAGAGCAAATAATCGTTAAAAAGTAATCCGAAACGCTTTTATGTATTGGTCATCAACTCTACCAGCTTCAGTCTTGCAATCGGTGATCTATTTGCTGACTTTTTTCAAACCAACTCTTTTTTTTTTGCATTTTACAATATCCAACCTTACCCGTATCATGTTAAACAAATTATAAGCGTTTTGGGCCCTTAATTTATTGAAAGTTTATTTTTTCGTGAATTTTTGTCCTGTAATGTTTCTATGTTTCTTCCTGATCCTGATGGAGTTCCAAGATAAGGTTCTGTGCCGAAGGCCTTTTGTAATCTAATTTTAATATTATTAAAATAATCAAAATACGTAGTTGGAATCTTTTCCTGAAAATCGGAATGAAAAAAGGGAAATAAATCTAATATTGAGAATTAAAGGGTATCTCCAAGTTGTTTGATATTCTTAAAGCATTTGAATTCTTTCAAAATAAATTGCAAACAGATGTTAGATACTTTTGACTCTGTCATGCATAGTCTACTATTATACAAACTCAATTTTCTTGGATTTTGTGCATAACTTCGTATTTTTCGTGTTGAGCTCCAAAAGTATTTTTTGAGTGTTTTTTTTTTTTATCGAAACCTGTTTTAGTGACTTCTGATGTTCAACAAAGATGTTATTTAGGTCCAATGCTATTTATATTAATTATAAATTATCTTCATTCCGTAATATTTCACTCTTTTTTTTGTATGTTGACGATGTTAAGCTCTGTCTGACTTTCAATGATTATCTAACTAGCCTTATGGTATTATCTTGATTGTTTTCAATTGTTGTGCATATGTCATTTTTTAGGACGTGGATTTATTAAGCGTTGGTCTAACGAATTGAACGATCCCCACATAACAAGACATCTTTATGTCTCACTGGTTCGTCTAATACTTGAGTATGGATCTAATATTTGGTTTTCTAAGTATAGGGTTCAACGAGAGAGGCTTGAATCAATGCAAAAGCAATTTCTTTGCCCTTCGTAATCTTAACTGAAACTGTAGTAGTCAATTGCCACCTTATTGTAATATAATTGAATTATTGTACCTTCACTCCCTTTCTTACCGAATAACTATGCTAAGTGTTGTGATTTTTCTCAGACTAATTAAATTTGAAACTGACTCTTAGGAGCTGATCAGCCAACTCAGCTTTGCTGTTCCGATTAGGACGACTAACTTCTGTGTTAACTTTTTGTGACCACCATTCCCCGAACGTTATGCAATGAGTAGCTCGGTCGGCTGTGCGGGGTTAACAAACCTCGTTAACATGTCCGTGATTGGTGTCATTAGGCCACTTGATCGTAGTGTCATTAGTTTGTAAAGTTCAACATCCAATAAATAATTACAGATACTGAAATATACGCTTTTGACAGGAAGATAGTAGACCCCTTTGTTCCACTACCTAATTCGGAAAGAAGCAATGAATATGTAGTCACACTTATATGTGATTTAACAAAATATTTAGTTGCGATTCCAAACAAAAGCGCAAATACTGTCGTTTAAGCTATTCATTACGAACATGGGAACAGAATATTGTTATAGTCAGTGGCAACAGATTCAATAATATTTTGTCAAGTGTATCTGGAAGAGCTAAAACAAGTAAGAAAGCTACAGTCGACATTGCAGCAGTAACCCACGCTTTCTTATTAGCCCTCCAATAAACGGGAAGATTATTGATGTTTACTACTTTAAAGGCACGGGACATTATTGATTTGTTAATCACTAATGGTTTCATAATATAATCTCCTGAAGCATTGCTACAGAAAAGAATTGTTATGCGATCTTTTGCTGCTTTATGACCACTAGCCGATTTATAAAATTTTGAGACATAAGTCCTATCAGGCATTTTTTCCAGAATAACCCTGACTCATCAGCATTGAAAACCTGATCAGGGGTGTATGAATTGTCGTTAAGAATTTCTGCAAAATTTGCTGGATATTCTTGGGCTGCATCTACGTCGCCAGAAGCCAGTTCACCTTTTAAACTGTGTAAAGAATGTCTTATTTTAAATCTTTCAAACCAGTCATGACTTGCCAAAGAATTTGGCTTCTTTTCAGTTGCAGAAGAAGATGGTAATTGCTCTACAATTTTTTCGTAAATTCGTAATGCTTTATTTGTCATAGCGGTCGTATCAATGGGTACTCTTCTTTGTGTTTAACGCTTTCTCCATTTTTTCCATTGCGATATTTCTGGTGTATGATGTTGTGCCCATACTCGTGTTATTGCCAGCTGCAACACCCTTTCTAATTGTGTTTTCATTTGTTCTAATGGTTCTTATTGTAGCTTCGTTAATTCTATAGGATCTTGCAACATCTACTACTCTATCTCCCTTTCGTATGTGATCCCAAATTTCGATTTAATTTCCAAAAAAATAACTTTTCTTTTAACTGCTTTCAATATTATAAACCTATAAGTAATTTTTTTAAATTTATGTTAATTTATAATAATCTAATTTATGCACTCATTTGTAATTTACGAAATTTTTTTTTTTTTTTTATTAATATCTGTTTTATTTATTTATTGATAATTTGTACAACTAAACGCTTTTAACAAAATTTGTGTCTAGTTATCTTCGCCAAGCCCAGTTTTTTGGTGTCATTCTTGTGTGGATTGCGTTTCATCTGTTATGTGTCATCAGAGTAGTAGATGGTTAAATCCTCTCCTTTTCAGTCTTTTTATGGGTATATATACGAGAAGTAGTGGGGTCCTTCTCGTGCGTGTCGATTTTGGTGGTTCATCAGCCTATCATTGTTCCTGCTGGAGAAAAAGAAGACCTGGTCCTCTACGATACTCAGATTGAAGTCCCTATGCTGAGTCGAATTGTTGACGTACCATTCGCATCCAGAGATAAGGCGAAGTATCTTATTTTGGATGATTTGAAAGCGATAGCGGTTTGTTTTGCTAGTAGTTTCCCATATCTGGATGCCGTATCTCCAGGTAGGCGCTATGATCTGTTGATAGACCATTCGCTTGCATTTTAAGTTCAGCCTGCTTCGTTTATTCAGAAGCCAGTGGAGGCGATCCCTCTTCGAGTAGTATACCGCAGCTGTTTTGACGATGTGCTCGCGGTAGGTTAATCGCTGATCCAGTGTAATACCAAGATATTTGGCTGATCTCGTTTGTGGAATCGGGCTATCATCAATAAAGACTGCGGGTGGAATTTTAGTCCTTAGAGTGAAACACACGTTGGTTGATTTGGAACCGTTGATGACAACATTCCACCTTTTGGCCCAGGTTTCAAAGTCGTGGAGATACTCCTGAATTCCATCCGAGGCTTCTTATTCACAGGTATGCGAGAACAGTATACAGATATCATCTGCATAAGAGGTAAAACTCCATTGCAGTATTCCCTGTTATCAAAGCACTGAGAATATGGTTCGACACTCGATGCAGTTGCTCTATGGTGCTGTGACCAGAGCGGGACCCGAATTGGTGGTCGGGGATCGTTTTTGCTTTGTCCATACTTTCAAAGAGCCGGGAAGCAATCAGTCTTTCTAGTACTTTTGTTATGGAAGGTAGAAGACTGATTGGTCTGTAGGATTCAGCGTTAGACTCTGGTTTCCCGGGTTTGAGGATCATGGTAATCCTTGCAATCTTCCATTGGCGGGGAAAATATTCCATTCTTAGGCTCGCATTAAAAATTAATGTGAGTAAAAGAAGTGCTCGCTTAGGCAGAATTTTCAAGACTGAGTTGCTTATCAGGTCGTGCCCTGGTGTTTTTTTTCTTTTCAAGTTGCGTATTACTCTTCCCACTTCTTCTAGGCATATTGGTTTGATTGGGAGGCACATCTGATGAGGAAAAGAAAGAATTCGCTCCGTGACCGGCACTTCATCTGAGGAGGCCCTATCCAGTGGGGTGAAACGATCGGCTAGGTGGTCTGCAAAAGTTTTTGCTTGTTCCTGAAAGGATTTGCTCCACTCGCCTTGACTGTTTCTTAGTGGCTTCATTCTCTGAGGCTGTCGTTTGATGGTTTTCGTGAATTGCCATAGCGAGTGACGAGAGTCACAGGAGAAATCAGTATTGGCGAGCAGGTTTTCGAATCGGGAGTTGCGTAGCTTCTGTAAGGCCTCACGTAACTCCTTGGTAGCTCTATGCCATTCAGTTTTATCCACCGGATGTAGAGTACAAAGGTACCTCCTTCTCTGTTGCCTTTTCTTTGATAGAAGATCCGCTATCTCGCTATTGGGGATATTCAAGTATTTCCCGAGTAGATTTGGCACGTGCGGAAATACCAATGCTTCAGTGTCCAGTGTTATGATCAGTGGTAAGTGATCCGAGTCCAGGTCCCAGTTGTCTGCAATCATTAAACTGGATGCAGGCATGCCCTTGTAGACTGCGAAGTCAATGCAGGAGGGTCGAGTTCCTGCTCTATTTGGGTAACACGTCGGTGCACCGGTTGCGAGTATATCAGCGTGGAGAGCTTCGATACAGCAAGCAAGTTCTTTTCCTCGATTGCATGTTGGCCCAGATCCCCGGAGTGGGTGTTTGGCGTTCCAGTCTCCTGCGATAATGAATTTACAATGACTTGTGCTGGTAAAGACGTCTTTGAACTCGTTGTAGGTCCACGGAAAAGTTGGGGGACAGTAGATAGCGCATACAGCGATTTCTCCCATGTTTGTATTGAGTATTACACTCGCAAGTTGTATCTTATCCATACGGAGCGGGTTAAGAGGAAAATGTCGCAAATTTCTTTTTATAAAGATGGCTGCTCCTCCTGCTCCTCTATCGGATGGGAGGTTGGCAGCGTAGACATTAAAACCATCAAGTTTTAGAGGTCGTTTGCTTGTGGCTTTCGTTTCACAGATGAGGATTATATCGATGTTGTTGTTTGATACAAAATTGCTCAATTTTAGCATTTTGTTGTATAATCCGCTGGCATTCCACACCAGTATTTTGTGATTCATTTGGTCTGGGCCGCGATTAATAGAGCCTAAATTTGTCTCTGCATTTCTAGTAATTTAGTCTGCTGTTCGAAAAAACGTTCGAAATTTTTATTTATGATTGCAGCTAATCCTTCGATGGGTGTCTCCTGCGGTATTTCTGCATCCCATTGAGAAACAGAGAAGGGCGCTGATGGAAGGTGATCTTGTCTCTGGAATTGATTTTGTTGTTGCTGCGCTGTAGGTGGATGCATCTGTCTTCTCAGGCTGAAAGGCCGTTGGTTTGGTTGATTTTGTTGTGGATGGCAATTTGAATTTTGGTTGAACCTCCCACGAGTCATATCCGCGAAAGATATACCCCGGGATTGCCACGTTTGGGAATGTATAGAACTCGGTTCCATTGTATGCTGGGGACTTATATTGGGCCTTTTTTCGGCAGCATTCTTTTCGAGAACTGCTTGTAAAATTTGCAGCTTTTAAAGTTGACAGGGTGGTTTTCGCTGCAATGTATGCAAGTAGCTGGCTCATCCTTGGATCGTGGGCAGTCTGTGGATTTGTGGTTGAGGGCGCAAGCGACGCAAACAAACTCTTTGTGGCAATATTTGGATGTATACTCTTCCATATCCATACTCTTGGCATCGATGGCATTGGACTAGTTGTCCAGATTTTCTGGCTATTTCAACAGAGACTCGCTGCCGGCAAAATAGGGAGCAGCTCAGAATTTGTTTGTTATTTTGGGCAAGAGATATGTCTACGAAGAAAATATTCATTTGCTCGCCAGTCTTTTTTGATTTGGGATTGTGGATGTTTACAGTTTTGTGACCCATTTTGGTAAGCTGTGCTTCAATTTCTTTTTTGAGGGTGGAGTAGTGGAGTCCGCGTATGACAATTCTAAATGGCTTGTCTTCTTTAAGTTGGTAAGAGTGGAAATCTACCTTTAACTCATAAAGTTGTCTTACAACTGCGCGTTAGGTATTTGCATTTTTGGTGTATATTCTAGTAGTTCCTCCCATAGAATTCTTTGTTTCCAGGTTGTTCCTCAAGGGCACTTAAGAGTTCAGAATGGCTAATTATCTCTCGAATAACTATGGGTGGGAGCTTTGGCGTTTCGGTTTTTCCAGGATTATTTCTGAGACGGGCACGAGCTGCAGCAAACCGCGTAAAAGCGAAAACGTGTAAAACAAGTACCGTTTAAATCGTAGGAACGGCTACAGTCAAGCTTTGACTGTACGAGGTCATGGATTTTAAGTGTATATTTGCAGCGTTTAATAATGTTATAAAATTATGAAAATTATAATAATTATTGTGTAAAACAAGTAAGAAAGCTACTGTCGAGTTTGCTCCACTGTGAAATACCCGTCACCCAATTTTACTGAATGGAAGAATAATAAAAAGCAACCATCGAAATATTATATTTTTCAAAAACATACTGGAAAATATACTAAAAAAAATACTAAAAATATTCAAAAAAATAAACCGAAATAAATGTTGTTAAAAATGATTAGCTTGGTAGCACCTCATTATGTTTATTGAACACCATTATTATGTCACTGAGTGACAACTAGCTGAACAGGTGCAGCTGCACCCGATTTCGCCTTATAAAAGTAATTCTTTAATAGCTTCTGTGTTTTTTGTCTGATTATAACCAAATTTTCAGAGATCATTAAGATGATGATTAGTATTGCGTGTGCCAGAACTGAACGTTCTAGCTTTAACATGATGCTTGGAAATCGTCTAAAAATCTAAAATATGAAAAGCTGGGCAATGTTCGCAAATTGCCAGCAGCTCTTCACATACAATCAATTTGCGCATGTACATGTGCATTATGTGTATTAACACATAAATACTATTGCTTCGCCTAACATCAAACGTGTGCACATTGGAATGCGGCTTTGGCCGTCGCGACCATAACCGGTTTTATGCAGTTTTCTGTCGGTGGACAGCAACTTCCTTCGACCCAAAATGTTCGTGGGCAGCATCGCAGTGCTTTTATTTCGTTGCTGCCCACCGAAAAGCTCTCATCAAAAGAACAGTCTATCTGTTATATGGTTAGTGGTAATACAGAAAGAAATAAAAATACACAAGCAAAGTAGCCCAAGGGTCTCGAGTTCAAATACCGAACAGTTCAGATCAGGCTTTTTTTTTCACAATTATTATTTTAATGTTATATATTATTTCTTATTTCTCGTAGTTAGAATTGTGTCATAATGTAATTTTACCCACGTTCATCCAAATGAGATTGTGGTTGAGAAGTGGAGAGTTGATCAATTGTTGGCGGTTATTTTTTTAATATAACATGCTCGTAATTAAAATTGTCTCATAGTGTATTTTTACATATATTTATCAAAATGAGGTGGTGGCGTGATTGGTTAAGTAGCGGAGCATTGATCGAATGTTGGCGGTTCGAGCCCCGCTCGTTCAAATTTGGGACTCGAAGTTTTTTTAATTGCTCCAAATATTTATAATGAACATAAATATACATTATAAAACTGTGTTGTTGTAAACACATAATAACATAACATTTAAAAGTTTTATGTTTCTTTTATACGAATATGATGATTTGTGTGGTCATTGATCAATATGTTTGAGTGGTTCAGAGAAGAGGTGTGCCATCCGCTGTTCGGTAGACCAAGTGTTCGATTCCCGGGCGGTGTTTAAACCAATAATTATTATAATTTTTGTTCATTTAATTTAATAATAATTTTTATGCTCTAACTTACGCATGTTCACTTAAAATTCATGACCTCGGACAGTCAAAGCTTGACTGTAGTCGATCCTACTTGTTTTATTTAAATTAATTTCAAGTTTTCAATAAAAAAATATATTTTGATGTTCGCAGCGCAATATGAACAGGTCGTTGTTATGTTCTCCCTCCCGTCTCTACTAAAATTGGCAATGCAATATTAAGATTTCGTGAATATGGAATTTTACGCTGACAGCTGCGTGAGAATCTAAGGCGCCTAATGTCGTAAAATTAGGATTTCTTATCAGCAAAAATCAATTTCTACTTTTGTTGTCGTTGGATAAACGTATTAGCGGTAAGCTATGAAAGAGTAATAAAAATCAAGTCAGAAAACTACTGTCCAGTTTGTTCGACTGTGAGCTACCCGCCACCCAATTAGAATTAGATTAGAAGGGTATTATAACTTTGTGCAAACCGAAAATGCATGTAACAGGCAGAAGGAGGCGTCTGCGACCCCATAAAGTATATATATTCTTGATCAGCGTCAACAGCCGAGACGATATAGCCATGTCCGTCTGTCCGTCTATCCGTTTGAACACCTATATCTCAGAGACTATAAGACCAGAGCCACCAAATTTTCGGAATAGAGTGTCTTATTATTGCACGCAGATCAAGTCTGTTTTAGATTTTGGCCACGCCCCCTTCCGCCCACGCAAATAAAAAGAAACCGAATTGCAAGCGTCTTTTAAAACCTAGAAGGTTCAATTCTGGCGATACGATAATGAGATCTGAAAATTTGGTTACCGGATTAAAAACACAGAAGTAATTAAAGACTTACTTTTATAAGGCGTCATCAGGTGCAGCTCCACCTAGTTAGTTGCTATGACAATCCGTGACATAATAGGGGTGTTCAATAAACCTACTTAAGTGCCTCCAATCTCGCTCGTATTCGCATTCGCATTCGGAAGTGTTTTTTTTGCTGTCAACTAACATTTGTTATTTTACCTTTCCTGCGCCTTGTTATCAAACAATTTTGTTTGCAAACTAACAATAATTTACAATTAATTGTGTGTTTTAATATATCAACAATTTGTGAGGCCTAATTTTCTGTTTGTGAGAGCTTACTGTAAATTTGTGTTTTGTTTTGAACTGCTACAGCACATTGTTGGTATATCATTACATATCGCGCTCTTTCCGATCTCGGGCACTTTCCGCTCTCGCGCTCTTTGTGCTGTGTTTTGTTGTTGGCCGTTTTGGCTATTCTTTTCTCTGCTTTCGTCGCGCCCGCGATTGTGATTTTGTGCTTGCTGTTTTTCTGTAAGTAGATATCAGCGTACTAATACCCTGTTAGTAACACAAATTTTATTCTTATTTAAATTTTTGGTTTCATTTAATTTTTATTTACTCTAAAACCTGCAGTATATTTGTCTGCTATAATAAAAAATGCCGTGTACCAGCAAGCGCAAAAATGAGTTTCGTTTGCTGCTGGCTCTGTGACAATGTTTCACATGAAAAATGTGCTGGCTTCACCGGCCGTATAGTCGACCTAATTGGCTCAAAATCTGGTTTAAGATGGACATGTGAGTTATGCAGGGATGTTGAAAGGGATGTTGCGGGATTCATACGTCAGACGAAGCAATGCTTTGGTGATCTATTCGCAGGTTTCAAAAAACTTGCGGATAGTTTCGCAACTTTGGACTCTGGGTTTAAGGGCATGAAGCTTTTAATCGAGTCTCCAAAGCGTAAAAAAGCTAATACTCGTTTATCCATTGACCCAAACGAACTTGATGTCCATGAACTGGTCCACAACTCGTCCGTTCCGAATAATCTAATGTCATTTACGTCTCCCACCCCTCGACACTCGTCAGCGTCAATGATTGCCAACAATGACATTGTTCCCATGGATGTCATTTGTTCTGATCCCGTTTCAGTCTCGGTACCTGCAGTAGTTGTTAATGTTGCAGAGACTCAACATGATCAACCTTCTGCTGTACCAAACGTTCTACCAGCTAGTACAGATGCTCCTATCTCGACTTGTGCTACAGTTGCTCAGAACACTATGGTAGGTGTCCCACCTATGAAACAAATTTTTGTTTCTAGGCTTGCCCGTAATACGTCATCTGACGACATTAGGACCTTTATTCGGTCCAAAATTCAAGCATCATTAAAGGTGGAAAAATTTAACTTCTCATATGAACGGGAAATCGCATCATTCAAAATAAGTGTTCCTGCCGAGCATTTTAGTAAAGTTTGATCAAAAGACTTCTGACTGTTGTTGCACGCAGATCAAGTTTGTTTTTGATTTTGGCCACGCCCCCTCCCGCCCCCGTAAATCGAATAAACCCGAATTGCAAGCGTCGTTTTAAACCTAGAACGTTCAGTTTTGGTACGCGCAATACTAAGCACCATCTTAATGATCTCTGCGAATTTGGTTACAATCGGATAAAAAACACAGAAGTTATTAAGATATTACTTTTATAAGGCATTACCACGTGCAACTGCTAGTGCTGCCTAGCTAGTTGCTATGAAACTCCGCGACATAAGAATGGCGTTCAATAAACCAACTAAAGTGCCGCCAAGCTAATAATTTCGAACAAAGAAAATTTTGATATATTATTTTGGTATTTTTAGTATATTTTTTAAAGTATTTTTTCAGTATTTTTATACTATTATATTAATATAATATTTTGATGGTAAAATTGGGTGGCGGGTATCTCACAGTCGAGCAAACTCGACTGTAGCTTTCTTTCTTGTTTCTCCTGGTCCGGTCGGAGTTCCTAGTTGCATGCTTGCATGCATGCATGTTCTGTGCAAAGGAACTCTGTGGGCCACTTTTAAAATTATTTGAATTGTCTGTTGAGTTGTGCTCTTTCCCTAATCTTTAGAAAGAGTCTTATATTATTCCTCTCTTGAAAAAAGGAAATAAATCCAACGTTCAAAACTATAGAGGTATCTCCAAGTTGTCTGATATTCCCAAAGCATTTGAGAAACTAATAACTGTCGAGTTTGCTCCACTGTGAAATACCCGTCACCCAATTTTACTGAATGGCAGAATAATAAAAAGCAACCATCGAAATATTATATTTTTCAAAAACATACTGGAAAATATACTAAAAAAATACTAAAAATATTCAAAAAAATAAACCGAAATAAATGTTGTTAAAAATGATTAGCTTGGTAGCACCTCATTATGTTTATTGAACACCATTATTATGTCACTGAGTGACAACTAGCTGAACAGGTGCAGCTGCACCCGATTTCGCCTTATAAAAGTAATTCTTTAATAGCTTCTGTGTTTTTTGTCTGATTATAACCAAATTTTCAGAGATCATTAAGATGATGATTAGTATTGCGTGTGCCAGAACTGAACGTTCTAGCTTTAACATGATGCTTGGAAATCGTCTAAAAATCTAAAATATGAAAAGCTGGGCAATGTTCGCAAATTGCCAGCAGCTCTTCACATACAATCAATTTGCGCATGTACATGTGCATTATGTGTATTAACACATAAATACTATTGCTTCGCCTAACATCAAACGTGTGCACATTGGAATGCGGCTTTGGCCGTCGCGACCATAACCGGTTTTATGCAGTTTTCTGTCGGTGGACAGCAACTTCCTTCGACCCAAAATGTTCGTGGGCAGCATCGCAGTGCTTTTATTTCGTTGCTGCCCACCGAAAAGCTCTCATCAAAAGAACAGTCTATCTGTTATATGGTTAGTGGTAATACAGAAAGAAATAAAAATACACAAGCAAAGTAGCCCAAGGGTCTCGAGTTCAAATACCGAACAGTTCAGATCAGGCTTTTTTTTCACAATTATTATTTTAATGTTATATATTATTTCTTATTTCTCGTAGTTAGAATTGTGTCATAATGTAATTTTACCCACGTTCATCCAAATGAGATTGTGGTTGAGAAGTGGAGAGTTGATCAATTGTTGGCGGTTATTTTTTTAATATAACATGCTCGTAATTAAAATTGTCTCATAGTGTATTTTTACATATATTTATCAAAATGAGGTGGTGGCGTGATTGGTTAAGTAGCGGAGCATTGATCGAATGTTGGCGGTTCGAGCCCCGCTCGTTCAAATTTGGGACTCGAAGTTTTTTAATTGCTCCAAATATTTATAATGAACATAAATATACATTATAAAACTGTGTTGTTGTAAACACATAATAACATAACATTTAAAAGTTTTATGTTTCTTTTATACGAATATGATAATTTGTGTGGTCATTGATCAATATGTTTGAGTGGTTCAGAGAAGAGGTGTGCCATCCGCTGTTCGGTAGACCAAGTGTTCGATTCCCGGGCGGTGTTTAAACCAATAATTATTATAATTTTTGTTCATTTAATTTAATAATAATTTTTTATGCTCTAACTTACGCATGTTCACTTAAAATTCATGACCTCGGACAGTCAAAGCTTGACTGTAGTCGATCCTACTTGTTTTATTTAAATTAATTTCAAGTTTTCAATAAAAAAATATATTTTGATGTTCGCAGCGCAATATGAACAGGTCGTTGTTATGTTCTCCCTCCCGTCTCTACTAAAATTGGCAATGCAATATTAAGATTTCGTGAATATGGAATTTTACGCTGACAGCTGCGTGAGAATCTAAGGCGCCTAATGTCGTAAAATTAGGATTTCTTATCAGCAAAAATCAATTTCTACTTTTGTTGTCGTTGGATAAACGTATTAGCGGTAAACTATGAAAGAGTAATAAAAATCAAGTCAGAAAACTACTGTCCAGTTTGTTCGACTGTGAGCTACCCGCCACCCAATTAGAATTAGATTAGAAGGGTATTATAACTTTGTGCAAACCGAAAATGCATGTAACAGGCAGAAGGAGGCGTCTGCGACCCCATAAAGTATATATATTCTTGATCAGCGTCAACAGCCGAGACGATATAGCCATGTCCGTCTGTCCGTCTATCCGTTTGAACACCTATATCTCAGAGACTATAAGACCAGAGCCACCAAATTTTCGGAATAGAGTGTCTTATTATTGCACGCAGATCAAGTCTGTTTTAGATTTTGGCCACGCCCCCTTCCGCCCACGCAAATAAAAAGAAACCGAATTGCAAGCGTCTTTTAAAACCTAGAAGGTTCAATTCTGGCGATACGATAATGAGATCTGAAAATTTGGTTACCGGATTAAAAACACAGAAGTAATTAAAGACTTACTTTTATAAGGCGTCATCAGGTGCAGCTCCACCTAGTTAGTTGCTATGACAATCCGTGACATAATAGGGGTGTTCAATAAACCTACTTAAGTGCCTCCAATCTCGCTCGTATTCGCATTCGCATTCGGAAGTGTTTTTTTTTTGCTGTCAACTAACATTTGTTATTTTACCTTTCCTGCGCCTTGTTATCAAACAATTTTGTTTGCAAACTAACAATAATTTACAATTAATTGTGTGTTTTAATATATCAACAATTTGTGAGGCCTAATTTTCTGTTTGTGAGAGCTTACTGTAAATTTGTGTTTTGTTTTGAACTGCTACAGCACATTGTTGGTATATCATTACATATCGCGCTCTTTCCGATCTCGGGCACTTTCCGCTCTCGCGCTCTTTGTGCTGTGTTTTGTTGTTGGCCGTTTTGGCTATTCTTTTCTCTGCTTTCGTCGCGCCCGCGATTGTGATTTTGTGCTTGCTGTTTTTCTGTAAGTAGATATCAGCGTACTAATACCCTGTTAGTAACACAAATTTTATTCTTATTTAAATTTTTGATTTCATTTAATTTTTATTTACTCTAAAACCTGCAGTATATTTGTCTGCTATAATAAAAAATGCCGTGTACCAGCAAGCGCAAAAATGGGTTTCGTTTGCTGCTGGCTCTGTGACAATGTTTCACATGAAAAATGTGCTGGCTTCACCGGCCGTATAGTCGACCTAATTGGCTCAAAATCTGGTTTAAGATGGACATGTGAGTTATGCAGGGATGTTGAAAGGGATGTTGCGGGATTCATACGTCAGACGAAGCAATGCTTTGGTGATCTATTCGCAGGTTTCAAAAAACTTGCGGATAGTTTCGCAACTTTGGACTCTGGGTTTAAGGGCATGAAGCTTTTAATCGAGTCTCCAAAGCGTAAAAAAGCTAATACTCGTTTATCCATTGACCCAAACGAACTTGATGTCCATGAACTGGTCCACAACTCGTCCGTTCCGAATAATCTAATGTCATTTACGTCTCCCACCCCTCGACACTCGTCAGCGTCAATGATTGCCAACAATGACATTGTTCCCATGGATGTCATTTGTTCTGATCCCGTTTCAGTCTCGGTACCTGCAGTAGTTGTTAATGTTGCAGAGACTCAACATGATCAACCTTCTGCTGTACCTAACGTTCTACCAGCTAGTACAGATGCTCCTATCTCGACTTGTGCTACAGTTGCTCAGAACACTATGGTAGGTGTCCCACCTATGAAACAAATTTTTGTTTCTAGGCTTGCCCGTAATACGTCATCTGACGACATTAGGACCTTTATTCGGTCCAAAATTCAAGCATCATTAAAGGTGGAAAAATTTAACTTCTCATATGAACGGGAAATCGCATCATTCAAAATAAGTGTTCCTGCCGAGCATTTTAGTAAAGTTTGATCAAAAGACTTCTGACTGTTGTTGCACGCAGATCAAGTTTGTTTTTGATTTTGGCCACGCCCCCTCCCGCCCCCGTAAATCGAATAAACCCGAATTGCAAGCGTCGTTTTAAACCTAGAACGTTCAATTTTGGTACGCGCAATACTAAGCACCATCTTAATGATCTCTGCGAATTTGGTTACAATCGGATAAAAAACACAGAAGTTATTAAGATATTACTTTTATAAGGCATTACCACGTGCAACTGCTAGTGCTGCCTAGCTAGTTGCTATGAAACTCCGCGACATAAGAATGGCGTTCAATAAACCAACTAAAGTGCCGCCAAGCTAATAATTTCGAACAAAGAAAATTTTGATATATTATTTTGGTATTTTTAGTATATTTTTTTAAAGTATTTTTTCAGTATTTTTATACTATTATATTAATATAATATTTTGATGGTAAAATTGGGTGGCGGGTATCTCACAGTCGAGCAAACTCGACTGTAGCTTTATTTCTTGTTTCTCCTGGTCCGGTCGGAGTTCCTAGTTGCATGCTTGCATGCATGCATGTTCTGTGCAAAGGAACTCTGTGCGCCACTTTTAAAATTATTTGAATTGTCTGTTGAGTTGTGCTCTTTCCCTAATCTTTAGAAAGAGTCTTATATTATTCCTCTCTTGAAAAAAGGAAATAAATCCAACGTTCAAAACTATAGAGGTATCTCCAAGTTGTCTGATATTCCCAAAGCATTTGAGAAACTAATAACTTCTCAACTGCAACACTGCTGTAAATCTATAATTTCACCCTACCAGCATGGGTTTGTGAAATGTAGGTCTACTACCACTAGCTTATTAGAATTCTTATAAATTGTTATTGAAGGGTTCCAACTAAAAATGCAAACGGATGTCATTTACACTGATTTCAGTAAGGCTTTTGATTCTGTCAACCATAGTCTCTTATTATACAAGCTCAATCTTCTTGGATTTCCACAGAACTTAATTTTGTGGATATCTTCATATCTTTCATTTAGAATTCAAAGAGTATTTTACAAGGGCTCTGTGTCCAAGACTGTCCAAGTCACTTCCGGCGTACCCCAAGGAAGTCATTTAGGCCCATTGCTGTTCACATTATTTATAAATGATCTACCGTCCGTTATATCATACTCTCGCATACTTATGTATGCAGATGATGTTAAGATTTGTCTGACTTTTAATGATCCCATATATAGCCTTAGATTGCAATCTGACCTTGATTGTTTTCAATCGTGGTGTGCTATAAATTTATTAAATCTTAATTGCAATAAATGTAAACTTATGACATTTTTTAGGGGTATTCTCCATTTAAATAATTATCATCTTAATGATACTCAACTTGAGCGAATAGAGTCAGTAACTGATTTAGGTATCGTTCTTGATTCAAAATTAAAGTTTGATAAGCATATTTTGGCTGCTTCTAATAGAGCCATGGGTGTCCTTGGATTTATTAAACGTTGGTCAAAGGAATTTAACGATCCCTACATTACTAAACACTTATACATCTCACTGGTTCCTCCTATTCTTGAGTATGGATCTAATATCTGGTTCCCCCAGTATAGGGTTCATCAAGATAGGCTTGAATTAGTGCAGAAACAATTTCTTCTTTTTGCTCTTCGTAGTCTTAGCTGGAATCCCACAATTAGATTGCCTTCGTATCGTAGTAGACTTTTATTACTAAACCTTCCTTCTCTTTCTGACCGTAGAACTATGCTAGGTGTAGTGTTTCTACATAGACTAATCATTGGCGAAATTGACTCATTGCAGTTGACAAGTCAGATTAGCTTTGCCGTTCCGGTCAGAACGACTAGAAATTTCCTTCCCTCTCACTTTCCCGTTGTAGTACTAACTATGCCAGTCACAATCCTTTCCGTATTTTATGTGTAAATTATAATAACTTTTCTAGTCTAGTTAATAATACTAACACTACCTTGGAAATTAAAACATTACTCCTAGATACATTAGCTCGTATTTAAGAATAGTTCTAATTATTATTATTAGTAGTAATAGTATTATTATTTTTATTTTATTCATTTTATACCCGCCTACCCAAAGGGTAGAAGGGTATTATGGCTTTGTGCCGACCGAAAATGTATGTAACAGGCAGAAGGAAGCATCTCCGACCCCATAAAGTATATATATTCTTGATCAGCGTCAACAGCCGAGACGATATAGCCATGTCCGTCTGTCCGTCTGTCCGTCCGTATGAACACCTAGATCTCAGAGACTATAAGAGATAGAGCAACAAATTTTTCGCGACAGTATGTCTTATTGTTGCACGCAGATCAAGTTTGTTTTTGATTTTGGCCACGACCCCTCCCGCCCCCGTAAATCGAATAAAACCGAATTGCAAGCGTCGTTTTAAACCTAGAATGTTCAATTTTGGTACGCACAATACTAATCACCATCTTAATGATCTCTGCGAATTTGGTTACAATCGGATAAAAAACACAGAAGTTATTAAGATATTACTTTTATAAGGCGTTACCACGTGCAACTGCTAGTGCTGCCTAGCTAGTTGCTATGACACTCCGCGACATAGTTAATTGCTACGACACTCCGCGACATAATAATGGTGTTCAATAAACCAACTAAAGTGCCGCCAAGCTAATAACTTCGAACAAAGAAAATTTTGATATATTATTTTGGTATTTTTAGTATATTTTTTTTTAGTATATTTTTATACTATTATATAAATATAATATTTTGATGGTAAAATTGGGTGGCGGGTATCTCACAGTCGAGCAAACTCGACTGTAGCTTTCTTACTTGTTAGTATAGTTTTTAGTATATTTTCCAGTATATTTTTTTTAAATATGATATTTCGATGGTAAAATTGGGTGGCAGGTATCTCACAGTCGAGCAAACTCGACAGGTGCTTTCTTACTTGTTTCAATATATACTGGAAAATGGACTAAAAATTATAACAAACTACACCGAAATTAGCTTTGTTTGAAATTATTCGCTTGCCAGCACTTTATTAGGCTTAGTAAACACCATTATTATGTCACTTAGTGAAATATCAACTGAACAGGAGCATGTACACCTGATTTGGCCTTATAGAAGTAATTTTATTATAATTTCTGTGTTTTTTGTCCATTCGTAACCAAATTTTTAGAAATCATTAAGATGATGACTAGTATTACTAGAATTATTATTATTATTTTTGTTATTATTATTTTTATTATTATTATTATTATTATTATTATTATTATTATTATTATTATTATTATTAGTATTATTATTATAATAAGAGAGTCTCTCAGCAGATGAGGGGCGAGGAACTGCGACCATGGTGAGCTTTTGTGCCTACAAGGCTCTCCCTAACTAGAGAAAAGCTGCTCTGCTTCCCTAATCGAGGTACGCACAATATGCTCGAAACCTGGGTGTATCCGCGTGCAGATGTTTCCTCCTAGTGCATACCAAGGCTGGACAGTCACACAGAATTTGTCTGGTTGTCTCATCGTCTACTTTGCAGAGTCTACACTCAGCACCAGAAGACAGACGCATTTTAGTGAGGTTATAGTTCACCGTGTGGTGGCCACTGAGATAGCCAACAAGTAGGTGAAGATCCCTCCTGGAGAGTAAACTAGTTTTTCGGTCGACCACGGGATTGATAAGCTCCTTGACTTGCCCCATCCCTGGTTGGACAGACTAGTAGCGATCAGTCAACCTAACAGCCCAGGTTTTCACAATAGCCGAAATGGTTGACCATCCCACGCCATAGAATGGCTCAGGGCCGAAAAAACTGGCTTGCGAGCCGACCCCCGGAAGTTTGTCCGCAATCTCATTGCCCTGGATACCAGAGTGTCCAGGTACCCATAGAAGGGTGACGTTATTAATTAGAGATAGTCTCTGAAGGCAGTTCTAGCAATCGGCCACCAATCGAGAGGTTACTCTTTTAGAGGAGAGGGCTAAGATGGCGGCTTGACTGTCAGAGAAGATGTAGATGTTCGCTCCTCTAATCCCCTTCTCTAGGATCAGACGGCAGCAGAACTCGATGGCATGAACCTCAGATTGGAAGACTGTGGGCCATTTGCCCATAGCAATTGAGGTTTTAGAGTTGGGTCCAAAGACCCCAGCTCCAACCCCCTGATCAGTTTTTGACCCGTCGGTATACCAATGGATACCGTGCAGGTCGCTGATGGGGTTACCAGTGACCCAGTCTTTCCGGTCCGGGATGAGGGTTCTGAATTTAGAACCAGAGAAAAGTTCCTTAGTCATAGTATCTGATCTAGTGCAGATATCTATGCCAGGAATGTCTTTGATTGGACTAGCATGTCCTAATTCGGTATCTAGAAGCCAGGATTGGAGCTTGATTCTAAAAAGGCTCATAGCAGCGACTTCTTTAGTTTGGATATGCAGTGGAGTCAGATTCAGTATCGATTCCATTGCTGCGGTGGGACAGGTGCGAAGTGCCTGTCAGTGGGAGGCACAGCAGCCTGTGCAATTTATTGCATTTGCTGATGGCAGTGACTTGCATAACCTTTGGCCACCACACAATAGCAGCGTAGGTGACGATGGGTCTGACTGACCATCATATATTCGCTCGTATTCGCATTCGCATTCGGACGTGTTTTTTTTTGCTGTCAACTAACATTTGTTATTTTACCCTTCCTGCGCCTTGTTATTAAATAATTTTGTTTGCAAACTAACAATACCTGTGCTATACGTCGGAGTGTTTAGTCACAGTGTAATAATATTTAATAATTTACAATTAACTCTGTGTTTTAATATATCAACAATTTGTGAGGCCTAATTTTCTGTTTGTGAGAGCTTACAGTTAATTTGTGTTTTGTTTTGAACTGCTACAGCACATTGTTGGTATATCATTGCATATCGCGCTCTTTCCGATCTCGGGCACTTTCCGCTCTCGCGCTCTTTGTGCTGTGTTTTGTTGTTGGCCGTTTTGGCTATTCTTTTCTCTGCTTTCGTCGCGCCCGCGATTGTGATTTTGTGCTTGCTGTTTTTTCTGTAAGTAGATATCAGCGTACTAATACCCTGTTATTAACACAAATTTTTTTTTTTTCTTATTTCAATTTTTGGTTTCATTAAATTTTTATTTGCATCAAAAACCTGCAGTATGTTTGTCTGCTATAATAAAAAATGCCGTGTACCAGCAAGTGCAAAAATGGGTTTCGTTTGCTGCTGGCTCTGTGACAATGTTTCACATGAAAAATGTGCTGGCTTCACCGGCCGTATAGTCGACCTAATTGGCTCAAAATCTGGTTTAAGATGGACATGTGAGTCATGCAGGGATGTTGAAAGGGATGTTGCGGGATTCATACGTCAGACGAAGCAAGGCTTTGGTGATCTATTCGCAGGTTTCAAAAAACTTGCGGATAGTTTCGCAACTTTGGACTCTGGGTTTAAGGGCATGAAGCTTTTAACTGAGTCTCCAAAGCGTAAAAAAGCTAATACTCGTTTGTCCATTGGCCCAAACGAACTTGATGTCCCTGAACTGGTCAACAACTCGTCTGTTCCGAATAATCTAATGTCATTTACGTCTCCCACCCCTCGACACTCGTCAGCGTCAATGATTGCCAACAATGACATTGTTCCCATGGATGTCATTTGTTCTGATCCCGTTTCAGTCTCGGTACCTGCAGTAGTTGTTAATGTTGCAGAAACTCAACATGATCAACCTTCTGCTGTACCTAACGTTCTACCAGCTAGTACAGATGCTCCTATCCCGAGTTCTGCTACAGTTGCTCAGAACACTATGGTAGGTGTCCCACCTATGAAACAAATTTTTGTTTCTAGGCTTGCCCCTAATACGTCATCTGACGACATTAGGACCTTTATTCGGTCCAAAATTCAAGCATCATTAAAGGTGGAAAAATTTAACTTCTCATATGAACGGGAAATCGCATCATTCAAAATAAGTGTTCCTGCCGAGCATTTTAGTAAAGTTTGCTCAAAAGACTTCTGGCCGGAATACTTAATTATTAAAGAGTATGTAAATAAAAAGAAAAATCGGCCACCGATTTTACTTCCAAATGTTACCACTAATTCCTCTATGCCTCAAACTTCATCTGATAGCTCAAAAAACTAACTTCTCTCCTGCTTGGCTATCAAATGTAAGAGGCCTTTGTAGTAAACTTAATAATGTTTATTTAGATAGCTTAAATTTTCCTTTTCATGTCATTGCCTTCACTGAAACTTGGTTAAGGCATGATATTCTGAATACTGAAATCTTTACTAACAAATTTTCTGTCTATAGACGTGATCGCATGCAGCGTCGTGGTGGTGGTGTACTTATTGCTGTCGATGCTGATATCTCTTCTGAGCATGTAGATTTAGGTAGTGATTTAGATATCGAATTTGTAGCTGTAAAACTAATTTATTGTAGTTTTAGTATTTTTATCACCTGCTCATATATACCTCCTGCCTCAGATAACTCTCTGTATTTATCCCATTTTTCTGTAATCAATAATATTTCTGAAAAGCTTTCCGATCGTGATTTCTTAATAGTTCTTGGAGATTTTAATATTTCTGGAATTTCGTGGCTTTCGTCATGTGAGTCCAACGTATTGAATCCTTCGTCAACTCATGCCTTTGTTGATAGCCTTCTTGATATAGCTTTGTCTCAAACCAATTCTATACCAAATTGTCTAGGCAAAATGCTTGATCTGATTTTTGTTTTGGATCCCAATACCTGCACGGTGTCCACATCAAATCCTATTTCCTCACCTGAGGATCCCTACCACCCTACTCTGGAGGTGCTGATTGACTTACCAGCAAGTGTTTCGGTTGCAGGTGTTTTACCGGAGAAGCGAGTTCGTTGTTTTCGGAAGACCGATTTTAAAAAACTTTCTTTGCTTCTTTCACGTACTGACTGGTCCCAACTTTCTTCGTGTATTGACCTGGACAAGGCAGTTGAAATTTTTTATTCTACATTAAACTCTCTGTTTGATGCTTGTGTTCCCTTTGGTACTCCACAATTGTCTAATAGACCGTTATGGTTTACCAAAGAACTAACAAAGTTAAAGAATAAAAAATCAAAGCTTTATAAAAAATATAAGGAAACTGGCTCTCTCTTATATTTTTCTCGCTACACTGTTGCTCGTTCCGATTTATCAGCGCTAAATAATCTTTGCTACAAGGATTATTTGAGAAAGTGCAGACTTACGTTTCAGCGTGACCCGAAACGCTTCTATGACTTCGTTAATTCGAAGCGAAAGATGTCAACACTTCCAACAACATTATTTTATGAAAAAAAGACAGCTTTTAATGATCGTGGCATTGCCGATCTGTTTGCTGATTTTTTTCAAACGACCTATTCCACATCAACTTTTTATAGAGCCCAGTCTTATCCGTATCAAGTAAATCAAGCGAATTGCATTTTTGGTCCCTTACTGTCTGAAAGTTTACTCTTACGTGAACTTAAGTCATGTAAACCAGTTTTCTCTCCTGGCCCTGACGGCGTTCCTAGTTGCATGCTTAGGTTCTGTGCAGAGGGACTTTGTAAACCACTTTTAAAATTATTTGAATTGTCTGTAGAGTTGTGCTATTTCCCTAATCTTTGGAAAGAGTCTTACATTATTCCTCTCTTGAAAAAAGGAAATAAATCCAACGTTCAAAACTATAGAGGTATCTCCAAGTTGTCTGCTATTCCCAAAGCATTTGAGAAACTAATAACTTCTCAACTGCAACACTGCTGTAAATCTATAATTTCACCCTACCAGCATGGGTTTGTGAAATGTAGGTCTACTACCACTAACTTATTAGAATTCTCATCAATTGTTATTGAAGGGTTCCAATCAAAAATGCAAACGGATGTCATTTACACTGATTTCAGTAAGGCTTTTGATTCTGTCAACCATAGTCTCTTATTATACAAGCTCAATCTTCTTGGATTTCCACAGAACTTAATTTTGTTGATATCTTCATATTCATTTAGAATTCAAAGAGTATTTTACAAGGGCTCTGTTTCCAAGACTGTCCAAGTCACTTCCGGCGTACCCCAAGGAAGTCATTTAGGCCCATTACTGTTTACATTATTTATAAATGATCTACCGTCCGTTATATCATACTCTCGCATACTTATGTATGCAGATGATGTTAAGATTTGTCTGACTTTTAATGATCCCATAAATAGCCTCAGATTGCAATCTGACCTTGATTGTTTTCAATCGTGGTGTGCTATAAATTTATTAAATCTTAATTGCAATAAATGTAAACTTATGACATTTTTTAGGGGTATTCTCCATTTAAATAATTATCATCTTAATGATACTCCACTTGAGCGAATAGAGTCAGTAACTGATTTAGGTATCCTTCTTGATTCAAAATTAAAGTTTGATAAACATATTTTGGCTGCTTCTAATAGAGCCATGGGTGTCCTTGGATTCATTAAACGTTGGTCAAAAGAATTTAACGATCCCTACATTACTAAACACTTGTACATCTCACTGGTTCATCCTATTCTTGAGTATGGATCTAATATCTGGTTCCCCCAGTATAGGGTTCATCAAGATAGGCTTGAATCAGTGCAGAAACAATTTCTTCTTTTTGCTCTTCGTAGTCTTAGCTGGAGTCCCACAATTAGATTGCCTTCTTATCGTAGTAGACTTTTATTACTAAACCTTCCTTCTCTTTCTGACCGTAGAACTATGCTAGGTGTAGTGTTTCTACATAGACTAATCATTGGCGAAATTGACTCATTGCAGTTGACAAGTCAGATTAGCTTTGCCGTTCCGGTCAGAACGACTAGAAATTTCCTTCCCCTCTCACTTTCCCGTTGTAGTACTAACTATGCCAGTCACAATCCTTTCCGTATTTTATGTGTAAATTATAATAACTTTTCTAGTCTAGTTAATAATACTAACAGTACCTTAGAAATTAAAACATTACTCCTAGATACATTAGCTCGTATTTAAGAATAGTTCTAATTATTATTATTAGTAGTAATAGTATTATTATTATTATTTTATTCTTCTTGTTATTACAATTTGGTTGTTTTGTCTGTGTTAAGTGTTCGCGACCTCCGTTCCCGCACGTTATGCGGTTGCCCCTCGGTCGGATGGGCGGGTGGTCGTGTCTACCTTGGTCCGCGCGTTAACAAGCCCGAGCTTGGTGTCGCTGGGCCACTTGATCGTACTGCCGTTAGTACGTCAACGTCCAAGATAAAAAGACAACGGATGGTGCAGAATTTGAGACCTCAGATTTTACCAAAGAATCTCCTGCAGGGTCGCCATGTGTCGCCTTAATGAGGGTGTTGCTGAGGTGGGAGTTCCAATTTTGTCTTTTAGCAATGGTTACCCCTAGATATTTGACCTTGTTGGACAGCCCCACAGGGGAGCCGCTGATATATAATTGCCCTATGTCAACGGAATGCCGCCTAGTGAAGGGAACTATAATATATTTTTGTGAATTGCTGTTTAGACCAACATCTGCGCACCATCTACTACCGTGCTCAAAGCTGATTGCATCAACTCTGTCACAGTGCTGGCATAGTTCCCGCTCACTATTAGAACCAGGTTGGCAGGATAGCCGATTTTCTTCAACGCCCTGCTCAAGCTGTTCAATTTTCAGGCTGATTTTGAGCATCTTAATTCCCACATTGTTCCAATTTGGTGTTAAGATCCTGACTGCTGTGACGAGTACCTCTTCCAGAGCGGCGGTAGAGTAGTCGATGTCCGCTCCGATATTTAGTTGAGGAGTTAGCTCAATATGGGATCTCACATACTTTCTGTATTTCATCCAGTTAGTGTTGTGCGACGCCAGCGAAATCAATTAGATCTTTGATCTTTCTGGGGTCTGCGGGCCAATATGTGGGGCTACCAGGAGAGACGTAGTCCAATTTAGTGCTCACTTTTATAAGTGCGTTATACAGTTGCCTTCCCTTGGGGGTCACGAGGCGTGATCCCCAGTGCATGTGTTTGGCTTTGTAGTCTCCTGCAGCTCTGAAGCGATCGCCCAGTGTATTGTAGAAGTCCATGAACTGACCTTCAGAGATAGTAAAGCGAGGTGGGCAGTAGACAGCGGCAATGCAGAGCTTGCCGTTTCATGACTGCACTTTTATGGACGTGGCTTGTAAGCAATTTGTTGCAAGCCTTTGGTTAAAGTGGTGCTTGATGCGTTCTCTGATTAAGCGCTAATTCCGCCGTGGACTTTGCATTCCGGAAGCTCTGTGCGTTAGAAGCTACAACCTCTTATATGGAAGTTATATCTCCCTGTAAGGTGCGCTTCAACCAGCAGCATGGCGTCGATGTGATTTACATTTAGGAATTGCGTTATTTCCAGTTTATGCCGTGAAATGCCGTTGGCATTCCATATAGATATACGTAGGTTAGACATTTAATATTTGGACTGTTGAGCTATAAGCAACTGAATCACCATGTTCTGATTCTGAACAAGGGTTTGCATAGTTAGTTTCATAAATGACATGAGTTCCATCATACTTTGTTGCATGGTAAACATTATAGCTTCCAGATTGATTTGCGACTGCATTGGGACCTGCTAAGTGTTTTCTGAGTGTGGCTGGTGTGGATTTTCCATGCCTGTTCGTAGTGCTTCGGCGTAGGAGAAGCCCTTAGTGGTATTTAGCGGACCGAATGATGATCTGGCTGCCATGGCGAAAAATACGTCTGGCGTACTTTTTGAGTTATAATACGCATTTTGCGTATTTTGTTGACGCGTAGCTGTCGCTCGTTGCATGCGACTCTTCAACTCCTTGTAGACCGCACAGCCTGGTTGCGGCTCTTTATTTCTGATGATAATGTTGCTGACATTTTTGGCATAGAAGCCCTTGGCTTTAAGGGCTTCTTGAATATCAGATGGGGCGACATCAGGTTCGATTCCTTTTAGTACAACTTTCAGTCCATTGCTGCTTTTTAGTTGGTAGGTGTGGAAGTTCTTTTTTGTTTCCTCCAGGTACTTAGACACAGCTCGGAAGTGTTCTTCGAATTTCGTTTGAATTTTCGTTTCGTGGATGTTCCCTTTAATAAGCGGAACAACATGGAAATTATCGTCCCCTACCAGCGCAACAATTTTGTTGACCAGGGCGTTAGAGCTTTTTTCCCTTATATAAATAGGTGGCTTTGGCTTTGGTTTCTTTGGTTTCTTTTGGGTCTCCTGGCCCAACTCTGCTCGGTTGTTCTCCGGCTCTGCTAAGATGGAAAAACGATTGCTCGATTGTGAGAAAGCCGCCAATTTACCATCAAAATATTATATTTTAAAAATATACTAAAAAATACCAAAATAATATATCAAAATTTTCATTGTTCGAAATTATTAGCTTGCTGGCACTTTAGTTGGTTTATTGAACACCATTATTATGTCGCGGAGTGTCATAGCAATTAACTATGTCACGGAGAGTCATAACAATTAACTAGCTGCACTTGGTAACGCCTTATAAAAGTAATTTCTTAACAACTTTTGTGTTTTTTATCCGATTGTAACCAAATTCGCAGAGATCATTAAGATGGTGATTAATATTGTGCGTACCAAAATTGAACATTCTAGGATTAAAATGACGCCTGTAATTCGGTTTTATTAGATTTACGGGGGCGGAAGGGGGCGTGGCCAAAATCAAAAACAAGCTTGATCTGCGTGAAATAATTACCCACACTATTCCGAAAGTTTGGTTCCTCTATCTCTTATAGTCTCTGAGATCTAAGTGTTCATACGGACAGACAGACGGACATGGCTATATCGTCTCGGCTAATGACGCTGACCAAGAATATATATACTTTATGGGGTCGGAGATGCTTTCTTCTGCCTGTTACATACATTTTCGGTCGGCACAAAGCCATGATACCTTTCTACCCTTTGGGTAGGCGGGTATAAAACCACTAAAAAATATACTAAAAATATACCAAAACAATATGCCAAAAAATTCTATGTTCGAAATTATTAGCTTGGCGGCACTTTAGTTGGTTTATTGAACACCATTATTATGTCATGGAGTGACATAAAAACGGTTATCATTGGAACTCCTAGTTTGGTCGTTGCTTTTTTTGATACGGTTGATCTTTGGTTTATTGACAACCGTGTTAAGAGGACTAAGCTTACGCTTAATCTGTATGTAGCGATCCATACCGGTCTGTATAGCCGGGACCGCTTGTTGCTTATCGAAGCTTACTGATTTTGTTGACATTGCATTTTGCTCTGCTGCCGTTGGCACCGAATTCGCACTTATTAATTTAAGTCAAAATATGTACTTGCACTATCATAACACCAGTTATAAATATATTTTTCGTTGGCGTTATTTCGCGCAAGCTGCCTGTTAATTGTTATTATTGTAGTTTAGACTACTGATTTCAAATTCGTTAATTTGTCTCCTCGTTAGATTTGTTAATTCTTATTTTTTTCGCCGACAAAAGACTGAGAACACCGACCGACGAAGTCTCGCACTAAAAATCGCGTCCAACTCGTTGAACGGTTTGTTTGCCACGTTTACTCTACTCCAAGAGCTGGGTATGTATCCCCAAGTAAAACTAGTTTTAAGAAGGCCGATCAGTGGATCAAGGGTATGAGCCGGGCCATTTCTTATTATGGACGTTGACGTACTAACGTAATTCGAATTTTGGAAAAGGGCTGGGAAGATTTTATCACCCCCTGGGGCTCTGAAGGGAGTTAAAGAATCTACAGCCCAGTTCACCACAGAACCCGGGAATTGAATTGTAGCAAAAGCTCAAGTGTTTCCCTACGAACTTGAGTGATAGAGCCATCTGCTCTTTTGAGAAGCCCTATCCCATTAGACGATCCTTTGGCCATCACTTTATGAAGTCTTGCCTATAGACGTTCCAACTCGCACGGTTAGATTTAGCCTTATTAAACAGGTTTCTAACCTTCTTTCTAAGTATAGCCAGTTTCTCATTCCACAATGGAATGTTACGGTTGAACTTTACGGACTTCTGGGCTGAGCTGTCCTCGAAGAATGAGATAAGCACATCTTGGAGCAGATTGGCAGCGAATTCTATCTCACTGATAGGCTTAGGGTTGCTGACCAATAAGTCTGCTTTGAAAGCTACAGAGGCTTTGAAAACCTCCCAATTCGTTTTTTTGGGACAGAAGGAGTTTTGGCGAATCTCGACTTGGCTAGGAAGATCAAACCTGATGTGCTTATGGTCTTACAAGGTGAGATCTAAAACCTCTTCCCTAATGGCGTAAGTAAAAGTGGGTTTACACCCTATGTTAGCTACGTCTAATTGACAGCACAATAAGTAGTCTAAGAGAGACTCACCACGTTTATTGATGTCGCTGCTCCCCCAGATCGTGTGATGAGCATTGGCATCACAGCCGATCAAGAGTTGTTGCAACGGTAGAAATCTCCCAGTCGCTGGATCTCTGCTGGGGGTACTTCATCCACGTCACCCGGAAAGTGTGCAGAGGTGATCCCAACTTCCGGGACACCGTCCGCAGTGGCTACCTCAATAGCCGTTGCCACCAGGTCTCTGAGGATGAAGTTGGTTAAAGGGAAATGTCTTACACTCTTATCTAAAAGTATAGCAATGCAAGGGGCACCTCCCATACGGTCATATAACAACTTACATGATCCACATGGTAGTCCACATATGTATATGGCCAGCCATCAACCATGGTTCCTGGACGAGAGCCAGGTTGATTTCATCATTACAGGCGACGCTGCACAGTGTGGCCGACGCTCTTCTGGCGTGGTGCAGGTTCGCTAGAGCACTTTAATTTTACTCGTTTTCCCTCCTTATGGCGGTCGTTACAAGGCCACTTGGGGATGGAGCAGGGGTGCCGGAGGAGGCTTTTGGAGCTGAATTCTTTAGGATCAGCTTGACCCTGCCAAAGCTGAATTCTCGCCTCCAATGGCACTCCGTCAGAGCCCTGTACGACTACTTGTCAACCAACATTGCGAGATGAGTCGTGGTGCCATGTTGCACCACCCGCCACAGCTTTGTAGGGAAATTTACTGGCGTTCTAGAGCCCAATGTATTTTAGGATAGTCGAGGGAGTGAACTCAGCGCACCTGAGAATGTTACCTCTAATAAGGTGAGCCTTAGAAAACTCCGTTTTCTCCAGCAGTTTTACGTCACGCTGATAGACTTGATGCGTCCAACAGCTCCCCTAACCCAATTAACAGTGCTGTTATCCTCGCACACCACATGCAGCCACTCGTTTCGGGGTATACACCCCTCAAAACCTGGGCTAACATATGGTCTGGAGTACAACAGCACCGCCTTTAGGATGCTGGATTTCAACGCAACCAACTGCTCCGCTGATAAGGGCTTGGAAGAATCAGCCGAAGTGAAGCCCAATTTCACTCTGCTTACCACTTGGCTGAAGAATGGCTTCGTGGACTCCTTATGAGTCTTTTTGGACTTCTTTGAAGAGCTAGTGGGCTCGGCGGTGGATTGAACGGGGGACGCAGTGGCTATAGCAAGAGCTTCCGCTCGGCTCGAACCCTTCGCAAATGCAGCTTTAAAAAGCTTCTTCTCGCGGCTCTTCAATTTCACAAAGGCGTCCTTGGATTCCAACCGCAGCAACTGGATCTGCGAGCCTGTTTCCGTGAGGCCTGACCTCTGAGAGCGTCGTCAGCAAAGCTGATCCGGTCGCAGTCAGCTTCCTCGTCGGACTGAACCGCTATTGGGCGGAAGGTCAGCACTAGCGAACACTGTGTCCAAGGGAGTCGTGGCCTATCCGGGTCCCCAAATTACTAGAGATGGGGGTGGAAGCCAGCAGCCCACTGGTTGCAGTGCTGGTGTTAGGGTCAGCCGTGAATGCATCGCCCATGGATGATAATGTCGAAGTCCCATCAAACTTTTCTAAAATTTTTAATTGATGCATAAAATTGATCCCACGAATAGGCGGGAAGGGAGGGTCAACCACGGCTTAGCCCGCGTACCGTGAAAAGTCTAAACGAAATTGGTGGGCGACAGGTATCCAGAGTCCGCATACTAGAGACCGGGTTACCCCCCGGCCATGCATCCATCAGCGTATGTTGCTCCGCCTTGGATTGGGGTGTTTTGTAGATTCTCGATCTCGATCCCGACTACTGGTGACTATTAGTCAGCACCTCTAGCAGAGACATGACCGTGCTGGAGCCTGCTAGCAGCCACCGTCGCGTGGAGAGTATAGCCGCACTTCCGACACTAGGAGCTAGGACGGCACATGCCCCACTGACAGATCAACACGGCTATATCGCCTCGGCTCTTGACGCTGACAAAGAATGTACATATATACCTTATGGGGTCGGACAAGCTTCCTTCTGTCTGTTACATACATTTTTGGTCGGCACAAAATTATAATACCCTTCTACTGTTTGGGTAGGCGGGTATAAAAATATAATAATAATATATTATATACTAGTTAAAGTGTTTCGCTACTCCTTTAACCAATGAAATGACAATAAGTTAGTCAAAAAAAATATTTTTTTCTTAAAAAGAGTTGTTGTATTTTGGTTTTTTGAAGTGCTTACAGATTCTTATTTTCAACGATTGTCTTTGTACTTTGTTAAGAGTCATTGTGAAAGGCGCACCAGGAACAGCATACTTTTGAATTCGAATGCTTAGTCGGTCGAGATCGCTGAGATACTTGGCAACAGTACATCTTCATATTTGAATTTTTTAGTCATAGTTGTTTCTTTTTTGATTGAGAGTGTGATTCCGTTGGAGAGTCGTGGTGGATTTATGTTTTAAAGAAGAATGATGAATATGCCAATTTTCAATGTAAGAAATTTTCTTCCTCTCTATCTATCCCACTGTATTACTAACTGTGCTATTCAGAGTCATTTCGTATTTTGTCTCGTAGTGATGGATAAATCTTATTGCTTTGTCTTTTGCGACTAAGTTAACCGACCTCATTTCTCGCTCGTTAAGAGGTGCATCCCTCCGTCGGCTGGGCGGTGGTGGGTTGTGTCCTCCTGGGTCCGCGCATTAACGAACCCTATTATGGTTGTGGTGGGCACCACTTGAATGTCAATGTCCAAGTATAATCAAGTAACTAAACTACAGTCGAGTTGCTCGACTGTGGAATACACCTACTGAATACAACAATCATTTAAAACGGCAAAATTCTAAACAATAAGCCAAAAAATATATCGCAATATACCATTGTCAAAATTATACGCTTGGCTGAATTTTACTAGATTTATTGAGCAGCTACACCTGATTTTACCGTTTAAAAGTATTTTTTGAATAACTTCTGTGTTTATTGTATGATCGTAATTAAATTTGAAGAAATTATTTAGATGGCGATTATGATTGTGTGCACCAAAAATTTATACTCTTGCTTGAAACACATGCTTTAAATCAGTTTTTATCAATTTGGTGTGGGCGGTAAGTAGAGAGGCTAAATTATTAAACACTCTTAACCCAGATTTTCCGACAGACAGACAAACATGGACATGGCTACATTGTCTCGGTACGTACATAAATTTTTGGTTGGCACAAAGTTATAATACCCTTCTACCCTTTGGGTGAGCGTGATTGGGAAAACTTTTTGCACCTATTCGTCTCAGCTTTCTGTAATTCTACCCGTGTAGTTCTTCACGCATGTTGGCTTATTAGTAAATTTCTGTATATTGCGTTATAAAATTGAACCGGCAGCATTTGTTCTGATCTGTGCGTCTCCTAACAAATCTTGTAATGTACAATCAACCGCTTCCAATGCTTTCGAACGAGACAATGTATATCCGTCCAATATGATTATTTACCACGTTTGGAGTTTTTTGTCAGCTCTAAAGTGTTTGATAATGTTACATGTTGGTTTCCCAGTGTTTTGGAAATTTTATGCCAGGCTTAATGCTGAAGTGCTGTTCGGTTACCATCCAAAATTTGCGCAATTCCAACGCAACGGTCATAACAATATTATGTTGTGATCTTATGGTTGCCAAAATGAATGAAAGAAGGAAATTTTTGTCTGTTGCACCAAGTGCATGTATGAAAAACAGTTCACGGCTTTGTTCTACGTTTGCACGCATTATTCTGTCAAACACAATGCATTTTTCTGAAGCCAACTGCGTAAGTTTTGTCTGAATAAATGTGCTCAGTTTATCGGAATCAATCAGAATCTTTAAGCAAATCACGATCAAAAAAGCTCGCCGTACGGTTCGGATCTGTCATTCCCAGCTGCACATATACTAAAATTAAATATTCGGATGATAGTAAGTACGCTTTTTCTTGAAATTTTTTCAGATTTCTGGAAGCAAATATTAAAAAAGTCAAGAGCAGTAAGCGTATAAGAAGAGGACTCGCACAAGCAGTCACTGCTAGGGACCCGAGCTAACATTCAAACAACTATTCGCACGCGAGCATCATAAGCGTTCCCAATGGTCTGGCACTTTGGTCTCGAAGCTCACGCTAACACACAAAACATGAAAAACGTTCCCACTCCGCTTTCGGTCTCGACACGTCGTGGTTTTTTGTCCTTGTCTCGCTTATAACTCTGGGTCCCGCGACTGCTCACAGGAGCATAATTTTTTGGCACTCTTGCGACTCGCGAGCCTCGGACCGTAATGATAAAATTTAATTGCGTATTTGGGACATTTTTTCGTTTGCTCAAAGGTCAAATCTCAAGACCACCGCTAATTAAGGCAAATATTTATATTTAGTGTCCCAATGTGCCTCAATCTTAATCTTGGAAGAATGTCAGCTTACGTAAATTGATTAACAGCAGATAGAATCATTCTGACCCAATGCGTCACAGGAATACAAATTGGAATGTCCATCAAATGCCTTACCTTCTCTTGCAACGGTAAAACTTTTTAGCCAATTGCATGCGTAAAGTTTTAAGGTAAAGATGTTGCCGGTGGATCCAGTACTCTACCTTTTATACTATGCGCTGAGAAGTTCACGAGCTGCCCATTCTCGGGATGCACCCCAAGTTGTTGAATTCCGTTCGTGGATTTAACATGATTAGATGCGCTGGTATGGGTTGATTTCATCGAGGGGTGTGGCTACATTCTATATATATTTGAAAATGTATTTGATCGACTTTTCTTAATTGCAATACTTAACATTAATTTGTGCTTCTTGGGTGTTAGAGAGCAAAGGTGACTATGGCAATAACCAAAGATAATCGAATTCGTCATTAATATTTCTTACTTTCAGAAGGATGGACTTGTCGCCATCCTGAACATATTGTCTAAGATACAGCGGGTATACTGTCAGTCATGATGAACTGTTGTTGAATGCACCACATAGACCATGAATCATATTTTTGGTAACGACTTCGAATTAATTTGGATAAATGCTCTTAAATGGTATTTTTGCAAAAATTACTTGATCTGGCGTGATTTTGTTAATAAACCAAAACTCTTTTCTGCAATTCAATGGAATACACCATGCATATTTTTCATTAAAGATTTAATTTGTTGTTTGTATATCCGAAGATGAAGTCCAGTTTACAGAAGTTCTTTAATTTCATCGCATGTTGGATTGCATGTTAATGGGGTGACCAAGTTTGCGCGAACTTATGTCATTATATTGTGTACGTATTCATGCATATACCGTGGACTCTCCATGAATGTAGATATGACCATTCTTTTCAATTTTTTTGTATTTTTATTAACGTTTACGTCGCAAAAAGGGATAAAATCATCAGAACGCAACATGGTTTGATTCAATCGCTTTTTAAAGATTGGGATAAAATATATACATGTTAAATACATAACAACATTATTTTTAGAGACAAGTACGTTGCTATTGTTGCTGATCAAGATCCCGTTTTTTTTTTTTTTAAAGAATACGCAGCCTTTTAAAAGTTATATAGATTGCCTTTAAGCAATGAGTTTAACATCTCCCTTTGGGTATTGAGTACAATACAAATATAAATCTTTAATAACACTTCAACTATCTTTATAATATTTATATATATATAATATAATATATGCATCGAAGCAAAGAATAATGGAATTAATGAGTTTTGAATAAATATCTAATCTTGACATGGTTCGCTGTTTGTCACATACACGTGTAGGTGGACATACACGTACCACCTACGTTTTTATAACCAATAATATTAGGAAAAGTGTACTCCCAGCCCACAATGCCGCCAGTTTCTACAAATTTGGCGCAGGATATGAATTTACGGCAATTCATTGGATGTGAAAAATTGCCAACGTCTAAGCAGTCGATGATGCCTTGACCATGCCAAATTACCTTTGAGTGTTTCTGTTGGTTTAACTAAGATTGAGAGTGAATGGCGTGTCCCAATACAGAAGTAATGCTGCTTTGACTATCATCATTGTAAACATATGCAACAGCACTTAATCGTGGGCTGGCTGAGGAAGTGGAGAGTACAGTATCAGAAGTAAGTTTATTTAGCGGCCGGTTATAGACTTCTATATATTTTTGAGGACGGGGGCGGTTCTGCTGACGACGGGAATCTGGCGGAATGGAGTCTGATATTAGTGATGCAACAGTTGTACTATGTAAAGGTCTTGTAGATTGTGGTCTAAGCGGTTGCGGTATTAGCTGACGACCTATAAAGCAATTAAGTGATAGATTGCTTTTTTATTTCAATAAGCACAGCGGCTAAGACTTACTTTTACTGTTGATTAAAAAATGTGGCGTTGTGGTTTGTGTCATACTGGTACTGCTGCTTGCAAAACGCATCTGCTCTGGAATCTTATTAAGGTGACTCTTGTGTATGCTCGACTTGGCAATTTGATCATCATCATTCTCAATAGCAAAATCAGTTGACATTTCAGTTATTAAAGCTGTGATTGTTGTGCGCGGAGGTGCAGTAGATATAAGTGTTAGTCTTCGCTTGAAAAGTGGATTCTGCGTTCGCGGTAGCTCCGTGGCTGTTTTACAAAATTAAACGAATAATAGCAATACAAATAAAGGATTACAATCGTATTTACACCTTCAGCCGAATTCATTCGACTGTAAAATACATGGCACCGATATATTTCATATTTTGAACATCGGGCAAATCACGTAATCGCATTTAATTTTTCCCTTTAAAGCATTTTTTGAATAACTTCATTAATAAACAATACGCTTGCTATTACTTTTTATTGATTTTCATGGGCAGAAGAGAGTCAAGTTCTAAAACAAACTTGATCTGCTTTCAAAAAATAAGACATTTGGTCATCAAATAAGGTCGTTATAACTCGTATAGTTTCAGAGATTTTGTTGTTTATACAAACGAACAGACAGGTCTCTATCTTTTTAGCTTTTAATAATTATGAAGACTACATATACTTAATAGGATACATTTCTGACATACATTTTTATTGGCACAAAGTTAATATTCTCTTCTACCCTATTGGTATTATATACCTGTCGCTAAGGAAAGAAGCTTGCAATAAATTTATACAATTTTTTAAATAATTTTTTTTTTATTATTTTATTTTTTAACAAGTATGAAAGCTACGACTGTAAAATACCCGTCACCCATTTTTACCAAATAAAAAAAAATTAAGAGGTAATATCGAAATTTTATATTATTTTCAAAATATACTAAGGAATATAACTAATGAAGTAAAAAAGCTACTGTCGAATTTGCTCGACTGTGAGATACCCGCCACCCAATTTTACCATCGAAATATTATATTTTTAAAAATATACTGAAAATTTTACTTAAAAATATACCAAATTAAAATACCAACATTTTCTTTGTTCGAAACTATTAGCTTGGCGCCACTTAAGTTGATTTATTGAACACTATTATTATGTCACGGAGTGTCATAGCAACTAGCTAGGTACAGCTGTACGTGATTACGCCTCATAAAAGTAATTTCTTAATAACTTCTGTGTTTCTTATCCGATCCAAATTTTCAGAGATTATTAAGATAGTGATTAGTATTATGCGTGCCAATATTGAACGTTCTAGGTTTTAAATGACGCTTGTAATTCGTTTATTTTGATTTACGAGGTCGGAGGGGGCGTGGCAAAAATCAAAAACAAACTTGATATACTGTCCCGAAAGATTTGTTCCTCTATCCCTTATAGTCTCTGAGATCTAGGTGTTCATACGGACGGACAGACGGACATGGGGTCGGAGATGCTTCCTTCTGCCTGTTACATACATTTTCGGTCGGCACAAAGTTATAATACACTTCTACCCTTTGGGTAGGCGGTATTTGGTTGTAATCGGAAAATAAACACAGAAGTTATTCGAGAAACACTTTTGTAGGGCCAAATCAAGTGCAGCTGCACCTGTTCAGTTGGTATATAAAGTATATATATTCTTGATCAGCGTCAATAGCCAAAACGATATAGCCATGTCCGTCTGTCCGTGTGAACACCTAGATCTCCGAGATTATAAGAGATAGAGCAACCAAATTTTCGGGATAGTATCTTATTATTGAACGCAGCTCAAGTTTGTTTTTGATTTTGGCCTCGGCCCCTTCCGCCCATGCAAATTGAAAAAAAGTGAATTGCAAGCGTCGTTTTAAACCTAGAATTCAATTCGGTACGCATAATACTAATTACCATCATAATGATCTCTGCGAATTTGGTTACAATCGGATAAAAAACACAGAAGTCGATGTCGAATATGTACATACTTCCGAAAACTTGAAGGTACTCGAAATTGCAATATTATAAAAATATTATAAAAATACAAACCTAAAGATATATTTAATCTATATAATTAATGCCTGTTGATATTCAAAATATTTGCCTTCTATGTTTTGATCAATTAGCGTTAATAAAGCACTTACATGAATATGCCCGTTCTGGCCAATGCAGAGATACATACTTTTAATCTTAACAAATGATTTAATTGAGCTTAATTGAAAGCTGTTATCAATTTGTAAGCAACAAATTTTACTCACATATCTCATCGGTACTCGCTGGGGAAGCAGTTGTCGTCAATCGTCGCGATTGAAACTGCCGCCGCAGCGCATAGTTTGCCGCATGGAATTTCTTATGTTTTTGGGCGTTATTAGTATCGGTGTTTCCAGCACTGCTGTTGTTTGTTGCTATCGCTAGTGCGATTGGTTTAACGGCAGCTAACGAACTTTGCGTCTGCAGCTTGCTCAGAATACTAGTGAATTTTTTAGTGGGAACTGCTATTGTCGTTGTTGCGGTTGCTTGCTTATTTCCTTGCCAAATATACTTAGAAGTCGTCGTCAACTCCATGATTTGTTTGGGCGGATCAGACTTTGAAGAAAGCTTCTTTATTATGCGCCTGCGCACGCTTAATATCGGACGTCGCGATACTGGGGCTGTGGCAGTTGAAGTCAAAAATGAAATTGGTGTGCGCAACTACCAGTTCAAAGAAACAGTCAAATTTTATTTTTTTCCGTTACATGAAATGAAACAAATATTATTTATTATTGATTACAACTATCTCTCCTAATTTTTTATTGTGCGCCACTCTTCTGGACATTTTTAAATTTAATTTTTATGTGTATTATATACTTATGTATATGTATATGTATATCAAGTTTTTATGATCCGTGATGTGCATTTACAGTAAACAAATAGCTCTAAAACGAATTACTCGTTAAACAAATTAAATTATAAATCAAATGTTTTTAAAAAAATTTGCCATCCCACGTGTTAAAATGTGTAATTAAAAACATGAGTTATTAGATACAGTAATAAAATAGAGAATCGGGATTCAACATTTAAAATTATGAATAATCACAATCATATTTCATATTCATTTTTAGATATGTATAGAAAAATTTAATATGTTATAAAAAATTAGGAGTTTGATTTAGAATTTGCATGCATTATATTTGTGATAATCATTCTAAGTAGCTCTTTAAATCTTTAAGATGTTCAGACGGACACAGCTACATCGCCTCAGCTGTTGACGACCATCAACAATTTATATGTAAACATAAAGCTACTGTCGAGTTTGCTTAATAGTGCCACCCATTTTTACTGAGTGCAATAAAGAAACTAAAAAATATTCTAAATATATATGGAAGTTAAACGCCTTAAAAATATGTAACTTGTTGCACCTTGGTGGATTGAAAACCATTATTTTGTCACTGAGTCACATACCAATTGAACAGGTGCAGCGGCACCTGATTTCGCCCAATAAATGTAATTCTTTAATAACTTCTGTGCTACCCAAAGGGTAGAAGGCTGTTGATGCAGCGCAATAAACTTTAAGGGGTCGGAGATGCTTCTTTCTGCTGTTTTACACATTTTCGGTTGTCACAAAGTTATAATAAAATTTTTCAAATACACGAAAAGAGCTAGTGAAATTGAAAACAAAGAACAACTTTAAAGAACTAACATATTCATTAGTGAAACACCACAATACAAGAACCAATTACACCACATGATATTTTTCATATTAAACAAACAACAACATTCTTTGTAGTAATAATAGATAAAATCACTACAGAATATAATATCAAGAACAGAAACTTGTGAGCAGAGATGCAAATCAAATTTGATCAATTTGCAAGGTTTGATAAACCTAAGAAGATCATTATGGATAGTAAACTCAGAGCGGATCAGGTTTTGAGTTTTCTGAATAAGGAGGAAGTAAAATTACATATATAGAAAATCCAGAAAGGAAGGGCTTCAACTTTCACTTCGACTTTGATTGAAATAGTTAACTACATAGATGAGGACATCTCCATTGAGTCAAATTGTAACTAATAATAAAAATTAAAAACGCAATAGACACAAGTATTAAAAAATACCATTCCACCATTTATTGTTTTTGAAGCCAAGATAGAAATGAAACAAGTAAGAAAGCTACCGTCGAGTTTGCTCGACTGTGAGATACCTGTCACTCAATTTTACCATCAAAATCTTCTATTTTTCAAAAAAATACTGAAAAAATACTTAAAAAAAGATATACTAAAATTATACCAAAATAATATATCAAAATTTTCTTTGTTCGAAATTATTAGCTTGGCGCCACTTTAGTTGGTTTATTGAACACTATTATTATGTCACGGAGTGTCATTGCAATTAACTATGTAGGTGCAGCTGCACGTGGTAACGCCTTATAAAAGTAATCTCTTAATAACTTCTGTGTTTTTTGTCCGATTGTAACCAAATTCGCAGAGATCATTATGATGGTAATTAGTATTATGCGTACCAAAAAAAATTTGGTTTTATTAGAATTACGGGGGCGGAAGGGGACGTGGCCAAAATCAAAAACAAACTTGATCTGCGTGCAATAATTACACACACTATTCCGAAAATTTGGTTGCTCTATCTCTTATAGTCTCTGAGATATAGGTGTTTATACGGACGGACTGACAGACGAACATGTCTATATTGTCTCGGCTGTTGACGCTGATCAAGAATATATATACTTTATGGGGCCAAATATGCTTACTTCTGCCTGTTACATACATTTTCGGTCGCCACAAAACCATAATACCCTTCTACCCTTTGGGTAGGCGGGTATAAAAACTATACAAGAAAGAAAAGAATAAAGAAAGTGTAATTGACAAAAGGAAAGACTAAGGTCCTTGTGCGCAACAGTTATCAAGAGCACTCTGAACAGAGTGAGAATGAGCTTGCCCACCGCAGATTAGCGAGACAGAATTTATAAAAGCTAAAATTAGATAATTTAATTCTTCTACAAGGAGATATAGAAGACTTTTTAATTGTGTACGTACAGTATACAATAGGCTGTTTGGATTCGTGGACAGTGAAGATAGAGATAATATAATAGGCACTTAGGCACAATAAATATTCCACAAAATTCATAACATCACCAATACAAACAAACTACTTTATATTTTAATGACACTACCAACTAACAGATACATTTTTACAAGATATAAAAATACTTTGAGATTTTTTGCAAAAAAAACAATTGAGCACGACAAAGCCACTGTGAAATGAATCCTATTTTATAATCAAATGTAATTATTAAACAAGTGCGACAGCTATAGTCGAGTCTCTCACAAGCGAGCAAACAAGATAGTAGGTTTCTTATTAAGTCATGGATTTTAAAAAAAATAATGACCTCTTGCATTTGTCTGAATGTGCGTAACAGGCCGAAGAAGGCGTCTGCAACCCCATAAACTATATATATTCTTGATCAGCATCTACCTCCTTCCGCCCCCGTAAATCGAAAAAAACGATTTTCAACCATCATGTTAAAGCTAGAACGTTTTTGGCACACGCAATACTAATTATCATCTTAATGATCTCTGAAAATTGGGTTATAATCGGACAAAAAACACAGATGTTATAAACGAATTACTTTTATCAGGCGAAATCGGGTGCAGCTGCAACTGTTCAGCTAGTTGTCACTCAGTGAAATAATAATGGTGTTCAATAAACATAATGAAGTGCTACCAAGCTAAACATTTTGAACAAAATTTATTTCGGTATATTTTTTGGGATATTTTTTGTTATATTTTTATTATATTTTTTAGTATATTTTCAATATATTTTTGAAAACTATAATATTTCAATGGTCACTTTTTATTATTCTTCCATTCAGTAAAATTGGGAGATGGGTATCTCACAGTCGAGCAAACTCGACAGTAGCTTTCTTACTTGTTTTACCCAATAATTATTATAATTTTCATAATTTTATAACATTATTAGACGCTGCGTTTCAAGAATATTTTCTTTTATGCTCTAACTTCCGCATGTACACTTAAGATCCATGACCTCGTATAGTGAAAACTTGACTGTAGCCGTTCCTACTTGTTTGTTTTATATATATGTCGGAGCATTGTTATTATTATTCGAATTTAAGTACAGCAACATAAATAGTGTGTGTGTCGAAATTATAAGAAAGAAGAATAGAGAAAACAGAACAACCGTTATTGTCGTCTAGTATTCTTTATATCACCGAGTGTCAGTGAGAGGACTAACTGCTAATTCTGTCACTGAGTGTAACCCGTGCCTACATCCTTGGTATATATGCCGATATATGAGGAACGATTACAAGCAAAACTATGGCACCAACGAAGAGAACGGGTCTCGCTGCTCAAGGTGCAAAGATTACTGACTTGACGGCCGCTTCGACATACACTTATAGTGTATAGTATCGTTGAGAATGGTTCAAAGTACCTGTTTACATATTTTAGTTAGTTATTTTACATTTATAACAATAATTTCACTAATCAAATTGAATAAATAATATATATTTTAAAGACTTTGAGTATTTGTATACGAGTAGTATGTTAATTTATAGTAGCTGAGCGTGATTGTAATCACTGATTTCATATAAATTGTCTGCGAATGAGTTGCATAGGAGGTTATCGTTTGGGAACCGGAGCTGTTGGAAAGCAGTACATTCGTCAACGATGTGGTCAATTGATAGAGGATATTGTTATTGCAGTATTAACAGTTGTAATCGGCAATCGGATCGAAGCTATGTTTGTACGTAATTCTCGTGTGGCCGAATCAGAGTCTGATAATGTTCGTTATATCTTTCCTGGATAAGATTTTTAATGGTGGGCAATTAAGGTATTGGTCAATGCACAATTTGTTTTTGTTGATTGACTGATACCAAATCGAGGGGTTGGCAATTATTTTTCGGGTTTTGTGTGCTTAAGAGTGTTTGATGTGTGTGGCGTGTAGGGTGTTGTTGTTTATGTTTTGCACCGCATTGATAGCGGAATGGGAGTCAGAACATATTCATGTTTTTTGTGAGCTTCTGATTAAGAATTCTTCTACTTCAATTAAAACTACTATTTCCGCTTTGTATACCAAGGAGAAGTGAGATAATACAGCAAGCTTAATAACCTTGTTTTCGGAAAGGGGAATGATGAAATTCTAAAACAATTTTGCTACAGTGGCAATATTACTACATATTGTCGTCTTGGCTGTTGACACTGATCATTAATATATCTGGTTTATGGGATCGGAGATACCCCTTTCTTCCCGTTAAATACATTTCGGTTGACACAAAGTAATAATATTGTTTAAACTCTGGGCAGCGGATATAATCATACATATGAATATAAAGGAAATATTATTTGAAGATCATTTAAGTTAAGCAAAATTTGCACAATTTTTGAGAGTTGGAAATTAGTATTTTATAATAAATCAATAGGTTGAATTTAATTAAAATTGGGTCAAAAGATTTTCAATGGCAATTTTCCGAAACCTTTTCAAATAATCAAATATAATTTTATGATAGATTTTAACCCAACAAATTTGTTAAGCCCAGTATACAGAAAACGATATGGATTTTGAACACATTGCACTTCAGAATTTTGAAAACCTAAAATAAATAATTGCATTTATAATCCATAAAAATTTTGGTTACAGAATGGTAATATATCTCGTTCAACGTAATAACTTTAAGACTTTATTTGTATTTTAAGACAAAAAAGAAAAAATATTCTATTAATTTAATAAAATTAATTATCACTATCAATAACTAAAGAGTAAATTAAATTAAGCAAAGAAAATAAAAGGATGCTATTAAAGTTACCTGTTGCAGTATGTTGAAGATAGGATTTCGAGAGTCTTTTTAGTTAGTTGGTTAGTTGAGTCTTTGGTTGTGTTTATTACAAATGAGTATACACTAAATTTCAGGTATGTTGTTTTGATATTGCAAAAGTCAGATAAGCATGTAATAATGTCTACATTAGAAATGTGGTCGGTTAGTTAGTTTTAAAATGGTTTGGCAGTGGTCTTTTCAATTGCTAATATCGCGACATGCAGATTTTAGTCTGCAGACACTTGCGTAGTTAATAGAAAATAAGTTGGTTGAGTGTCGGCTTCATATCATAGTGATTACAATATCAAAAGCTTGCCTGATTTGGAAAAATGCGCGCTTGGGAGTTTTTATTGAATATGTAAAACACAGGCATAGAACGTGGCCAAGCCAAACTGGTTAGCTTAAATTCAATATTCCACAACTGATCCAGAAAATAAGCTGTTGGTAATATTAAGATATAACAAGTAGCATTAGGAACTGGGCATCATCTTCAACAGAATAGAATGTTGTTTTCCTTACGTAAATTAAAGTGGTTTGACACACTTGCCAGTACCAGCTCTAATGCATGTTTCCACCTCGAGCAAAAACACGAATTCCCATACAAATTTCACCTCGACTAATTTATTTATACTAAGATTTACGAAAGGTGTATGTATTGTAATATAGTTACGTTTATTACGTATTGAATTAGACATTGTTAAACTCGTGTATTGAAAATAATTGTTATGTAGGTTTTCAATACAATTATAAAAACAATTAAATAAGTGGCGAGGAAGAATACTGCGGAAAAACTGCGAATTAAATAAATGTAAAAGTAAACTTTCAGTAACTAAGGGATTAAAAATACAATAAAATTGGATTATTTAATACGGATAAGGAACGGCGCTATCAAATGTTGGTAAAGAATAGATATTTCAACATATCACCAATGACATGATCATTAAAAGCGGTTCTATTTCCAAGAAAATAATGGTGGAAAGAAAGCCTTACGATTTGGATTGACGAAGTCATAAAAGCGTTTTGGATCTTGCTGAAACATTAGTCTGCACCTTCTCAAATAATCCTTGTAGCAATGATTATTTAGGGTTAAGAAAATGAACCGGGCAACAAAATAGCGAAAAAATAAAAAAAGACCCAGTTTTATACTCGTTGAAATGTAGAATCGTATTAAAACTTTGTGCCAACTGAAAATGTAAATACATAACAGGTAGAGAAAGGCATCTCCGACCCCATAAATTGTATATATTCTTGATGAGCGTCGACAGTAGAGACTATATTACTATGTCTGTCTGCATAAATAGAGACTAAAGGAACTTGAGCAACAAAAGTTTGGGGACCGTAGATGAAGTTTGTTATGGCTTTGGCGACGCTCCCGTCCGCCTCCGCAAATCGAAACAAGTAAGAAAGCTACTGTCGAGCTTGCTCGACTGTGAGATACCCGCCACCCAATTTTTCCAACGGAATATTATATTTTTCAGAAATATACTGAAGCATATACTAAAAAATATACTAAAAATATACCAAAATAATACACCAAAATTTTATTTGTTCGAAATTATTAGCTTGGCGGTACTTAAGTTGGTTTATTGAACACCATTATTATGGCACGGAGTAACATAGCAACCTGGTGCAGCTCCACGTGATTACGCCTTATAAAAGTAATTTCTTAGTAACTTTTGCGTTTTTTATCCGATTGTAACCAAATTTGCAGAGATCATTAAGATTGTTTAACATTCTAGGTTTAAAATGACGCTTGCAATTCGGTTTTATTCGATTTACGGGGGCGGAAGGGGACGTGGCAAAAATCTAAAGTAAACTTGATCTGCGTGCAACAATAAGACACACTGTGCCAATCTCTTATAGTCTCTGAGATCTAGGTGTTCATATTGACGGACAGACGGTTATACATATATACTTTATGGAGTCGGAGATGCTTTCTTCTGCCTGTTACATAAATTTTCGGTCGGCACAAAGTTATAATACCCTTCTACCCTTTGAGTAGGTGGGTATAAAAAATACATAGAATAATAAACACTATCTCTATGATTTTCGAAAATTTGATTACAATAGTGAAACAAACAAACAAACAAAACGAGGTGCAGCTGTACCTGTTGAGTATCTAAATCACTCAGTAATACGAGGGTTGCCAATGACTTTTTGAATAAAATAAATTTTTGTTTGGCAAAAAAGATTTATTTTTAACAAGATCTCCTTTTAGCTCTATACATTAGGCCCAGCGCTTTTACATTTTTTGGATTCCTTCCTTTTAAGGCCCTTAAAATAGGCGTTTGTTTCTGTGATGACCTCTTCATTCGATCCGAATCTTTTGCCGCCGAGCCATTTCTTCAGATTTGGAAACAAAAAATAGTCGCAGGGTGCTAAATCTAGAGAATATCTCTGATAGGGTAGCTGTTCGAAGCCCAATTCATGAATTTTTGCCATGGTAACTACACACGTGTACAACCGAACATTGCCATTATAGAAAAGCACTTTAAAAAAATATCGAATCTGTCCAAAAGCTCAGAATAATATTTGCCTGTAATCGTTTGACCCTTTTTAAGGTAATCGAATGTGAATGACATCTTGTGCATCCAAAAAAACTGTGACCGTGACCTTGTTGGCCAATAGGTGTGAAATGCACTGTTTTGATTGTTCCTCGGTCTCTGGTGTGGTGAATCCATGTTTTGTTTACAGTAACGAAACGCCGCAAAAATTCGTTCGGATTGCGGTTGAACATCGAAACATTCTAGTGAAATGTGAAATTATTCAAGTTAAATATGTTATACCCGCATAGTTAAGATGCCTACAGCCTCAGCCACCTCAATCACTTTCACTCTCTCGAATATTATTCCATGGATTTTATAGACGATTTCTGGCGCGACAAACTCTTTTGGGCGACCTGATCGTTCGGCGTCATTTGTACTGGTACGACTACAACAAAACTCACTAGAAAACTTCTTAACCATTGATATTCATGGTGTAGAGTGCTTATAGTATTTATCAAGTCTGTCCTTGGTTTCGGTAACAGTTTTTTTAATGCTTAATCAGCACACAAGGGGTCGTCTGTGTTAAATGTCTGTCAAAAACACAAATTCAGCTTTCTCAAATTTATACAGAATCTTAGTAATAGAAAACGGTAAAAGGGTTATAAAAGTGTTATATTCATTGTAACTGTGCAGCTAATACAAAAAGTCACTGACTTGTCAAGCTATGCTCGTATAATAATGGCCTTCAAAAAACCAAATAAGTTGTAACCAAGCTAATAATTTTGAGCGCGATAATAGTATTATATTTTTTGGTATATATCTAGTATATTTTTTTAGTACATTTTCGAAAAAAAGGTATATTTTTATAAGGTCGCGCACAGTCAAGCAAACTCGACAGTAGCTTTCTTTATTCTTATTCTTAATTTTAAATGCTCTTTAGTAAACAATAACGGTCTATTACACAATTGTGGACTATCAACTGGAAAATATCGAACTGTGAGTTTAATGTAGACTACAAAATTACGATAGAATTATCTAAGAGATTTTTATTGTAAATTTCATGTAAACGAAAAAACTTGGGACCCGTTTGCAAAAGAAACTTTTAAAATGTTGTAAAATCGATCTTCCGAATACAGCGAACTCGCTTCTCCGGTAAAATGGCCGGACCAGGAACTCTTGTTGGAAGGTCAATCAACACCTCCACGGTAGGGTAGTAAGATTCTCAGATAATAAAATATGGGTAAACCTAAATATTGTGGAGGAATCAGGATCCAAAACAAAAAATTAAAACTATTTCAAAAAGTCGTTCAACGAAGACTAGAATTGACCAAGGATGCAACACATTGTCTTCGTACGACGAAAGCCGTGAGATTCGGGCAAAAAAATAAAATTGCCAACAACTAATGAGAAATTTCGATCAGAGAGCATTAAAATAATGCGTTTAATTACAAAAGAATGAGATGTATGCATAGAGTTATCTGAGGTAGGTGGGAAGTTAGGTAATAAAGATGTAACAACCACTGAAAACTATCGACGAAATATCAGCATTGACATTGATAAGAACACCACCACCACAATACAGCATGTGATCACGGCTATAAACTGAAAAGTTGTTTTTAGGTCATGGATTGAAAATAAAAATAAGAAAGCTACTGTCGAGCTTGCTCGACTGTGAGGTACCCGCTACCAAATTTTGCCATGAAAATATTATATTTTTGAAAAATATACTGAAAAAATACTAAAAAAATATACTAAAAATTATCAAAATAATATATCAATATTTTCATTGTTCGAAATTATTAACTTGGCGGCTCTTTAGTTGGTTTATTGAACACCATTATTATGTCACGGAGTGTCATAGCAACTAACTAGGTGCAGCTCCACGTGGTAACGCCTTATAAAAGTACTTCTTTGATAACTTCTGTGTTTTTTATCCGATTGTAACCAAATTTTCAGAGATGACAAAGATGATGATTAGTATTGCGCGTGCTAAAACTGAACGTTCTAGGTTTAATGACGCTTGAATTTCGTTTTTCTCGACTTACGGGGGCGGAAGTTCAATGATGAACTATTAAGGTAAAGATTATTTTAATTACTGCAGTGAGCTTTTACATCTTCAACAATAATATCTATGGCATCCGAGATACGAATGTGAACAAGAGACATTCATGGGTAACACTTTAGCATGTCTGCACTTTTTGACACTGTGTAGTGTCAAGGGAAGAAAGCAGTAACTGTCATTTGCTCGACATTATTAGGAATAAGGGAGTTGGTGACGAGTTGGAGAATATGAAGTTCAATTGGGCCAATGGGCAGAAGAGTATTAAATTTTTTCTCGCTTACGAAACTCAGTCAAGTACTGCATAGCAACAAATCCACAGTCCAAGATTGAGAACCCATTCGCAAGTTTTTTAAAACCAGCGAATAGGTTTCCAAAGAATTCTTTTATTTGTCTTAAGAATCCCGCAAAATCTCTTTCAATATCCCTGTATGACCAATCAGGTCAATTATACAGGAATATTTATACCCGCCTACCCAAAGGGTGGAAGGGTATTATAACTTAGTGCCGACCGATAATATATGTAACAGGCAGAAGGAAGCATCTCCGATCCCATAAAGTATTTATATTCTTGGTCAGCGTCAACAGCCGAGACGATGTAGCCATGTCCGTCTGTCCGTCCATATGAACACCTAGATCTCAGAGACTATAAGAGATAGAGCAACCAAATTTTTCAGGACAGTGTGTCTTATTGTTGCACGCAGATCAAGTTTGTTTTAGATTTGCCCCCTTCCGCCCCTGTAAATCGAATAAAACCGAATTGCAAGCATAATTTTAAACCTACAATGTTCAATTTGTAGATTCGCACAATACTAATCACCATTTTAATGATCTCTAAAATTTGGTTACAATTGGATAAAAAATACAGAAAAAGAATTAAAGAATTACATTTATAAGGCGTAATAAGGTACAGCTTCACCTGGTTAGTTGCTATATCACTCTGTGATATAATAATGGTGGTAAAACAAACCTATTAAAGTGCCGCGAAGCTACTAATTTCGAATAAAGAAAATTTTGGTATATAATTATACTCGCCTACCCAAAGTGTAGAAGGGTATTATAACTTTGTGACAACCGAAAATGTATGTAACAGGCAGAAGGAAGAATCTCCGACCCCATAAAGTATATATATTCTTGGTCAGCGTCAACAGGCGAGACGATATAGCCATGTTCGTCTGTCCGTCCGTATGAACACCTAGATCTCAGAGACTATAAGAGATAGAGCAACCAAATTTTCGGGACAGTATGTCTTATAATTCCACGCAGATCAAGTTTGTTTTTGATTTTGGCCACGACCCCTTCCGCTCATGCAAATTGAAAAAAAGTGAATTGCAAGCGTCGTTTTAAACCTAGAATTCAATTTTGGTACGCACAATACTAATCATCATCTTAATGATCTCTGAAAATTTGGTTATAATCGGATGAAAAACACAGAAGTTATTAAGAAATTATTTTTGTAAGGCGTTACCACGTGCAGCTGCACCTAGTTAGTTGCTATGACACTCAGTGACATAATAATGGTGTTCAATAAATCAACTAAAGTGCCGCCAAGTTAATAATTTCGAACAATGAAAATTTTGATATATTATTTTGGTTTTTTTTAGTATATTTTTTTTAGTATTTTTTCAGTATATTTTTAAAAAATATAATATTTTGATGGTAAAATTGGGTGGCGGGTATCTCACAGTCGAGCAAACACTTGGTAGCACTTGGTAGCACTTGGTAGCACTTTATTGAATACCATTATTATGTCACTGAGTGACAACTAGCTGAGCAGATGCAGCTGCACACGATTTCGCCTTATAAAAGTAATTTGTTAATAACTTCTGTTTTTTGTCCGATTGTAAATTTTCAGAGATCATTAAGATGATGATTAGTAGTGTGTGCCAAAACTGAACTTTCTAGGTTTAACATGATGCTCGATTTACGGGGGCGGAAGGGGCCGTGGCCAACATCTAAAATAAACTTCATCTACCCACCGAATTTTTACATGTTGTCTCTAAATTTGGTAGCTCTAGCTTTTATAGTCTTTGAGATCTCGATGTTCATACAGACAGACGGACAGGCAGACAAGGTTATATCGACTCGGCTGTTGATGCTGATCAATAATATATATGTTACTGGGTCGCAGACGCCTCCTTCTGCCTGTTACGCACATTTAGACAAACGCAAAAAGGTCATAATTTTTTTTAAAATCCATGACCTAAAAATTATCATCTTAATGAGACACAACTTGAGCAAAAGAAGTCAGTAACTGATTTAGGTGTCCCTTTTGATATAATATTAAAGTTTGATAATAATATTTTGTCCGCTTCTAAAAAAGCTATTCGTTTTCTTGGAATTATTAAGCTTTGGTCAACGGAAATAAATGATCCCTCCATAACAAAACATTTTTATGTTATGTATGGATCTAATATCTGGTTTTCCCTGTATAGGGTTCATTAAGATAGGCTTGAGTCAGTGCAGAAACAATTTCTTCTTTTTGCTCTTCGTAGTCTTAGCTGGAATCCCACTACTACTAAGCCTCTCTTCTCCTTCTGACCGTAGAACTATGCTAGATGTAGTGTTTCTACATAGACTAACTATTTGTAAAATTTACTCTTTGACAAGCCAGATTAGCTTTGCCGTTCCGCTCAGAACGACTAGAAATTTTCTTCCTCTCTGTCTTTCCCTTTGTTGTACTATGCTGGACTATGCTGGTCACAATGCTTTTCATATTTTGTGTGTATGTTACAATAAATTTCTAATGAAAACCGTGCTTTTACAACACTTGTATCGTACTAAAGTATAGTTTTTGTTGTCTTGTCTGTTTCGTCTGATTTAACTGTTCGACGTTCGTTACTAGAGCGTCATGCAGTGAGCCCCTCGATCGACTGGGCGAGAGTTGGTTTGCGTCGGCCTGGGTCCGCCCATTAACAATTACGAGCTATTAAGAGCTAAAGCAACCATGTTTTTGGGGAACATATATATGTGCTTGCAGATCACATTTGTTAATGATTTTTAACTATTAACGCCTAAATTTGTTTTGGTGCAAACTTTTAATTTGACTTAAAAGTTACGTGGTGATCAGATAAAATACTCTGAAGTTATAAACAAAATAAATGATAAACTGATGGCGTTCCCGAAAGTGCCTTGAATTTTAGACCAAATAAATGACGTATCGACGGCAAGGCTAGAAGCAAAAAGGGTGGAACATCAACTAAAGTATTTTGAGCAAGTATAGCAAAAGTAGAAATAGGAGCTCCTGCGCTATCTGGTAGATAAAACATCTGCGGGACCCGAACCTGGAGCGGGATCTGAATGAACGACAGCCTTGAGAATTATGTCATTTGAAAGTCAGGAGAGCCAAGGGAGCGAAAGGAAAGTTTGACATTATTATAAGTTTGACATTATTAGAGACTGAAGAGGAAGCGATGTGTTCGGGAACCTGAAGTTCGTTTGGAACAACTGGCTAGCGCGTAATAGCATTCTCACTTCCAAAACTCAGTCAAGAGCTTTATATCCTTTAACCCAGGATTGAAGGTTGACAAACTATCCGGAAGTTTCTTAAAACCCACGTATGGATATCGAAAGCCCTTCTTCGTTGGGCGTATGAATCCCACAGCATCCCTTTCAAAACCTAACAATTCCACCTTAAACCAGAATTTAAACTGATTAGGTCAACGCCAGCACATTATTTGTATGAAAAATGGTTTGATGTTTGTTTTCCGTTTGGTATTCCTCACAAATCCAATAAACCGTTATGGCTTACTAGGGACTTAACAATATAAAGGGATAGAAAGACAGAGAGGATAGAAATGACAATAAGAGCTAGAGCAACCAAATTTGATGACATTATAATAGTAGTAATATAGCCACTATATCACGAATTTAAGGCGTGTTTTCTAAACTGGAGTGTTAATTTAACACAATTGTAATCAATATCTCAAGTTTCGGTATGATCTGATAAAAACCATAGAAGTTATTCAATAAAAACTCTTAAAGGGTGATATCGGGTGCAGCTGCACCTGTTCAGTGCCTATGTCACTCTGCGATGTAGCCAAGCTAACAATTTTGACAGTGTTATATTGGGGTATTTTTTTTTTCCGTTGCTCGATTTTAATATTTGTTGGATTTATCAGAATGGGTGGCGGGTATTACACATTCGTGCAAGCTCGAAATAGCTCTAAATAGTATATTTTTGTGTAAATACCTTGCTTAAATTATATTTACATGTTTAAAGTATATTTACAAATGTATACGATCGTTTTTAAAATAATGAAAATTTCCAATTAGAATCATTCGTATTTTTTATGTGCTCATGTGGAGATACCAGGGATCTAAAAGGAATTGTATACAAAATAGTTATGTACTTTTCTTTATTATTTTTAGTTTATTTTTGTGCATAAATATTTAACAGCTAAATCTAAATGAAATAAACTTAAGTATTTGAATAGATAAGAAATTTGTAAACTGCGCATTATTAAAAGCAAATTATTTGTATATTAAAACAAAGTTATAATACCCTTCTACCCTTTGGGTAGGCGGGTATAAATATAAAGGAAATTAAAAAGATAAACTTTAAAGGATTGGGTTGAACAAGTTAGATATGCCATTGAAATTCGTTATTGCTTACGATTATGTGAGATTTTCATTTGTATGTGTGTGGTTTTGTTTGAATAAGTATGTGTGGGGCAGTATCTCTGGGTGTGTATATCTTTTTATGCATGGCAACTTGAACAATACGAATTTTGATAATATACATTCAAAAAAGATTTAAGAAACCGCATAAGGCATACAAATTGGAAAATTGTATGATGTTGTTAGGGAATTATGTGTTTTGAAAACAAAGCAACGCAGTCAATTATTTACAGAGCTGCGATGTAAAAACTTATTGCCTTTTTGCCTATACAAAATAAGACTAGAAATAACTAACTATGTGTTATGGTGTGGTCTTTAATGTATCACTGTGGTTACTGTTGGTTTTCTGGTTGTGGTTGATGTTGTGATTTAAGAAGTTATATTGCTTTTGTGGTGTCGTCGAGGCAATCGTCGAGCACGTCCTCGGCGCGGTTTTTTGCGTCGCTCCACATGCATTTTGCTGCTATAGCTGACAATGCTGTTTACTGTGCTTGTTGTTAGTGTATGCTGTCTGTTGGTTATATTGTTCTTTGCTGTGATTTTGATGATGTTGTTTTTATTGTCATTAACTGTTGCTGGTATTCGGCTGTTATTGTTAATGTTGCCATTAATAGTGCCACCTAGCATGATTGTTGAACTATTCATGTTTTTATTGGGCGTAATAGCACTGCTGGGCTGCTCATTACTAAATGGCTGAAGCACATACGAATGTCGGACGGAGTGGGCTGAGTTTGAGTCGGGAGGTTTGGTGGTGAAGGTAGGCAACAATGTGGTGCTGTCCGAATTGCCATTTGCGTCATCGATATCTGTCTTACTTTCCGACGCAGACACGTTGCTTAATATAACCTTGTCGAGATTGGATATCGAAATGATCAGGGGTGAGGATTCGTTGGATTGGGGGTGAAATAGGGGTATATCGGGTCTTACGTATGTTGTTGGCAGCAAAGTCTCTGTGGTGATAGTATCCGAAGCAATGTTATGAATTGTGTTTTGTATTAACTCCAAAGTCGGCTCGGTGTTACTTTTCATATCCAAATCGCTGATGCCATTGATATTGAGTAGCTTGGCTTGACGTCCCGACTCAAATAAACCCTCTAACGAAATGGTTGACGTTTCCAGCGCCTCACGTATAACCTCCGGTAAAAGCGATTTATCTTTGCGTTGTACATCGGTATCATCTGGCAGACTATTATGGACTGGCACTGAGTTTTTCAGAATAATCGATTCGGTGGGTGTGTAATCTGCTACTGTACTCTGTCCATCATTGACTTGAATATCACTTCCATCTACCAAGTGCACATACTTCACTACGCTAATTTCACCCAGCTGTTCGACATGTGGCACCGATTCAATGCGCAAGATGTCAAAGTCCTGATTGGCTTTGGACTTGCGTTGAGCTACCCTTGCTTGCTTTGAGTTGATTTCTACAATGCGATTGATTTCGATAAGCTTGTGCTTTGGTTCCACAACGGTGATCTTACTGCCTAATGGTTTCCCTGTCGGTTCCTGGTCTTCATCGGTCTCACCTTCGTGTAGAGTAAACACATGTAGCAATGTCGTCGCTGAGGGTGGCGGTGATGTTGTTGGGGATATTGATAGTGGTATTTTATCCTGTGAGAGTGAAGAGATGTTTGTAGCTTCATTAGCATTTGCATAGGACACGGTTGGTGGCTGTGCGGTATCGGTAATAGTTTTAGTGTTGGTTGTGTCTGCAGACTGTGTTATTAGTAGAGGGGTTTTTGGTGAGCTTGGTGTAGTTGTTATATATTCCTGACTTTGCTGCTCATTGGCCATCTCAGTCTTTATATCAGACTTAGCATTAATAGCAGGTACCTTTGGCTTAAGAATTGTGTGCTTCTTGTTGTTTATGTCAAATATCTTCTTATTACGCGCATTAAGCGCATCAATATTTAAGTCTTCTATCAGAGAATTTTCGATAGATATCTCAGGAGCCTCTGTCGAAGGACCTGTATATTTTCGCTCATAACTTCGAGTATTACTTGGTATAAATGGTGCGGGTTTTAAGGGTGTCAAAGGTGTAGTGTGCTCATAATTGTTAGCAACTGGCCGAAGCGTCAAATTTGGTGAGGCTACACCAAGAGGTCGGTTGACAGTACGTTGTCGATTACTATTGCCCAATCGGTTGGGTGTTGTAGAGGAGGAACTGTTATAAGAGATTGAACTCTGTTGGCGATTACGTGAATTAAATGGCAAATTGGCACTGCCATTGTTGGTGCTACCTACGGTTGGTACTATATTTGGTCGATTGCCGGGTAGTACACGATTGGAGCGATTCAGCGAATTAAATTTGGGCTGAGTTGTGCTGATGTCAATGTGTGTCTTCTGGCTTGAGTGCAGTTGTTGACTTTGTTTCTCTTCTTCATCATAAGTTTTGCCTTCACCTTCATTTTCTTCATCATTTTCGTAATTTACTTCTACGCTCTCTTCTGCTTCATTTTGAGACTGAAACTGTTCCTTTGTGGGTATAAGATGTATTCTCCCAATATCCTGATTGACTAAAGGTCGAGTCGTCAAATGCGTTTCCAGCTCTTGCTGTACATCATATTCACCGTCATCATTATCGCCATCTTCACCTTGGTGCAATTGCTTAAATTGCCCGCCATTTAGTCGTTCTCTATAATCCGTTCTCACGAAATCCTCTTTGTTTTGTACATTTAAGGGATCGAAACGTCCGTTTTTCGAGCGAGTATACATTGCAGTTGGTCGTGTACTACTGAAGGCAGATATCGGTCTCTTGGCTATTAGTTTGCGTCGGAAAAATGGACGAGGTGACGGCTCACCCCCATCACCTACTGTAGTGATGTTTTTCTCTGAGAGCACCTTCTTTAATTGATAATTATTCACAACCTGATCAACATTACCAAGTGCCTGCTCTGCCTTCAGCGTATTGCGTAGTCGATGCAATTCCGATTCCTTGTGCTCACCTTTCTCACTAATTTTGTTGCTACTGGCAGTCTTTTTAGTACTGCTAACATCATCTGATAGTTCATCACGAGGTTCCTGAATCTGGAGGCGTTTTCGCAGGCTCTGCAAATCAGTTGGTCGTCGTTGAAATATATTTACTTTGTACTGTTCAATATGAACATTATCACTTACTTCCACATCATTTTGCAGTTTATGATGAATTTCAAATCGTGCCCTACTAGGATGGAATGGCGTCGGAATGGTTGAAGTAATGTCACTTAATATGGCATGGCCCTCGTCCTTATTATATTGCAAATTTGTTGGTTGGCTAGACTTCGAGGTGGTTAATTCAACAGGCCGAGGTTTACGAAGAATTTTGCGGAAACGTTTTCTTGTCATATTGTTGCTATTGTCGCTGGTATTGTTTGGTGATTCATTTAACATTCTTCTAGTTGATGAAATTGTGGCGCTGTTGTTCTGAGTGTGAGTGGTTGCCACTGTTTTATTTGCATGGAGGTTGTTACTATCGAGATGTTTCACAGGCAGAAGAGGTCGACGATATCTGATTACGCGGATGCGCTTCAGGTTTGGTTTTACTGTTGTTGTTTGAGGAGTTGTGAGTATTGTTTTAGTAGTTGTAGTCTCAATTGCAGCATCTTCTTGATCATCCTCACTATGTTTGCTTCCTTCTGTTTCTTCATTTAACTGCTCAGCACGCATGGATAATTTAGTTACCTGTGTACGAGTGTGAGGGCCAAAGGAAAGACGGCGTGATGTTGGTGATGCTGTTGTTGTCGTACTATTTTCTGCTGTAGTAGTATTGACTCTAGTGCGGATCAATTGATATTGATTCTGAAAACGTTGTTTAGAATTAACGTCATAACCTAAGTCATTCAAACGCAACACACGCTGTGGTGCACCACTCTTATTATTATTACTATTCTTATTCAACTCTTCAATATTATCACTTTCAGCCTCCACACTATTATCATCTCCCGATGTATAGTTATTATTAGCGTTAGCAGTGTTGTTGTTTTTTCTATATATGTTCTTGATGCTGTCGTTGATGTTGTTGTTATAATTTGAAAACTTAAATCGATTAGTTACATAATTGGCTACGGTTCTGTTTCTACGGTGTGAGCTTAAACTATGAATATCTAGAGAATTGGTGGTATTTTGATTAGTATTGTTGTTAATGCTAAATTGTAAACTATTATTAATGGATACCCCTACTACAGTGCCATCATTAATATTTTCTTCAACATTATCCTCGGCGTAATTGTCGCCCGATTGGTCTTCAGTCTGTGTTGCTATTAAATCCGAATTTTCGGATTTAAATTCGTATTCATCTTCATCATCTTCATCGTCTAGCTGTTCATTTTTAATCGTTTCATTGCGAGTGTATACATTACTATTGAATTCAGATTGATTGCGTAGTGTAGTAGAGTTTGCTCTTGGTGGTACAGCTGTTGCAAGTTTAGGCAGTCTTCTGTGCTGTTGGATAGTCACCTTATTTTGCATTGACAATAACCCATCTTGCTGTGTTGGCAAGAATTTTCTTTGAGGTATTGAGTTCTTTCTATCATGCTCATTATCATTATTATTATTCTCATTATCAATATCACCAACCGAATGAATTGATGATGATATAGGTGGCTGACTTGGTATGAAACGACTACGTATACGGTTCAAGGCGGCATATGGACGGCGTGTGCTTACTTGATTAGCTCTTATTGCACTAAAAGTTGGATTGGTATTTGTGACGAAGCTTAATTTTGTTCCATACTCACTTGGAATTAAATATGACCGAATTCTTGGTGACTTACTGGGAGAAATTGTGACTTCCCTATCTTCTCCTGAACTATTTAGATTTTTATTTGATTTGTTATCTGTTGTTGAACTGGATGTCGATATACTTAAGCGTTCTTTTAGTGAATATATGTTCCTATTGGCGATTTCTGATTCTCCGTTTTCTTTAGGATTGTCGATGGCATTTGAGCTTTCTTTTGTTTGGCTATGAATTTTAATTTTAAATAGAATAATTGTTTTATTGAGATGATCTGATGGTTCGCTTTCATTGATATTAAAGGTGAAATCAGAGCTATCTCCTGTTTGATTGATTTTGGTTTTATTAATGTTGTTAACTACTGTAGTATTATAGAGACGATTTGCAACCTTCCTCACTGGTAAAGGCAGTTGTTTGTTGTCTTCTGTAGTTGGAATTATAGACTCTCTTGCTTCGTCCGAACTATGGCCTAGTTTCATGAGTTCTTTGTATACATTAGGCATAGGTGAAGTACTGGATGTCTTTAAATAAACTTGACCACCAATTAATAATTTACGACCAGGTGTAGATTTTCCATCGTACATTTCTTCAGTAGATTCGCTATTATCGAGACTTGGTGTTCTGCGAGAGCTATCATCATCTTCATCTACTTGTATTATTTTACTTTGATAAGTTGATTCTCCATTTTCATGTTGATTGTAACCTGTACAATTTTTTACATTTTTAACATTTAAACGATTTTTTTTTACAAGTTCACATCTTAAAGAAACGTTTTCCTTGGTATCTGTTTTAAAAGTTGTTGTATAATACTTAGTCTTGAGACTTGACACCTCACTCAAGATGTTTTCTTTCTTCTCATTGGCATATTCCTTATACATTGTAATTGAACTGGCGGTTGTGGTTGAATCCATCAAAGGCCGATGAATTAAATGTGAACGACGTGTTGTTTGATTTTCAATAGGGAGTGAAAACGATTTAGTGAGATCGATTTCGGTGTTGGAAGGCAGGGTTTTATTTTCGAGCTTTACGCTTTCATTGTGTATTTCAGCCTCAAGCTCTTCGGAACTGTCTGTAGAGGTTGCCATCACGACTAGTTCGCTATGAACACGATGGGATGTACTAAAATTAGTTTTCGGTGAAGTAGGACGTATATGATTAAATTGACTGTAAGTATTTAAACCTTTTAATGATATGTCAGAACGTTGCGATTCAGGCAGGATATGTATAGTATGTGATGATTCATTTATACCCTTAATATTGGTTTTAAATGTTTTCCCTTGACGTTTTAAGGTTCCCTTAAAAAAATCTTGGTTTGCGATTACTTTCTCATCAGATCCATCAACTGTAGCCCCCGGGTGACCTTTGCTGACCCGGGGGTGTTCAATAAAAAATGACTTATTTCAGAGTTGATTTGCTGTGCCTGCTCCATTGCAAAATTATATTCATCATCCATGTCATGGTATTCTTGTTTTTCTAATAAATTATTTGATTTCACATTATTACTTACATTAAAAATATCATGGATTTTTTGGCGTACACCTTCACCTTCAGCACCTTCAGATGGCATCTGTGTTTTTGCAATATATGTTATAGGCGAGTCTTTAATGTACTGATAGTATTTGCGGCGATGATAAATTGGGAGAGATAGATTATCATTGCTTTTAGATTCCACCTTAAGATTAGATTCCTTGCTGGGATCATCCATATTGCTTTGAAGGTTGTTTAATGTACTTGTTAGCTTTCGTTTAACGTCAGCCAAGTCATTACTTATTTCTATGTTTTCTAAACCAGCTGTTGTTGTGTTGATGATGGTCTTAAGCTTAAAAATGTCAGTAAGTAAAGGTTGACCTTCCGTGGAATCAGATTGCTCAGGTCCTATTGTTGTTGTCTCAATATTCATTATGATAGTAGAAAAAGGGCGCTTGAATTTAAATACACGTCGCGTTTTTTGTTTAGTATTGACTGTATTCGCTGTTGGTTCCGTAGTTGTTGTCATTGTCGCTCGAGATCTTGGTTGCTGAAATTTAATTTTTGTGGGGTAAGTGGTTGATTCGGTGTCAATTGTGGATGATTGCTTAGTTATTATAGGTCTGGTGGGTCTGGTCTGATGTAGAATGGTGGTCTGGTTATGGGCAGGCGGACTGCTTGTGGATCTGATAGGGCTACTTGTGAGCACGCTTCTTGGTGTATATTCACTTACGCTGTCTTCATTGTCGGTACTATCGTATACAAACTCCTCTACCTTTTCATGCTCGACAGTTTGCTTGGGTTTTTTCAATAAGCGTGTGCGAGTTTTTTTTACAGTAGACTGTGAGGACTTAACACGTTGGTCGCGTGATGCAAAGTCTAGGGCTAACAGTGAGGACAAATCGTTGCTCTTGAATTTAACTAAGCCACGATTGCGTGATGTAATTCGTGGTGTAACTTCTGGCTCTGTAATTTCATCATATATATACTCATATTCTGCTGGTTTTTGTTGAACGGTCTTGGTGTGCACCCTCTTAAGAACTTTTCCATCATCAAATGTGCGCTCATAGGTAGTGCGAGTTCGTGTGATACCACTGTCTAAGGACTCGGTCTGACTGGTTGTCCTATTACGAACTGGGCGAAATAGGACTCGTTCACTTGAATTCTCATGTTCTTCTTTTTTTGTTTCTATTCTATTGAATTCAATATTATCAGTTTTTTGTGTTGTCGATGTCGCATCGAGCCGAACCGATGTCGACCTTTTTTCATTTCCTATTTCTGCTTTAGTGTTTATTTGCTGTGTCCGTTGCTGATTGTATGATGTGCCACGCTTGTTTGCATCCACTGCTAAAAGAGAAGAAAGGTCACCTTCCTTAAGTGGTCGATATGTTCCTCTTACTAGAACACGTCGTCTTAAAAGTGGAGATGTTTGCTTAATATTATTATCTTTATTTGTGGTTGTTGTTGATAGCATCTCAGCACTGAGAGTTGTTTTAATATCAGAGTCGTTGTTTCCATTGGATAGTTTAATGGAGGGGATGATAGGTCTTCTTATAAAGTGTGTGATATGTTTTTGGGCCCTCTGCTTAGTATTATGCGTTTCAGTAGTTATTGTGCTTGACTCTTCAGTACTTCTTATAGTTGCATGTGTTGTTTGATCTAATGTCTCTTTGTGTTCATTCGTGGTGACTGATGACTCTGTTGAGCTTAGAGAAAAATTACTTTTGGTGTCATAGTTATAATGAACTACAGCAGTAGGCTCTCGCGAGTCACCGTTAATTTTGTGTTGTGAAATTTCAGTGGATGATTTTTCCATTTCTTCCTTAGTTGGTGTGGTAATATGTTTAGAGCTTATATTTGAAGTGACAGCAAGAATACTGGTTGGAGTAAGAGGTTGATTCTCATTAGATATCTGTTCTACAACATTCTCATATTCATTAACTGACTTCGTTGAGTTGTGTAAGTTGTTACGCTTAAAGCTATAGCGTCGGCTATTTTTAGGATGTATACCGCTGCTACCGCGTTCAAGAACATTGTTATGTATTTGTTGATCGACTGCACTGGCATTTGAATTTGAAACGATAGTGTCATCGGTAATCTCAATATTTTGGCCTGTCTTCTGATAAATATTTTTGTATAATTTCCAGATATTGCCAGATGATGTGTTATCTTTAATAATGTCGGATTTGATATTGCTATCAATAGTAGCTCTTGTATTTATTCCAAAATCATTTATAACTTGACTAGAAGTTGTTCCCATAGCATCTGCGCCAGTAGTGGTATTATACTCCAGCTCGTTTGAATTAATGTGCTGACCGCGAAAATTTGGTGACATATTTTCATTATCTGTTAATCGCTTGCCAGTATCCTTGAGAGAGTCTCTGTCGTTATTATCGTCTGTACTTTTTGTAGGTTTTGTGGGTACGCGTGCATGCTTTATTTGGTGGATGCTAGTTTGTTCATTATCATCTTGAGTATTTAAGTTAGATATGCTACTTACGTCATGCCTTAAGATATTGCCACCATTACCAACTATATTAACGACTACTTCATTGTGGGTGCGAAATGGTTGATGGGTTGTTGGTTTAGGATTTGGTGTTGGTGTTGGCTGTTTGGTGTTTGGGTCCAATAACTTTTCACCAATATTGTCACTCACCTTGGGCCTATCCACTTGAGATAAACGAGCTTGAGTTGATGCTATATTTGTAACATCGTCAATTTGAGTCTTGTTCTCGTTTTCGGTAACAGTACTGTTTGATATTGTGAATAATTCAGTTTCAGTTCCTATCGGACGTGTTCGGCGTCTGGGATAACCAAAAGGTCTTGGACTAGATATGCTTAAGGGTAAATCGGCTGTTTTCAGTTCAATTTGTTCATGTTGTGCTCGTTGTGGTTTCCTTCTACCGGAGTAGGTAGTTCTTACGCTACTTACAATAGGATTAACGTTACTCAAACCTTCTGACTTATCAATATTGGGACTAGTTTTGTTTGTCTTTGATGTTGTTCTTGCCTGTTCGGACTCCGTTCTTATATTTGCTGTCATTGTAGGGGAAACATGTGCTGGGTTATTAAACATTAAATCAATGTTAGGAGGACTGGATGCATAATTTGACTCATTTGCTGGCGACAGTGTTGTGGATTGTGGCTCTAATAAATCGATGGTCATGCTTAATGAGTTAATGCTAGTTGTTGGTGCTTGGGTGGTGGATATAATAGATGGTGAAAGTATAGGTGAGGTGGTGATTTGAGTGTTAGTAGGGTTTGTTCTGAAAGTTATTATGGAGCTTTCAATTGGTTCAGTGATTGTGTTAGTTATTGTGGTTGATTCTGTTTGAGTAACAATTGGTGCTAATGTGGAATCTGGTTTGTTTTTTTTTTTCATGTTGTTTTTGCTGTTCTTGTTGCTGGTTTGGGTATCGCTGTCGGTGGCCTTGGCAGTTTCAGTGCCGGTTTTTGTGTTTGTTGCAGTATCTGGTGTTATTGTTGTGGTTGCTGTAGTGGTTGAGATTCTGCGACCGATGCTCTCATATTTACGTGTCTTTGTTATTGCTGGTAAGGTACTGTGACTTTTTTGGAACTTTACATTTTTCTGTTGTGAATCATGTTGATATTCCTCTTTTTCCTCATCAGAGTCATCATCAACAGCATCGAAAAATGCATTCGCTGAGCCGCTGCTTTTTGTAGGTTGTGTCCTTTCAAAATATTTGTTTCTGTAGCATAGATGAAAATAATTTAAGTGTTATGAAAGAGCTAGATCATATTGCAATGATGTACCGATTTGTTGTTGAACTAACTAGGGCACCATCTATTTCAGAATTCTCGATCCCCGAACGTTCCGTTATACTTCCACGAGCACGACTTGAAGTATCATAATATTTAGTATAAGTCTTTTCTTTAACGAAAGCTTGTTTGTCTTTCTTCTGTTCCTCTTCCGACTCGAGGGAAGCTGGAGTAAATGTGCTTGGTCGTGCACGTCGTAAGCTTGTATATGACGGAGTAACAGCGCTCAAATGAGGCCTCGAGGTATTAATCTGTGCTATATTATGCTCGTTATTTTCCCTATTGTCCTCAGTCTCCGTATTTAAGTTAACTTCAGTCTCGAGTTCCTCACGTGTGGCGGCTCGACTTCGATTGATGGTCACATATTGTTTGCGATCCTTTAAGAACCCATTAAATTCAGATATCTCATCAATACCTTCGTTTTGAGGTCCTTGTCGGCCATTGCTGCGCAATACAGATGAATACTTGGAATAGTTTGTTTGCGAGCTGCTCTTCTCACTCTCTGTAGTATGAGTGGCCTCTGTCGTTTCAATGGCATGTAGGTTTCCTACATTATCACGATTACGTTTAAAGGAACTTAATGTTCCAGGGCTGTTCAATACCCGATTATATAAAGATTTGCTAATTGTAGAGGATGTTGTATGTGCACCGCTATCGAAGGCAGAGTTTTCCCTTAGCGTTAAAGAGCCGTCTTTATTTTGTAACAAGTGCTTCTCCAGCTTTTCAACACCGCCAACTTTTCGTATAAGATCGATAAGCTCCTTGATTACTTGGGGATCCTCTTCAGCATCGTTAATCTTTTTTGATAATTGGTGGTCTTCATATTCAACCACCTCTGAAGCTTCAGTCGTTGTAGAGGACGTTGTCGTCGTACTAGTTGTACTGGCGATTCGAGGATATATGGGACGTTCCATTTGAGCTGCTGTTACGTGATTCTGATTACTTGAGTGTGGTTTTGGCTTTGTGGCCGCTGTGGTAGTTGAGGTTACTAGAGACATTGTTGTCGATCTGCATGCGTACATTTGGTAAATTAATATTTCTTTGGCTATCATTTTAACTTACTTGTTAGTTTTGCAGGGAACATTTCGTGCAAAGTCACAGGAATCGGCAGCTTGATTAAAATACAACCCTGATGGGCATGTAAATTGATGCGCCACAATACCTAAGCCGGACGGTCCGCTATCAAGACACCAGTAGTACTTCTTGCAGTCACGAGGATGCTGGAAAAAGCCCTCGTCTTCACATTTGAAATCAGAGCCAGGATCGGGTGTTGTCGGTGGTGATGGTGTCGTTAAACCACGAGCTCCAATGTATTGCGAAGACCCTTCCGATTTAGTCAGTCGAATCGTTGTACTACGCGGTGCGTGAGTTGTAGTACTACTGGGGGGTCGCCGTGTTGCCGCAACTCTTGTAGAGGTTAAGTGCCTTCTGGTGGTGTCAGTGTAACGACTTCTGGAACGTAAAGGTTTCTGTAGTCCGCTTGATTTACCCACTTCATTGATACCTAGCCTGTAGTAATATGATAAGACATATATATTACTGTACAATGGGCATATTTACAACCATTATTCGGGTCAACAGTAGTTAGATTAACTCACCCAAAGGCATCGAGCATTGCCTCTTTGGCAGCTTCGATTAAAGGATACGGTTTACCGTTACATGCGCCACGAAAATCATCGTTGTCTATCGCCCAAAACATAATTCCACCTAATCCATGAGCGACAACATACTCTGCTTTCTTTCGCACAATGGCTTCATCATCATAACCAACCCATTGGTTTCGTCTATAGGCATACGGTCCCATTACATTGATATTAGGATGTACTACAGTCCACTCTGGATCATCCTTAAGTGTTTGACAAATCTATAGAAAGCCAAATTTCTCATGAATATACAAATTTGTAAGGTTACAAGTAAATCTACTTCGTAGTAAGCCAAATATCCTTTTTCTCTGGTAGCATCTCCTTGTTCGCCGGGACCCTCAGAAGGTGCCCCAAGTACGGTACTTTCCTCATTGATGAGTGTGTATGATCGCCCATAGGTGGGAATTCCCAATACCAACTTGTCTCGATCAGCACCAGACTTCAGATAATACTTAATAGAATAGTCCTGGACAAGATAGAATGAAAATTATTTGCATGGAATAGGAAATAAGAGGTGCCTAAGAAACTTACAATATTTAACTCGGCATCATAGTTATACTCAGAATCATCTTCTAAAGAGTAAAGAGGCGCATGATGATTAACCGAAGGCTCGTGGGAGGAATGAAAATCATAGGTTAAGACGTTAAACCAATCAAGATACTTATTCAATTTGGGCACATCATATCCCTTGTTAATGTACTCAATACCGGCAGGGACTGCCATTGTAAGTATTAGTCTCATGCGTCCGGTCTTCTCAGATTCGCGCTCAAATTCCGTCCTTAGCTCCCGTACAAATTCTGCATAATTATCGCGATCGCGTGATTTACCGCCTTCACGATGGGCTGGATATTCCCAATCCAGATCTATGCCATCAAAGTGATTCTGTCGTAAAAATTTCAAAATGTTCTTTATAAATTGCTGACGGCGCTCATTACTAGCCATCAAAGGTGAGAAACGAGATGAGGCTTCATTCCAACCGCCAATAGCAATCATAGTTTTCAATTGCTTGTTGTACGTTTTAAGACCGGTGAATTTTGCATAGCCACCTAAATAAGTTTGTGTAAAGTTAGCAGTGATAGTGGCAACCACAAATCAGAAATTTGAGGGGATTTGAAACAAATTTATTTATTGATAAAAATAAATACCGATTCAATGAAATACGAATGTTTTACCTTGTTCTATGTCTTGGTACTTGTCGAAAGGCTTCAATTGATTATCCTTCGTGAATCCACCGAATGCATATATCAAATGTGTACACAAATATGGATTTATATTTTGTGGATTAAATTTGGCAGTCCCGGGTCGATAAACACTCCAATTCGTGTAGTAACAAACAACTCGACCCTCAGAACTCACGGCTGCAATGCCATTTCATAAGAATAACTCTGGAATAAGTTCATAAATGGATTAGCCAATTAACTCACCATTGATCCAATAGGAGAGCACACAAAGTAAAAAGAGAGCTCGCCAAGCCGTTCCATGCCGGAACTGAAAGATTCAATAAGATTTATAGCAATTTAAGATACGTTACTTGCTGTATAGATTCTGCACTTAATAAATGTATAAATATAAAAAAAAAGTGCATACTAACCAAACATGTTACATAAATTAAATAAGTATTAACGGCTACAGTCGAACTTTGACTGTACGAGGTCATGGATTTTGTGTGTACATGCGTAAGTTCGAGCATAAAAGAAGATATTCTTGTGACGCAGCGTTTAATAATATTACGAGCAAACGAGTTTGCTCCGCTGTGGGACACCTTCCACCCAATTTTACTAAATGGTAGAATAAACAAGTAGGAACGGCTACAGTCAAGCTTTGACTGAAAAAGGTCATGGATTTGAAGTGTACATGCCACCCAATTTTGCCATAGAAATATAATATTTTTCAAAAGTATACTGAAAAATGGCGTGGCAAAAATCTAAAACAAACTTGATCTGCGTGTAAATATAAGACACACTGTCCCAAAAAATTTGTTGCTCTATCTCTTATAGTCTCTGAGATCTAGGTGTTCATACGGACAGACTGACAGACGGACACGGCTATTTCGTCTCGGCTGTTGACGCTGATCAAGAATATATATACTTTATGGGGTTGTAGATGCTTTCTTTTGCCTGTTACATACATTTTCATTCGGCACAAAGTTATAATACCCATCTACCCTTTGGGTAAGCGGGTATAAAAACGGCAGTGACGTCGTATCAGTGGCGGAAGAAAAACGACGAAAAACACAATAACGTCGCCGCAGAAGTTGAAGAACTACGGTTATGAAAACGACGCACATATACAAATACGCGATCAGACCGATGTAGGAGTTGGACGCGTTTTTTAGTGCGAGGATTCGTCGGTCGGTGTTCTCTTTCTTTTGTCGGTGAAAAATAAGAACTAACAAATCTAAAGTGGAGACAAATTAACGGATTTGAAATCAGTAGTCTAAATTACATGAATAACAATTGACAAGCAGCTTGCGCGAAATAACGTCAAAGAAAAATATATATTTATAACTGGTGTTATGATAGTGCAAGTGCATATTTGACTTAAATTAATAAGTGCCACGCGTAATAAGCTCGAAAAATGAGCAGCGATCCAAAGAATGAGCGTAGAAGCTCCATAAATTCAAGAAACGCTTGTTACTCTTACTTTTCAGCACGCGATATCCTAGAAGAAAGCAAGCCAACAAAGTGCAACCCCGTTCTACTGACTATCGACAGCAAGAGAGTGAGCTCTTGCTCACCCACTCTGCTCACCCCAACTCCTACATCATGGAGCTACTAATGCCCAAACCCTCCACCGCCGGCTTCTATGGAAGAAGCTCCAACAACAAGCAGAGCTACAATTTCTGCAGTCGCAGCACAAGCACCACCAACAACAAGACCAACTACCCATATTGCGAATTCGGTGGCAACGGCCGCAGAGCAAATTGCAATGTCAACAAAAACCGTAAGCTTCGATAAGCAACAAGTGGTCCCGGCTATACAGACCGGTATGGATCGCTACATCCAGATTAAGCGTAAGCTTAGTCCACTAAACACGGTTGGTAATAAACCAAAGATCAACCGTATCAACAAAAGCAACGACCAAACTAGGAGTTCCAATGATAACCGTTTTTCCATCTTAGCAGTGGCGGAAAACAACCAAGCAGAGCTGGGGCAGGAAACCCAAAAGAAACCAAACCCCCACCTATTTATATAAGGGAAAAAGCTCTAACGCCCTGGTCAGTTTTACATACATTTTACATACTTTTAAATACTTTAAATATTGGTTTTAATATCATTTTATTTTTAAGTTATAATTTTAATTTATCTTTCTTTAATTTGTTTATTAATCTGTTCGGCTGCCTTTAGCTGACTTAAATAAAATAAAATAAAAAATAAAAATAAACAAAATTGTTGCGCTGGTCGGGAACGATAATTTCCATGTTGTTCCGCTAATTAAAGAGAACATCCATGAAACCAAAGTTCAAACGAAGTCCGAAGAACACTTCCGAGCTGTGTCTAAGTACCTGGAGGAAACACAAAAGAACTTCTACACCTACCAACTAAAAAGCAGCAATGGACTGCAAGTTGTACTAAAAGGAATCGAACCCGACGTCGCTCCCTCTGAGATTCAAGAAGACCTTAAAGCCAAGGGCTTCTATATCAAAAATGTCAGCAACATTATCAACAGGAATAAAAAGCCGCAACCACTCTTCAAGGTCGAGCTCGAAGCAGATAGCAAAGCATTAAAGAAAAACGAAGTGCTCCCGATCTACAAGCTGCAGCTCTTACTGCATCGAAGGATCACCGTGGAAGAACCACACAAACGCAACGGAACTCTACAATGCACAAACTGCCAGGAGTATGGACACACAAAGATATACTGCGGGCAGTCTGCGGAGACTTCTACAACTACGTAAACTGCCCCGCAAACAAAGAAGACCCCTTAAAGAAAAAACTATGATGTGTACCATGCAACAAAGTATGATGGAACTCATGTCATTTATGAAAACACATCGACGCCATGCTGCTGATTGAAACGCACCTCACAGGGAGATATAATTGCCATATAGGAGGTTATACCTTCTACAGCACATATCATCCGGATAGCAAAGCCCACGGTGGAACCGGCATCTTAATCAGAGAACGCATCAAACACCACTTTCACCAAAGGTTAGCAACAAATTGCTTGCAAGCCACGTCCATAAATGTGCAGTCAGGAAACGGCAACCTTTGCATTGCCGCTGTCTACTGCCCATCTCGATTTACTATCTCTGAAGGTGAATTCATGGACTTCTACAACACACTGGTGGATCGCTTCATAGCTGCAGGAGACTACAATGCCAAACACATGCACTGGGGATCACGCCTCGTGACCCCCAAGGGAAGGCAACTGTATAACGCACTTATAAAAGTGAGCAATAAATTGGACTACGTCTCTCCTGGTAGCCCCACATATTGGCCTGCAGACCCCAGAAAGATCCCAGATCTAATTGATTTCGTGGTGACAAATCGATCGAATAAGCGCCATGGCCCTGCCGGATCTCTTATCCAACCACCCGCCTTTGTTAACCCTTCTTCAAAGCCCAGAAATTACGGACCACCCCTAAAGACTGACGTCGCACAACACTAACTGGATGAAATACAGAAAGTATCTGAGTTCCCATATAGAGCTAACTCTTCCATATAGTGAAAAACTCTCGCCAACTAGTACAAAGCATCCTTTGTGGAGGGCTCACCCAAATCTAAGCTCTCCGACTGAAACCGTCACCCCGATAAGAAATTCTTCAGAGTGCTGGGCCCGCAGTGACAAAGACCGAGCCGAAATATTTGCCTTACATCTCAGAGTCATTAGGGAGCTAAAAACAAAAAAAGGCTCCAGGAATGATAATGGAACTTCCGTACTGTGCTGCTGATGTTGAGGTCATCTGTAAGCTCTTCAATGGTATAATAAGTCTCGGCTACTACCCAAGTAAATGGAAAAAATCAATTGTAATAATGATACCGAAGCCTGGAAAAGATCACACGATTCCGTCATCTTACAGACCAATTAGTTTATTATCATGCCTGTCCAAACTATTCGAAAAATGCCTTCTAACGCGCATAATACAACATTATCCCAGCCCATCAATTTGGCTTCAGAGAAAAACACGGAACTATCGAGCAAGTTAACAGAATAACATCAGAGATTCGCACAGCCTTCGAGCTTAGAGAATACTGCATCGCGATATTCCTCGATGTATTTCAAGCATTTGACCGCGTCTGGCTCAAAGGTCTTATGCATAAAATTAAAACACACTTGCCTGGGTACACTCATAAACTCCTTGAATCTTACCTCTACAACAGAGCCTTCGCAGTGAGGTGCAACACAACAATATCCGACAACTACACTATCGAGGCAGCGCACTTGGGTCAACTCTATTCGTCCTCTACACAGCGGACATTCCCACAAGTGACCGACTAACAACATCCACCTTTGCTGATGAGACTGCGATCTTTAGCCGCTCCAGATGCCCAGTCCGTGCAACAACCCAACTTGCCAAACATCTCATGGTAGTCGAGAAGTGGCTTTCTGACTGGCGTATCAAAATAAACGAACAAAAGTGTAAACACATAACGTTTATTCTTAACAGGCAAACTTGCCCTGCGCTCTGCCTGAATAGTACGCAGATCCCCCAAGTCAATGAAGTAACGTATCTCGGCATCCATCTCGACAGACGTTTAACACGGCGTAGACATATCGAATGCAAGAAACTACACCTAAAGCTGAAAGCCAGCAGCCTCCACTGGATTATAAGCGCCCGATCGCCCTTGTGTCTGGACTATAAGGCCCTGCTCTACAACTCCACTCTTAAGCCAATCTGGACGTATGGCTCCCAGCTTTGGGGGAACGCGAGCACAACCAATATAGACATCTTACAGCGCGCTCAATCAAAGGTCCTGCGAACTATCACTGGGGCACCATGGTATATTCGAAACCAAAACATCCACAGGGACCTCGGCACTTTCGCAGTAAAAGATGAAATAGACAAGCAAAAAGCGTCCTACAATGAAAAACTCTCTGTCCACCAAAATCCCCTCGCAAGGATCTTGACTCGGGTTTCCAACCGATCCCGCTTGCAACGTACCGACCTTCCAACCCAGCCATAATTTGTCAGGGCCATTTCTAATGTTCCAGTCTACATGACTGTTAGTTAGGTTATAGTATAAGATTTGATACACTTATTTTTAGTCTCGAAAATGAGAAGATTCAATAAATAAAAGCAAAGTATAAAAAAAAAAAAAAAAAAAAATACGAATACGATGGAGCGGTGACAGTTTCGAGAGAGAGGCGAAGACAGCGAAGATGTTCAACAGAGCTGCTAAAGTAGTGTTGAAAACTTTAAATTATATTATTTATAAATTTTCTGAGTTGGATTTACAGACAAGTGGCACTAAAAACACGCTGCAGCAGCGACTCCTTGCTCACTTCAGATTAAACAATGAAGAACTAAAAATTTCGGACGGTGAGTAAGTAGCAACTGCACCAATGATGACGAATGATTGATGTTGATCAGTGGAAAAATGAGGTAGAAGAATGTGGGTATACCGTTCAGTGGAACCAACTGCAAATGTTTGTCTATGCGAAGCAGCTTTTATGAGGTGCTGCTAGATTGTTTGTTAAAAGTAAACAAAATATTTGAAATTGGAACGCATTGAAAACTACATTGCAAGATGAGTTTCAAATTAAAGTGTCATCAGCCGAAATTCATTGCAAATTAAATGGACGACAAAAGAGAAAAGATGAGAGCTTGCAACAATTCTTCTACGCATTGATGGAAATGGCCAAGCCAGCATTAGTGGTATTCAGGATTCTCCTGCCAACAAAGCAGTGCTGTACCAAGCAAAAACGTTAAATGATCTAAAAGTTAGCTTGAATGTTTATAAAAAAGTTTGTGATTCAAGCAAGTCATCAAACTAGCCTGGATCATTCGTTAAAAGACAAAGTTCTGAATCTAAGAAGATTAGCAGTGACAACAAGACACGTAAATGTTTCAAATGCGGTGATGACACCCATTTGGCGAAAGACTGAAAAAAAGAAGATTTTGTTTGCTTTAAGTGTAATCAACCAGGACATCGTATATCAGAGTGCAAAGAAGATGGGAAAATTTAAAACGATCAAAATACAAACGTCGTACAGGATAGTAAGGCAGAGTCAAAACCATTAAGCATTTTCACTCCATCAGGCTTAGAGTTGAAAAATTTACAGAATAAATCAATGATGTTTCAAGTCGTTACAGTTGCTGACCTTTGTATGATATATAAAAGTTTGTATTTCAAGTTTTGAGGAATAAGTTGACTGGTTTAGCGAAGTCTTTGTCTGGCATAGGTGATAGCCAAGTGCTTGAATTCGGTAGCTTTGCAATTTCGGTTCAGATTAATGCTATAGATATGCAAGTCGAATTTCATGTAGTTCCTGATGAGGATATGAGTTTTGAATCGATTTTGGGGCGAACAATCTTAAACAGCGTTGATATAAAGATAACCGAAGGTGGCACTGAGTTTATAGGTCAAGTTGTATACCAGGAAAGGTTGAGAATCAGAGAATCCAGCCATTGGGCATAGGGTCATGTGCTGAGTTGTTTGTTGAGTTCGAAAGTATATGCATGTTAGGTATGGAACATGCCGACATATTCATTTAAGCAATGAACAAAAAGAGAAAGCTGTAAATCTAATTGGAGATTATAAGCGAATTCGAAATTGTTCAACACCGGTGAAGATGAAAATTCTATTAACCGATGATTTACCAGTATCCCAACAGCCTTGACGTTTGGCAGAGTGAGAATAAAAGATTGTGGATGATCAAGTTCAAGAATGGTTGCATGACAAGGATATATAGCCGAGTGTGTCCGAATACGCATCACCAGTGGTTGTTGTGTCGAAAAAGAATGGGAAAAAGCGATTGTGTTGTGACTATCGTAAATTAAACGTAAAAATAATTCGTGATCACTTTCCCATGCCTCAAGTTGACGTTGTTATTGGAAAGCTTCAGAGCGCTTTGGTGTATACGACTTTTGATGTAACTAACGGTTTCTTCCATGTGAATGTTGAGTTCGTAAATCGTAAAATATTCCTCCTTTGTAACACAAAAGGGACAGCATGAATTTTTGTATGTGCCCTTCGGTATTACAAACTCACCTGAAGTTCTTACTCGATTTATAATGGCAATTTTTAGAGAGCTGATCAACAGTGGAGATGTTAGTATACATGGATGATGTGATTGTGCCCAATAAGGACGTTAGCGAAGGATTGTTAAAGCTTGAGAAAGTGTTCGGTGTTACCAGTAAAAGTGGATTAAAAATAAATTGGTCGAAATGTCAGATGTTGCAGAAGAAAGTTTACTTTTTGGGGTATATAGTTGAGCGTGGTACTATTAAGCCATCTGAAGAGAAGACAAGTACTATCGTTAATTTTCCGTTGCCAAAGGATAAAAAAGGTGTTCAAATGTTCCTATGATTGTCGTCGTATTTCCGAAAATTTGTTAAAGACTTTGCTGTAATTGCTAAACCATTGTCGGACATGTTGAGGTAAAATACAAAGTTTGATTTTGACGTATTGCAGAAGGTAGCGTTTGAACAGTTGAAAGTCGTATTAACTAGCAAACCCGGGTTAACGTTTTACAATCCAAAATTAGAAACGGAAATACATACAGACGCATCAAAATGTGTTTTCGGTGGAGTATTGGTACAGAAAGACCCAGAAGATTGTTTGTTTCATCCAGTTCAGTACATGAGCCAAAAAAATACTCGCAATTATCGGTGCTCTAATGAAATGGCGTGTGTATGCGTTAGGCTTTATATTTAAAATTGTAACTGATTGCAACGCATTCACTATGACGATGAAGAAGAAGGATATTCCTTTGAGGGTAGCTAGGTGGGCATTATACCTTCAATACTTTGACTACCAAATTGAACACCTTTCAGGGACAAGAATGAGACATGTTGATGCGTTGAGTCGAGTATCATGTTTTATATTGAGTGATACAGTTGTACATCGTTTGAAACAAGCACAATTACTTGATGAGTGGACAAAAGTAGTGAGTAGCCTAGCAGAAAGCAAAGGGTATGAAGACTTCTATATTGAAAACAAAATACTCTTTAAAGGTAACCACATTTTTGCTATAGTTGACAGCTTTTCTAAATTTGTATGGTTGTATCCCACCCGTAGCACAGGAGCTGAAGAAATTGTTAGCTGTCTGGAGCGTCAGGCCACTAATTTTGGAAACCCTTTAAGGATTATCTCGGATAGAGGAACTGCGTTTACGGCACAGGCATTTAAATTGTATTGTGAGAAGCAGAAAATTCAGCATTTAGTGATTACCACAGGTGTACCACGTGGCAATGGTCGGGTTGAGATTGTGCATGAGACAGTTGTGTCAATGTTGTCAAAACTTACTCATGAAAACATAGGAAACTGGTATAAGCTTGTCAGTAAAGTGCAGCAATAAACGCGAACATAGGCTTCCGAAAACATAAAACAATTACTGATAGAAAATAAAAGAGCGTTTGATTTAAAGCGTAAGGGTGAAACAATTTATAAAATAGATGATTTAGTACCCATTAAGCGACTTAGTACGACATTGGATTAAAGTTGAAAGGCAAATTTCTGGGACCATATAATGTCGTTAAGGTAAACAATCATGGCAGGTATGACGTAGAAAAACTTAGAGATGGGGATGGTCCTTGTAAAACATCGGTAGTGGCCGAATATATGAACTCATGGGCAAATTTATTCGGGTCGAATGATGTATCAGGAGGGCCGATTGTGGAAAATTAACCAGATCAGGAATATAAGACGAATGACAAAACAGATAGCAAGAGAGTGACGCGTAGTGGCAATGCAAATTAAAGGCGAAAAGAAAAAGGAGAAGGAATTTCGTTTGGAATGGTAATCGAGAGCAGTCGCAAGTTTTTCAATCGAGTTATATACAGAAAGAGCCAGAAACTATATTCATCAAACAATTAAATTATAATAAGAAAACTATTGTCAACAAACAATAATAAATGTTCTACTTGAATTTTGTCATTAAACAATAAAGTAAAGATATAATAATAATACTACATATATATTTAAAATGCAAAATTTTTTCTAGGAATTCCAAACTATATAACTATACATCACCTCTCAAATATAGAAGATATTAAGTAATGGATTTACTAAAGAATTTAATTAGGAACTTAAATCCGATGCAAAAACAACAGAGTAAACACGCGCACTCTAATAACATATTTCTTAACGGATCGATATCTTACTGTGTGGGATATGTGCATACATACATATGTATGAATGTACATGCATTGTATATACTACATGTATACTATATATGTACGTATGCTTTGTTTTAGGTTATTTTTACCCAAAGGGTAGAAGGGTATTATAACTTTGTGCCAACCGAAAATGTATGTAACAGGCAGAAGGAAACATCTCTGACCCCATAAAGTATATATATTCTAGATCAACGTCAACAGCTGAGTCGATATAGCCATGTCAATTTGTCCATATGAATACCTAGATCTCAGAGACTATAAGAGATAGAGCAACCAAATTTTCGGGACAGTGTGTCTTATTGTTGCACGCAGATCAAGTTTTTTGATTTTGGGCACGCTTCCTTCCGCCCATGTAAAAACCGAGTTGCAAGAGTCGTTTTAAACCTAGAATGTTTAATTTTGGTACGCACAATACTAACTACTATCTTAATGATCTTTGGTAAAAAACACAGAAGTTATTAAGAAATTAGTTTTCCAGTGCCGCTCAACTGAATAGGTTTGACTATTTGTTCAGGTTTGAAACGTTGTATCTTAGTTATATGCAATCCGATTAAAGCGAAACAAATTTTTATGTATGAATAAATATGTCATTTGTTAAATAGCAAAGTTTCTAATCTCATAATTTTGTTTTTATATAATTTTTTTTTTTTTGAAAACATAACAAAAAATCTCCATTTTTTTTGGCTCAGCTGAATAGGTTTGACCACTAAAACTATTTAAATAAGTATACATTTATTGGTATAAACCAAAATTTCAAAACACTGGGTAGTTTAAATAATAAATGGCACTGTTTTAGCATTATTTAGTATTTGGTACGGCCACCCTTGCTTTTAATTATTTCAAGCATACGGTTTGGTAAGGAATCATAATATTTTTTCATTTAGTGAAATTGTTGACCAGGCTTTTTTAATTGCTTCAACTAGGGTTCTCGTGTCACTAAATTGTCTTCCTCCTTCGTACACTCTCCTGGACAAAAGTCCCCAAATGTATTCAATAATGTTAATGTCAGGGGAGTAAGGCGGCCACTCGAGCAATTTTACGTTTTGGTCTTTAATCCACTGTTTTATAATATGAGCCGTATGGATTGGAGCGTTGTCATGTTGGTACGTCCATTGAATATGACCATAAATCTCAGAAAACTGAGGAAAAGCGTTTTCAAGCACAGTCTTATACACGTTTGCGTTCATTTTCGAGGTGACAAACTGGAGCTCGCATGTTTCATACAAAGATATGGCTCCCCATACCATTACACCACCTGCACAAGTGTGATGACGGCTTAAAAAACATTCATCCTTTCTTATATCATGGAAATAATAATTATAGCCATCCGGTCCATCGAGGTTGAACTTCTTTTCATCGGGGAAAACCACCGTCTTCCACTCCTCGTTCCACGTCATGTGTTATCGGGCAAATCGAAGTCGTGCTTCCTTACGAGCATCATTGAGAGGTGTTTTTTTTTTTTTAATTTTTAATCTCTTCAGGTGTTTGGCACTTTGAATAATTAATTTTACCGTAGCCACACAAGCATTTACGCCGCATTCTTCCTTAATTTTTCCAGCACAAAGGTGGGAATATTAGGCATTTCGTAGGATTAGTCGCCTCTCTGAAGGTGTTGTTGCATATTTTTTTCCTCCTTTCATTTTGTTTCCATAGTCGGCTTCATTACGGAGAAAATTGCTCACAACGTTTTGACTTCGACCGATTTTCTTGGCTATAACACAGTGTTTTAAGCCAGATTCAATATAGCCTTTTATTTGACCTTTTTCAAAATCGGTTAAAAGTTTTCTGCGGCCCATTTTAGAAAAAAATGATATAAGATAATTTTCATTTTAGAATACAAAAGAATTCAATTCTTTTCAATCACACGATCAATCAAAAAGTGATGTTAAAAGTGTAAAACCTATTCAGATGTGCCAAAAATAGGGCGCACATTGATCGAATTTCACGATGAAAGAACAATTCCGAATTACCGTTGCATTTGTCCCGTTACTTTTTTCTTGCACATAATAGATAAGCAATTGAAGGTTCAAAACAAAACAAAATTATAAAAAAAAACGCATGTGGACCAAAGAAAGAGAACAAAATGTAAGAAAGATTTTTCAGTTGAGCGGCACTGTATAAGGCGTAATCACGTGCAGCTGCACCCAGTTAGTTGTTATGACACTCCGCGACATAATAATGGTGTTCAATACACCAACTAAAGTGCAGCCAAGCTAATAATTTCGAGCAAAGAAAATTTTGGTATATTATTTTGGTATAGTATATTTTGGTATTAGTATATTTTATTTTAGTATTTTTTCAGTATATTTTTGAAAAAAATAATATTTCGATGGTAAAATTGGGCGGCGGGTATCTCACAGTCGAGCAAACTCGACAGTAGCTTTCTTACTTGTTTATTATTAGCTTGGTTGGACTTTATAAAGTTTATTAAATATTATTATTATATTACAGATTGGAATAGCACCTGAACACTAAAACTAATCCAATTAAAGTAGTTTTAGGTCATGGATTTTAGAAATATCATGACTTTTGCGCTTGTCCGAATGTGCGTAACAGAAAGAAGGAGGCGTCTGCGACCCCGTAAACTATATATATTCTTGATCAGCATCAACAGCCGAGTCAATGTAGCCTTGTCTGTCTGTCCGTCTGTTTGTATGAACATCGAGATCTCAGAGACTATAAAAGCTAGAGCTACCAAATTTGGAGACAGCATGTACAAACTTGGTCCCCGCAAATCTAAAAAACCTATTTCCAAGCATCATGTTAAAGTTAGAACAGTTTTGAAACACAAAATACTAATCATCATCCTAATGATCTCTGAAAATTTGGTTACAGCCGGACAAAAAACACAGAAGTTATTAACGAATTACTTTTATAAGGCGAAATCGGGTGCAGCTGCACCTGTTCAACTAGTTGTCACTCAGTGATATAATAATGGTGTTCAATAAACATAATGAAGTGCTACCAAGCTAATCATTTAGAACAAAATTAATTTCGGTATATTTTTTTGTTTATATATAGTATATTTTTTAAGTATATTTTCCAGTATATTTTTGAAAACTATAATATTTCGATGGACGTGCGATGGTAAGGGTATCTCACAGTCGAGCAAACTCGACAGTAGCTTTCTTACTTGTTTTACCCAATAATTATTATTTAATAATGTTATAAAATTATGAAAATTATAATAATTATTGGGTGAAACAAGTAGGAATGCTACTGTTGAGTTTGCTCGACTGTGAGATACCCATCACCCAATTTTACGGAATGGAAGAATAATAAAAAGCGACCATCGAAATATTATATTTTTCAAAAATATACTGGAAAATATACTAAACATATACCAAAAAATATACCGAAATAAATGTTGATTAAAATGATTAGCTTGGAAGCAGTTCATTATGTTTATTGAACACCATTATTATGTCACTGACTGACAACTAGCTGAACAGGTGCAGCTGCACCCGATTTTGCCTTACAAGAGTAATTCGTTAATAACTTCTGTGTTTTTTGTCCGATTGTAACCAATTAGATCATTAGGATAATGATTAGTATTGTGCGTGCCAAAATTTTAGGCTTAAAATGACGCTTGAAATTGGTTTTTTTCGATTTACGGGGGCGGAAGGGGCGTGGCCAAAATCAAAAACAAACTTGATCTGCGTGCAACAACAAGACATACTGTCGCGAAAAATTTGTTGCTCTATCTTTTATAGTCTCTGAGATCTACGTGTTCATACGGACAGACGGACAGATGGTCAGACGGGCATGGCTATATCGTCTCGGCTGTTGACGCTGATCAAGAATATATATACTTTATGGGGTCAGAGATGCTTTCTTCTGCCTGTTACATACATTTTCGATCGGCACAAAGCCATAATACCCTACTACCCTTTGGGTAGGCGGGTATAAAAACTTGGTACCGAAATTTTTATGTGTGTGGACTTATTATAAGTAACCGCAGGGCTTCCCTTAAAGTAAACAACGCTGACTTACCGTTATTTTTGCAAAGAAATGCATGGATTGAATAATTTTTTTCCCTTATTTTCTTAGTCAAAACATTTGACTTTAATTTTGGTGTTCCATTATGAAATTGATCTCCCCTTTTAGGTATTTAATATATAAAATATGAGAACCCATTAAATTATGAAGTTGATCGCCCATTTAGATTGTTATATTATTATTATTAAATGTATAAAATATTAGAAAAACATTTAAAATTGCTAATATTTTTATTATTTTAAAGTAACGTACCAAAAAAAACGATACTATCGATAGTATCGAATTTTTGCTCTCAAAACATCGAAAATATCGAATGGCGACACTATCGATAGTTTCCCAGCTCTACACAGTACTCTCTATGATTGCTGAAAGAAAATAAAGAGCCGGTACCTACTTTATATAGCGGTTTAAGAAGAACAAACACACAAGTATTCACTACTCAATTTTGAGATTTTGTCTTTTGTCCCTGAATTTCATGAATATTTTTGCACCTTTTTAGTTTTACACACAAGATCACTATAAGTATCCTCAGGGGTCTACTTTCGAGCAATTTAGTCTCGAGCCTTGGACCGTTTTTTGTGTGCTCTATAGGTATCTACCGCTGAGCTAGAGCAACCAAAAAAATTTTTTTTGTTTACTTTGCTTCTATTTATTGAATCTTCTTGTATAAGAACTAACACTAAGTTTAAAAATCTTAACGATAACAAGTTTTTCTGAACAGTTGCTTGCTATGATATTTTTCGTTAAGTTCCGTAATTGCGTTGATAACTGATAAAATATTTAGGTTTCTTTGGATGTTTTCATTCCGAACGTACCACGTGCCCTTATCGGCAAAACGGTTTCAGTCGGTGGGCGAGAGTTGAGTAGTCTCTTCACAGTGACTTATGTTTTGTGCCTGTTGGTGAAAGTTGCTCTATATATGGGCTCTGAGCGTCTTCCTACTCTTGTTTCAGAGTGTTGGCCAGTTTCCGTGTGGCTATTTTTAGCTTTTGTTTTGCAGATGGGGATCTGGATGATTGCCATTATCTACGTAAGCGTCATTTTATGTGGACAAGTAGCTCGATTTGTACGTTGGCCTTATTCGGATTAATTGTAACGTTTGTGATTTTAGGTGTGGCAGTAAGAGCTGCTGCAGTAAGAATGGATTTCAGTGTACCTGTGCAACTCTCTATGTCAGATTCAGTGTTGAGTTTTGGGTTTAGCTCAATGTGTGAACTTATATATTTTTTCTGGTTCAAGCTCAATCTTAAAGAGTGGTTGCGGCTGCCTGTTTCTGTTTTTGATATTGAACACGCTTTTGGCGCAAAATCCCTTTTCCTTTAGCGCCTTAGTTATCTCTTCGGGCGTAACATCAGACTCAATGCCCTTCAGAACTACTTGTAGGCCCTTGGTGCTTTTAAGCTGATAGGTGTAGAAGCATATTTTTTGTGTAGTAAGATAGTTTGTGACTTTTCTGTAGTTGTCCTCAGTTTTCGTTTGAAGTTTGATTTCATTAATAGCACCTCGTACGAGGGGAATTATATAAAAGCTATCTTTTCCAATAAGGCCACTTGTGCTCTTTTCGCGGATGTAAATTGGGGGAGGCTTTATTTTCTTCGATTCGTTGTCGACGGATCCCACTGGCACGTCCTCAGTGGTATCTGCCAGCAAAGCAAATCTGTTGGTATTTGCGGGGCTGCATTGATGATCAGAGTAGAATTGTCGAGTATATTTTTCAGCTTGTTTTCTGCATCGCAATTTTTTGCGCTAAGCTTTCGCTTTTTGGTAATGTAGCGGTCCATTCCGGTCTGCAAGGTCGACCCAACTTTTTTGTTTTGCTGGTAGTGCAGCAGTACCGTTTGGTGCTTGCGCTTTTGTTTTCGCTGACTCAGTGAGAGCGTGAGCGGGTGCAGCCGACGACGAAATAGAGCGGACTGTCGATATTGCTTCAGCTGTTGTTGTTGGAGATAGCGGGGTTTGTGTCGGAACTAGAATTGCGGGAGAGCAAGAGCGCGGTCTTTCTAAAAGAAGGTTCGTTGGGCTATGGGTTATTGACCGCTAGTTTTCTGCGTTTGCAGTTGTCGGAGAGACGTAAGAAATGTACGCGTTGTTACGTTGAATTGGGAGCCGGCGTTCGTCTTGCTCGCGCTTACGCTGAGTGCGAGTGTCGTTCTGACTCATAATTTAATTATTTTTATTTTTGTTTTTTTAGATAACGAATCACAATATATATTTGAGTGATCTTGCATCGTACAGAGCGTCTCTTTCCCTTTCGGATTATTTATTTATTTTATATTATTAACCGTTCACTTCACTCAAATCAGCTGATTTTATGCGCAGATCGATAAAAACTCAACTGCTTCAAAATTTTGATGTCAATACATTTTATTATTGCACGTAATTCAAGTTTGTTTCAGATTTTACCTTCGCCCCCATCCTCCAAATTGAATTGCAAGTGTTTTAAACCTAAACAATAAGTATATGGTACACACAATAATAATCATTATCATAATGATCTCTGATATTTATTATTATTATTTTTTTTTATACTTAAATTCTGGAAGTTGTAGTACTAACGGCAGTACGATCAAGTGCCACAGCGGCACCAAGCTCGGGATTGACGCAACCAACCGCCCGAGGAGCACACAACATAACGTGCGGGACAAAACAATAAAACAATAATAATAATAATAAAAATTATACTAATACAAATAATAACAAGTAAGAAAGCTACAGTCGAGTTTGCTCGACTGTGAGATACCCGTCACCCAATTTTACCATCAAAATATTATATTTTTCGAAAATATACTGAAAAAATATACTTAAAAAAACTAAAAAATATACTAAAAAATACCAAAATAATATATCAATATTTTCTTTGTTCGAAATTATTAGCTTGGCGGCACTTTAGTTGGTTTATTGAACACCATTATTATGTCGCGGAGTGACATAGAAATTAGCTAGGCAGCACTAGCAGTTGCACGTGGTAACAACTTATAAAAGTAATATCTTAATAACTTCTGTGTTTATACCAGCCTACCCAAAGGGTAGAAAGGTATTATGGCTTTGTGCCGACCGAAAATGTATGTAACAGGCAGAAGGAACCGACCGGGGGCGGAAAGGGGCGTGGCAAAAATCTAAAACAAACTTAATCTGCGTGCAATAATAAGACATACTGTCACTAAAAATCTCTATCTCTCTATCTCTTATAGTCTCTGAGATCTAGGTGTTCATACGGACAGACGGGCAGACGGACATAGCTATATCGTCTCGGCTGTTGACGCTGATCAAGAATATATATACTTTATAGGGTCGGAGATGCTTCCTTCTGCCTGTTACATACATTTTCGGTCGGCACAAAGCCATAATACCCTTCTACCCTTTGGGTAGGCGGGTATAATAACTATACTTAACTACGAGAAATATTTTGTAAAAGAATGATTTTCATCTCAAAAATAATGTTAGTATTGCAAATCACATCAACAAATGTATTGTAATTTACATTTACGAGAAAGAGAGACAGGAAGAAAATATCTAGTTGTTTTGACCGGAACGGCACAACCAATCTGGCTTGTCAACTGCAAGGAGTCAATTTCACCAATAATTAGTCTATGTAAAAACACTACACCTAGGATAGTTCTACGGTCAGAAAGAGAAGGAAGGTTTAGTAATAAATGTCTACTACAATACGAAGGCAATCCAACACTAGGATTCCAGTTAAGACTACGAAGAGCAAAGAAAAAAATTGTTTCTGCACTGATTCAAGCCTGTCTTGATGAACCCTATACTGGGGAAACCAGATATTAGATCCATACTCAAGAATAGGACGAACCAGTGAGAGGTATATATATTTTGTTATGTAGGGATCGTCAAATTCCTATAACCAACGTTTAATAAATCTAAAGACACCCATGGCTCTATTGAAAACAGACAAAATATGCTTATCAAATTTTAATTTTGAATCAAGAAGGATACCTAAATCAGTTACTGACTCTAGTCGCTCAAGTTGTGTATCATTAAGATGATAATTATTTAAATAAGGGATGCCCCTGAAAAATGACATAAGCTTACATTTATTGCAATTAAGATTTAATAAATTTATAGTACACCACGATTGAATTTGAATTCTACATGAAAGCTATGAAGATATCCACAAAATTAAGTTGTGTGGAAATCCATGTAGATTGAGCTTATATAATAAGAGATAATGGTTAACGAAATCAGAAACCTTAGTGAAATCAGTGTAAATGACATCTGTTTGCATTTTTGATTGGAACCCTTCAATAAGAATTGATGAGAATTCTAATAACTTAGTAGTGGTCTACACCTATATTTCACAAACCCATGCTGAGAACATTCTATGCGAATGTTGTTGTAAGCTAATGGGAACACTGAAGAGTGTCGAGGAGAGGGAGATGCGAAGGATATGAGTTTTACATTATTATTAATAACGGACAAGATGGGTTCGTTCTCAGGAATATGGAGTATACAAGGGCCAATGGGCTGACGAGTATTAGTCTTTTTTCGCTTTGGAGACTCAGTCAAGAGTCTTATACCCTTAAACCCAGATTCCAAAGTTGGAAAGGTATCCGCAAGTTTTTATACCCGCCTACCCAAAGGTCACAAGGGTATTATGGCTTTGTGCCGACCGAAAATGTATGTAACAGGGAGAAGGAAGCATCTCCGACCCCATAAAGTATATATATTCTTGATCAGCGTCAACAGCCGAGACGATATAGCCATGTCCGTCTGTCCGTCCGTCCGTCTGTCCGTCTGTCCGTCCGTATGAACACCTAGATCTCAGAGACTATAAGAGATAGAGCAACAAATTTTTCGCGACAGTATGTCTTATTGTTGTACGCAGATCAAGTTTGTTTTTTATTTTGGCCACGCCCCCTCCCGCCCCCGTAAATCGAATAAAACCGAATTGCAGGCGTCGTTTTAAACCTAGAAAGTTCAATTTTGGAACGGACAATACTAATCACCATCTTAATGACCTCTGCGAATTTGGTTACAATCGGATAAAAAACACAGAAGTTATTAAGAAAATAATTTTAAAAGGCGTTACCACGTGCAACTGCTAGTGCTGCCTAGTTAGTTGCTATGACACTCCGCGATATAATAATGTTGTTCAATAAACCAACTAAAGTGCCGCCAAGCTAATAATTTCGAACAAAGAAAATGTTGATATATTATTTTGGTATTTTTTAGTATATTTTTAAAAGTATTTTTTCAGTATATTTTTGAAAAATATAATATTTTGATGGTAAAATTGGGTGGCGGGTATCTCACAGTCAGCAAACTCGACTGTAGCTTTCTTACTTGTTATGTTATGGACTTAAAAATAATTAATGACCTATTGTGTTTGACCGAATATGCGTAACCGGCAGAAGGTGACATCCACGACACCATAAAGTATTTATATTCTTAATCACCATCAATAGACGAATTGATAAAGCCCTATCTGTCCGTTCGTCTGTCTGTATGAACACCTATTTCTTAGAGACTAGAGAGAAGATAGAGCTACCAAATTTGGATACAACATATAGAAACTTTCCGGTCAGATCAAATTTGTTTTAGAATTTGAGCATATTACCTTTCATTTCGTTACATCGTTTGTTTTATAGTATGACCCACAAGTGAAAAATTTTAGCGCAGATGTTTGGTTGACGTTTCATTAAGATCGAACGATATATATTCACGATATTCTAGAAATGGTAATAGAAATACACTTGTAAACTGGCGCAAACTTCCCGAGATCAAATCACGGATAGTTCAGCTCAGACAGTTTTAACTTTTTGTTCACAATTCTTATTTTAATATAACATACTCGTAGTTAGAATTGTCTCATAATATATCTCTACCCACATTTTTCAAAATGAGAAGGTGGTATTATGGGTAGAGAAGCGGAATATTGGACAAATGTTAGCGGTTCGAAACACGTTCGGAGAAATTTAAAACCAACTTTATTGGTTTCGTCATATGAAAAAGACAATTTGATTTAATAGTAATATTTAGCGGTTATAAATCAAAATGTTTCAGTGGTGCGCTGTACCGACTGTCGTATGGTAAACACTGGGCTTAATTCCTGGTCGGTTTCAAAAGTTATTTTTGTTTTTTTGTTGATTAAATAGAAGAACACCATTAATATGAGTGACATAGCAACCGAAGATGTGCGGCTGCTCCTCATTTCGCCCTATAAAAGTAATTATTGAATAACTTCTGTGTTTATTATCCAAATTTTCAGAAATCATTAAGATAACGATTTTTTTAGTATATACCAAAAGTTCAAGTTTCAAATTATTCTTGCAATTCGGTTTCTCGGCGTGGTCAAAATCTAAAACAATCTTGAATTGCGCTCAAAAATAACTTAACTAATAATTAAAATAACTTACTGTCACCAAAATTTAGTTGCTCTAGCCTTTATAGTCTCGGAGATCTAAGTGTTCATATGCACTATGGATATGCTATATCGTCTCGTCTGTTAACGATGATCAAAAATTTAATATAATATATATACATTATGGGGTCGGAGATGCTTCCTTCTGCCTGTTACATATATTTTCGGTCGGCACAAAGCCATAATACCCTTCTACCCTTTGGGTAGGCGGTATAAAAATATACTGAAAAAATATACTAAAAATATACCAAAATTACATACCAAAATTTTCTTTGTTCGAAATTTTCAGCTTTGAGGCACTTTAGTAGGTTTATTGAACACCATTATTATGTCACGTAGTGTCATAGCAACTAACTAGGTGCAGCTGCACGTGGTAACGCCTTATAAAAATATTTTCTTAATAACTTGTGTTTTTTTTCCGATTATAACCAAATTTTCAGAGATCGTTAAGATGGTGATTAGTATTGTGCGTGCCAAAACTGAACGTTCCAAGTTTAAAAATAACTGTTGAAATTCGTTTTTTTCGATTTACGGGGGCGGGGCAAAAATTTGAAACAAACTTGATCTGCGTGCAACAATAAGACACACTGTCCCGAAAAATTTGTTGCTCTATCTCTTATAGTCTCTGAGATCTACGTGTTCATACGGACAGACGGACAGACGGACATGGCTATATAGTCTCGGCTGTTGACGCTGATCAAGAATATATATATATACTTTATGGGGTCGGAGATGCTTCCTTCTGCCTGTTACATATATTTCCGGTCGGCACAAAGCCATAATACCTTTCTACCCTTTGGGTAGGCGGGTATAATTAAAAGCGATCACCGAAAAATTCTATTTTCCTAGAAAATACTTACTTAAGCCATAAATATTCCAAATACCATATCATTTATTAGATACTATTATTATATCACTGAACAACATGCATATTACAACGACATGGTGCAGATACACCTGATGTCACCATTTTAAATTATTTTTTGGCGTAGCCAAAATCTAAAATAAACTTTTTCTGCGACCATATTGTATATTGACACCAAATTGGGTCATCTCTTATAATCTTTGAGGTCCCAGAGTTCATACAGACTGTCGCACATTGCTGTGTCAACTCAGCTTTGGTGCTCACCAGTGGTGGGCACGATATATGATCTTCGAGGCCAACAAGACAATTTCGTAAATATGCAATAAAATTGTATCGCTACGGTCCGAGGCTCGCGAGTCGTAAGCAAAGACGTAGAAGGGGTAGCCTTTAAATCGCGACAATAGAACGTGGTAGCGACGGGCTTGTGTGCGAGAAAATAACGCATCTGTAAACAGAAAAGAGACAGGACAACCCGAATAAATGGCAAGACAAGTCCAAACAAAAGGTCGCGGCAATCGCTCGTGACCAAAAGTGAAGTGATAACGATGTTCTTCTTTTATATGTTACCGCAAGCCTCGAGCCACAGTGCAAGACACTTGATTACTCTTATGGTGCTCGCGTGCGTAAGACTAATAGGTGCAAAAAGACGTAAGAAAGTCAGGAAAAAAAGATAATAGTTGCTTGTGTCTCGAGCATTGATTGCATTTGCATGCTTCTTCCTATACGGTCACTGCTCTGAGCCTGCTCACGTCAATTTTGTCGATTTTCAACAAAATTTAAGAGCATCGAGAAAAAGCACGTGCCGATGGGTGGGTTTACACTGATAAAGTATAAGTTAACTAAAGCTAACGAAAGCAAAAGCATAATACAACGTAAGCATTATGCCGGATGTCGTTGCATAGCTGGCAAACACAGCATATTTGCGTGGCCGCTATGAATATGACATCGTAACAATATGTTTCGGTTTCATTCTTTACTTTATAATGACGATTGACGATTCAAAGCAGCAGCATTTCTTTTTTTTTTTTATTATACTTTGCTTTTATTTATTGAATCTTCTCATTTTTGAGACTAACAATAAGTGTATCAAATCTTATACTATAACCTAGCTAACAGTCATGTAGACTGGAACATTAGAAATGGCCCTGACAAATTATGGCTGGGTTGGAAGGTCGGTACGTTGCAGGCGGGATCGGTTGGAAACCCGAGTCAAGACCCTTGCGAGGGGATTTGGGTGGACAGAGAGTTTTTCATTATAGGACGCTTTTTGCTTGTCTATTTCATCTTTTACTGCGAAAATGCCGAGGTCCCTGTGGATGTTTTGGTTTCGAATATACCATGGTGCCCCAGTGATAGTTCGCAGGATCTTTGATTGAGCGCGCTGTATGATATCAATGTTGGTTGTGCTCGCGTTCCCCCAAAGCTGGGAGCCATACGTCAGATTGGCTTAAGAGTGGAGTTATAGAGCAGGACCTTATAGTCCAGACACAAGGGCGATCGGGCGTTTATAATCCAGTGGAGGCTGCTGGCTTTCAGCTTTAGGTGTAATTTCTTGCATTCGATATGTCTACGCCATGTTAGACGTCTGTCGAGATGGATGCCGAGATACGTTACTTCGTTGACTTGGGGGATCTGCGTGCTATTCAGGCAGAGCGGAGGGCAAGTTTGCCTGTTAAGAGTAAACGTTATGTGTTTACACTTTTGTTCGTTTATTTTGATACGTCAGTCAGATAGCCACTTCTCGACTACCATGAGATGTTTGGCGAGTTGGGTTGATGCACGGACTGGGCATCTGGAGCGGCTAAGGATCGCAGTGTCGTCAGCAAAGGTGGATGTTGTTAGTCGGTCACTTGTGGGAATGTCCGCTGTGTAGAGGACGAATAGAGTTGGCCCAAGTGCGCTGCCTTGTGGGACTCCAGCTTCGATAGTGTAGTTGTCGGATATTGTTGTGTTGCACCTCACTGTGAAGGCTCTGTTGTAGAGGTAAGATTCAAGGAGTTTATGAGTGTACCCAGGCAAGTGTGTTTTAATTTTATGCATAAGACCTTTGAGCCAAACGCGGTCAAATGCTTGAGATACATCGAGGAATATCGCGATGCAGTATTCTCTAAGCTCGAAGGCTGTGCGAATCTCTGATGTTATTCTGTTAACTTGCTCGATAGTTCCGTGTTTTTCTCTGAAGCCAAATTGATGGGCTGGGATAATGTTGTGAGCTTCCATATATGGTATTATGCGCGTTAGAAGGCATTTTTCGAAAAGTTTGGACAGGCATGATAATAAACTTATTGGTCTGTAAGATGACGGGATCGTGTGATCTTTTCCAGGCTTCGGTATCATTATTATAATTGATTTTTTCCATTTACTTGGGTAGTAGCCGAGACTTATGATACCATTGAAGAGCTTACAGATGACCTCAACAGCACAGTACGGAAGTTCCATTATCATTTTTGTAGTTATTTGGTCCTGGCCTGGAGCCTTTTTTGGTTTTAGCTCCCTAATGATTTTTGTAATCTCGTTCGGCCGAAATGAAGTTGGCGTTAATTCCGTCTCGGAGTGAATTTGCGGAAGAACATGTGCATTTGCTGAGGGGTTCGGCTGGAAGACGCCTCTGAGATGTAAGGCAAATGTTTCGGCTCTGTCTTTGTCGCTGCGGGCCCAGCAACCTGAAGAATTTCTTATTGGGGTTACGGTTTCAGTCGGAGAGCTTAGATTTGGGTGAGCCCTCCACAAGGGATGCTTTGTACTAGTTGGCGATAGTTTTTCTATATATTTTAGTTGTACGTTTTCAGCATCTTGCTTCAGAGCCCGGCTTAGTTTGCGGGTGGCTTCATTTGCCACGCCCGTCGCAAACGCCTTTTTTCCAGAACCAGCTGTTCAATTTGCAGGCTGGTTTTGAACGTCTTAATTTTCACATCCTTCCCTTTTGGTGTTGAGATCCTGGCTGCTGTGACGAGTACCTCTTCCAGCGCGGCGGTAGAGTAGTCGATGTCCGATTCGATATTTAGTTGAGGAGTTAGCTCAATGTGGGAACTCAGCAGCAGCATTAGCTCTGCCATTAAAGGAAACAAAAAATCAAAATATAACTCCATCTCTTCATTGCTAGCCATCGCTTTGCGTATTGGACGTAAAACATAATTTGTATTAATGTGACGATTCATTAATAACAAATTAAACTTAATTGAACTAAATACTAATTGGCACCCAACTATTAGTATTTGACAGTGATTAAAAGTCGTTACCCACGTAGTTTTAACAAAAGCAAGTTAAAATTAATTAAACCCAGCCACATCGAAAAGGCTGCAGTGACAAACACTAAGTTCTAAACTTTAAAATAAATGTTGTGCAAGGTGCAACAGTGACTGCGCCGCAATAGCGCAAGCTAAAAACAACTTTGTACATCGACGACGCTGGAGCTCTTCGGGCAGCGACTTTTCGCCAGATCAGCACGCAAGCTATCTGGACAGCGGAAACAGCAACAGTTTAATAGTTATCTCACACAGCACCAATAATATACATAAGTGGGCACTTTTATTCGAGCTGTTTCTAAGTCTGTGTTAATTTAAATACAATTAATTAAGTCGATACGTAGTTTTGCAGAAGTCGTCACCAATAAAATATAAAACAAGTAAGAAAGCTACAGTCGAGTTTGCTCGACTGTGAGATACCCGCCACCCAATTTTACCATCAAAATATTATATTTATATAACAGTATAAAAATATACTGAAAAAATACTAAAAAAAATATACTAAAAATACCAAAATAATATATCAAAATTTTCTTTGTTCGAAGTTATTAGCTTGGCGGCACTTTAGTTGGTTTATTGAACACCATTATTATGTCGCGGAGTGTCATAGCAACTAGCTAAGCAGCACTAGCAGTTGCACGTGGTAACGCCTTATAAAAGTAATATCTTAATAACTTCTGTGTTTTTTATCCGATTGTAACCAAATTCGCAGAGATCATTAACATGGTGATTAGTATTGTGCATACCAAAATTGAACGTTCTAGGTTTAAAACGACGCTTGGTCGGTTTTATTCGATTTACGGGGGCGGGAGGGGGCGTGGCCAAAATCAAAAACAAACTTGATCTGCGTGCAACAATAAGACATACTGTCGCGAAAAATTTATTGCTCTATCTCTTATAGTCTCTGAGATCTAGGTGTTCATACGGACAGACGGACAGACGGACATGGCTATATCGTCTCGGCTGTTGACGCTGATCAAGAATATATATACTTTATGGGGTCGGAGATGCTTCCTTCTGCCTGTTACATACATTTTCGGTCGGCACAAAGCCATAATACCCTTCTACCCTTTGGGTAGGCGGGTATAAAAAAAGAATAGAAAAAAGTTTAAACAAACATAGTGATTTGAGAGCGAAGTTGACAGAAAAGTGTTAGTTGTTAACTAATCATTACGAGCGCCATATGAAATGCATGCGCGCATAAGTTTTTTTCCGTTTGCCTTTATCTCGTTCGTTTTGGGCCGTCGCTCAGTGTAACATGATCCGTTCAATTTTGTAACTTTGTTACCTTGGCCCTCAAGCGTCGCGCTTTGAATTGCCTTGTCTACGCTAGAAGCCTATGACTTCACCCTTCAGCTGTTATAGGGACCCCCGCCAGCAGCCAAGTGATTCAGACTCTGATTGCGACAGTCGCGTCCCAGCCCCAAGACGTAAAATTTTGTTCCCCCCACACCATCAAGCATGGACGCTGAACAGCTCAAGCTGATAGTACAAACGGCTGTCACCGCTGCCTTGGCTGAACAAGCAAGAGTGCACCAGCCCTTTGTTGAGAAGGTCGAATTGTTATCCCAGCAGATAGTGGAAACGCGTCTGGCACCACCAGTGGTAGAAACTTATGCTGACATAGATATAACAAGCGATGCTAATTGTGGCAAGTCATTAGATGCCGCCAAAAGCCTACCCGAATTCACATGCCTCATGGCGACTGGCAGTTCTCATGGCTCACCGCATCTTCAGACTGTACAATGGCACTGCACGCCATTATCAGGCCGTCGTAATTATAAGGAATAAGGTCACAGATGCCGAAGATGACGAACTATCCTCATTTGAAACAGCGCTTAACGTTGACGCGATCATAAGTCGCCTTGATTTCGATTATAGCGATAAACGGCCGATGCACGTTATCGAGCAGGAGTTGGCTACGCTCAGACAGAATAGCATGCCTCTACTGAAATATTACGATGAGGTCGGAAAAAAACTCACGCTGTTGACTAATAAAGTAAACATGTCGCATGAGCCGGCCTTTGCGAGAGGCCTTTGTGAAAAATTTCGCGAAGACGCTCTACAAGTATTTGTGTTAGGTTTAAAGCGCAGTCTCAGTGCTCTTTGCAGCAAAACCGAGAGATTTACCGTCCGCTCTGGCACTCGCCCAAGAGGTCGAGTCGAACCATGACAGATAAGCTTTCGCGGCCAGCTGCGCGAGAGGCATCGAAGAAAAAGAGCAGAGGGCAAATGCCAGTCAGCGAGGTAGGCCATATCAGCAGGCCGAAGCGCAACCAAGCGGTTTAAAGAACCCGCACTTTAGTAATCGGCACAACCAGCCGGGCCAGCGCAACGCTGAGCAGCAAAGTCGCGTTAACGCGCCACAACCGATGGAGGTCGACCCGTCACTTTCAAAGTTTAGGCAGCTCACAAAAGCATCAGACGATGTCAACAAGCGGCCGGCCACGCCTGATCGCACTAACGTCAGAAACAAGCACCAAAGGGTGAATCATGTCACTCAGGGTGCTGGACAGGGAGCAGAAGTGTATGCCGCTGCCGCCAGCAATGCGGCAGAGCAGATCGATAACGACAATGAGAACGACTCAGACGCCGTCAATTTTTTAGGGGTAAATCCTTGCTACCCGTCATCAGACAAAGAGTAGCGGGGCTAGACATGAGCTTCCTCATCGACACCGGCGCGTGTATCTCATATATCCCATGGGCGTAGCTGATTTCGTCAATAAGGAGATACAAGACCTCCTTAAGAATGGCATAATCCAAAAATCGGCTTGCTCTTACAACAATCCCATATAGGTTGGAGATAAGAAGGGCAACCGTAATAAGCGGCTAGTAATAGACTTCCTACTACTACTACCCTATGCCAAACATCTAAATGTTTCTAGGTAATTTGGGCAAAGCCCACTATTTTTCGACCCTGGATCTTAAATCCAGCTATCATCAGATCACGCTCGCCGAGCGCGACCGCGAGAATACATCCTTCTCGGTAAACGGGGGAAAGTATGAGATCAAGAGACTGCCTTTCGGCCTTAAGAACGCCGCCAGCATCTTTCATTGATATCATTGACATCCTGCGTGAACAATTAGGCAAATTTTGCTATGTTTATGTCGATGATGTGATCATCTTCTCCAAAGACGAGGAGTCGCATGTCAAGCACGTATATTGGGTCCTAAAGAACCTATATGAGGCAAACATGAGGGTATCAGTCGAAAAATCGCGTTTTTTTAAGAAAAGCGTGAACTTTTTAGGGTTCACCAGCAACGGTGCGACAACGGACCCGGAGAAAGTCAAAGCGATAAAAGAGTTCCCAGAGCCAAAGACGGTGTACGAAGTTAGATCGTTCTTAGGCCTCGCAATCTACTACAGATGTTTCATTGGAGATTTCTGTGCCATAGCAAGGCCCATCTTGGACATACTGATGGGCGAAAATAGAACAATCAGCAAGCATAGGTCAAGAAGCATCCAGGTGCACTTTTCCGAAGCTCAACAACAGGCGTTCCAGAAACTGTGTAACATTTTGGCGTCAGAAGACGTCATGCTTAGTTACCCAGATTATAAGAAGCCATTTGATCTAACGACAGATGCTTCAGCGTACGGTATAGGCGCGGTCTTGGCTCAAGAGGGCCGCCCTATAACAATGATTTCGAGAACATTAAAGGAGAGTGAAGCCAACTACGCTACTAACGAGCGTGAGTTATTGGCCATCGTATGGGCCCTGGCTAAGCTGCGGCATTACTTGTATGGAGTTAAAGATATAAATATCTTTACTGACCATCAGCCCTTAACCTTTTCTGTACCAGAATCAAACCCCCATGCAAAGATTTAGAGATGAGCTTAACGCTCATTTATTTTACAAGCCTGGTAAGGAAAACCTGGTAGCGGACGCTTTATCCAGACAACAGCTTAACGCGTTGGAGAAACAAGAGGCTGATTCTTGCGCGGCAACAATGCACAGTGAGATGTCCCTCACCCACACCATCGAGTCAACCGATAAGCCGTTGAACTGTTTCCTGACCCAGATAGTACTGGAGGAAACAGAGACAGTACTGGAGACTGCAGAGACTCTCTGTTAGACGAACTGGCAGACACGATTGTCCCAAGAGGAGTAAAAGCCTTTCATTGCGATTTGCATACGCTCGCAATGATACAGGATGAAGTAGTCCGGAGATTCCCACCCACAAAATTCTGGCACTGCAAGAACCGTGTGGTGGACATATTCAGAATAGAAGAGAGAAGGGAAATCTTGACCGCCGAACACAATAGGGCTCACAGAGCAGCACAGGAAAATGTGAAACAAGTCTTATCCGAATACTATTTCCCCAAAATGGCTAAATTAGCTGGCGAAATCATTATCGTACAATAGGCATCCAAGGAAACAAAAGATAGGCAACACGCCAATACCGTCACACACAGGGGAAATGTTGCACATAGACGTTTTCTCTACCGACAAAAGATTCTTCCTCACTTGCATCGACAAGTTTGCCGTTGTCCAGCCCATTGGCTCGAGAACCATTGAGGACCTGAAGCCAGCCCTGCTTCTACTCATGAACTTTTTCCCAAGAGCTAGAACGATATATTGCGACAACGAACCATCGTTGAACTCATACACAATTACATCCATGCTGTCCAACAACTTTGGCGGGTAGAGCGCTTCCACAGCATTAAATTTTAATTATTTCTGGCCACTTGGCATAGTTTTCACTAATTTTAAGTTTAGTTCTGTCGGCATATATAGTATTTTAAGTAAATTTTGGTGTTGGGTTCTCACTGCATACAATACAAAAAAATAAATCAGTAAACATTTCGCCTACAGGGCCGGATTCATCCTTCTCTTGTCTTTATCCTTGGCCTCGGCGCACATCACCGATTACTCGCACGTTAAGTACATCCCCATCATCGACGGAGAGATTCTGGCGTGGGAGGACTTCGCCTACGTAAGGCACTCTGCGAATCTTTCGGAGTACACGCGTGTGGTGAAAGAAACCATCAGTTTAATGGAAAACTTCTCACAGTCACACATGAAGCACTTGCTGAGTGTAGACACAGCACATCTCGGAGATCTGTTAGATGCATTGGGCATGCACCACAGGGTGGCCAGGAACCTAGATTTCCTGGGTTCCATGCTTAAAGTTGTAGCTGGCACGCCAGATGCTAGCAATCTAGAGAGGAGTAGGTTTCTTGAAGCGCCGCTGATCGACGCGAACAATAGGCAAATAGAAATTAACACTAAAGTCCAAATTCAAATAAGCCAACTAACTGCCACAGTTAACTAAATTCTCATGACGGCAAAAGGGTCACAAATTGACACCGGTCATTTGTATAAGACCTTGTTAGCGAGAAATAGAATGCTTATGATGGAGCTTCAAAATTTTATGTTGACAGTGACACTTGCAAAACTTAATATCGTTATCCCAAACATTCTTGACCACGCAGACTTAAGATCAGTTTGGCTTGAGGAGCCGACCAACACCCCCATAGGGTCCTCATGGCTGTGTCGTCCGTGAAGGTTCTTCAATCCAGTAACTCATTACACTTCATAATTAAATTTCCTAAAATTAAGTTTGCTTGTAAGAAAATTACTATGTTTCCCGTTAGCCACCAAGGAGCCATGCTGCGAATAATTGACAATGTCATCGCAGAGTGTAATAACGAAGTCCACACCGTCGAGAATTGCACCGCTTTGACCAGCACCGTCTTTTGCCGATTATCATCGGGTAACTCCTGTGCTAGAGAGCTCCACGCTGGAGGCGTGGCGCACTGCGAAACGCAACCAAGCAGCCTGGATCCCATCACCCACGTAGACGATGGGATCATCATCATCAACGACAGGGCCGCCAAGGTATAAATAGACAACAGTACCGAAATCTGGGTAAACGGCACGCACCTCGTTACTTTTACTCAGCGCGCAACTGTGAACGAAACATTGTTGGTTAACCAGAATAGCGTCAAAAGTCGGGTACCGGGAGTAACAAAATTCCCCTTGCTGAATGTCACCGCTAGCCAGAACGTGCTCAGTTTCCCGTACCTTCATCGCTTGAATGAACGTAACTTGGAGACAATTCGGACGTTCAAAGAGGAATGCGATGCTGATCGCCCCTATCAAATGGCACTTATCGTGACGGCAATATGTTGCCTACTCATTTGCGTTGACCTCGTGAGTTGGCGCGTTCAGAGAGCCAGAAGAACGGTTAGGTAGTTGAATGTGGCGATTGCTGGAATCAGGACGGCCGAGGGCGGCCTCCATCTTGAGGGGGGAGTAGTTATCTAAAGCTAACGAAAGCAAAGGCATAATGCAAAGTAAGCATTATGCCGGATGTCGTTGCATAGCTGGCAAACACAGCATATATGCGTGGCCGCTATGGATATGAAATCGTAACATTATATTTCGGTTTCATTCTTTACTTTTAAATTCTATGTAGTCAGTTCATTTTGACGATTCAAAGCAGCAGCATTAGCTCTGTCAATAAAGGAAACAAAAAAAATCAAAATATAACTCCGTCTCTTCATTGCAAGCCATCGCTTTGCGTATTGGACGTAAAGCATAATTTGTATTAATGTGACGATTCATTAATAACAAATTAAACTTAATTGAACTTCATACTTAATTTATATATATTCTATTTGTCTCTCTGTTATATACATTTTCGATTGGCAAAAAGTTATAATACCCTTTATCCTATGGGTACACGTTAAAATACACGTTTTCAGATGATCCATTTCGAACACTTACTTAGGATGTGAAAAGAATTATTAATGACTGCTAAAAATTAATAATGAGCATCTTGTTACTCTTTATAGTCTTTGTATAAGAAGAAGACACAAACAAACAGTCACTGCTCTCGATTTATCTTTGTAAGTAACCCACGTCTATCTCCTCTGTCTGTCTGAACGAAAATCTGGATTTCAGACTCTGTCAGAGCAACCAAATTTAGTGACAACAATAGTAAAATGGTCAAGCTTGTTTTGAATTTAGAATTTAACCGAGCCCTATTCCGCCACCGGAAATTGAAAAAACTGATTGTAAGCGTACTTTCCAGGGTAGAATGCTCATTTTTGGTACATAATCGTTAATACCACTTTAATGATTTGTGTAAATTAAGTCGGACAAGACACACATATGCTATTAATTTAATGAGTAAAATCAGATGTATCTCAACCCTTTCAGTTGCTATGACGCTCTGTTACATAATAACTGTATTTAATAAACCCAATAAATAGCATCGAAGCTAATAATAGATAGATCGACTTTCGCTTTCATATTTATTTCTACTGTAATGTTAACATATATGTAATTCGATTTGCAAGGGATAATGCACCTTGACTCTACGATTGAAAATTCGTTGCTTCTGGCAATAGCTTCAGAATTAGTCTCGATTTTGGTTTTCTAATTCTTTTAAAATTACTTATGATCCTTCTTGAGTGGATCAAAGGTATCGGACATATAAATATAGGATTATAAGGTATACATATAAGGTATAAGAAATATGATTTCACAATTAAATTTTTTTGGAAAACTTAATAAATATGTCTGTCAAAATAATATATCTGAAGCAGTCATAAAAATTATGCTATAACAGTAAAAAATCCAAGAGAAGACAAGTTTCTTCTAATTAAAAAAAAAATTAACTTTTGAAACCGCACAAGAACAAAACCAAAGGTCTACCGTACGACAGACGTCACAACACCCCACCGAACCACTGAAACATTTTGATTTTTGACCGCTAAATTGTACCTTAAAGTAAAATTGTCTCTTTCGTACGACAAAAGCACTTGAGGTTGTCCTCATTTTGTATTAAAACAACAACAAACAATTATTTTGAATTGTAAAATAACAGAATAGGTAAATATTTTAAATACTTAAACATATTCAGTTTTAAATATTTCCGAGCGTGATTCAAACTGCCAACATTTGAGCTGAACCGTCCTTGATTTGATCTTATCTTCCATATTTATACCCGCCTACCCAAAGGGTAGAAGGGTATTATGGCTTTGTGCCGACCGAAAATGTATGTAACAGGCAGAAGTAAGCATCTCCGACCCCATAAAGTATATATATTCTTGATCAGAGTCAACAGCCGAGACGATATAGCCATGTCCGTCTGTCCGTCCGTCCGTCTGTCCGTCTGTCCGTCCGTCCGTATGAACACCTAGATCTCAGAGACTATAAGAGATAGAGCAACAAGTTTTTCGCGACAGTATGTCTTATTGTTGCACGCAGATCAAGTTTGTTTTTAATTTTGGCCACGCCCCCTTCCGCCCTCGTAAATCGAATAAAACCGAATTGCAAGCGTCGTTTTAAACCTAGAACGTTCAATTTTGGTATGCACAATACTAATCACCATGTTAATGATCTCTGCAAATTTGGTTACAATCGGATAAAAAACACAGAAGTTATTAAGATATTACTTTTATAAGGCGTTACCACGTGCAACTGCTAGTGCTGCCTAGCTAGTTGCTATGACACTCCGCGACATAATAATGGTGTTCAATAAGCCAACTAAAGTGCCGCCAAGCTAATAACTTCGAACAAAGAAAATTTTGATATATTATTTTGGTATTTTTAGTATATTTTTTTTAGTATTTTTTCAGTATATTTTTATACTGTTATATAAATATAATATTTTGATGGTAAAATTGGGTGGCGGGTATCTCACAGTCGAGCAAACTCGACTGTAGCTTTCTTACTTGTTTTCATCTAATCTTAATGATTTAAAATGATTTTCACCAAGTTTTTGCTCTAAGATTCTTAACAAGCGATGTTAGTTTATAAATGTGGGTATAAAGTAGAGTTTAGTGACTTACAGAGGCGAAAAGGGGCAAATTCAAATTCTAAAACAAACTTGATCTGCGCAAAAAGCTTTCACATGTTTGTTTCCAAATTTGATAGCTCTCGCGTTAATAGTTTCTGAGATTTAGGTGTTCATGCAGACAGACGGACAGAGGGGCATAGCTATATTAACTCGGTTGTTGATGCTGATCAAAAATGTAAAGTGTGAAAAAATTTTACATTGCTACGACAATTTACGTATTTACTTTGTTACAAAATTATTAAAAAAAAAAAGTCATCGTGCAAAAGTCATACCTATTATTCCAAAAATTCCACCTTCCTGTTACATAAATTTTTGGTTGACACATTGTTATAATATCGTTCTACCCTTTGGATAGGTGGCTATAAAAAGTAAAAATGCTGCGGTCAATCAACAGATAATATACCGAATTTTCATAATAATTCGATAGATTCGCGTTCCACTACTCAAATGTGCTATTAAAATTTATATTAAGAGTTGTGATATTATATTAAACATTCTACCGTCTGTTAGTAAGAAAATATCTCTGAATTGTAGCAGTGGGATGTTTATACAAAGGTTATAGTTATACTATTATAACTAAATAAGAGACTCTTGGATACTCGAATTTAAGAAATGCGAATATAAATAAATTGTAAATAACAAAAATTTACCAAATACATACTAAACCTACCTACTACTTACCAAATACATACGCCACCTATTCTTACTGAATGCCAACAATTTGGCAATTGAATCTTCGAAAATATACTAAGAACTATACTTAAAACATACAAATTAAGAAAAAATACCATATTTATATGACTGAGTGACATAGTAACTAAACAGGTGCAGGAGCACCTGATTTTTTCCCATAAAAGTATTTTTTGAAGAACATGTGTTTTGTTATCCAATTGTAACTACATTTTCAGAAGTCCCTTAGATTGTGATAATTTTAAATGTGTACCAAAACTAAATTTTCTAGGATTTTAATCATGCTTGCAATTCAGTGGCCGGAGGGGTCGGGCGAAAATCTAAAACAAACTAGATCTGCCTATAGAAATAAATCAAGTGGTCCATAAATGCGTTACCTCTAGCTCTCATATAGTCTGAGATCTAGTCGTTTTTACAGTGTGACACGCAGACGGACAGACAGATTAATGCTGATAATGAATTCACATATACTTTATGGGGTTGGTGATGCCTCCTTCTGCCTGTTACATACATTAGTTCCAATACTACAACAATTTGTCACCAAATTTCATTGTTAAAATCTCTGAAATCTAAATTTTCGTACAGACGAACATAGCTATATTGCCTCTGCTGTGGACGCTACCCTATGGGTAGACGGGTAAAATTTCGGTGGTTGATTTTCTTCAAACTGTGTTGGTGGAAAGGGGCGTGAAAAAAATCAAAAACAAACTTGCTCACCTGCAACTAAGACACAATTAAGACACATACTCACTGCTGTATACTTAGTATTTATTAAGTTAAAACAAGTAAGAAAGCTACAGTCGAGTTTGCTCGACTGTGAGATACCCGCCACCCAATTTTACTATCAAAATATTATATTTATATAATAGTATAAAAATATACTGAAAAAATACTAAAAAAAAATATACTAAAAATACCAAAATAATATATCAAAATTTTCTTTGTTCGAAGTTATTAGCTTGGCGGCACTTTAGTTGGTTTATTGAACACCATTATTATATCGCGGAGTGTCATAGCAACTAACTAGGCAGCACTAGCAGTTGCACGTGGTAACGCCTTATAAAAGTAATTTCTTAATAACTTCTGTGTTTTTTATCCGATTGTAACCAAATTTTCAGAGATCATTAAGATGGTGATTAGTATTGTGCGTACCAAAATTTAACGTTCTAGATTTAAAATTACGCTTGAAATTTGTTTTTTTGACTTACGTAGGCGGAAGGGCGCGTGGCCAAAATCAAAAACAAACTTGATCTGCGTACAACAATAAGACATACTGTCGCGAAAAATTTGTTTCTGTATCTCTTATAGTCTCTGAGATCTAGGTGTTAATACGGACATACAGACGGACAGACGGACCGACGGACGGACGGACAGACGGACATCGCTATATCGTCTCGGCTGTTGACGCTGATCAAGAATATATATACTTTATGGGGTCGGAGATGCTTCCTTCTGCCTGTTACATACATTTTCGTTCGGCACAAAGCCATAATACCCTTCTACCCTTTGTGTAGGCGGGTATAAAAAGTGGGAACGGCTACAGTCAAGCTTTGACTGTACGAGGTCATGGATTTTGAGTGTACATGCGGAAGTTAGAGCATAAAAGAAGATATTCATGAGACGCAGCGTTTAATAATGTTATACAATTATGCAATTTATAATAATTACTGGGTAAAACAAGTAAGAAAACTACTGTCGAGTTTGCTCGACTGTGAGATACCCGTCACCCAATTTGTTTCAGTTAACATTTATCTATCCTGCAGAAACTTTATTTTCTTCCTTGATGGTGGCAACAAAACGAATGGAATTTTTAAAGTATCTCGTGCAATAAATAGTCTGCCTGCTTGTTATTCGCATTGTGCAACTGCAAATTATATTTTGCCTTCGACCTTAAGAATTTCGTACTGATTTAGGTCAGAATTCATACATATGCTTTTACTTCACCTTTTTATACCCGCCTACCCAAAGGGTAGAAGGGTATTATGGCTTTGTGCCGATCGAAAATGTATGTAACAGGCAGAAGGAAGCATCTCCGACCCCATAAAGTATATATATTCTTGATCAGCGTCAACAGGCGAGACGATATAGCCATGTCCGTCTATCCGTCCGTCCGTCTGTCAGTCTGTCTGTCCGTATGAACACCTAGATCGCAGAGACTATAAGAGATACAGAAACAAATTTTTCGCGACAGTATGTCTTATTGTTGTACGCAGATCAAGTTTGTTTTTGATTTTGGCCATGCCCCCTTCCGCCCATGAAAATTGAAAAAAACTGAATTGCAAGCGTCGTTTTAAACCTAGAACGTTCAATTTTGGTACGCACAATACTAATAAACATCTTAAAGATCTTTAAAATTGGGTTACAATCGGATAAAAAACACAGAAGTTATTAAGATATTACTTTTAGAAGGCGTTACCACGTGCAGCTGCACCTAGTTAGTTGCTATGACACTCCGCGACATAATAATGGTGTTCAATAAACCAACTAAAGTGCCGCCAAGCTAATAATTTCAAACAAAGAAAAATTTGATATATTATTTTGGTTGTTTTCAGTATATTTTTGAAAAATATAATATTTTGATGGTGATTGGGTGGCGGGTATCCCACAATCGAGACAACTCGACTGTAGCTTTCTTACTTCTTCAGTATATTTTTGAAAAATATAATATTTCGGTGGTAAAATTGGGTGGCGGGTATCTCACAGTCCAGCAAACTCGACAGTAGCTTTCTAAATTGTTTATGTTTAAGTGTGCTGGTTCAAGGTTTCTGTTCCAGTCAGCGTGACCGTAACATGTTTAAATGTCAACAAGGCCAAACAGCTCAGCTCGATATTTATCATAAACACTACCTATAAGATAGTGTAGATTAGAAACAAATAATATGTCTTTTTCTGCTCATTAAATGCAAATTTAATGCTATTTAATTATTGTGTCATTGGAGTACCTGGTGGAAAATTAATTTGTAACACAGCTTTTGTTTTGCTCTTATCTGAGACACAAGACGATCTTCAGGCTGTGGCCGTGTTTTGTTTATAGCTATTAGTATGTGACTTAAGACTGAAGAATTAAATGCTTACAGTTAAGACTATTAATTATAATTCATAAGCATAAATAAGCGCTTAAAATACAAAATGTTTTCAACTCAATATACATTTGATAACTTGTGGATTATTGTAGACTGTAAGATACCTCCCACCTCCTCCATTTTTTATGGAATGAATCGCAAATTTTTGAACAAACTTGATCTACATGCAAAAAAAAAGGTATTAGTTAAATAGCCGCACAATTTAACCAATCATATTAATTTTATATTTTATAGAAAAAGCCAGATTTATCCATGTATTTTGTTGTTGGCAGCGAAATGTGTACTGGCTGTTACTTGGCCTTCTCTTCTCTTCTTCTTTCTTGGAAATTGAATGCATTTTCTTTCTGTTTATTTGGCTCTCACTCTTTTTATACCCGCCTACCTAAAGGGTAGAAGGATATTATAACTTTGTGCCAACCGAAAATGTATGTAACAGGCTAAAGGAAACATCTCCGACCTCACAAAGTATATACATATATTTTTGACCAGCGTCAACAGCCGTGACTATAAAGCCATGTCCGTCCGTTCGTATGAACACCTAGATCTCAGAGACTATTAGAGCTAGAGCAACGAATTATTCGGGATAGTATGTCAAATTGTTGCACGCAGATAAAGTTTGTTTTGGATTTTGGCCACGCCCCTTTCCGCCCGCGCATAACGAAAAAAACCGAAATACAAACGTAATTTTTAAAATAGAATGATCAGTTTTGGCGCACACAATACTTATTACAATCTTAATGGTCTCTAAAAACTTGGTAAGAACCAGACAATAAACACATAAGTTAAGTTATCAAAGAATTACATTTTTAGGGCGTAATCAGGTGCAGCTGCACCTGTTCAGTAGCTATGTCACCTAAGTGACATAATAGTGGTGTTCAATAAACCTTATAAAGTGCTACCAAGCTCATAATTTCGAACAAAGTTAATTTCGGTATAAGGTTTGGTTTATTTTCAATATATTTTTTTACTATATTTTCCAGTATTGTATTGTTTAAAATTTAACTTTTGAATGGCCGCTTTTATTTATTCTTCCATTCAGTAAAATTGGGTCACAATGACAGTCGAGCAAACTCGACAGTAGCTTTCATACTCGTTTTTTATTGTAAATTACAAGCGATCTGCGAAAATATATGGCCTCATACAGTCAAATCGTTCCTACTTGCTATTAAATCTGTTGTTTTAGCTTTCACTCTTAGTTGCTGGTTTTATTTCAATCTACCTGATGAAATCGAGGCTGGACTCCCTAAACACAATAAGCGTTATAAAATATAGAATGCTGGGCATGACTATCTTGTATTTACATTTGAATGTTTTGCAAATGCAATTTAACGCTCAGCTAAAAGACATGAAAAGTCTCAACCCAAAATTATTAGCTCCGTTGAACTTTATTAAGTCTATCGAATACCATGATTCACTTTCTGCTAAAAAAAAACTGAACTAGATAAGCTTTAACTCGATTTCACTTAATAAAGTATTTCAGTGCGACTAATTTTTTTGAAATTATTAAGTTGAAATTGATTACACTGTTTACAAAAAATTGACAAATAATTCATAGCTTTTTTGAACACGTCATATTTAGTAAATTGTTCAAAACCAAAACACACACTTTAATCAGCTGTTGTGGAAATGGAAAAAGTAAGTAAAATAAGCGTCAAATTTAAATTAAATTTAAATTTAATATTTCTTTATATTTTTAGCCAAAAAATAATAATTCGGTTCATAATTTCGACTGATGCGAAACTTCGAATTTTTGGAGAAGTCCTTCACTAAGCTGAGGATTGTCTTTGCTGCAGCGCCTTGTATAACATTTTTGGAGACTGTCCTTCACCTGACAGGAAAGTAGAAGTACATGTTGCATAAAAAACTGTTAAAAGAATAATCTGTTTGTTGTTTGTAGGAACGAAATAAGGGCAAAAGTGGTTACAGGCAATGCGCACCATCGAATTGGAAACATGTATTTATCAAAAAGTCATGGAAGTCATAGTCCATTTTCAGCATTTCGGTCACCATACTATCCAATATGAAAGAAAGTTTTGCTTACTTGCTGCCATTTAATCTCAACTTAGTAAATTAATTTTGCAAACAGTCGGAATGCGTGTTTGTTTATATAAGTAAACAGTTCAGTTAGTCAGAGCGAATTAAATAACTATGAGAATGAAGTCAATTGACTGTCGAAAACCACTTCATTCTACATACGTGTATATCTGAATGAAGTTGTCATTCATTCGGCAATGGCTAGTTTTAAAAGTAAGCTTGCAATATTTTTGTGAGCTTGAATAAAAAACGCAGAAAGCTATAATCGAGTTTGCTCAACTGTGAGATACTCGCTACCCATTGTTAAGATATATAACCAAAATAAAGAGCAAGATGCAAAATGTAGTATTGTTCGAGAATATTCGAAAAATATTTTGAGATATACACAAAAAAATACACAGAAATAACATACATAGTTTTTGGATAGTTGCAGTTGTACCTAATTTTACTCCATAAAAGATTTTTTTGCTATTTTTATTGTCCAATCGTGAACATGGTGCACACTCTAACTCTAGATTTAAAAGTATACTTGAAATTATTTTTATCAATTTGCGCGGTCGGATGAAATTGAATTCAAATTCTAAAACAAACTTGATCTACGAGCAAATATAAGATATATTGCCATCAAAGAATATGTATACTTTGTGGGATCGGAGATGCCTTCTTCTGCCTATTACGTTAATTTTACATTGTTACAAAGTTATAATACTTTTCTACCCTATTGCGCACACACCAACACATACTATATATTCTTCAATGGGACGATTATATTATGTACGGTTACCATACGTACATACATATGTAGATGTACACGTAACACGCATGTTTAAAAACCAGAGATAATAAGGGAGTCTCACAGTAGAGAAGGGGCGAGGCACTGCGACCATGGTAATCTTTTGTGCCTGAATATGATGAGCAGTTTTGTAGCATTTTACACTTGTCATAATAAACTTATTTCACCCCCTTTCTTTAAGCCTGAATACAGCCAAAAATATTTTTGAACTACAGCATATTATTGAAAAGAGCCCTGAAAGTGAATTTACTCAAAAAAACCAACACATCTAAAAAAGTTTTTTGTATGCCCAACTACGATGATCGGTTTGTTAGAAATGAAATATAAAAATATAGCAGTGAATGCTCAACCGAATATTTACATGACAGCAAAAATTACGTGAATAGTGGGACCGTCAATAGTAACTGGCCATATATAAAGTCGAACACAAAGCGGATGTAAAAAACAACAAAAAATCCAAAACTCTTCGTCAACGAAAAGAAAATAAAGCTTTGTATACCAAGACAATAAACATTAATAAAAATGCGAAAGAAAGTATGTCTTATTTATTTAAACTTAAGCATTGCATACTTCAAATATATTATTGTATTTCCAATTTCCATATGCTTTTGCACTTATTTATTTAATTTTTTTTGTCATGCCATATACAATATATAAGAGAGATATTTAATACAAGCCGAATGATAAATACTCTAAATTAGAATTAAATTTGATGATGCTCGCATGCTGCGTCTATCGATGACAAAATTGTTGATTATATACTATAAAATAGTGAACAAAGATGACAAAAACAAAAGGTATTTGTTATAATCATGTAGACCAATCTAAGAAATTGAATATTACAATTATATTTTAATTTAAGCTCAAAGATGTATTAAATTCGGTTAATTCAATTCAATCTGATTAGCGGTTCTTGACATTTATTATATAATAAAATCGACGTCATAAATAAAAACGAATAAAATCGAAATCAGAAACCATTTTTTTTCGTAAGAAGAAAACCGGTTGCAAAGCATTCAAATTGTTTTGTTTTCGATCAGAGATCTATACACTGTAATTTAAAAACAAGTAAGAAAGCTACAGTCGAGTTTGCTCGACTGTGAGATACCCGCCACCCAATTTTACCATCCAAATATTATATTTTTCAAAATATACTGAAAAAATACTAAAATAAAATATACTAATACCAAAATATACTATACCAAAATAATATACCAAAATTTTCTTTGCTCGAAATTATTAGCTTGGCTGCACTTTAGTTGGTGTATTGAACACCATTATTATGTCGCGGAGTGTCGTAGCAACTAACTAGGCAGTACTAGCAGTTGCACGTGGTAACGCCTTATAAAAGTAATATCTTAATAACTTCTGTGTTTTTTATCCGATTGTAACCAAATTCGTAGAGGTCATTAAGATGGTGATTAGTATTGTCCGTTCCAAAATTGAACGTTCTAGGTTTAAAACGACGCCTGCAATTCGGTTTTATTCGATTTACGGGGGCGGGAGGGGGCGTGGCCAAAATAAAAAACAAACTCGATCTGCGTGCAACAATAAGACATACTGTCGCGAAAAATTTGTTGCTCTATCTCTTATAGTCTCTGAGATCTAGGTGTTCATACGGACGGACAGACGGACAGACGGACGGACGGACAGACGGACATGGCTATATCGTCTCGGCTGTTGACGCTGATCAAGAATATATATACTTTATGGGGTCGGAGATGCTTCCTTCTGCCTGTTACATACATTTTCGGTCGGCACAAAGCCATAATACCCTTCTACCCTTTGGGTAGGCGGGTATAATAACTATGCGAATAAATTAATTTAAAAAAATAGACGTGGTTGCTCTGCTCAATTTTTAATATTGGTATTGGTATAAGTATTTTCTGCACCGCCCTTGAAATAGTTGATGCGTTTCCGCAACAACTTTCGACAGGCCACGTTCAAGGCTTATGCAAATCCTATCAGATGACATAATCAGTGATCAGAAAATTCAAAAGACTTAGCCCAAAGTTAAGTTGTTAGACATAAATTAACTATTGGCAAATCACTTTAAAAAAATTATAAAAATATCCCACATTAATTTGGTGCCAAACAATTTTGTTACTTACCGAAAGCATTTTGGCGGCAATGTTTTAAGGGTTACTTTTGTTGTACTAGAGATATGCGGTTTAATTCGCCTTCTGCTTGTTTTTAGAATTGTTGTAATTATTATTGGCGGTATTCAGTTGAGAGTATCTGAGATATTAACTTCGTTTTTGGCGGATACAAAATAATTGTATATTATGTATAAATTAATATATATGTATATATTTGTATGACTACAAAATATTTGAAAAATTGATGTAAAAAGTGGGTCACATACTAAGTTGATAAAGTTGTTGCTGTAGTAGTTGCTTTTGATATTTTGTAGCTATTGCAGAAAGTTTATGCAATCTCCGCCGCTTTAATCGCTTTATGCTGTTCAGGCCAAAAAACAACATTAACAACAACTGGAATAGCAGCCACCAAAACCAGATCCAAAATAAAAAACTGTTACACGACTACGCATTTAGCTTTTCACTTTCAGCAAGCTGGGCTTTTACCACTTTTCTTCACACTCAATTTTCCAAATATTCACAAATTAATATTTTTTTTAATATTCTTTACACAAACAAGAAAAAAAAAATTTTACAAAATAACTGGAATTAAATTTCCGAAGATTCTGTTTTTTTATTTACGATTGGATTTGTAATAAAAATTTCTAACAAAAATGCAAAAAAAAACTCCACAGGCCAACAGTACGGTTCAAGAGTTGCCGTTGTACTAAATTCGACTTAAAGCCAACAAGCGTATACAACTCAGGCATTAACAGCAATAGTGTCCAGTTGCCATGAGGGGCATCACCATCATATCGAAAGACAACTACAAGTTTCAAGTTTCAGCAAAGCACCGACGAAAATAGCAATACGCTGTTAATAACAGAAGCATTAGTCACATTTTGAATGATTTGCCGTAACATAGGTGATAGTGTTCTGTTGGAATATGTTTTTAAAGTATCATAATTAATCAAACAACTGAACAGTTTTAACAAAATTATATTTTAATAATATTAAGCCAGTAAAAAATTTATATCACTCACATTTGCTGCATTACATTACCATTTATCTTCCAAAAATGAAATAAATAAAAACCGAGAGAGCCCGACTACAAGATGCCTTGTCCCTAGTTCTTTGACACTTGTAATTTGAAATATGTTTATTATTATTTATTTTTCTTTATTATTTTAAGAAGTGTAATGCATAAAGTTTATAATATTATAGACAAATATATATATATATATATATATATATATATATATATATATATATATATATATATATATATATTTATACATTCATTTATGTATGTATACACGTTTCACATAATAAACAACTTTAATTGAATGCACCATGAAACCGGCTTTCCATTTCAAGCAAAAACACTACTTTTCATGTATATGTATTATGCCTCTTTTACCCTGAGATTTTCAAAGCGTGTATCTCTCTTCACTTGACGTAATATGTTTTAAGGTGGTTACGTTCTTATGTATTGAATTTGATATTTATACCCGCCTACACAAAGGGTGGAAGGGTATTATAACTTTGTGCCAACCGAAAATGTATATAACAGGCAGAAGGAAGCATCTCCGACCCCATAAAGTATATATATTCTTGATCAGTATCAACAGCCCAGACGATATAGCCATGTCCGTCTGTCCGTCCGTATGAGCACCTATATCTAAGAGACTATAAGAGATAGAGCAATAAATTTTTCGGGACAGTGTGTCTTATTGTTGAACGCAGATCAAGTTTGTTTTAGATTTTTACCACGCCTCCTTTCGCTCCCGTTAATCGAAAAAAACGAATTTCAAGCGTCATTTTAAACATTCAACGCACAATACTAATCATCATCTGATTGATCTCTGAAAAGTTGGTTACCACCAGATAAAAAACACAGAAGTTATTAAATAATTACTTTTATAAGGCGTAGTCAGGTGCAGCTGCACCTGGTTAATTGCTATGTCACTTCGTGACATAATAAAGGTGTTCAATAAACCTACTAAAGTGCCGCAAAGCTAATAATTTCGCACAAAGAAAATGTTGGTATATTATTTTGGCATATTTTTAGTGTATTTTTCAGTATATTTTTAAAAATATAATAATTCGATGGTAAAATTGGGTGGCGGCTATCTCATAGTCGAGCAAACTCGACAGTAGTTTTCTTACTTGTTATTTTAAACTGCAATTGGCCCTATTATTATTATTATAAAAATTATATATTAAGTATGCTTTGACAGACGGCAATTTAATACAAATACGAAAGCTACAGTCGAGGTTGCTCGACGTAAGATATAATACCCGCCACCCATTTTGAATAAATGCAATATACATTAAAAGTGAGCACCAAATATTTCGAGTAGACACTTAAAAATATACTAAAAACAAGTAGCAACTGCTTCAGTCAAGCTGTACGAGGTTATGGATTTTAAGTGTTCATGCGGAAGTTAGAGCATAAAAGAAAATATTCTTGAAACGCAGCGTTTAATAATGTTATAAAATTATGAAAATTATAATAATTATTGGGTAAAACAAGAAAGCTACTGTCGAGTTTGCTCGACTGTGAGATACCTGTCACCCAATTTTACTGAATGGAAGAATAATAAGGAGAGACCATCGAAATATTATATTTTTCAAAAATATAAAAAAAATATCCCGAAATAAATTTTTCTTCAAAATGATTAGCTTGGTAGCACTTCATTATATTTATTAAACACCATTATTATGTCACTGAGTGACAAGTTGCCACTGACAACTAGCTGAACTGGTGCAGCTGCACCCGATTTCGCCTTATAAAAGTAATTCGTTAATAACTTTTTTTGTCCGATTCTAAACAAATTTCCAGAGATCATTAGGATGATCATTGGTATTGTGTGTACCAATTCTGAACGTTCTAGCTTTAACATGGTGCTTGGAAATCGTTTTTCGATTTACGGGGGCGGAAGAGGGCGTGGTCAACATCTAAAATAAACTTCATCTGCCTACCGAGCTTTTGCATGTTGTCTCTAAATTTGGTAGCTCTAGCTTTTATAGTCTCTGAGATCTCGATGTTCATACAGACGGACAGACAGACAGGGCTATATCGACTCGGCTATTGGCTGTCGGCTGATTAAGAATATATACAGTTAATGGGGTCGCAGACGCCTCCTTCTGTCTGTTATGCACATTCGGACAAACACAAAAGATCATGATTTTTTTTAAATCCATGAAATTATACCGAAATACTTCACTCTCAAAATATTATTATATATTAATATTATTACATTCTTGCTTTAAAACAAGTAAGAAAGGTACTGTTGAATTTGCTTGACTATGAGATACCCACCAACCATATTTACTGAATAATTTAGAAAATTTTATGTAAAATTATATTACGAGAAATATACAAAATATATACCGAAATTAACCGCAAAGTTATTAGCTGATTATACTTTTTTTTTTTGCTTAGTTGAACACCATTATTATGAAACTGAACAAGTGCAACCTAATTTCACCTTTTCAAAGATTTTCGTGAATAACATATACACTTATTATCTGATTGTAACCAAATGAGACTACTAATATAGTTATTATTATTGTGTGTACCAAAAATTAGCGATCTAAATTTAAAACAAGTACGAAAGCTATTGTTGAATTTGGTTGACTCTGAGATACCCGCCATCAGTTTTTAAGGAATGGAACAGAAAATATATTTTAAAAAAAATATAGTATATATATCCCAAAAAATATACCGAAATTAACTGTGTCAAAATTATTAGTTTGGTAACCCTTTATTATGTTTATACATTTGTACACCATTATTATATATATGTTTGTACACCATTATTATGTCACTGAGTGACATAGTAACTGAACAAGAGCAGCTCCACCTGATTTCGATTTGATCTGCGTGCAACAATATGCAATATTATCCCGAAAAATTGGTTACTCTAGCTCTTGTAGTCTCTGGGATCTAGGTGTTCATACGGACGGATAGGCATTGCTATATCGTCTCGGCTGTTGACGCTGACCAAGAATATGTATGTTTTGTAGAGTTGGATATACCTCCTTCTGCCTGATACATTCATTTTCGATTTGGTCCTAAGTACTAATAAATTTCTATTGTATGGTTAGGAGGATTCAATTTCCACTTGATCTTAATCTACATAAGTTTGCTGGAAACCATAAATCATTCCGAATGGGTATGTTAATTGTCTCTAAAATTTACGCCTTTATACAGACGATTTCGGTGCTTGTGCTGATTAATAATATACATACATAACTTAAAACCTCGGAGATTCTATTTCTGCATATTCAATTTATGTTTTAATCTTTTCATTTGGCCGCACGCTCCAATAGAAAATTGCAGTCACGTAGAGCTACAAACCAGCTGATCGACATTAGAGATGCGAATGTGTGCATGTTTGCCATTCATCTTCAATGTTTGGTATACCAACAGGTGGTTATCTGGTAGTGGAAGATGCTTATAATATCTATTGATAGGCATATCGAACGATACATACGATGCGATATACGATGTTTTTGAGGCTGCTGCCATAACTACTCCCTCTCTAAAGATCAACTGGGAATGATCCAAAGCATTTCTGGAATAAGTGCGCACTTTATTATTCGCCAAGTTATTGTCATCGGAGCCGTTCATTTGGATTTATGCTGGCTTGAGGCGACCTGTTGAGACGAAGACTTCTTTGCCATTGATCTTAATGACATATAGTCGATTGGTTGATTTTTTAATTACTTGGTCGGACCTGAATGTCGGACCATAATGCGATCCCTGAATTTCCTATAAAATGGATGGTTAGGTTAGGATGTGTGAGTCATGACCATCTCAGCAGTTAAAGTTCCTAAGTCTTCTTTGAGGCAATTTCGAATTCCAAATCAAAAGCAGATTTGAACGATCTGTGCCATCTTTTAATAATTCCGTTTGATTGGGAATGGTTGGCTGTGATATGTATTCGTTTGCTGCCCACCAAATCGAACTGTGATCCTTGGTCAATTGTAATTTTTTTAGGACAATCAAAACGGGCGATCCTATTTGACCAGAATACCGAAGCCACTGTGTCGGCTGTCTTTGAAACAGCTTCTGGCATGACAAACAATTCCGAGCCCAAGATGTTACATCCTTCTTTATACCTGGTCACACGTAGCTGCGTTGTTGTGGAATGTATAGACTGAGTGATTCACTAGAAACATCATAGTAAATAGAGATGTCACTGCCAAATCTAATGGACTGTATATGCTAGCTTGTAGTGCATTGTATCAGCTGTTTCACTTCTCTGTCATTAATTTGATCCTTGGCTATGTCGTCTATAGAAATTAAGGTAGGCATCGAAATTTAGCCGAGACAAAGCATCTGAAACATTATTGTGTGAACCAACTACGTGTATTATGTTCGTTGTATAGTGTGAAATATAATTCAAGTGGCTAAGCTGTCGGGGTGATGACATATGCTTGGAAAAACGGATTGAGTCATATATGGCTAATCACTTCTCTGTCATAGAGGCTAAAGCCTTCTTCTTCTCAGTTTGGGAAAGTTTGCGAGAGAAAAATCCGAGGGGTTGCCAGATGCTATTGAGCTGATGCGCCAATACCGCACCTATTGCTGAGTCGCAAATTGGCCTAAGCGCAGCGCAGGACGTGCAACAGTTGCTGCATTGGCTAATGATTCTTTGGATGCCTCAAATGCATTTGCAGTTTCTTCTGTCCATTCAATTTGTCTTTTGTCATTGTTTTTCATACCTTTACAAATTTCACTTAATGGTGACTGCATGGCTGAAGCATGACGAATACATCGGCGCTAATTGTTGACAATACCAAGAAATCGCTCAAGCTCGAAAACACTAACGGGTTGATTATAGTTTATGACGCATTCAACTCGATTTTTGGGCGGTTGTATTCCTTTTTCGTCGATGGTGTAGCCTGACTTCGTATTTAGCAACTTGACATTTGTCTAGGTGGATGCTTAAGCTATTCTGCTGAAGTATGGACAGGACCTTTTTTAATTGCTTCTCGTGCTTGTCTGGTATTGTGCTGTGCTGTCCATGAAACGTTAGAACGTTTGTGTTGCATTCTTCTTAAGACCAAATTGCATATAAAGAAATTTGATGAGCTCGAATGGTGTACAAACAATAGTTTTAGTTTTAGAATATCCTCTTGTGCCAATGGAATTTGGTAATAGGCTCAATCCAAATCAAAAGTCGTGAATGTGGTTTTGCCGTGCCACTTCTCAACAAAATATTGAGCAGGTGCCACGAGATAGCTATCAGAAATTGAGTTTAACTTGCGGTGGCCTCCACAAGCTTACCAGCCACCATTTCTATTGGGTACCATGTGCAATGGGCTTGCCCAAGAGCTTTTGGAAGGTCGACAGATGTCTTGATTGAGAAAGAAATATATTTTCTACTTTGCGGCTTTAAGCTTATCGCCAGTGAGTCGCCCGGCACGATCTGCAACTGGTTTGCCATTGGTTTTGACATTGTGAAAACTTATACTTAAACTTATACTTGCCGAGCTGTGTTTTAGAGGCTGTTGATGTTTAAATTTGAGACCGACTTCGTCCCAGCTTTGATTGATGCAGCAGTGGCATGATTTTGCGTTGTTTTGTCAATAAGTTGTTTCGCCTTAAGGTCGATAAGCAGATTGTAATTGGAGAGAAAATCGGCTCCTATGATCGGCGATTGTACATCAGTGATCATGAATGACCAACTAAGTGAGTGACGCATGCCTAAGTCGAGGGCCAGGACGTACTTTCTAAAGATGTTTATTGTTAACTTATTTGAAGTTTTGTGATTAGCTGAGATACGTTTTATCTCTGATACAAATCCAGAGTCGATAAGGATAACGTATATGCGAGGCTCTAATGAACAAGCTTCTTTATCATTTATAGAGACATGCCTTTTTGCTGGTTGTCAAACAGCTGCCGCCAACCAGCAAAGGCGGCAGCTGCAGTACTTTGTTGAGTTAGACTTTAAACAACCTGCGACACATCTGCTTGCCTTTGCTCCAAACTTTTTGTGATACCAGCTAATCTCAGTTTGTTAAGCTCCGCTTTTCGTTGAAACTGCTGTGCTGGAAATACTATTGGTGCGTGAATTGGACTGTGATTGTGCATTTTTGATACTTTTTGATTCATATCTATTTGCAGCTTGTAGATAGAATCAAGCAATATTTGTATCGATACGTTGACGTCTGCAACCTTTGGCGATTTACGTTAACCGAGCCTGGCACTGTTTACTGTTTTGTTTGTTTGTCTCAGCAGTTTTGTTAAGATTATCGAGGTAGTTTTGCTGCATAACAGAGAGAAATGGACGTATCGACTGTGGCATTTGGTGCATGTACAATACAATGCACATACTATGGGCTCGCTACCAGCGTTTGGGGATAAGTAAATAAGTAAATATTGTGGTTTGCTTTCTACCGACTCTGCAAAACGAGTGATTAACTTATTTTTTAGATTTTTCATAGCGGTCCTGTGGTTCAAATGCCGATTTTATGCATTCAACCTCTCGAACCAGATCGTCTTCTAGTTTGATGGTGATCAAGTCAAATTTGTCAATGTCATTTATTATGCCGCTGTGTATTAACGAAATTTCAATTAAGTAAAAACCAAAATTCTGAATTTACTTTATTGAATTTTGACACGTTAACACCTTGTAGCCTAAGGCGAGAGATCGACTGCTGTTGCTGAGCGATGAACGTATTAACATGCTCCATATTGCTTTCCAATGTTGCAAATTTTTGCAAAATGCGTCGATAATTTGGTTTGAATCTACTAACATTTCGTTAGGTTTACGATGCTTAGATCTCCGATCTTAGATCACCATTTTGGTAATCATGAATTACAATAAAATAAATTTGTTAATAAATTGATATACAATGAAATAGGTTTAATATAATGTGATGGAGTTGAGTGTGTTAAAGCTTATTGTGTGCCAATCCGAAGAATGTGGCGTTCTGGGTAGAGCTGCAAAACCATCGATGGTGCCATCGATATAATCGATGGTTGAGAATTTGTGAAACCATCGATGGTTTTTTTCATAATCGATATATTACACAAAAGCTGAAAGAAGAACAAATGCGCGGCTGGCAACGATGTCAGATCCACGATTCAAAAAAAGTATTTCACAACCCGGCCAATGCAGAACAAGCTGTGATTGCATTGCAAAATGAATTAACTGCTGTTTTTAAAGACGATATGCAACATATTTGCCCTAATGAGGAACCGCCAGAAACGTCGCCGATCAACACAAAGCTCAATCTTTACTGTTTTGTTTCGGAGAAAGTTAGCCATCAAGCCAAATCAAACCGATCGGATGCAATTTTAGAGCTGCGTCAATATTTGGAGCAGCGTAATTCAGCGCAAGGCGAAGATCCTTTGGAATATTGGAAGGTACATTTTTCTGCATAAGTTTTTATATTTTCTATATCAAACAATTTATTATAGAATTGTGGCAACCAACTAAGCGCTCTTGCGAAATGCGCAAAAAAGTATTTGTGTGTTCCGGCCACATCCAGTGAGTCAGAGCGCTGCTTCAGTAAAGCTGGTCAGATTATAAGTGAAAAACGGTCAGCCCTGATGCCGAAAGCAGTCAACATTTTGCTATTTCTGGAAAAAAACCAATGGATAAACGAATGATCTCAAATTTAAAATAAGAAAATTTGTTATTTTAGTCTTAAGAAATGAAATTTATAATTGTTTTAGTTACTAAGAAATTAAATGAATTTATATTTTTGTTATTAATTTAGCTTTTGTATTTATTTAACCACTTTAAAAAATTTTCTAGCGATACATCGGCATACTCGATGGTTTAAAGTTGAATTATCGATGGTCAAACCATCGATTATTTAATTTTGGATGGTTTAAAGAAGGTTTTGCAGCTCTAGTTCTGGGGGTGGAAGACGCCTTTAATATCTATCGATGGGCATATCGATATACACGATGCGGTACGAGTATCTATTATGTTATTAAGGGTGTTGTCATACCAATCGCAGCCGCCGCAATCTTTAATATGTGCTGCATAGTCTGAGAACCAGCATATGCACCAGGATTCAATCTTCAAACATGAGTTAAGCAGTACACTTTAATGTTGATTAAAATTGTAAATGATCATCCTCAGTTCCACATCAAATGCTCTCAAATGCTATATTGAACCTGGCCACGGGCATACATGGTCATGGATCAGGCTAAGCTAACCAGCAGAGTATCCAACACCAGGACTTTGGCGACCGAATGAGGCCGATTAAAGCCACAACTGTCCGATTAAAGCCACAACAGTTCTGAGGGAAACCATTGGTCAACGTGGGGTGCTTATTTGAGTTGCCTTGGTATAGTCGTAGTAGCTCTGAGTATATCGGCACTGCTGATTCTATTGATACTACCTCTTCACGCTATAATAAACCTAGGGAGCGTCCCACTCCTGATGACCGAATGCATTGCATGCGTCTGCACCGTATCGCTCTGCAGCCTTTTTAGCCTTTTATAGGTGATAGATTGTGGATGACACGGTGACGCAGTCATCGCCTATTTCTGATCCAGAAACAATGCAAGCTAACATCGTCAGTTTATAAGGCTTATTTAGTACTATTATTATGTCACTGGGTGACCAATCAACTGAATAGGTGCAGCTGCACAGAATTTCACCCTATAAAAGAATTTCTTGAATTACTTTTGTGTTTCTTGTCCGATTGAAAAGAACAGAGATCACTTAGATGGTGATATTTATTGTGTGTTCTAGGTTTTTGTCGAACGCAAAAAAATACGTCTGCAACCTCTTAAAGGACATATATGCTTGATGAGCATAAACAACGTATTAACGCCGAGATCTTATAGTCTAGCCACTACAATTTTGTATCAAGTTTGTTTCACACATCTCGATTTCGAGATCCGACCAACACACAATACTCGTATATGTATATTATTATGGCCATTAGTCCGAGTTTGTTTTAAATTTTGGCCACACACCAGCCCCCACGCAAATAAAACAAAATCCGTAATTTATAAGCTAAAGTTTAAATTTTTATACCCGCCTACCCAAAGGGTAGAAGGGTATTATAGCTTTGTGCTGACCGAAAATGTATGTAACAGGCAGAAGGAAGCATCTCCGACACCATAAAGAGTATATATTCTTGATTAGAGTCAACAACCGAGACGATATAGCCATGTCCGTCTGTCCGTCTGTCCGTATGTCCGTATGAACACCTAGATCTCAAAGACTATAAGAGATAGAGCAACAAATTTTTCGGGATAATGTGTCTTATTCTTGCACGCAAGTTTGTTTTGGATTTTGGCCACGACCCCTTCCGCCCCCGTAAATCGAAAAAAAAAACGAATTCCAAGCGTCATTTTAAACCTAGAACTTTAAATTTTGCACAATTTTCCCGCATAATACTAATTGATTGATCTCTGAAAATTTGGCTACAATCGGATAAAAAACACAGAAGTTATTAAAGACTTACTTTTATAAGGCGTAATCAGGTGCGGCTGCACCTGGTTAGTTGCTATGTAACTCCGTGACATAATAATAGTTTTCAACAAACCTAATAAAGTGCCGAGAAGCTAATAATTTCGATCAAAGAAAATTGTGGTATTTTTTTGTATATTTTTTAGTATATTTTTCAGTATATTTTTTTAAAAAAAAAACCTTATTTCGATGGTGAAATTGGATGGCGGGTATCTCACAGTCGAGCAAAGTCGACAGTAGCTTTCTTACTTATTTTAACTACAAATGTCGATATGTATATATATGCCTGATATATAACTTATAATTGTGATACAGCTGCAAGCAATCAAATTTCATACTTTGGAATGGAATATTATCGATGGAATATTATCATTGGTATGGTTGGAATATTATCATTGGTATGTCTTTAGACTCGTATGTAAATTTTCGGAACATATTATTTTTCGTTGCTAGGTTTTATTGTAGAGGTGCCGAAACATCGATGCTAACATCGATGCATCGATGTTTTTTAAATTTTCTGAAACATCGATGTTTTCAATCGACTATCGATGTTTTTAGGTCCGTTACTATTCCAAGAACAAATCAAAAGATACAACGCTAAAGGTAAGCAAATAAGTAGAATTTGTTCAACTATTTTAATTAATTCAATTTCAATTATTAGCTTGCAGATAAATTCATGGTGATTGGTGGTGCAAGCGACGCAAGCCAATGGAGAAATTTTTCAAAAGTAAGTAATTTTGTACATGGCATTTGCAGTCACTTGCTTGTGCATATATGTTCATATGTATGTATACACATAAACATACATGGTAAATTTCTGAATTTGAGCTATTAAAATAAATATTTTTTTGTGTGCCTGCAACTTCGGTCGAATCCGAAAGGGCTTTAAGCAAAACGAGACTAACAATAAGTGTATCAAATCGTATACTATAACCTAGCTAACAGTCATGTAGACATTAGAAATTGCCCTGACAAATTATGGCTAGGTTGGAAGGTCGGTACGTTGCAAGCGGGATCGGTTGGAAACCCGATTCAAGACCCTTGCGAGGGGATTTGGGTGGACAGAGAGTTTTTCATTATAGAACGCTTTTTGCTTGTCTTTTTCATCTTTTACTGCGAGAATGCCGAGGTCCCTGTGGATGTTTTGGTTTCGAATATACCATGGTGCCCCAGTGATATTTCACAGGATCTTTGATTGAGCGTAAGATGTCTATATTGGTTGTGCTCGCGTTCCCCCAAAGCTGGGAGCCATACGTCCAGATTGGCTTAAGAGTGGAGTTGTAGAGCAGGGCCTTATAGTCCAGACACAAGGGCGATCGGGCGTTTATAATCCAGTGGAGGCTGCTGGCTTTCAGCTTTAGGTGTAGTTTCTTGCATTCGATATGTCTACGCCGTGTTAAACGTCTGTCGAGATGGATGCCGAGATACGTTACTTCGTTGACTTGGGGGATCTGCGTACTATTCAGACAGAGCGCAGGGCAAGTTTGCCTGTTAAGAATAAACGTTATGTGTTTACACTTTTGTTCATTTATTTTGATACGCCAGTCAGAAAGCCACTTCTCGACTACCATGAGATGTTTGGCAAGTTGGGTTGTTGCACGGACTGGGCATCTGGAGCGGCTAAAGATCGCAGTCTCATCAGCAAAGGTGGATGTTGTTAGTCGGTCACTTGTGGGAATGTCCGCTGTGTAGAGGACGAATAGAGTTGGCCCAAGTGCGCTGCCTCGATAGTGTAGTTGTCGGATATTGTTGTGTTGCACCTCACTGTGAAGGCTCTGTTGTAGAGGTAAGATTCAAGGAGTTTATGAGTGTACCCAGGCAAGTGTGTTTTAATTTTATGCATAAGACCTTTGAGCCAGACGCGGTCAAATGCTTGAGATACATCGAGGAATATCGCGCTGCAGTATTCTTTAAGCTCGAAGGCTGTGCGAATCTCTGATGTTATTCTGTTAACTTGCTCGATAGTTCCGTGTTTTTCTCTGAAGCCAAATTGATGGGCTGGGATAATGTTGTATTATGCGCGTTAGAAGGCATTTTTCGAATAGTTTGGACAGGCATGATAACAAACTAATTGGTCTGTAAGACGACAGAATCGTGTGATCTTTTCCAGGCTTCGGTTATTATTATTATAATTGATTTTTTCCATTTACTTGGGTAGTAGCCGAGACTTATGATACCATTGAAGAGCTTACAGATGACCTCAACAGCACAGTACGGAAGTTCCATTATCATTTTTGTAGTTATTATGTCACCGCCTGGAGCCTTTGCTACGGGGTTCGGCTGGAAGACGCCTCTAAGATGTAAGGCAAATGTTTCGGCTCTGTCTTTGTCGCTGCGAGCCCAGCAATCTGAAGAATTTCTTATCGGGGTGACGGTTTAAGTCGGAGAGCTTAGATTTGGGTGAGCCCTCCACAAAGGATGCTTTGTACTAGTTGGCGAGAGTTTTTCAATATATGAAGGAGTTAGCTCTATATGGGAACTCAGATACTTTATGTATTTCATCCAGTTAGTGTTGTGCGACGTCAGCCTATAGGGGTGGTCCGTAATTTCTGGGCTTTGAAGAAGGGTTAACAAAGGCGAGTGGTCGGATGAGAGATCCGGCAGGGCCATGGCGCTTATTCGATCGCGTGGGATGTTTTTTATCACCACGAAATCAATTAGATCTGGGATCTTTCTGGGGTCTGCAGGCCAATATGTGGGGCTACCAGGAGAGACGTAGTCCAATTTATTGCTCACTTTTATAAGTGCGTTATACAGTTGCCTTCCCTCGGGGGTCACGAGGCGTGATCCCCAGTGCATGTGTTTGGCATTGTAGTCTCCTGCAGCTATGAAGCGATCCACCAGTGTGTTGTAGAAGTCCATGAATTCACCTTCAGAGATAGTAAATCGAGATGGGCAGTAGACAGCGGCAATCCAAAGGTTGCCGTTTCCTGACTGCACATTTATGGACGTGGCTTGCAAGCAATTTGTTGCTAACCTTTGGTGAAAGTGGTGTTTGATGCGTTCTCTGATTAAGATGCCGGTTCCACCGTGGGCTTTGCCATCCGGATGATATGTGCGGTAGAAGGTATAACCTCCTATATGGCAGTTATATCTCCCTGTGAGGTGCGTTTCAACCAGCAGCATGGCGTCGATGTGTTTTCATAAATGACATGAGTTCCATCATACTTTGTTGCATGGTATACATCATAATTTCCAAATTGCTTTGCGGCTGCATCGGGACATGCTGAGTGTTTTCTGAGTGTGGCTTAGCCCTTAGTGGTATTTAGCGGACCGAATGATGATTTGGCTGCCTTGGCGAAAAATACGTCTGGCGTACTTTTTGAGTTATAATACGCATTTTACGTATTTTGTTGACGCTTAGCTGTCGTTCGTTGCATGCGACTCTGTAACTCTTTGTAGCCCGCACAGCCATTGTAGCTTGCCGTATGATTTCTTCCACAGTTGCCACATTTTTTCTTTAAGGGGTCTTCTTTGTTTGCGGGGCAGTTTACGGAGTTGTGGAAGTCTCCGCAGACTGCCCGCAGTATGTCTTTGTGTGTCCATACTCCTGGCAGTTTGTGTATTGTAGAGGGCCGTTGCGTTTGTGTGGTTCTTCCACGGTGATCCTTCGATGCAGTAAGAGCTGCAGCTTGGATCGGGAGCACTTCGTTTTTCTTTAAGGCGTTGCTATCTGGTTCGAGCTCGACCTTGAAGAGTGGTTGCAGCTTTTTATTCCTGTTGATAATGTTGCTGACATTTTTGACATAGAAGCCCTTGGCTTTAAGGGCTTCTTGAATTTCAGAGGGGGCGACGTCGGGTTCTATTCCTTTTAGTACAACTTGCAGTCCCTTGCTGCTTTTTAGTTGGTAGGTGTGGAAGTTCTTTTTTGTTTCCTCCAGGTACTTAGACACAGCTCGGAAGTGTTCTTCGGACTTCGTTTGAGCTTTGGCTTCGTGAATGTCCCCTTTAATAAGTGGAACAACATGGAAATTATCGTCCCCGACCAGCGCAACAATTTTGTTGACCAGGAGCTTTTTTCCCTTATATAAATAGGTGGGGTCTTTGGTTTCTTTTGGGTCTCCTGCTTCTCCTGCTTGGTTGTTCTCCGTCTCTGCTAAGATGAAAAATCGGATATCATTGGAACTCCTAGCTTGGTCGTTGCTTTTGTTGTTTGTTTGTTAATCTGGATGTAGCGAACCATACCGGTCTGTATAGCCATACCGGTCAAATAAGCACTTACACTATCATAACACCAGTTATAAATATATATTTTTCTTTGCGTTACTTCGCGCAAGCTGCTTGTCAATTGTTATTCATGTAGTTTAGACTACTGATTTCAAATGCGTTAATTTGTCCCCACTTTAGATTTGTTAGTTCTTATTTTTCACCGACAAAAGACGGAGAACACCGACCGAAGAAGCCTCGCACTAAAAAACGCGTCCAACTCGTAGAACGGTCTGATAGTGTGTTTGATCTCATATAAGTTAAATTTCCTATTACCTTATGAAAAGAAAGGCAACATTAGTTCCATATGTTGTCTGTGTAGGCGACCCTTTGAAAAATGACAATGAAGCTGCTAAAGCGATGGTTCATTGGTCTTTTAAAATGACTGTCTGAGAGAAACCACTGCACCCGAGCTTATAGGGAATCCAAAAATATTTTTTCACAAAAATACATATCTGCCCAATCAATAGAAAATAATGACTGAAACAACCTCAGTTGAGTTTATGGTCACCAATTTTACTGAATCTAGATACAGACTTAACACGTCTGATTTCTTTTGCAGCTCGAATGAAAAAGAACCGAAGTCGAGCGAAGTTCGAAGTCAATGATACAAATTGCTATTCAAATTCCAAACCTGCATTTGGAAATTGTCGTCAGATACCAGTGTTGATTCTATTTGCATTATCACATGGTATTATATGTCTCAGATAAATTGGTGATGCTTGGCTCAATTTAACCCGAATTCAAAGAAACGCATTCCAATGGTAGCGACTGAAATAATCTAAAAAACGAGTAACTTAATATAACCCTTCATGCACATCAGATATTGATCTAGTGTTTCTAAGCACAGTCTTTAAAGAAATCGCCATGATACACATTAATATCTTATTTGAGGACGCAAAATCTTATTAGGAGCTTTTGACTCCTTAAAAGTATTATGATCCAGGACATATGCATGAACATCCTTAGAGAGAACAGGATAAAAATGAAATATCGACATAGCCGTTAGATTGTTTTTACATACCTCCTGCGCTGACAACAAGTGATCGTGCTGTGTGCGTATATACACATTTTTTCTCTAAAACTCTGAAATCTGGAGACTTCTCCAAATCTTATTTAATTCTTTGTTTTAACTCTACGTACGCAGAATAAAGAAATTGACCAGAATCAAGATCTACCTGAAGACTGTCGTATTCTATCCCATCTTCTATCCTATATTCTATTCTATCTTCGTTCCACAATCTAGATAATGCCTCAGGCACAAAGTGATCCTTCCCATGCCTTTGTGAAATCGTTAACATATATGTTATTTTTTGGGCTTTCGATACGTTTTTAGACATAAACGCTAAAGGTCTTTCTTTACTGTTGACATGTTATTAAACTAGCACAGCACCTATGCCAAAATCACTGAAGATAGAACACATTGAAGATAGAACCTCTCCTGTAAATTCGGATTTTATAATGACAGAGTAGATGTCGGTAATTTCATTAGCCTATCCATAGCTGATTGAGTCACTTCTGTCCATTTAAAAAATTCGTTTGTTTAAAGAATTTTGTTAATCTAGAATGCCTCTTTAGTGTGGTTTGGTAGAAATCTCCTCTATCAACCACATACTCCTAGAAATTAGCTTATCTTTTTAATACTTTTTAGAGTTTAACAGTTCCGAATACACGAAATCTTGAGTGAACCGGTGGATAATCCTCTATATCCGATAACAAAACCTAACTAACTTTTTATTTTAAAAAGAAATCACTTTTAGACAGATTCAAGGTTAAATTAGCTTTCTTAAACTGCTAAGCAAATCTGACCAATGCTGATAAATGTTCTGCGAAGATTTCAGATATAATGAATAGATCTTCTATATAGCTAAACACACAATGAGGTAAATCTAGAGAAATCAACTCATCCATTAGTCTACACATTGCGGAAGATGCTAAACACACAATGAGGTCAATCTGGACCCTTTTGAACTAATTATGTGCAAAAACAACTAATATTATATTATATAAAAATGGCACTGTGGCTTAACTCTACAATGTGTCGTATGTGTCGAGGATTCGAAAAACTATAGAAAACACTAATTTGTGCCTCTGTTTCAAAATACCAATATGCTTACATCTACGAAAAGTATTTCTATTTATTGTAGCATTGAAGAGTTGAGTCTTAAGAGTTGCCCCGTTCTTTCAGTTTTTTTTTTTTGGCGATGTTGATATTTGTGGCATAGTGGTTTAAACATGTCTATCTGCCAGAAAGTCTTTCGACAGGTGGTCTTTTTGGACGCAGTTCCATCTAGTATTCAACTTTCCGAATCCATTTTCAATTCAGGTACTTCAACCATATATTCACGATAATCTCCTGAGTCACTTGACTATGCTTGAAGTTGCCCTATACGTCCAGTCTCACGTCCTTGGGTCAATCTTCTCAATTGCGCAGCCGAATAAATTTCTTCAAACAATAGTCGATCGTTTAAATATAACAGCAACTGTTTATAAACTAAACTAAACTAAAATGATTCCTAACTCTCACTTGGTTTACGTTTTCGAGCATGAATTTGTTCACTAATTTCGTTCTTTCTACTTATATTGGGCACGAATCGCATGGCAAAATTATTGCAAATGAGATTTTAGCTTGTTTGTGATAACGTTAATACCAAGATCAATTTCTTGATCTTGCCTTACCTGTCTAATGATACACCTATCTAATGACTCGAAATCATCTAGCAAATTCTATTACGTCAAAATGCTAATGCGAAATTAACCTTCTTTGTTTGGCAAGCCACTTGGAGATCCATCGAGTTTCCCAGTTTTGAATAGTATTTAAAATTTTTCAGTTGAGAATATCTATGGCGATGATAATAATTAATTCGGTTGCATGACCGTGTGCGATTTGCATCGTTTGAATCTTGATGAACTGCATTAGCGGTGAATCATCTGGACCAGCAATGGGCACATTCTTGTTTAGGGCTTTAACAGATTTACTCTGAGCAATAATACAGAGTAAGCGAAAGAATAATAAAAATAAGAAGAAGGACACGCACAAAGAGTCATTGCTCGAGACCAGAGCTAACAAGCAAAACACAAACAACTATTGTCTTTTTTTCCTGTGTTTTTTACGTGTTTCAGTTTTACACACGAGATCACCATAAGCGTATTCAAGGCTCGGGTCTCGACAATAAGTCTTTAAATTACTAGGATTACTCTTTGACACCATTTCATTTAATAAAACAAGTAAGAAAGCTACTGTCGAGTTTGCTCGACTGTGAGATACCCGCAACCCAATTTTACCATCAAAATATTATATTTTTAAAAAATATACTAAAAAAATACTTAAAAAAATATACTAAAATTATACCAAAATTTTGTTTGTTCGAAATTATTAGCTTGGCGGCACTTTAGTTGGTTTATAATTTCTTAAAACCTTGTGTTTTTTATCCGGTTGTAACAAAGTTCGCAGAGATTATTAAGATGGTGATTAGCATTGTGCGTACCAAAATTAAACGTTCTAGGTTTAAAACTACGCTTGCAATTCGGTTTAATTAGATTTACGGGGGCGGAAGTGGGCGTGGCCAAAATCAAAGACAAACTTGATCTGCGTGCAATAATTATACACACTATTCCGAAAATTTGGTTGCTCTATCTCTTCTAGTTCCTGAGATCTAGGTGTTCATACGGACAGACGGACATAGCTATATCGTCTCGGCTGTTGACGCTGATCAAGAATGTATATATTTTATGGGGTCGGAGATGCTTCCTTCTGCCTGTTACATACATTTTCGGTCGGCACAAAGTTATAATACCCTTCTACCTTTGGGCAGACGGGAATAAAAAGAATAAAATAATAATAATAATAACTATTCTTAACTACGAGCTAAAGTTTGTACAAGTAATGTTTTTATTTGAAAGTAGTGTTAGTATTGTTAACAAGGTTAGAGAATTTACCAGAACTTACACGTAAAATACTAAAAGGATTGTAACTGGCATAGTTAGTACTACAACGGGAAAGAAAGAGGGGACGAAAATTTCTAGTCCTTCTGACCGGAACGGCAAAGCTAATCTGGCTTGTCAACTGCAAGGAGTCAATTTCGCCAATGATTTTTCTATGTAGAAACACTACACCTAGCATAATTCTATGGTCAGAAAGAGAAGGAAAGCTTAGTAATAAAAGTCTACTACGATACGAAGGCATTTTAATAGTGAGATTCCAGCTAAGACCACGAAGAGCAAAAAGAAGAAATTGTTTCTGCACTGATTCAAGCCTATCTAAATGAAATCTAAACTGGGGAAAGGGAAAACTTAAGTTATCTAAATAAACATTATTGAGTTAACTACAAAGGCCTCGTACATTTTGATAGCCAAGCAGGAGAGAAGAAGTAAGTTTTTTGAGCTATCAGATGGAATTTGAGGCTTAGAGGAATTAGTGGTAACATTTGGAAGTAAAATCGGTGGCCGATTTTTCTTTTTATTTACATACTCTTTAATAATTAAGTATTCCGGCCAAAAGTCTTTGCAACAAATTTTACTAAAATGCTCGGCAGGAACACTTATTTTGAAAGATGCGATTTCCTGATCATATGAGAAATTAAATTTTTCCACCTTTAATGATGCTCGAATTTTGGACCGAATAAAGGTCCTAACGTCGTCAGATGGCGTATTAGGGGCAAGCCTAGAAACAAATATTTGTTTCATAGGTGGGACACCTACTATAGTGTTCTGAGCAACTGTAACAGAAGTCGAGATAGGAGCATCTGTACTAGCAGGTAGAACATTAGGTACATTATAAGGTTGATCATATTGAGTTTCTGCAACATTAACAACTACTGCGGGTACCCAGACTGAAACGGGATCAAAACAAATGACATCCATGGGAACAATGTCATTGTCGGCAATCATGGACACTGAGGAGTGTCGAGGGGTGGGAGACGTAAATGACATAAGATTAGTAGGAACGGAAGAGTTATTAACCAGTTCAGGGACATCAAGTTCGATTGGGCCAATGGACAAACGAGCATTAGGTTTTTTACGCTTTGGAGACTCGGTTAAAAGCTTCATGCCCTTAAACCCAGAGTCCAAAGTTGCGAAACTATCCATAAGTTTTTGGAAACCTGCGGAAAGATCACCAAAGCCTTGCTTCGTCTGATGTATGAGTCCCGCAACATCCCTGTATGACTCACATGTCCATATTAAACCAGATTTTGAGCCAATTAGGTCGACTATACGGCCGGCGAAGCCAGCACAATTATAATGTGAAACATTGTCACAGAGCTAGCAGCAAACGAAACCCATTTTTGCACTTGCTGGTACACGGCATCTTTTATTATAGCAGACAAACATACTGCAGGTTTTTAATGCAAATAAAAATTAAATGAAACCAAAAATTGAAATAAGAATAAAATTTGTGTTAATAACAGGGTATTACGACGCTGATATCTACTTACAGCAATCACGAAATCACAATCGCGGGCGTGACGAAAACAGAGGAAAGAATACTCAAAACAGCCAACAACACAAAACAGCCATGCACAAAGAGCACAAAGATCGCGAGAGCGGAAAGAACGCAATATGTTATGATACACCAACAATGTAGCAGTTCAAAACAGAATACAAATTTACTGTAAGCACTCGCAAACAGAAAATTAAGCCTCACTAATTGTTGATATATTAAAACACCAAAATTATTATAAAATATTAAATGTAATTACACTTTGACAAAACACACCGACGTCTAGCACAGGTATTGTTAGTTTGCAATAAATATTTTCTAATAACAAGGCGGAGGAAGGGTGACATCACAAATGTTAGTTTGACAGCAAAAAAAAAAACACGTCCGAATGCGAGTGCGAAAGCGAGCGAGTTCTACTAAAGAAATATACTTAAAGTATACCAAAATTTTCTTTGTTCGAAATAATTAGCTTGTCGGCACTTAAGTAGGTTTATTGAACACCGTTATTATGTCACGGAGTGACATAGCAACTAACTAGGTGCAGCTGCACCTGATTACGCCTTACAAAAGTAATTATTTAATAACTTCTGTGTTTTTTATCCGATTGCAACCAAATTTTCAGAGATTATTAAAATAATGATTAGTATTGAAAGTAAGTAGTTTAAAATTACGCTTGAAATTCGTTTTTTCGATGTACAACAATAAGACACACTGTCCCGAAAAATTTGTTGACCTATATCTTATAGTCTCTGAGATCTAGGTGTTCATACGGACAGACGGACATGGCTATAACGTCTCTGCTGTTGACGCTGATCAGGAATATATATACTTTATGGGGTCGGAGATGCTTCCTTCTGCCTGTTACATACATTTTCGGTCGGCACAAAGTTATAATACCATTCTACCCTTTGGGTAGGCGGGTATAATTATTGAATTGAAATGAATAAAATAATATGGTTAATCTTTGAATGACGCAAATTTTAGGATCCAAAAGTTGTAAAGTAAACTATAATGTAAACTATATTTGTAACGTTAACATTTTACTACGTGCATCGTAAATTTTGTTGTTTTCACAGAAGATCAAATATCCTGCTTACTCTTTTAGAGGAGAGTGCTAGTATGGCCACTGGACTGTAAGAGAAAATGTAGTTGTTCACTGCTCTACTCCACTTCTCAAGGATCAGACGGCAGCAGAACTCGATGGCATGAACCTCAGATTGGAACTGTGGGCCATTTGCCCATAGCAATTGAGGATTTGGGTCCATAGATCCCAGCTCCAACCCTCTGATCAGTCTTTGACCCGTCGGTATACCAATGGATACTGTGGGGGTCGCTGATGTGGTTGCCAGTGTCTCAGTCCTTCCGGTCCGGGATGAGGGTTCTGAATTTAGCACCAAATAAAAGTTCCTTTATCATAGTATCTGATCTAGACTAGCATGTCCTGATTCGGTAGCTAGAAGCCCTGATTGGAGCTTGATTCTAAGAAGGCTTATAGCTGCGACTTCTCTAATTTGGATATGCAGCGGAGTCAGATTCAGTATCGATTCTATTACTGCGTTGGTACAGGTACGAAGTGAACCTATCAGTGAGAGGCACAGCAGCCTGTGCAGTTTATTGAATTTGCTGATGGCAGTGACCTGCGTAACCTTTCGCCACCACACAATATCAGTGTAGGTGACGAGGGGTCTGACCATCGTGGCACCAGATGGTGCAGGATTTGAAACCCCAGATTCTATCAAAGAATCTCCTGCAAGCCCACATGACATGAGTCGCCTTAGTGAGATGGGAGTTCCAATTTAGTTTTTTATCAAGGGTTACCCCTAGATATTTGACCTCGTTGGATAGCCTCACAGGGGAGCCGCTTACAGATAATTAACCAATGCCAACGGAGTAGCGCCTAGTGAAGGGAATTATAACAGCCTTTTGCGATTTTGTGGTTGCATCAAATCTCTTACGGTGCTGGCGGTCACTATTAGCGTCAGGTCGTCAGTATAGCTGATTGCTTCAACGCCCTGCTCGGAGAGTAAGACTAGTAGTTCTTCAATTACTAGGGACCCAAGTAGGGGGAGTAGTACCCCTCCCTGAGGACAGCCTTTGACTGCATTAATGCAAGCAGTCGTGGAGTCTAAGGTGTAAGTGATTATCCGGTGTTTGAGCATAGCATCAATCCGCCGGATCAAGGGACGGGCAGTTCCTCTACGCTCTAGAGCAGTAGAGATGGACCCGTAGCCGGTATTATCAAAAGCACCTTCTATATCTAGAAGGAGCATAAAGCAATGTTCTTAGAAACGAATGCTCTCTCAATTTTCTCCACTAACCTGTGCACAGCGACCTCCGTCGATCTACCGGCTATGTACGCAAACTGCATGAGATGCAGAGGTGTCGACGTCTGCAGAGAGCACCGAATGTGCATATCTATAAGCCTTTCCGCCGTCTTAAGCAGAAAGGAAGTAAGACTGCTCGGCCGATAGGACTTAGGCTGGTCAAGCGGATGATTCCCTTGCTTGGGATGAATACCACATTTACTCTCCTTCAAGAGATGGGTATGTATCCCTAAGTAAAACTAGCTCTAGAAAGGCCGAGCAGTGGATCATCGCGACTGGAAAAATCTGGATTCGCCACAGAACGCGGGAAGTGGACTTGTAGTAGAAGCTCAAGTGTTTCCCTGCGATCTTGAGTGAAATAGCTATCTGCTCTTTTAAGAAGCCCTATTCCATTAGACGACCCTTTGCCCAATACATTATGGAGTCTCGCTGCCTCTGGCAACGATTCTATGGTACCACAGTAGCTGCGCCATGTTTCGCGTTTAGCTCCTCTAACGCTTTTGTTGTAGTTGGTGAGACGCTATAGACGCCTATAGACGACCCAACTAGCACGGTTAGATTTAGCCTTATTAAATAGGCTTCTAATCCTCCTTCTAAGTACAGCCAGTTCCTTATTCCACCATGGAATTTTACGGTTGACCTTTAGGGACCTCCGGACTCTATCTCATAGATAGATTTAGGATTGCTACCCAATACGTCTGCTTATAAAGCTACTGAGGTTTTGAAAAGCTCCCAAGTCGTCTTTTTGGGACAGAAGGAGTTTGGGCGAATCTTGACTTAGCCAGGATGGTCAAACCTGATGTGCTGATGGTCTGACAATGTGGCTTCGTCTGTAACCCGCCAGTTGACAAGTGAACTCGCTATTGCGTTGGCGATTAGGGTGAGATCTAAAACCTCTTCCCTAATGGCATTAGTAAAAGTGGGATTACACCCTATGTTAGCTACATCTAATTGACTAAGAGAGACTGACCGCGTTTGCTGATGTCGCGGCTCCCCCAGATCGTGTGATGTGCATTAGCATCATAACCGATCGCGAGTGGCTTGTTGTTGCGAGAAATCTACAAGTCGCTGGACCTCTGCTGGGGGTACTTCCCCCACTTCACCCGGGAAGTATGCAGAGATCACAACTTCCCGTCCACAGTGGCTACCTCAATAGCCGTTGCCACCAGGTTTCTGAGGATGAAGTTGGTTATCCAAAAGAATAGCAGTGCGAGGGGCACCTCCCAAACGGTCATACACCAACTTACATGATCCACATGATAGTCCACGTATATGGCCACCGATCAACTATGGTTCTTAGACGAGAGCCAGGTTGATTTGATCATCACATACGACCCTGCACAATATGGCCGACGCTCCTCTGACGTCGTGCAGGTTCGCCTGGAGCACTTTAATTCTGCTCATTCTCCCTCCTAATGGCGGTCGTGAAAAAGCCACTTGCCTTGCCCCCCGATAGTCATTACCACAAATACTCTTCGGTGGTCTAGACGAGACACTCGGGGGAGGTCGCCTTGCGACCCCGCTCACGGAAGGCACCCTTGCGGGTGGGTTGCGGCCCGAGTTGCTGGCATTGGGTCTGGCCGAGGCACCTCTGACGGTCGAATGGTGACCACACGTCACACGCCTAGTTGGGTCCTTCGGAGCCGTGACCACGATGGCCGGTGGGGTATGGGAAGGAACATTGGGTACCGATCCGGCCGCAGCGCTGGTGGAGGCCACAGGGTCAGCCACTGCTGATATCTCAGAGGGCACCACTGGCGCAGTTGCCGGAGGGGCACTGGCAGGAGAGGGAACGGGTGAGGATGGGGATGGAGCTGAATTCTTAAGGATCAGCTTGACTCTGCCATAGCAGAATTTCACCCTTCCTTGGCACTCCGTCAGAGCCCTGTACGTCAACCAACATTGCGAGGTGAGTCGTAGTGCTGTTCAGGCTATGTTGCACCACCCGCCACAGCTTCGGGAAGAAGCTGTTTGCATTCTGGAGCCCAATGTAGTCCAGGATAGTCGCAGTAAACTCAGCGCTACCGGGAAAATAACCGTGAATGAGGTGAGCCTTGGGAAACTCCGTTTCCTCCAGCAGTTTTATGTCAAGGGCGCTGATGGACCTGATGTGTCCAACAGCTCCCCTGACCCAATTGGCAGTGCTGTTATCCTCGCACCTGGGCTAACATATGGTGTGGAGTGCAACAGCACCGCTTTTAGTATGCTGAACTTCAACGTAGAAAACTGCTCCGCTGAGAGTGTTTGGATGAATCAGCCGCAGTGAAGCCCAATTTCACGCTGCTAACTACTTGGCTGAAGAGTGGCTGCGTGGACTCCTAATGAGTCTTTTTCGGCCTGTTTGAAGAGCTAGTAAGCTCGACGATGGTATAGTCAGCGCGCGTCCGGTTTGAACCCTTCGCGAGTGCAGCTTTCTCGCGGCCGAAGCATCGTCAGCAAAGCGGATTCGATCGCAGTCAGCTTCCTCGTCGGAGGACAATACCTCGACGGGTTGCTGGCGGACTGAACCGCTATTGGACGAAAGTTCAGCACTAGCGAACCCTGTGCCCAAGGGAGTTCGTGGCCTATCCGGGAAATACTAGAGTCGAGACCCGTAGTATTGGGGGTGGAAGCCAGCAGCCTACTGGCTGCAGTGCTGGTGTAGGGGTCAGCCGTGAAGACATCGCGCAGAGATGATACTATTGAAGCCGTATCAGACTTTTCTGTTTTAAAATTTTGATCCATAAAATTGATCCCACGAGTTGGCGGGAAGGGAAGGTCATCCACGGTATAGCCGGCGTATCGTGGAAAGTCTAAATGAATTTGGAGGACGACAGGTATCCAGAGTCCGCATACTAGAGACCGGGCTACCCCCCATGCATCCATCACCATCCAGCGTATACTATGCCGCCTTGGATTGAGGTGATTTATAGATTCACGATCTTCTCCCGACTACAATTAGTCAACACGCCTAGCAGAGATATGACCGTGCTAGCGGCCTGCCTCTAGCCGCCCTCGCGTGGAAAGCATAGCCGCACTTCCGACAGTAGAAGCAAGGACGGTACGTGCCCCAGCCAATACTAGGATTACATGTTGATCCCCTTGCTGCCTCTTGCGCCTGACGGCCGTACTGGCAAATATTTTGAATGGCACAATATGGAAGTTTGATGATCATCTTCAGGTTTATTAGATCGTAGCCAGGGCTCATACGATTTTACCGGTGGGCTGGTGATCTATTAGATTGGCATTCTCGTCGAAGGCGGCACTTTTCCAAAACAAGGTGATCGATTTGAACATTCGTCTTTCGTTATATATAATGCACAGTATGTCTTTCTAGGGTTGAGGCATGGGCTGTTTCTTATTTCTTGTAAAAGCAAAGTCCATCAAGTGTGGTACCTTTCTGGGGTCCGTTGGCCAATATTAAGCTTATTGCTTACTTTTATAATTGTATTTTACAATTGTTTTCCCTTGGGGGTAACAAGACGAGAACCCCAGTGCGTATGCTATAAAACGATCACCTAGTGTGTTGAAGATATCGAAAAGCGAGGTGGGCAGTGTTGTGGTATGCGCAAATAGCGAGTGTTCACTGCAGGTCAATAAATTTTAAAAACTAATGACAAAATGTTTACGTAAACAAACGAACTCAAGTACAATAAACTCAAGTGTAATACGAGCGGCACTTGAGGACCACCCGGCATAAGTTCAGGGTGAGCGTTTACAAGTTGACCGCTGAGCTAAGCATAACGTGAGCGCACTTGTCACATCTACCCCGACGTAATTTATTTAAACATAAAAATGCATATGTTCTGGCGTTCTCGGCAGCGCTGCTCCGCGGCATAGTTTTCATTATTAATTGTAAAATATCTTTAAGACATTCATTGTAAAAACTCTAAATGGAGCGGAACGTTTTCACGTTTCCGAAATAAAAGAAGACTTATTTACAAATCCCAAATTGTATTCAACTTCACTTGGTGACTAAGATATTCAACTTTACATGGCGACCGTGACATGGTTCAATGGATCCCAGTAACATGAAAAACATCCCAAACAACTGGATACTTGAAGAAGACCACTGGATAGTACAAAAATAAACGAAGCACTGGAGGACATAGATGACGATAAATGAAATTGCATACGTCAAATACTGAGTGAGTCGAGCAAAAGTGATGAAGAGTAAAAAACGCGGTGGCCTAAAAGGGAAAATGTGTGCTATTGCACATAAAGTGGCCAATCTTTGGTCAACAAACCCCTCCACCTTGGTCAACGGCAGAGAAATTAACAGCCGAACTCGACCACTTAAAAAGCGTCTTGACAAACAAAAACTCACAAACTGAAACTCGCTCACTACAAATAAAAACCATAAACAGTGACATAAAGTTAAAACCTCCACCACCTACAGAAATTTCAAAGAGGGTCAAGAAATGTCCAAACTGTGAAGGAGTCTGGAGCTCGTACTGCGAGGGAACTTGATATCTACCCAAGGACAGCAGCGAGGGAGTGTCAGCATGCCCAGTTGACACAAAGAGGAACAACTAAGAAGACAATCAACAGCCAAGAAGACAATCAATTTTTTTTTTTATGGCCAATAAAAGCTATATAAAATGTAGGCAGGATAAATGTCATTTAGCTATAACTTCATTAGTAAAACAAATAATAGTATAATAAATAAGCAAATAGCAAAATAAATCAATATGGGATTAGCAGATGTTAAATCTGTAGATTCCACAGCTAATGTAATAAACAAAATAGAGTCAACGTAGTTAGATCTTGACTGGATTACAATTATATTAATCATAATTGCCCTTTTGATAGCAAATGCAGTAATAAAAATCTACAAGCTAAACAATAAATGTTTAAAAAAGAAATATAGTGGCAGGCCCGATGGCTTAGAGACCATCTAAACAAATGTTTAAACTAACGATGAGAATATAAATAAAGACAAATTTTAATTGCACAAAAATGCTTTCAATAAATGATGGATTGGCAACAATTAATAGCCACCATAAATGAAATTAAAGAAAGATTGAATAAATCATACAAATGTTTGTCTCAAATAGACCGATTCAACAAGCAACTGCAAATAAACATTCAGCAGTTTTAGTAGATTGCTTCAATGAAGCAAGATCCTTAATTTATGAACAAAGAGGGAAATTAGACAAGAAACAGTGGACATCAGTGTCCAAATTTTTGATCAAACTAAGAACAAACGTAATAACTATAAAAGAAAGGTACAATTTAAATATTTGTATACCAACAGTATTAAATTTCCCATTAATATTAGAATTTAGTGAGGGAACAACTGTATCATTAAGTGATTCCGAATTAGAAATCAAAGAAGAAGATCTAACGATACCAGCGGTATTAAAAGTACCGGAAGAATTACAATTAGAAGACGAAGATCAAGAAACAGTTACAATGGCATTGGCAGATAATAACGCAGCCATGAGGCAGTATGTGAGAGAAGTCTCTAGCTCGGTACCAGAGTTCGATGGACAAAAATTGAATCTTCAAAAATTAATAATGGCACTCAACATAGTGGACCTTACAAAAGGAATATACGAGAACATTGCAGTGCAAGTAATGAAATCAAAAATAAACGGCACAACATTTAACTTGGTAGTTAATGAAACAACAATCCAAGGAATAATTCATAAATTGGAAACTTCAATAGTTGGAGAAACTTCACAAGACATCAGAGCAAAATTGGAAACGGAACAGCAAAGAGGCAAAACAGCGACACAATTCACTACTGAAATAGATAACGTACGCAAACTATTAGAAGCGTCGTATATCGATGAAGGTTATCAAGCTGAACAAGCCACCAAATTGAGTACCTGAGAAGCTATTGATATCATGATCAAAATATCAGAAAACGAAAGTGTAAAGTCCACGCTAGAAAATGGTTCGTGCAAAACAATGGATGAAGCCATAGGTGCGTACCTTAAAACCAGTACAAGAATGACATGGACATGTGAACCATGTTATGTATGCCAAAAGAGGTTTTTCCAATAGAGGCCAGGGTTACAGAGGTAACGGTCGCGGCAGAGGCAATGGCCGCTATTATAATGGAAACAATAACAATGGTTACAATAACCGCAATAATGGCTAAAACAACAGCTACTAAAATAACAGCTACCAAAGCAACAACTACAACAACAATAGAGGTCATGGAAACAATAGAGGCAACAACAGCGACAACCAGAATAGAAACAATTCTGTAAGAGTTGCACAACATGCTTCGGGAAACTCCCAAACCCCTTCAGATACACAGCAACAGAAAAAGTATATGCAATTAATCTCGGATTAACCATATTTGTTTCATTTAACAACATACAAACAGGAAAGAAACTAGTATTTCTGATTGATACAGGAGCAGATATATCAGTTTTAAACGAAAACAGCGATAACTACGACAATATTCAAAGTAATAACTTAATAAATATACAAGGTATTAGTCAGGAAATAATTAAATCTAAATCTTTAATTAAATTAAAGCATTCATTGAGATACAGACAGGTAAATATATTATTCCTCACAACTTCCATATTCTAAATCAACAATTTCCAATACCATGTGACGGAATATTAGGCATAGACTTCATTGAAAAATTTAACTGTCTATTAGACTTCAAACCAACAGAAGATTGGTTAATACTACATCCTAATAATTTAAAATTTCCTATCTATGTCAAAATATCATATGACTCAGGTAATAATACTATATTGTTACCAGCTAGATCACAAGTAATAAGAAAAATTAATATAACTTCAGTTGAAGATAAAAATATATTAATACCAAATCAAGAAATAAGGTGTTTATATTGCAAATACAATTTCAAACACTGAAAATGCTTATATACGTATATTAAATTCAACAAACTCTAATCAATTAATTAACATAGGCAACATAGAATACCAGTCACTTTCGAACTACGAAATAGTTCAAAATAACCCAGGAAAAAGAAAACAAACTGTCATGTCTAAATTGTCAAAAAACTTTCCACAACAATTTAAATCCACATTAAAAGAATTATGTAGTAAATATACAGATATATTTAGTTTTACAATGGAACCAATATCAGCAAATAATTTCTATAGCCAAAAACTTAGATTAAAAGATGAAGAACCATCGTATATAAAATATTATAGAAACTCTTAAAGTCAAGTAGAAGAAAGTCAAGCTCAAGTTCAGAAGTTAATAAACGACAAAATAGTTGAACCATCAGTATCAGAGTACAACAGCCCAATTCTATTAGTACCAAAGAAATCTCTTCTAGATTCAGATAAAAAGAAATGGCGATTAGTAATTGACTATTGAATTGACTAATTGAATTTTTCTGATAAATTTCCACTCCCCAGAATTGATGACATTTTAGATCAGCTAGGTAGATCTAAATACTTTTCATGCCTTGACTTAATGTCAAATTGAACTGGAAGAAAATTCAAGAAATATAACGTCATTTTCAACCAACAACGGTTCATATCGTTTCACGCAAATACCATTTGGTTTAAAAATAGCACCTAATTCTTTCCAGAGAATGATGACAATAGCATTTTCTGGGCTAAAACCTTCGCAAGCATTGCTTTATATGGATGATTTAATAGTCATAGGTTGTTCTGAAAAACATATGATTAAGAACATCCAGAAAAATGTTCATTTTTTAGGCATGAAGTCACATTTTTAGGACATAAATGCACTGATAATCTTGCCTGATGACAAGAAATACGACGTCATCAAAAATTATCCAATTCCACAAGATGCGGACAGTGCTAGACGTTTTGTAGCATTTTGTAATTATTTCAGAAAATTTATTAAAAACTTCGCCGACTATTCACGGCACATAACAAGTATGTAAAAAGAATGTACCTTTTGAGTGGACAGAAGACTGTCAAAAAGCATTTTTACATTTGAAAAAACAACTAATGGAACGAACTATTTTTCAATATCCAGATTTAAGCAAAGAATTTTGCATAACAACTGATGCAAGTAAGCAAGCGTGTGGTGCAGTTTTATCTCAAAACCATAATGGCCACCAACTCCCAGTTGCTTACGCATCTAGATCATTCACAAAGGGCGAGAGTAATAAAAGTACTACTGAACAGGAGTTAGCAGCCATACATTGGGCAATAACCCACTTTAGACCTTATATTTATGGTGAACATTTTACTGTCAAAACAGACCATAGACCACTCACCTACTTATTTTCAATGGTTAACCCTAGTTCAAAACAAGTATGAAATTTACTGTCGAGTGTGTTCGACCGTGAGATACCCGCCGCCCAATTTTACCATCCAAATATTATATTTTTCAAAATATACTGAAAAAATACTAAAAAAATACACTAAAAAATACCAAGATAATATATCAACATTTTCTTTGTTCGAAATTATTAGCTTGGCGGCACTTTAGTTGGTTTATTGAACACCATTATTATGTCGCGGAGTGTCAAAGCAACTAACTAGGCAGCACTAGCAGTTGCACCTTATAAAAGTAATATCTTAATAACTTCTGTGTTTTTTATCCGATTGTAACCAAATTCGCAGAGATCATTAAGATGGTGATTTTTATTGTGCGTACCAAAACTGAACGTTATAGGTTTAAGACGACGCTTGCAATTCGGTTTTATTCGATTTACGGGGGCGGGAGGGTGCGTGGCCAAAATCAAAAACAAACTTGATCTGCGTGCAACAATAAGACATACTGTCGCGAAAAATTTGTTGCTCTATCTCTTATAGTCTCTGAGATCTAGGTGTTCATACGGACGGACGGACAGATGGACATGGCTATATCGTCTCGGCTGTTGAAGCTGATCAAGAATATATATACTTTATGGGGTCGGAGATGCTTCCTTCTGCCTGTTACATACATTTTCGGTCGGCACAAAGCCATAATACCCTTCTACCCTTTGGGTAGGCGGGTATAAAAATACTAAAAACAAGTAAGAAAGCTATAGTCGAGTTTGCTCGACTGTGAGATACCCGCCACCCAATTTTACCATCAAAATATTATATTTATATAATAGTATAAAAATATACTAAAAAAAAATATACTAAAAATACCAAAATAATATATCAAAATTTTCTTTGTTCGAAGTTATTAGCTTGGCGGCACTTTAGTTGGTTTATTGAACACCATTATTATGTCACGGAGTGTCATAGCAACTAGCTAGGCAGCACAAGCAGTTGCACGTGGTAACGCCTTATAAAAGTAATATCTTAATAACTTCTGTGTTTTTTATCCGATTGTAACCAAATTCGCAGAGATCATTAAGATGGAGATTAGTATTGTGCGTACCAAAATTGAACGTTCTAGGTTTAAAACGACGCTTGCAATTCGGTTTTATTCGATTTACGGGAGCGGGAGGGGGCGTGGCCAAAATCAAAAACAAACTTGATCTGCGTGCAACAATAAGACATACTGTCCCGAAAAATTTGTTGCTCTATCTCTTATAGTCTCTGAGATCTAGGTGTTCATACGGACAGACGGACAGACGGACACGGCTATATCGTCTCGGCTGTTGACGCTGATCAAGAATATATATACTTTATGGGGTCGGAGATGCTTCCTTCTGCCTGTTACATACATTTTCGGTCGGCACAAAGCCATAATACCCTTCTACCCTTTGGGTAGGCGGGTATAAAAATATACTAAAATAATATACCAAAATTCTCTTTGTTTGAAATTATTAGCTTGGCGTCACTTTAGTTGGTTTATTGAACACCATTATTATGTTACGGAGTGTCATAGCAATTAACTATGTCACGGAGTGTCATAACAATTAACTAGGTGCAGCTGCACTTGGTAACGCCTTATTAAAGTAATTTCTTAATAACTTTTGTGTTTTTTATCCGATTGTAACCAAATTCGCAGAGATCATTAAGATGGTGATTAGTATTGTGCGTACCAAAATTTAACATTTATTAACATTAAAATGACTCCTGTAATTCGGTTTTATTAGATTTACGGGGGCGGAGGGGGGCGTGGCCAAAATCAAAAACAAACTTGATCTGCGTGCAATAATTACACACACTATTCCGAAAGTTTGGTTGCTCTATCTCTTATAGTCTCTGAGATCTAGGTGTTCATACGGACATACGGACAGACGGACATGGCTATATCGTCTCGGCTGTTGACGCTGATCAAGAATATGTACACTTTATGGGGTCGGAGATGCTTCCTTCTGCCTGTTACATACATTTTCGGTCGGCACAAAGCCATAATACCCTTCTACCCTTTGGGTAGGCTGGTAAAATTAACACGAATGAGACTTGAATTAGAGGAATATAATTTCATAGTAGAATATCTGAAGGGAAAAGAAAATTTTGTAGCAAATGCGTTATCAAGAATAACCATCAAAGAATTAAAAGACATTACTAGTAATATGATGAAAGTAACGACACGATTTCAAAACAGACAAAAACAATGCCAAGAGAAAGAACATACAATAATAGAATTGCCAATGCAATCTATTCAAGAAGCTTCAAATCCCAACATATATGAAGTAACCAATAACAATGAAGTAATAATAATAATTCTCTATGTTTGTTAAAACATGGCAAGGAAGTAATTGCAAGATACGATGTTAGCGATTTATATACTAAAGGAGTTCTTGACTTAGGTCAGTTTTTCCAAAGGATTGAAAAGCAAGCCGGTATACATAAAATCAGCCAACTCAAAATGGCACCGTGGGAAAATATATTTAAATACATATCAATTGAAGATTTTAAAAGAATGGGAAACAAGATATTAAAAAATATAAAAGTATCGCTACTCAACCCGGTGACCTTAGCAAAAAATAATAAAGAAATAGAAACTATATTGTCAACATTACATGATGACCCAATACAAGGAGGTCATACTGGCATAACGAAAATCTTGACCAAGGTGAAAAGATATTATTATTGGAAAAATATGTCAAAGTACATAAAAGAGTACATAAGAAAATGTCAAAAATGGCAAAAATCCAAAACAACAAAACACACAAAGACACCAATGATTATAACAGAAACACCAGAACATGCTTTTGATAGAGTAATAGTGGATACGATCGGTCCATTACCAAAATCAGACAACGGGAATGATTATGCTGTCACTTTTATTTGTGATTTAATAAAATACTTGGTTGCAATTCCAAATAAAAGTGCAAACGTTGTAGCAAAAGCAATATTTGAATCATTATACCCGCCTACCCAAAGGGTAGAAGGGTATTATGGCTTTGTGCCGACCGAAAATGTATGTAACAGGCAGAAGGAAGCATCTCCGACCCCATAAAGTATATATATTCTTGATCAGCGTCAACAGCCGAGACGATATAGCCATGTCCGTCTGTCCGTCTGTCCGTATGAACACCTAGATCTCAGAGACTATAAGAGATAGAGCAACAAATTTTTCGCGACAGTATGTCTTATTGTTGCACGCAGATCAAGTTTGTTTTTGATTTTGGCCGCGCCCCCTCCCGCCCCCGTAAATCGAATAAAACCGAATTGCAAGCGTCGTTTTAAACCTAGAACGTTCAATTTTGGTACACACAATACTAATCTCCATCTTAATGATCTCTGCGAATTTGGTTACAATCGGATAAAAAACACAGAAGTTATTAAGATATGACTTTTATAAGGCGTTACCACGTGCAACTGCTAGTGCTGCCTGGCTAGTTGCTATGACACTCCGCGACATAAGAATGGTGTTCAATAAACCAACTAAAGTGCCGCCAAGCTAATAACTTCGAACATAAGAAAATTTTGATATATTATTTTGGTATTTTTAGTATATTTTTTTAAGTATATTTTTATACTATTATCTATATATATAAAAATCAATTGCTGTTCGTTAGTCTCGCTAAAACTCGAGAACGGCTGAACGGATTTATCTTATCTTGGTCTTGAATTATTCGTGGAGGTCTAGGGAAGGTTTAAAAGGTGAGAAAAATTCGAATAATTTCCGCGAAAACCCTAAAAACAGCCCTTTTCCCATTCAAAAAAAGTGTTGCCTACCCAAAGAACAATTTAGGGCAGTAAAAAAGTCGAACGACAAGTAGGCTGCGTTCATCAAGCCTGGACAAAAAAATCGAACGACAAGCAAGCCTAGATATTTTATTTGGAAATCGTAATACGGATTTGCAACACACATGCTTCATTGAATTCTAAGATTTTGTGAGAGTTCAATCGTACTTCTATATATATAAAAATTGACAAATTTTATTTGGAAAAAAATTGACAAATTTTATTTGAAAATTTTATTTTGGAATATTATTTTCGTGTTACGGATTTTCGAACGACAAGCAAGCCTGGATATTTTATTTTTATTTGGAAAAAAATCCTCAAAACAGCTCTGAATTTAAATTGGAAAAATCGTTTTTAGCAACAAACTCCAACACCAAAGGAGGCTCTGAAGGCCGAAATCGAAATTATACGTGTATGTTTTTTCATTCGCTGTGCATCGTTCATTGAGTGATTTTTAGAAATAAATAAAATAATTAAAATAAAATAAAATAAATAAAATAAATAAAATAAATAAAATAAATAAAATAAATAAAATAAATAAAATAAATAAAATAAATAAAATAAATAAAATAAATAAAATAAAATAAAATAAATAAAATAAAATAAATAAAATAAATAAAATAAAATAAATAAAATAAATAAAATAAATAAAATAAATAAAATAAATAAAATAAATAAAATAAAATAAAATAAAATAAAATAAAATTAAAAATAAAATAAAATAAAATAAAATAAATAAAATAAATAGGAAATGGGAAATGGGAAATCTTTGCAGAAACGGGAAATGGGAAATCTTTGCAAAAAACGGGAAATGGGAAATCTTTGCAAAAACGGGAAATAGGAAATCTTTGCAAAAACGGGAAATAGGAAATGGGAAATCTTTGCAAAAACGGGAAATAAGAAATCTTTGCAAAAACGGGAAATAGGAAATGGGGAAATGGGAAATCTTTGCAAAAACGGGAAATAGGAAATCTTTGCAAAAACGGGAAATAGGAAATGGGAAATAAGAAATCTTTGCAAAAACGGGAAATAGGAAATCTTTGCAAAAACGGGAAATAGGAAATGGAAAATAAAAAATGGGAAATGGGAAATCTTTGCAAAAACGGGAAATAGGAAATGGGAAATAGGAAATCTTTGCAAAAACGGGAAATAGGAAATCTTTGCAAAAACGGGAAATAGGAAATAGGAAATCTTTGCAAAAACGGGAAATAGAAAATGGGAAATAGGAAATCTTTGCAAAAACGGGAAATAGGAAATCTTTGCAAAAACGGGAAATGGGAAATAGGAAATCTTTGTAAAAACCGGAAATAGGAAATCGGAGATTTTTAGAACTTTTTCAGATTAATAGATATTTAATTTTTTTTGTATTTTCTCCAATTAAAAAAAAAGGCTTTTTATTGCCATTAAGGCGGAACAAAGTTCGCCGGGTCACTAAATGATTTTTCATTAATAATTATTTTGTTTGTTTTAAAATCATTTTATACAAAAGATTAGGTCTTTTATTTATCGATGAGGCAGTAAGAAATCTGCCGGGTCAGCTAGTATAAATATAATATTTTGATGGTAAAATTGGGTGGCGGGTATCTCACAGTCGAGCAAACTCGACTGTAGCTTTCTTACTTGTTTATTTTTAAGTACGGTCCAATGAAGACGTTCATTACGGACATGGGAACAGAATATAAGAACTCAATAATAGCGGATCTGTGCACAAATTTAAAAATTGAAAATATTACATCTACTGCACACCACCACCAGACAGTTGGAACAGTTGAAAGAAGTCATAGAACTTTAAATGAGTACATACGATCCTATATATCTGTAGATAAAACTGATTGGGACGTATGGCTTAAATACTTTGTATACTGTTTCAACACGACCCCATCTATGGTGCACAACTATTGTCCATATATATATCTTGGACGTTGACGTACTAACGGCAGTACGATCAAGTGGCCCAGCGACACCAAGCTCGGGCTTGTTAACGCGCGGACCTAGGCAGACACGATCACCCGCCCATCCGACCGAGGGGCAACCGCATAACGTGCGGGAACGGAGGTCGCGAACAATTAACACAGACAAAACAACCAAATTGTATTAACAAAAAGAATAAAACAATAATAATAATACTATTACTACTAATAATAATAATTAGAACTATTCTTAAATACGAGCTAATGTATCTAGGAGTAATGTTTTAATTTCAAAGGTAGTGTTAGTATTATTAACTAGACTAGAGAAGTTATTATAATTTACACATAAAATACGGAAAGGATTGTGACTGGCATAGTTAGTACTACAACGGGAAAGTGAGAGGGGAAGGAAATTTCTAGTCGTTCTGACCGGAACGGCAAAGCTAATCTGACTTGTCAACTGCAATGAGTCAATTTCGCCAATGATTAGTCTATGTAGAAACACTACACCTAGCCCAGTTCTACGGTCAGAAAGAGAAGGAAGGTTTAGTAATAAAAGTCTACTACGATACGAAGGCAATCTAATTGTGGGATTCCAGCGAAGACTACGAAGAGCAAAAAGAAGAAATTGTTTCTGCACTGATTCAAGCCTATCTTGATGAACCCTATACTGGGGGAACCAGTAATGTAGGGATCGTTAAATTCTTTTGACCAACGTTTAATAAATCCAAGGACACCCATGGCTCTATTAGAAGCAGCCAAAATATGCTTATCAAACTTTAATTTTGAATCAAGAACGATACCTAAATCAGTTACTGACTCTATTCGCTCAAGTTGAGTATCATTAAGATGATAATTATTTAAATGGAGAATACCCCTAAAAAATGTCATAAGTTTACATTTATTGCAATTAAGATTTAATAAATTTATAGCACACCACGATTGAAAACAATCAAGGTCAGATTGCAATCTGAGGCTATATATGGGATCATTAAAAGTCAGACAAATCTTAACATCATCTGCATACATAAGTATGCGAGAGTATGATATAACGGACGGTAGATCATTTATAAATAATGTGAACAGCAATGGGCCTAAATGACTTCCTTGGGGTACGCCGGAAGTGACTTGGACAGTCTTGGACACAGAGCCCTTGTAAAATACTCTTTGAATTCTAAATGAAAGATATGAAGATATCCACAAAATTAAGTTCTGTGGAAATCCAAGAAGATTGAGCTTGTATAATAAGAGACTATGGTTGACCGAATCAAAAGCCTTACTGAAATCAGTGTAAATGACATCCGTTTGCATTTTTGATTGGAACCCTTCAATAACAATTGATGAGAATTCTAATAAGTTAGTGGTAGTAGACCTACATTTCACAAACCCATGCTGGTAGGGTGAAATTATAGATTTACAGCAGTGTTGCCGTTGAGAAGTTATTAGTTTCTCAAATGCTTTGGGAATAGCAGACAACTTGGGGATACCTCTATAGTTTTGAACGTTGGATTTATTTCCTTTTTTCAAGAGAGGAATAATATAAGACTCTTTCCAAAGATTAGGGAAAGAGCACAACTCTACAGACAATTCAAATAATTTTAAAAGTGGTTTACAAAGTCCCTCTGCACAGAACCTAAGCATGCAACTAGGAACACCGTCAGGGCCAGCAGAAAAAACTGGTTTACATGACTTAAGTTCACGTAAGAGTAAACTTTCAGAAAGCAAGGGACCAAAAATGCAATTCGCTTGGTTTACTTGATACGGATAAGACTGGGCTCTATAAAAAGTTGATGTGGAATAGGTCGTTTGAAAAAAATCAGCAAACAGATCGGCAATGCCACGATCATTAAAAGCTGTCTTTTTATCATAAAATAATGTTGTTGGAAGTGTTGACGTCTTTCGCTTCGAATTAACGAAGTCATAGAAGCGTTTCGGCGTTTCTCAAATAATCCTTGTAGCAAAGTTTATTTAGCGTGGAGAAATCGGAACGAGCAACAGTGTAGCGAGAAAAATATAAGAGAGAGCCAGTTTCCTTATATTTTTTATAAAGCTTTGATTTTTTATTCTTTAACTTTGTTAGTTCTTTGGTAAACCATAACGGTCTATTAGACAATTGTGGAGTACCAAAGGGAACACAAGCATCAAACAGAGAGTATAATGTAGAATAAAAAATTTCAACTGCCTTGTCCAGGTCAATACACGAAGAAAGTTGGGACCAGTCAGTACGTGAAAGAAGCAAAGAAAGTTTTTTAAAATCGGTCTTCCGAAAACAACGAACTCGCTTCTCCGGTAAAACACCTGCAACCGAAACACTTGCTGGTAAGTCAATCAGCACCTCCAGAGTTGGGTGGTAGGGATCCTCAGGTGAGAAAATAGGATTTGATGTGGACACCGTGCAGGTATTGGGATCCAAAACAAAAATCAGATCAAGCATTTTACCTAGACAATTTGGTATAGAATTGGTTTGAGACAAAGCTATATCAAAAAGGCTATCAACAAAGACATGAGTTGACGAAGGATTCAATACGTTGGACTCACATGACGAAAGCCACGAAATTCCAGAAATATTAAAATCTCCAAGAACTATTAAGAAATCACGATCAGAAAGCATTTCAGAAATACTATTGATTACAGAAAAATGGGATAAATACAGAGAGTTATCTGAGGCAGGAGGTATATATGAGCAGGTGATAAAGATACTAAAACTACAATAAATTAGTTTTACAGCTACAAATTCGATATCTAAATCACTACCTAAATCTACGTGCTCAGAAGAGATATCAGCATCGACAGCAATAAGTACACCACCACCACGACGCTGCATGCGATCACGTCTATAGACAAAAAATTTGTTAGTAAAGATTTCAGTATTCAGAATATCATGCCTTAACCAAGTTTCAGTGAAGGCAATGACATGAAAAGGAAAATTTAAGCTATCTAAATAAACATTATTAAGTTTACTACAAAGGCCTCTTACATTTTGATAGCCAAGCAGGAGAGAAGTTAGTTTTTGAGCTATCAGATGGAGTTTGAGGCTTAGAGGAATTAGTGGTAACATTTGGAAGTAAAATCGGTGGCCGATTTTTCTTTTTATTTACATACTCTTTAATAATTAAGTATTCCGGCCAGAAGTCTTTTGAGCAAACTTTACTAAAATGCTCGGCAGGAACACTTATTTTGAATGATGCGATTTCCCGTTCATATGAGAAGTTAAATTTTTCCACCTTTAATGATGCTTGAATTTTGGACCGAATAAAGGTCCTAATGTCGTCAGATGACGTATTAGGGGCAAGCCTGGAAACAAAAATTTGTTTCATAGGTGGGACACCTACTATAGTGTTCTGAGCAACTGTAGCACAAGTCGAGATAGGAGCATCTGTACTAGCTGGTAGAACGTTAGGTACAGCAGAAGGTTGATCATGTTGAGTCTCTGCAACATTAACAACTACTGCAGGTACCGAAACTGAAACGGGATCAGAACAAATGACATCCATGGGAACAATGTCATTGTTGGCAATCATTGACGCTGACGAGTGTCGAGGGGTGGGAGACGTAAATGACATTAGATTATTCGGAACAGACGAGTTGTTGACCAGCTCAGGGACATCAAGTTCGTTAGGGCCAATGGACAAACGAGTATTAGCTTTTTTACGCTTTGGAGACTCGGTTAAAAGCTTCATGCCCTTAAACCCAGAGTCCAAAGTTGCGAAACTATCCGCAAGTTTTTTGAAACCTGCGAATAGATCACCAAAGCATTGCTTCGTCTGACGTATGAATCCCGCAACATCCCTTTCAACATCCCTGCATAACTCACATGTCCATCTTAAACCAGATTTTGAGCCAATTAGGTCGACTATACGGCCGGTGAAGCCAGCACATTTTTCATGTGAAACATTGTCACAGAGCCAGCAGCAAACGAAACCCATTTTTGCGCTAGCTGGTACACGGCATTTTTTATTATAGCAGACAAACATACTGCTGGTTTTAGAGTAAATAAAAATTAAATGAAACCAAAAATTTAAATAAGAATAAAATTTATGTTACTAACAGGGTATTAGTACGCTGATATCTACTTACAGAAAAACAGCAAGCACAAAATCACAATCGCGGGCGCGACGAAAGCAGAGAAAAGAATAGCCAAAACGGCCAACAACAAAACACAGCACAAAGAGCGCGAGAGCGGAAAGTGCCCGAGATCGGAAAGAGCGCGATATGTAATGATATACCAACAATGTGCTGTAGCAGTTCAAAACAGAACACAAATTTACTGTAAGCTCTCACAAACAGAAAATTAGGCCTCACAAATTGTTGATATATTAAAACACAGAATTAATTGTAAATTATTAAGTATTATTACACTGTGACTAAACACTCCGACGTATAGCACAGGTATTGTTAGTTTGCAAACAAAATTATTTAATAACAAGGCGCAGGAAAGGTAAAATAACAAATGTTAGTTGACAGGAAAAAAACACGTCCGAATGCGAAAACGAATACGAGCGAATGTGAATATATGAATTAGTATTCGGTAGAACTAATAACCTACCAAAGGAATTTAATAGTAATAAGCACATAGAACCTATTTATAATTTAGATGATTATGCTAAAGAAAGTAAATATAGATTAGAAATATCATATAGAAGAGCAAGAAAAATGCTAGAAGAACATAAAATTAGAAATAAGAGAAACTATGATTTAAAAACAAATAATATAAATATATCAGTAGGAGATAAAGTTTTACTACGAAATGAAGTAGGTCATAAATTTGAATCTAAATATACGGGACCCTATAAGGTAGAAAAGATAGAAGAAAGAGACAATATAATAATATCAAACAATAAAAATAAAAAACAAATTGTAAATAAAGACAGACTAAAAAGACTAAATAACATAAAAATAACTTCACTAGGTTACGTTATTTTTCAAAAGAAGGGAGATGTGGTATGCGCACATAGCGAGTGTTCACTGCAGGCCAATAAATTATAAAAACTAATGACAAAATGTTTACGTAAACAAACGAACTCAAGTGCATTAAACTCAAGTGTAATACGAGAAGCACTCGAGGACCACCTGGCATAAGTGCAGGGTGAGCGTTTACAAGTTGACCGCTGAGCTAAGCATAACGTGAGCGCACTTGTCACATCTACCCCGACATAATTTATTTAAACATAAGAATGCATATGTAAGCCGCTCCGCTGCTGGCGATCTCGGCAGCACTCCTGTGCGGCATAGTTTTCATTATTAATTGTAAAATATCTTTAAGACATTCATTGTAAAAACTCTAAATGGAACGGAACGTTTTCACGTTTCCGAAATAAAAGAAGACTTAAATACAAATCCCAAATTGTACTCAACCTTACTTGGTGACTAAGATATTCAACTTTACAGTATACAGCAGCGAGTGTTATTTGGGTGTTACCCATTTGTATATTCAGAGTTTGTAAGATGTGTTTCAGAGAGTAGCATAATACCAATGTGATTGTCGTGGAGAAATTGAGATATTTCAAGCGTGTGTCGTGAAACGCCGTTGGCATTTTATAGAGTTATACGTCAGGGAGACATTGATTATGTTGATTGCTGCTCAATAGATTTTGATTACACTCTCATATGCGTCATGAATTCCGTCACGTTTTGCTGCAATTTAAAAATCATTGATTCGACATAGCCTTGTGAAAGTCCTGTTGGCAGAACAGCATTTACCTTGTTATGATCTCTGAGCGGTAATGAATACATGTACATGTGAGACCTGATTTAAGCGCACTTGCAAATGTTACGTTTCTGTTGGTCAAACTGGTTAACGAATTAGCTTTTGTTGAGTAGAGATCAGGTGGATATTATTATTATTATTCGAGTATATTATTGTGTTCTGCGTGCTTTGCGAACGCATTGTAGACACTTTTTGGTGTAGCCGATTTCTTAGCTTCTTATATACAGGGAAACCTCTGTAGTTTGCTGTGTGGATACCTCCGCTGATACTACAGTTTTTCATGCCGGAATCAGCTTTGTTTGATGGACAGTTTACAGAGGTGTGAAGCTCTCCACAAGCTACAAATACAGGGCGAAGGGTACAATAAGTTCTTGTATGACCTTATTCTTGGTAATTTGCACACTGTACGGGCCCCTCGCGCTTATGGGTCTCTTCAACAGTGATTCTACGGTGTAAGAGGTATTGGAGCTTATAAATGGGGTGAACCTCGTTTTTTTAATGTTCAAGTTCGAACTTAAAAAGAAGTTGTGGCTTTTTATCCTTATTAAATATGTTAATAACTGATTTCGGCTTAAAACCTTGTTGCATTAGGGCTTCTCATTTTTCCTCAGCATATATTTCAAGTTTTGCTGCTGTTTAGTTGGTACGTATAAATGTTTTTCTTGGCATGGTTAATATATTTGTTCGCTCTGAATTTTTCTTCCGCTTTGTCTTGAAGGGAATTATGTGGAAATAGTCTCCCAATAAAGTCCATTATTTTATTAACGAGTGCGCTGGAACTATTCTCTCTGATGTAAATTGGAGGAGGTTTGGGGGCCTTCTTAATGGCTTTATCAGAATTTTGCAGATCATCTGAGCCATCGGCAAAAATGGCAAATCGGTTATTATTGTTGGGCAAATCAGTTTTCTGTCTGGATATGCCACAATTTATTTTTATTTGTTACCCAATGAGGAATCTTGCGGGCTTAATTTTCGCTTTATTTGTATGTAGTTTTTAGCTTGCACTTGCCGAGGCATTTTCACGAACTCTTTCGAAATTGACGGAGAGCAAAAAAGCGCTCTCTCGCTTGTTGTTGGTAGGTCATGGCTTATTAATGATTCTTCGAGATTTTAATATAGTCATTTTTATCAAATTGTCTGCATCCCAATTGTCTGGGTCCCAATTGCACGGTGTCCAGATCTAACCCTATTTCCTATCCTAATGATCCCTGTAACCCTTTCCTGAATATGCTGATTGTCCTCCCAACAAGGGTTTCGAGTCTAGGTGTTATACCAGAGGAGTAATATCGTTGTTTTCGAAAGACCAATTTAAAAAAAACTGTGCATTTGACTCTCGTTTACGCGGCAATAAAATGATACCGCAGTATTAACACCACAGTGATAGAAGCACCCAATGTCAGTCATGTCCCGCTAGCTCCCAGTAAGCTTGACTTTCTAAAAGTCAAGACTTCAGGTGTTAAGCGGCAGCTCAGTTCAACAGCAGAGGGCGACCACCATTTTGGGAATTATAGCACATCGAACCTGCATGTTCGACGATCGCGTTTGCCGGAGCTAGAGCTGCCAAGTTCAGCGGCTCATATGACTATTGGGCGAGTGAGCACCTCAGTGCCGATTTGGCTGATTTTTTTTTAAGGTGTTCATAATTGCCAGGAGATTGTCAGATTGTAAGAAAATTTTTGGAAAAATGGTAAACGGCGATATCTCAACAGATGATTGTCAACTCCTTGCCGAATCATCAATCGATATGCATAAAAATTCATAGAGCTGACTTTCTTATTTATTTCTTCTCCTAAAATATGAAATCGAACTAAGTTGTAGAACAAACCTGAAATTTTAACAAACTTATCGTTAGATTAAGCATCTTTATATTGAAGTGATAGCCATCCTCTCCACGTGATAACATCAACGGATATTAAAGTGCATCATATGATCTATGAGTCTCGTGCACTTGTTTCAATTGTCCACTATTCCTACGCTTGAGAACAATATCGAGGGACTTCACAATCTCACCAACAATCACTACTGCGACATATTTTATAGTCGGAGCATTGAATTGTCTTGCATGATCACCAGCTGGTCTTTTGTCTGCTCTTATAATGATTTTGTGGTCACCAGAATGCAGAATCACCAACGAAATAGATCTGAAGGAACTTATGATCTTCGGTAACAAAGAGCCCGCTCGATGGTAAATTTGCCCTTGAATCTGAATGTTTAGGAAAAATAAGAAGAATTGAAAAAAATACGCCATTACCTTATAGCTAGGATTGTAGCCGGGTTGATCAACAACTTCGGCTCCAAATGAGGTCATTTGAAAGCATCCGTTATATTTTTGTATATTCACCAGGAATTGTTTAGATTTGTTTGAATTTCCATAGAGAAACGAATACAATGGCTCTGGCGGATGAGTCAAAAGTGGCAATTTCACCTTGGCACCAGCGCAGCATAGGCCCTGTGATTCCAATGGAAACTTCAGTGCATTGCAATGCTGACATAGGGCAGACAACGAACCTATAAGAACGCAGCGAAGATCTTTATAGGCAATTGCGAAATCATATTCAAATGCAGCGCGATTCAAGTTAATATTTGCGACTGATCTTCTAGGTCGAGCTTGGGCACGCCTCCTTTCATTAGCTGCTATAAAAACTGGTTAACGAATTAGCTTTTGTTGAGTAGAGATCAGGTGGATATTATTATTATTATTCGAGTATATTATTGTGTTCTGCGTGCTTTGCGAACGCATTGTAGACACTTTTTGGTGTAGCCGATTTCTTAGCTTCTTATATACAGGGAAACCTCTGTAGTTTGCTGTGTGGATACCTCCGCTGATACTACAGTTTTTCATGCCGGAATCAGCTTTGTTTGATGGACAGTTTACAGAGGTGTGAAGCTCTCCACAAGCTACAAATACAGGGCGAAGGGTACAATAAGTTCTTGTATGACCTTATTCTTGGTAATTTGCACACTGTACGGGCCCCTCGCGCTTATGGGTCTCTTCAACAGTGATTCTACGGTGTAAGAGGTATTGGAGCTTATAAATGGGGTGAACCTCGTTTTTTAATGTTCAAGTTCGAACTTAAAAAGAAGTTGTGGCTTTTTATCCTTATTAAATATGTTAATAACTGATTTCGGCTTAAAACCTTGTTGCATTAGGGCTTCTCATTTTTCCTCAGCATATATTTCAAGTTTTGCTGCTGTTTAGTTGGTACGTATAAATGTTTTTCTTGGCATGGTTAATATATTTGTTCGCTCTGAATTTTTCTTCCGCTTTGTCTTGAAGGGAATTATGTGGAAATAGTCTCCCAATAAAGTCCATTATTTTATTAACGAGTGCGCTGGAACTATTCTCTCTGATGTAAATTGGAGGAGGTTTGGGGGCCTTCTTAATGGCTTTATCAGAATTTTGCAGATCATCTGAGCCATCGGCAAAAATGGCAAATCGGTTATTATTGTTGGGCAAATCAGTTTTCTGTCTGGATATGCCACAATTTATTTTTATTTGTTACCCAATGAGGAATCTTGCGGGCTTAATTTTCGCTTTATTTGTATGTAGTTTTTAGCTTGCACTTGCCGAGGCATTTTCACGAACTCTTTCGAAATTGACGGAGAGCAAAAAAGCGCTCTCTCGCTTGTTGTTGGTAGGTCATGGCTTATTAATGATTCTTCGAGATTTTAATATAGTCATTTTTATCAAATTGTCTGCATCCCAATTGTCTGGGTCCCAATTGCACGGTGTCCAGATCTAACCCTATTTCCTATCCTAATGATCCCTGTAACCCTTTCCTGAATATGCTGATTGTCCTCCCAACAAGGGTTTCGAGTCTAGGTGTTATACCAGAGGAGTAATATCGTTGTTTTCGAAAGACCAATTTAAAAAAAACTGTGCATTTGACTCTCGTTTACGCGGCAATAAAATGATACCGCAGTATTAACACCACAGTGATAGAAGCACCCAATGTCAGTCATGTCCCGCTAGCTCCCAGTAAGCTTGACTTTCTAAAAGTCAAGACTTCAGGTGTTAAGCGGCAGCTCAGTTCAACAGCAGAGGGCGACCACCATTTTGGGAATTATAGCACATCGAACCTGCATGTTCGACGATCGCGTTTACCGGAGCTAGAGCTGCCAAGTTCAGCGGCTCATATGACTATTGGGCGAGTGAGCACCTCAGTGCCGATTTGGCTGATTTTTTTTTAAGGTGTTCATAATTGCCAGGAGATTGTCAGATTGTAAGAAAATTTTTGGAAAAATGGTAAACGGCGATATCTCAACAGATGATTGTCAACTCCTTGCCGAATCATCAATCGATACGCATAAAAATTCATAGAGCTGACTTTCTTATTTATTTCTTCTCCTAAAATATGAAATCGAACTAAGTTGTAGAACAAACCTGAAATTTTAACAAACTTATCGTTAGATTAAGCATCTTTATATTGAAGTGATAGCCATCCTCTCCACGTGATAACATCAACGGATATTAAAGTGCATCATATGATCTATGAGTCTCGTGCACTTGTTTCAATTGTCCACTATTCCTACGCTTGAGAACAATATCGAGGGACTTCACAATCTCACCAACAATCACTACTGCGACTTATTTTATAGTCGGAGCATTGAATTGTCTTGCATGATCACCAGCTGGTCTTTTGTCTGCTCTTATAATGATTTTGTGGTCACCAGAATGCAGAATCACCAACGAAATAGATCTGAAGGAACTTATGATCTTCGGTAACAAAGAGCCCGCTCGATGGTAAATTTGCCCTTGAATCTGAATGTTTAGGAAAAATAAGAAGAATTGAAAAAAATACGCCATTACCTTATAGCTAGGATTGTAGCCGGGTTGATCAACAACTTCGGCTCCAAATGAGGTCATTTGAAAGCATCCGTTATATTTTTGTATATTCACCAGGAATTGTTTAGATTTGTTTGAATTTCCATAGAGAAACGAATACAATGGCTCTGGCGGATGAGTCAAAAGTGGCAATTTCACCTTGGCACCAGCGCAGCATAGGCCCTGTGATTCCAATGGAAACTTCAGTGCATTGCAATGCTGACATAGGGCAGACAACGAACCTATAAGAACGCAGCGAAGATCTTTATAGGCAATTGCGAAATCATATTCAAATGCAGCGCGATTCAAGTTAATATTTGCGACTGATCTTCTAGGTCGAGCTTGGGCACGCCTCCTTTCATTAGCTGCTATACGTTTCAATTACGCTTGGTTGTTTCGAATATTCTGCACTGTGCTTGCATGACTCGTACGTCGTCCAATTTTTGGTCGTCTAGGCATTAATAATAAGAAAAAACAAAAAATGGTGGCGAATAGGCATGCAATTAAAGTGGACTGTAATTATCTTTTTGTAGGTTTACACTATAAAACAGACGTCTGCTCAATTCAAGTTAAATTTTCACACACAAATGTTTTTAATACTAACTCAAATGAACGAAAATATTCCAACGATTGAATTTTCGTCGCTAACTGAAAACAGCTGTTTTGTTATTCAGTTGTATACGTTGAGTAAAAACTCATTTTTCTTTCCGCTTTTGCGAAGTTTCCCACCATTTTTAAAAAAATTTTCTTACAATCTGACAATCTTCTGGCAATTATGAACAACTTAAAAAAAAATAAGCCAAATCGGCCAAGTGGCGCTCATAAAAAACAGTCACACTTTTTTTTTGGCTTCATTTTTATATATATAGATAGAAGATAACGATTTAATAGCTGGCTTGTGAATTTCCAGGCACACATATTGGGGCTAGCAAGTGTTGAGACGGGAGTGGAAAATGGACTGCGTGAGCTTAGCATGAAATGAACTCGTATCTACGAGTATTGGGCACAATAGCAGCCACCGCGGAACTCGCAGACGGCATATCTACATTTTTAATCACAAGGTGGACCAACCCAAGAGGGAAAAATGGGAGGAGGCCTTGGGAACGGACAGACTACCCAGGACAGATATGTCGAAGTCTCTGGGGAAGAGATACCGTATGATAAAAAACTTGGTGAGCGCCGCAGCCGTCATCCCCAGCCAGAATGTGATCAAGTTCTCATCCAACTCAACGCGCTGCAGGCTCATTGCGTCATCCAATCGATCGCCATGCCCGTTATGCGCATCTAAGGATCACTTTCTCACAAAATGTGCCAAGTTCCTCAGTATGTAGCTGCACTTACGTCATAAGGAAACAAAACGTTCTGATTAAATTGTCTACAAAAAGGTCATGGGTTGCAGCAATGTAAATCAGCCCATTGTAAGCATTGTCAATATAAGCACCACTCGCTGCTTCACAAGGATGCGATCTAGCCATCTTAAGAAACGTAGCAGATAACCGGGTCTAAGCCACTCCTGTCATGACTTCGAGCAACGCTTCACCTAAAGCCCTGAATCATAAGCCCACGGATTATGTATTGCTGCCAACTGCCATAATTTTTGTAAAGACTCGATCCTGAAGCTATGTGTCACGTTGAGCACTGTTAGATTCCGCATCTCAACTTAATATCATCACCACACGTTTTGCAAATCAACTTCAGCTCAAGTTTCACAGATCGAGCATTTCTATTTCCGGAATTGGTGAATCTTCACTTTCTGCAGACAATATGGTTGATATTAGAGCTCGGTCTCACGACAAAGATTACAGCACCTCATTCTCAGCTATTGTTACTCGTTCAATAACTGACTATCAGCCTCACTTTAGTCTGGACGTTGCCGAATGGAATATTCCAAACAACATCAAATTGGCTGATCCATCGTTTTTCAAGTCACAGCTCATCGACCTTTCACTTGGTGCCGGCTTATTCTTTGACCTTATGCGCGTGGGTCAAATCTGTATAACAGATCACATGCCATCTCTCCAAAAGACCTGGCTTTGGTTGGGTCAGTTGTGGCTGTTATCGCATACATTCAAATTTTCGTCGCTAGCTACCCTGAACCAACCAGAATCAGCTTCAGTTAATGAGTCATTTGCCGACGTTGTAAGGTATTTCTGGGAAATCAACAACGGCTACAGAATGGGCAATACTCCGCGCGCCATCCGGCTAAATACAATTTTGATCCTTGGGTGACTCTTATCGTCTCGCCTTAAGGCGCCTCAAGACATTGGAATCTAAGCTTGGATGAGTTTCATCCATGAAGGATCAATTTGCAGCATTTTTACAGGATTACGTTGATCTGGGACATATGTCCATTGGGTGCAAACGCCACACAGCACAACAACATAGCAATGATGAAGATATTCATGCAACCATTGTGGAAGGAGCAGCTTTATTCTGCTTGGAAAGGGCTAACTTCGCAACTATCACTGACCAGAAGTTTGTGATTTCCCCGCTTTGCAATGAGTCCTTTTGCAAAATGGGAAATACATGCACTTTATGATGCAAGTATGGTCGCTCATGGTGCTTGCATATACCTTCGCTCTGAGCTTGGTAATTCAAATTGTTCGATGCTTTTTTGTTCAAAGTCTAGGGTTGCACTGTTGAAAACATTAACAATTCTAATTCCATTGCTGTTGGCCTGGATACGGGATACGCCAAATAATTTTAACGTTTTCTTCTCTAATAGGGACTCGCTGATTCAGGAAATGACCAACGGAATGTTTTAGCATCACGTTCCAACGCAGATGTATCCAGCTGATATTCCGTCGCGGGGACCTATACCCCAAGAGCTGCTGGACATCACATCTCTGGAGTCAAGGTCCGGATTTCTAGAAACACAACAATTCGGTGTGACCTCAAGCAGCTGCATTGCCGATCTACTTGAGCGCCGTCGCCTTGTCTTAAGCTTATCATCATTAGTCGATTTCATCAGGATGCGCTAAAGGGTTTCGTTCGTCACAAGGGGTCCGCTAACAGTCAAGGATAATAAGCACAACCAAGAGTATTCAGATGGTGCATTTTGCGACTACAAGGCCTTGCGCAAAGGCAAACCGTATTTGGCAAAAAGCAAGCTTCAAATTGCTCGGTTTCAAAATTCATCGTTGGACTACGAGCCAAAGCTTCCTCTTCTGTTACCTTAGCGGGAGCCTTGAAGTAGAGATTTTGGCAAATTGGAAGACTCAAGGCGAATGCAGCAGTCGACAATGAATGCATTCAATGCTTTCGGCTGCGACCAATGCTTCGAGGGCCTGTTATGGCGCCTCTTCCTTTTGGTGCAGACAAGCCCTGCCTTTTATGTTAGCGGAGTGGATTTCTATGGGTCATTCTATTACAAGCCTAATGTCAGGAATAGGCTAATCGTTAAGTCTTTCATCTGCATAATTGTCTACTTTGCCCCCAAGGCACTACATTTGAAGCTATTAAAAGACCTTTCAACCGCATCCTTTATATCATCACTAAAGAGATTCGTTAGTCAGCGTGGAAACAAATTTCGTTGGAGCTAAAAATGATTCGGCAGAACTAGCACTTCTATTCTTAAACGCTTCTGGCCGTCGCCATGGTAATAAATTGGCATTGCATTCCGCCGCGGTCTCCTTACTTTGGTGGATTGTGGGAAGTCACAGTCAATTCGGCCAAGTATCGCGTTATTGGAAAATCAATATTTTCTTCGCACTCCGTCTGCCAGGTCTTTGCGATGTTTAACACACGAAAGCTCTGTTCCATTTCAGAATATGCAGCTCACCTGGAAGTACTCACTCCTGGTCATTTCCTATGAGACAAAGCTAACGTCACTATCCACGAAACTGATGTGACTCATCTGAACGACGGTCGTTTGAATCGCTGGTAGCACGTTTGTTCGCTGCAATAAACATTTTGGCTATTTGTCTTCGTTATAAGAGCGAGGCAAGTGGCATTCATTCCATCCGAGCGTGCTGTCTGGGGTCATGGTGTTGCTGAAAAATGACAACCAGTCGCCACTCAAATGGCCTCCAGGACGCATACTTTTCCGCCATACCTAATGCAAAAGGAAATCGTCAGAGTCATGATGGTACAAACGGCGAACGCTGTTCTGCCCATCAAGGCTACATTTGTTAGAAGCCGTCAACTCCCAATGAGGGGATGATGTTCGCGGCAAACATCAACTTAATAGTTAATAGGAATCATCTCCGACCCCACAAAGTATATATATTCTTGGTAGGCATCAACAGCCGAGACGATATAGTCTGTCCGTCTGTCCATATGAACACCTAGATCTCAGAGACTATAAGAGCTAGAGCAACCAATTTCTCGGGATAGTATGTCATATTATTCCAAGCAGATCAAGTTTGTTTTAGATTTTGACTACGGCTCCTTCCGCCCCCGTAAATCGAAAAAAACTGAATTGTAAGCGTTATTTAAAATCTATAACGTTCAGTCTTTGTAGGTACAATACTAATCATCATATTAATGATCTCTGGTAACAATCGGACAAAAAGCACAGAAGTTATTAAATTTCATTTATAGGATGTAATCAGGTGCAGCTGCACTTGTTCAGTTGCTGTCACTAAGTGCCATAATAATGGTGTTCAATAAACAAAAGAAAATGCTAATAAGCTAATCATTTTGAACAAAGTTATATTCTGTATATATTTCGGAATATTCTTAGTGTGTTTTCCAGTATATTTTTGAAAAATAAAATATTTTGATAGTCGGCTTATTTATTCTTTCATTCAGTAAAATTGTATGGCGGGTATCTCACAGTAAACTCGACAGAAGCTTTTTTTACTTGTTAACAATTAAGGTCTGCGAAAGGTGACGCAATATAGCAACTCCTCGAAACAATCATCTTATTGAGTTACAACTTAAGCGAATAGAGTCACTAACTGATTTAGATATACTTTTTGATTCAAAAGTATAGTTTGATAAGCATATTTTCTCTGTTTCTAATAGAGCCCTGGGTGTCCTTGGATTTGTTTATCTTTGGTTAAGGAATTTAATGATCCCTACATAACAAAACATCTTCATATCTCACTAGTGCGTCCTATGGTTCATCAAGTTAGGCTTGAATCAGAGCAAAAACAATTTTTTCTCTTTGCTTTTCGTAGTCTTAACTGGAAGCCCACTATTAGATTGCCTTCATATCGTAGTGTTTCTTCTGTGTTTTTTATCCGATTGTAACCAAATTTTCAGAGATCATTAAAATGGTGATTAGTATTGTGCGTACCAAAATTGACCATTCTATGTCTAAAACGACGCTTGCAATTCAGTTTTTTTCAATTTGCATGGGCGGAAAGGGGCGTGGCCAAAACGAACTTGATTTGCGTGCAACAGTAAGACATAATGTCCCGAAAAATTATAGTCTCTGAGATCTTGATGTTCATACGGACAGACGGACATGGCTGTATCGTCTCGGCTGTTGACGCTGATCAAGAATATATATACTCTATGCGGTCGGATATGCTTCCTTCTGCCTGTTATATAAATTTTCGGTCGGCACAAAGCCATAATACCCTTCTACCATTTGGGTAGGCGGGTATAAAAAGCTGCCCAAGTCGAAGGATCAACTATTACATCGACGTGTTTGGACAATATGAAGCTATGGAAGTTTGTAATGAATGTAATGAAGATCTGTTATCATCTGGGTCAGATGACTACGAGCAGGATGACCGAATGCAATCAGGCGCAATATAGCAGAGTTGGCGGCCTGGGACTGACAACACCGGCATGTTCGAGTTGGCAGCCTGGATCAGAGTTGAGAAGTTGAGTCGAGCAGTTGTTAAGAAGTCGTTGTCGTCGTAGTTCAGCCGTAAAAGTCGTCAAGTGGCAGCGAAGTTACCGTCGTTGTAAAACTATCCTAATGACCTATAACCATTATTAAATACTATTAATATAATAAACATTTTTAATAAACATATCGTATTCGCTTGCTTTAGCATTCGCATTCGGACGTGTTTGTTTGCTGTCAATATAAGATTTGTAATTTCACCCTTCCTGCGCCTTGTTATTAAAAAAGATTTATTGCAAACTAACAATGTGGCCGTCAGCCGCCAGAGGCAGCAAGGGGATCAACATGTAATCCCAGTATTGGCTGTGGCACGTGCCGTCCTTGCTCCTACTGTCGGAAGTGGGGCTATACTCTCCACGTGAGGGCGGCTGGAGGCAGGCCCCTAGCATGGTCATATCTCTGCCTAATTGTAGTGGGGCGAAGATCGTGAATATACAAATCACGCCAATCCAAGGTAAAACCACCACTGGGTTCGCTAAGCTGAACTTCCGTCCAATAGCGGTTCAGTCCGCAGCAACCTGTCGAGGTATTGTCCTCCGACGAGGAAGCTGACTGCGATCAAATCAGCTTTGCTGACGACGCTTCCGTGGCCTCTCAGAGGTCAGGCCTCACGGAATCAGGCTCTCAGATCCAGTTGCTGCGGCTGGAATCTAAGGAAGGGTTCAAACCGCGTAGAAGCTCCAGCTATCGCCACTGCGCCCCCCATTAACACCAAGGCTAAGCCGACGCGCGCTAACGATACCATCGTCGAGCCCACTAGATCTTCAAAGAGGCCCAAAAAGACTCATAAGGAGTCCACGAAGCTACTCTTCAGCCAAGTGGTTAGCAGCGTGAAATTGGGCTTCACTGCAGCTGACACATCAGGTCCATCAGCGCCCTTGACATAAAACTGCTGGAGGACGCGGAGTTTCCCAAGACTCACCTCATTCAAGGTTATTTTCCCGGTAGCGCTGAGTTTACTGCGACTATCTTGGACTACATTGGGCTCCAGAATGCCAACAGCTTCTTCCCGAAGCTGTGGCGGGTGGTGCAACATAGCCTGAACAGCACTACGACTCACCTCGCAATGTTGGTTAACGAGGAGTCGTACAGGGCTCTGACGGAGTGCCGAGCCTTAAGAATTCAGCTCACAAAGCCTCCTCCGCCACCCCGGCTCCATCCCCATCCTCACCCGTCCCCTCTCCTGCCTGTGCACCTCCGGCAACGGCGCCAGTGGTTCCCTCTGAGATGTCAGCGGTGGCTGACTCTGTGGCCTCCACCAGCGCTGCGGCCGCTCCAGGCGAACCTGCACCACGCCAGAGGAGCGTTGGCCACACTGTGCAGGGTCGTCTGTGATGATGAAATCAACCTGGCTCTCGTCCAAGAAACATGGTTGATCGGTGGCCATATACGTGGACTATCATGTGGATCATGTAAGTTGTTATATGACCTTATGGGAGGTGCCCCTCGCAATGCTATATTTTTGGATAACAGTGTAAGACATTTCCCATTAACTAACTTCATCCACAGAAACCTGGTGGCAACGGCTATTGAGGTAGCCAGTGCAGACGGTGTCCGGGAAGTTGTGATCGCCTCTGCATACTTCCCGGGCGATGTGGATGATGTGCCCCCAGCAGGGGTCCAGCGGCTGATAGATTTCTGTTGTCGCAACAACAAGCCGCTCGTGATCGGCTGTGATGCTAATGCACATCTCACGATCCCTCTTAGACTACTTATTGTGTTGTCAATTAGATGTAGCTAACATAGGGTGCAAACCCACTTTTACTAATGCTTTTATGTGCAGCTACCGTGGTAGCATAGAATCGTTGCCAGAGGCAGCGAGACTCCATAAAGTATTGGCTAAAGGGTCGTCTAATGGAATAAGGCTTCTTAAAAGAGCAGATGGCTATTTCACTCAAGATCGCAGGGAAACACTTGAGCCTCTACTACAAGTCCATTTCCCGGGTGCTGTGGTGAATCCAGATCTCTTCAGTTGCGATGACGCCATCTTCGACCCCGAAAAGGTCAAGTGGGCTGCAGTTTCTTTCGCTCCTTTCAAAATCTCAGGGGGTGACAAAATCTTCCCAGCCCTTATTCAAAACAGCCTGGCTCATATTCTTGATCCACTGGTCGACCTGGACACTCTAGTATCCAGGGCAATGAGCATTCATTTTTTCCGGCCCTGAGCCCTTTTGTGGCGTGGGTTGGTCAACCATCTCAGCTATTGTAGAAACCTGGGCTGTTAGGTTGACTGATCGCTACTGATCTGTCTAACCAGGGATGCGGCAATCCAAGGAGCTTATCAATCCTGTGGTCGATCGAAAAACTAGCTTACTTTCCAGGCATCTTTAACTCTTTGATGGCTATTTTAGCGGCCATCATACGGTGAACTATCACTTCACGAAAATGCGTCTATCTTCCGATGCTGAGTGTAGACTTTGCAAAGAAGACGATGAGACAACCAGATACATTCTGTGCGACTGTCCAGCCTTGGTATGGACTAGGAGAAAATATCTGCACGTGGATACTGCAGGTCCCGAGCATATTGAGCATTCCTAGACGAAAGTTTTACTGTGCTTCATTAGGGAAGCTTTTATCCAGCTAGGGAGAGCCTTATAGGCACAAAAGACCACCATGGTAGCAGTGCCTCGCCCCTTCTCTGCTGGAAGACTCCCTTTATCATTATTATTATTATTATTAACAATACCTGTGCTAGACGTCAGTGTGTTTTGTCACAATGTAATAATATTTAATATTTTACAATAATTTTGGTGTTTTAATATATCAACAATTAGTGAGGCTTAATTTTCTGTTTGCGAGAGCTTACAGTAAATTTGTGTTCTGTTTTGAACTGCTACAGCACATTGTTGGTGTATTACAAATCGTGCTCTTTCCACTCTCGCGCTCTTTGTGATCTTGTGCTGTGTTTTGATGTTGGCTGTTTTGTTTATTCTTTTCTCTGTGTTCGTCGTGCCCGCGATTGTGATATCGTGCTTGCTGTAAGTAGATATCAGCGTCTTAATACCTTGTTATTAACACAAAATTTATTCTTATTTCAATTTTTGGTTTCATTTAATTTTTATTTGCATTAAAAATCTGTAGTATGGTTGTCTGCTATAATAAAAAATTCAGTGTACCAGCAAGTGCAAAAATGGGTTTCGTTTGTTGCTGGCTCTGTGGCAATATTTCACATGAAAAATGTGCTGGCTTCACCGGCCGTATAGTCGACCTATGTAATTGGCTCAAAATCTGGCTTAAGATGGATATGTGAGTCATGCAGGGATGTTGCGGGATTCATACGTCAGACGAGCAGGGCTTTGGTCTGTTCGCAGGTTTCAAAAAACTTGCGGATAGTTTCGCAACTTTGGACTCTGGGTTTAAGGGCATGGAGCTTTTAACCGAGTCTCCAAAGCGAAAAAAACTAGTACTCTTTTGTCCATTGGCACATTTACGTCTCCCACCCCTCGACACACCTCAGCGTCACTGATTGCCGACAATGACATTGTTTCCATGGATGTAATTTTTACATGTTGTTTCCTAATTTGGTAGTTCTATCTTGTATAGTCTTTGAGATCTCGATGTGCATAGACAGACGGACAGATAGACAGGACTATATCGACTTGGCTGTTGATGCAGATCAAGAATATATACAGTTTATGAGGTCGCAGACGCCTCCTTCTGCCTGTTGCGCATATTCGGACAAACGTCAAAGGTCACGATTTTTTTTAAATGCATGACCTAAATATAAGGAAACTGGCTTTCTCTTATATTTTTCTCACTACTCTGGCATGGCATTGCCGATCTGTTTCACTAACTTATTAGAATTCTCATCAATTGTTATAGAAGGGTTCCAATCAAAAATGCAAACGGATGTCATTTACACTGATTTCAGTAAGGCTTTTGATTCTGTCAACCATAGTCTCTTATTATATAAGCTCAGTCTTCTTGGGTTTTCACAAAACTTTCTTTCATATAGAATTCAAAGAGTATTTTACAAGGGCTCTGTATCTAAGACCGTAAAAGTCACTTTTGGTGTACCCCAAGGAAGTCATTTAGGCCCATTGCTGTTTACATTAGTCATAAATGATCTTATGTATGCAGATGATGTAAAGATTTGTCTGACTTTTAATGATCTAATATATAGCCTCAGATTGCAATCTGACCTTGATTGTTTTCAATCGGGGTGTGCTATAAATTTATTAAATCTTAATTCCAATAAATGTAAACTTATGACATTTTTTAGGGGCATTACCCATTGAAATATTCATCATCTGATGATACACAACTTGAGCTAATAGAGTCAGTAACTAATTTAGGTATCCTTCTTGATTCAAAATTAATGTTCGATAAGCATATTTTATCTGCTTCTAATAGAGCCATGGGTGTCCTTGGATTTACTAAACGTTGGTCAAAGGAATTTGACGATCCTTACATAAAACAAGTAAGAAAGCTACAGTCGAGTTTGCTCGACTGTGAGATACCCGCCACCCAATTTTACCATCAAAATATTCTATTTATACAATAGTATAAAAATACTAAAAAAAAATATACTAAAAATACCAAAATAATATATCAAAATTTTCTTTGTTCGACATTATTAGCTTGGTGGCACTTTAGTTGGTTTATTGAACACCATTATTATGTCGCGGAGTGTCATAGCAACTAGCTAGGCAGCACTAGCAGTTGCACGTGGTAACGCCTTATAAAAGTAATATCTTAATAACTTCTGTGTTTTTCATCCGATTGTAACCAAATTCGCAGAGATCATTAAGATGGTGATAAGTATTGTGCGTACCAAAACGAACGTTCTAGGCTTAAAACAACGCTTGCAATTCGGTTTTATTCGATTTATGGGGGCGGGGGGGGCGTGGCCAAAATCAAAAACAAACTTGATCTGCGTGCAACAATAAGACATACTGTCGCGAAAAATTTGTTACTCTATCTCTTATAGTCTCTGAGATCTAGGTGTTCATACGGACAGACGGACAGACGGACATGGCTATATCGTCTCGGCTGTTGACGCTGATCAAGAATATATATACTTTATGGGGTCGGAGATGCTTCCTTCTGCCTGTTACATACATTTTCGGTCGGCACAAAGCCATAATACCCTTCTACCCTTTGGGTAGGCGGGTATAAAAACATCTATACCTCTCACTGGTTCGTCCTATTCTTGAGTATGGATCTAATATCTGGTTCCCCCAGTATAGGGTTCATCAAGATAGGCTTGAATATGTGCAGAAACAATTTCTTCTTTTGGCTCTTCATTGTCTTTACTGAAATCCCACTTTTAAATTGCCTTCGTATCGCAGTAGACTTTTATTACTTAACTTTCCTCTGACCGTAAAACTTTGCGAGGTGTAGTGTTTTTACATAGACTAATCATTGGCGAAATTGACTCCTTGCAGTTTGCAAGCCAGAATAGCTTTGCCGTTCAGATCAGAACGACTAGAAATTTTTTTCCCTTCTCTCTTTCTCGTTATAGTACTAACAATGCCAGTCACAATCCTTTTCGTATTTTATGTGCAGATTATAATAAATTCTCTGATCTTATTAACAATACTAACACTACCTTTCAAATAAAACAAGTAAGAAAGCTACAGTCGAGTTTGCTCGACTGTGAGATACCCGCCACCCAATTTAACCATCCAAATATTATATTTTTCTAAATATACTGAAAAAATACTAAAAAAAAATATACTAAAAAATACCAAAATAATATATCAACATTTTCTTTGTTCGAAATTATTAGCATGGCAGCACTTTAGTTGGTTTATTGAACACCATTATTATGTCGCAGAGTGTCATAGCAACTAGCTGGGCAGCACTAGCCCTAATGCCTTATAAAAGTAATATCTTAATAACTTCTGTGTTTTTCATCCGATTATAACCAAATTCGCAAAGATCATTAAGATGGTGATTAGTATTGTGCGTACCAAAATTGAACGTTCTAGGTTTAAAAAGACGCTTGCAATTCGGTTTTATTCGATTTACGGGGGCGGGAGGGGGCGTGGCCAAAATCAAAAACAAACTTGATCTGCGTGCAACAATAAGACATACTGTCGCGAAAAATTTGTTGCTCTATCTCTTATAGTCTCTGAGATCTAGGTGTTCATACGGACGGACAGACGGACATGGCTATATCGTCTCGGCTGTTGACGCTGATCAAGAATATATATACTTTATGGGGTCGGAGATGCTTCCTTCTGCCTGTTACATACATTTTCGGTCGGCACAAAGCCATAATACCCTTCTACCCTTTGGGTAGGCGGGTATAAACATTACTTCTACAAACTTTAGTCCGTAGTTAGGAATAGTTCTTATTATTATTATTATTAGTATTATTATTATTTTACTCTTTTTATTATTACTATTTTGTTGTTTAGTCTGTATTGTCTGTGTTAATTGTTCGCGACCTCCATTCCCGCACGTTAAGCGGTTGCCCCTCGGTCGGATGGGCGGTGGTCGTGTCTGCCTAGGTCCGCGCGTTAACAAGCCCGAGCTTAGTGTCGCTGGGCCACTTGACCGTACTGCCGTTAGTACGTCAACGTCCAAAAAATATACATGTATACTAACAAAATGTATAAATAAAATAAATAAACAATAAGAAGGTTACTTTATAATGATCAAATGCAAAAACTTAAAAACATTGAACAACATATAACAGTTATATTCAAGTAAACATAGCTTCATAAAAAAAAAGTCTTGCCAGATATTGTACCAAAACACGAAATAGAAAAATTCGAAATGATTTTATATAAAATGAGTGAAATGAAATGAGTCTGCACTCAGCATCAGAAGACAGACGCATTTTAGTGAGGTGATAGTTCGATGTGTGGTGGCCACTGAGATAGCCAACAAAGATGTGAAGATCCCTCCTGGATAGTAAGGCAGTTCTTCGGTCGACCACGGGATTGATAAGCTCCTTGGAGAGAGACGGCAGCAGAACTCGATGGAATGAACCTCAGATTGGAAGACTGTGGACCATTTGCCCATAACAATTGAGGTTTTGGAATTGGGTCCAAAGATCCCAGCTCCAAACCCCTGATCAGTTTTTGACCCGTCGGTATACCAGTCGATACCGTAGGGGTCGATGATGGCACCAAAGAAAAGCTCCTTTTTCATCTGATCTAGTGCAGATATCTATGCCAGGAATGTCTTTGATTAGACTACCATGTTCTGATTCGGTAACTAGAAGCCCGGATTGAAGCTTGATTCTAAGAAGGCTCATAACTGCGACTTCTTTAATTTGGTTATGCAGTGGAGTCAGATTCAGAATCGATTCCATTGCTGCGGTGGGACAGGTCCAGTCTGTGCAATTTATTGCATTTCCTGATGACAGTGACCTGTGTAACCTTTGGCCACCACACAATAGCATAGTAGGTGACGATGGGTCTGAACATCATGGCAAAAAGCCACCGGATGGTGCAGGATTTGAGATCCCAGATTCTACCAAAGAATCTCTTGCAGGCCCACATGGCATGGGTCGCCTGGGGTGTTGCTGAGATGGGAGTTCCAATTTAGTCTTTTATCAAGGGTTACCCCTAGAAATTTGACCTCGCTGGATAGCCCCGGACGGGAGCCGCTTATATTTAGTTGACCAATGTCTACGGTGTAGCGCCTAGTGAAGGGAACTATAATAGCTTTTTGTGGATTGATTCTAAGACCAATGTCTGCGCACCATCTACATACCGTGTTCAGAGCTGATTGCATCAACTCTGTCACGGTGCTGGCATAGTTCCTGGTCACTATTAGAGCCAGGTCGTCAGCATAGCTGATTGCTTCAACGCCCTGCCCTGACTATAGTAGGGGGATAGAACCCCTCCCTGGGGACAGCCTTTGACTGAATTAATGCCTGCAGTCGTGGAGTCTAGGGTGGAAGTGATTATATGGTGTTTGAGTAAAGCATCAATTCACCGGATCAAGGGACAGGCAATTCGTCTGCACTCTAGAGCAGACGTACCCGTAGCCGGTATTATCAAAAGCACCTCTTATATCCAGAATAGAGCATTCAGGCATGTTCTTATATACGTAGGCTATCTCAATTTTCTCCACTAACCTGATCTACCGGCTTTGTACGCAAACGATCTTAAGTGAAAGAGCCATCTGCTCTTCTGAGAAGCCCTATTCCATTCGACGATCGTTTGGCCAATGCTTTAAGGAGTTTCTCTGCTTTTGGCAACTATTCTATGCTACCACAGTAGCTGCGCCATGTATCGCGTTTAGCTCGTCTAATGCTTTTGTTGTAGTTGGTGAGAGCGTCCCTACAGACGTCCCAACTAGCACGTTTAGATTTAGCCTTATTAAATAGGCGTCTAACCTTCCTTGTTAGTACAGCCAGTTTCTCATTCCACCATGGAATTTCACGGTTGACCCTTAGGGACTTCCGGGCTAAGCTGACCTCGAAGGATGAGATTGGCGAACCTCCCACATAACAACTTACATGATCTGCATGGTAATGGCCACCGATTTGATGATAGATTGGTTGATTTCATCATCACAGACGACACTGCAGAGTGTATCAGACACTCCTCTGACGTGGTGCAGGTTCGGCTAGAGCACCTTAATTGGGCTTAATTTAACTCCTTAAGACGGGGGTAACAAGGACACTTGCCTTGCCCGCCCGAGTGTCGTTACCACGGACGCTGTTTGATGGTCTGAAGGCGCTGCTCGGGGGAGGTCGCCATGAGACCCCGCTCGCGGGAGGCAGCCTTGCCAGTGTGCTTGCGTTCTGGAGCCTTATGTTTTCCAGGATAGTCGCGGGAGTGAACTCAGCGCTATTGGGGAAGTAACCTCTAATGAGGTGAACCTTGGAGAACTCCGTTTCCTCCATCAATTTTATGATGGACCTCATGTGCCCAACAGCTCCCTGACCCAATTGGCAGTGCTGTTATCTTCGCACACCACAAGCAGCCACCCCAATCCAAGGTGGAACAGCTTACGCTGATGGATGCATGGCCGGAGGGTAGCCCGGTCTCTAGTATGCGGACTCTGGATACCTGTCGTCCTCCAGTTTCATTTAGACTTTCCACGGTATGCGGGCTATGCCGTGGATGACCTTCCCTTCCCGCCTACTCCTGGGATCTTAACTAATGGATCAACATTTAAAAATAGAAAAGTCTGATACGGCTTTAAAAGTATCATCTCTGGGCGATGCCTTCACGGCTGACCCCTACACCAGCACTGCAGCCAGTGGGCTTCTGGCTTCCACCCCCAATACTACGGGTCTCGACTCTAGTATTCTAGGGGACCCGGATGGGCCACGAACTCCCTTGGACACAGGGTTCGCTAGTGCTGAACTTCCGTCCAGTAGCGGTTCAGTCCGTCAGCAACCCGTCGAGGTATTGTCCTCGGACGAGGAAGCTAACTGCGACCGAATCAGCTTTGCTGACGACGCTTCCGTGGTCTCTCAGAGGTCAGGCCTTACGGAAGCAGGCTCTCAGATCCAGTTGCTGTGGCTGGAATCTAAGGACGCCTTTATTAAATTGAAGAGCCGCGACAAGAAGCTTTTTAAAGCTGCACTCGCAAACGGTTCTAACAGAGAGGAGGCTCTGGCTATCGCCACTGCGCCCCCTGAGCCCACCAGCTCTTTAAAGAGGTCCAAAAAGACTCATAAGGAGTCCACGAAACCACTCTTCAGCCAAGTGGTTAGCAGCGTGAAATTGGGCTTCACTTCGGCTGATCCAACCAATCACCTCTCAGCGGAGCAGTTGGCTACGTTGAAATCCAGCTTCCTAAAGAGGGTGCTGTTGCACTCTTCACCAACGGTTAGTCCAGGTTTCGAGGGCTGTATACCCCGAAATGAGTGGCTGCTTTTGGTGTGCGAGGATAACAGCACTGCCAATTGGGTCAGGGGAGCTGTTGGACACATCAGGTCCATCAGCGCCCTTGACGTCAAATTGCTGGAGGAAACGGAGTTCCCCAAGGCTCACCTCATCAGAGGTTACTTTCCCAGTAGTGCTGAGTACACTCCTGCAACCATTCTGGAATTTATTGGGCTCCAGAATGCCAGCAGCTTCTCCACGAAGCTGTGGCGGGTGGTGCAGCACAGCCTGAACGGCACAACGACTCACCTCGCAATGTTGGTTGACGAGGAGTCGTACAGGGCTCTGACGGAGTGCCAAGGCAAGGTGAAATTCTGATTTGGCAGGGTCAAACTGATCCTAAGCAATTCAGCTCCCAAAGCCTCCTCCGCCATACCTGCTCCATACTCATCCTCACCCGCTCCCTCTCCTGCCAGTGCCGCTCCGGCAACGGTGCCAGTGGTTCCCTCAGGGATTTCAGCATTGGCTGACCCTGTGGCCTCCACGAGCGCTGCGACCGTATTGGTACCTAAGGTTCCTTCCCCCACCCCACCGGCCATTGTGGTCACAGCCCCGAACGGCCCAACTAGACGTGTGACGCGGTAACGACTCTCGGGGGGGCAAGGCAAGTGGCCTTGTCTCAACCGCCATCAGGAGGGAAGATGAGCAAACTTAAAGTGCTCCAGGCGAACCTGCACCACGCTAGAGGAGCGTCGGCCACACTGTGCAGGGTCGTCTGTGAAGATCAAATCAACCTGGCTCTCGTCCAAGAACCATGATTGATCGGTGGCCAAATACGTGGACTTTCATGTGGATCATGTAAGTTGTTATATGACCTTATGGGAGGTGCCCCTCGCAATGCTATATTTTTGGATAACAGTGTAAGACATTTCCCACTAACTAACTTCATCTACAGAGACCTGGTAGCAACGGCTATTGAGGTAGCCACTGCAGACGGTGTCCGGGAAGTTGTGATCGCCTCCGCATACTTCCCGGGCGATGTGGATGATGTACCAGCAGAGGTCCAGCGGCTGGTGGAGTTCTGTCGCCGCAACAACAAGCCGCTCATGATCGGATGTGATGCCAATGCACATCACACGATCTGGGGGAGCAGCGACATCAATAAACGTGGTGAGTCCCTCTTAGACTACTTATTGTGTTGTCAATTAGATGTAGCTAACATAGGGTGCAAACCCACTTTTATCAATGCTATTAGGGAAGAGGTTTTAGATCTCACCCTAATCAGCACCTCAATAGCGAGTTCGCTTGTTAATTGGCGGGTCACAGACGAAGCCACTTTGTCAGACCATCAGCACATCAGGTTTGACCTCCCTGGCCAAGTCGAAATTCGCCAAAACTCCTTCTGTCCCAAAAAGACAAATTGAGAGCTCTTTAAAGCCTCTGTAGCTTTCAAAGCAGACCTATTGGTCAGCAATCCTGGCTCTATCAGTGAGATAGAACTCGCTGCCAATCTGCTCCAAGATGTGCTTATCTCATCCTTCGAGGACAGCTCAGTCCAGAAGACCCTAAGGGTCAATCGGAAAATTCCGTGGTGGAATGAGGAACTGGCTGTCCTTAGAAGGAGGATTAGAAGCCTTTTTAATAAGGCTAAATCTAACCGTGCTAGTTGGGACGCCTATCGGGACGCTCTTACCAACTACAACAAAAGCATTAGAAGAGCTAAACGCGATACATGGCGCAGCTACTGTGGTAGCTTAGAATCGTTGCCAGAGGCAGCGAGGCTTCAAAAAGTATTTGCTAAAGGGTCGTCTAATGGAATAGGGCTTCTTAAAAGAGCAGATGGCTCTTTCACTCAAGATCGCAAGGAAAAACTTGAGCTTCTACTGCAAGTCCACTTCCCGGGTTCTGTGGCGAATCCAGATCTCTCCGATCGCGATTTCGCCACTTTGGCACCGGACTCACGCGGATTCAGCCTATCTGGATCCATGTTCGACCCCGAAAAGGTCAAATGGGCTGTAGATGGCGCTTTCCCCAGGGGGTGACAAAATCTTCCCAGCCCTTATTCAAAACAGCATGACTCATATTCTTGATCCACTGGTCGGCCATCTTAGAGCTAGTTTTACTTGGGGATACATACCCATCTCTTGGAGGAGAGTTAATGTAGTATTCATCCCCAAGCAAGGGAATTGTCCGCTTGACCAGCCTAAGTCCTATCGGCCGATCAGTCTTACCTCCTTTCTGCTTAAAACGGCGGAAAGGCTTATAGATATGCACATTCGGTGCTCTCTGCAGACGTCGACACCTCTGCATCCCACGCAGTTTGCGTACATAGCTGGCAGATCGACGGAGGTCGCTCTCCACAGGTTAATGGGAAAAATTGAAAGACCCTTTGTATCCAAGAACATTGCTTTGTGCTCTTTTCTGGATATAGAAGGTGCTTTTGATAATACCGGTTACGGGTCATTTTCTACTGCTCTAGAACGTAGAGAAACTGCCCGTCCATTGATCCGGTGGATTGAAGCTATGCTCAAACACCGGTTTATCACTTCCACCCTGGACTCCACGACTGCCTGCATTAATGCAGTCAAAGGCTGTCCCCAGGGAGGGGTTCTATCCCCCCTATTCTGGTCCCTAGTAGTTGACGAACTACTAGTCTTACTCTCCGAGCAGGGCGTTGAAGCTATCGGCTATGCTGACGACCTGGCTCTAATAGTGACCGGGAACTATACCAGCACCGTGACAGAGTTGATGCAATCAGCTCTGAACACGGTAAGTAGATGGTGCGCAGATGTTGGTCTTAGCATCAATCCACAAAAAGCTATTATAGTTCCTTTCACTAGGCGCTATTCCGTTGACATTGGTCAACTTTATATCAGCGGCTCCCCTGTGGGGCTATCCAACGAAGTCAAATATCTAACCCTTGATAAAAGACTAAATTGGAACTTCCACCTCAGCAATACCCTCACGACCCATGCCATGTGGGCCTGCAGGAGATTCTTTGGTAGAATCTGTGGTCTCAAATCCTGCACCATCCGGTGGCTTTTTGCCATGATGGTCAGACCGATCGTCACCTATGCTGCTATTGTGTGGTGGCCAAAGGTTACGCAGGTCACTGCCATCAGCAAATGCAATAAATTGCATAGGCTGCTGTGCCTCTCACTGACAGATGCACTTCGTACCTGTCCCACCGCAGCAATGGAATCGATACTGAATCTGACTCCGCTGCACATCCAAATTAAAGAAGTCGCCGCTATGAGCCTTCTTAGAATCAAGCTCCAATCAGGGCTAGCCTGATCAAAGACATTCCTGGCATAGATATCTGCACTAGATCAGATACTATGACTAAGGAACTTTTCTTTGGTGCTAAATTCAGAACCCTCATCCCGGACCGGAAGGACTGGGACACTGGCAACCCCATCAGCGACCCCTACGGTATTCACTGGTATACCGACGGGTCAAAAACTGATCAGGGGGTTGGAGCTGGGGTCTTTGGACGCAACTCTAAAACCTCAATTGCTATGGGCAAATGGCCCACAGTCTTCCAATCTGAGGTTCATGCCATCGAGTTCTGCTGCCGTCTGATCCTGGAGAAGGGGATTAGAGGAGCGAACATCTACATCTTCTTTGATAGTCAAGCCGTCATCTTAGCCCTCTCCTCCAAAAGAGTAAGCTCTCGACTGGTGCCCGATTGCTGCAATTGCTGCCAGAACCTGTCTCTTACTAACAACGTCAGCCTTCTATGGGTACCTGGACACTCTGGTATCTAGGGCAATGAGCTAGTGGACGAAGTTGCGAGGGCCGGTTCGTCAGCTATTTTTTCCAGCCCTGAGCCCTTCTGTGGCATGGGTTGGTCAACCATCTCAGCTATTGTTAAAAGCTGGGCTGTTAGGTTGACTGATCGCTACTGGTCTGTCCAACCAGGGATGCGGCAAGCCAAGGAGCTTATCAATCCCGTGGTCGACCGGAAAACCAGCTTACTTTCCAGGAGGGATCTTCACCTCCTCGTTGGCTTTCTTAGTGGCCATCATATGGTGAACTATCACCTCACCAAAACGCGTCTGTCTTCTGATGCTGAGTGCAGACTTTGCAAAGAGGACGACGAGACAACCAAACACATTCTGTGCGACTGTCCAGCCTTGGTGTGAACTAGGAGGAAACATCTGCACGTGAATACCGCAGGTACCGAGCATATTGTGCGTTCCTCGACAAAAGATCTGCTCTGCTTCATTAGGGAAGCAGAGCAACTTTTTTCTACCTAGGGTGAGCCTATAGGCACAAAAGACCTCCATGGTCGCAGTGCCTCGCACCTTCTCTGTTGGGAGACTCCCTTTTTTAAATAATAATAATAATAATAATATCCAGTAGGCATAATGGGCGGTAGGTGCCTGCAACATTTGGTGGCCCCTTATCATTCGGCGGAAGCATTAATTTCTGGGTTTTTCCACATCGTTGGAAATACAAAATACACTGCTGAAAAGTGTCCCTAAAGATGTCCGGCCGGTCACGACTGCCATAACAAGTATTTCCGGTATTCCATTTAGGCCAGGAGCTCTTTTGGGAGTGATACACTTCGTTAGCTCGACTACTTTATACGCTGCGACGCAACGGAAGTCAGCGAGAGGGGTTACGATTGCTGGTTCCAATGAAGTGGTCTGTATTGGAAATAGTTCCGCTAAAATTTTAGCTAGGACGCCAGATTCCAAAGCAAGATTCAGCTTATTGCTAACAAGTTTACAGGTGAGACCTCAAGTATAGTCGTTTACGCTCTCTAGCAGGTTCATATGCATGAGCTTTTGCAGTCGATATGCCATGCTTAAATTCTGTGCGTTTGGTTCTGTAATCCTCTAGAAGTTCCTCGTGATGGGGGCCTCCTCTGGCTCGTTGCGCCCTTCTCCTTGCCCTGAGACATTCCGTCCGTAACTAGTGTAAGGTGGCACTCCACCAGAGGCTTGCGTTTTGCCTTTTTTTTCCTCGGCATCGTTGAGTCGCACGTTGCTACCAGCAGTTTCACAAGGTCACTAGTAATTGTCTCTGCATTTGTGATTGCAATGGATTTGATTTGGTATGACAGCATAACATTATCAGTCCTCTTGGTGTCCCATGCTTGTCCGAGCGCTCTTCTCCGCTTACTCCATATCGAGGCAATTGGCCGGACGTGGTCGCTCAACGTTACCTCGTTGTGAACCATCCAATTTGTGTTGGCCACTAAGCCGTTGCTGACAAAGGTGAATTCAATTAATAACCTTACCCCTGTCTTGTTAAACGTCAGCTTGATGGCGTCGTTCCGAAGTATCAGCTCTACCATTATCAGCTCGGCCTCTGGAGTTGGATACGCTGCCACGCCCTTCTGCTGCCCAGGCATTGAAATCGCGTGCAATAATCGCCAGACTGCGCCCTCTTGCATGGTTCACGAGCACCTTCAGTATCTCCTCGAACTGGTCTGGGCTTCTTTGACCGTCAAATATGAAATACCACGCATGGGAAAGGCAGCTCGTTCCTGTATGTTAATGGGGTTGAAACACTTAATAACAGCTTTGCCTGACTTATCGAGGATTAGCGAGCAGTTTCTACTACCCGGGGAGTAGGGTTCGCTTAGGAGCGTTATGTCTATCTTGCGCTCCAGCGCAATCTGCTCGAAGAGATTTTAAGCAGCGGCACAATGCATAACATTGAGCTGGATGAAGTTAATTTTTTTTTCAAGCATTTCAATGGCTCTCAGCTCCATTGATGCTCGCTCTATCGGTCGGACACGCGAAGCTACCCGTCGAATGGTTTCTGTCCACATCATTGCTGCAAACTAGGAAATTTGGTGGTGCAACATAACCCTTAGTCTTATGCCCTCTTTCTCCGCGGCGCAAGCAGCAATCTGAGCCGTCAGACGCCTTGCAGCTCGTGGCTCGATGGCCTAACGCATATCGTGGGCCGGACGTCCTGGATGATGCGGCACCTTGACCATCCCACGCTATCAGCTTCCGGAACATCTCTACGTACGATACCTCAACAGTCTTCTCTAGTATAAGTGACTCTGGCTTTTTTCGAACTCGTTAATGATTTACACTAGCCGTCCTTAATACTAGCGTCTTTGGCAACAAACGCGTAGCTGGATTAATTAAGCTCCTTTGCCTTATTTGTCGCGATTTTGGTAGCCTTGCTGGAAGCAGGTTTCACTGTAGGAGGCTTGCTTACTGGATGCGGCTGTGCGGTCCATTTTCTGCTGCGCATTAGTCTGTGCTGCTGTGCTCATGAACGAAGCCTCCTTTACGGCACCTCCTTGCAACTTGATCGCTCTGTTGTTGAGTGCAGCCAGCTTACGTATTGCGACTTTCGACTGCTTTGTAATGTGGGGCTGCGTCACGAACGCGGATAACAGCTTATTAATTTTGTCATTTTTGTTTTATCGAGCTCCGTATAAAATCGGTTGATTTCAGTGAAGTGAACGGTTAATAATATAAAATAAATAAATAATTCGAAAGAAAAGAGACGCTCTGTACGATGCAAGATCACTCAAATATATATTGTGATTCTTTATCTAAAAAAACAAAAAAAAGAAAAAATAATTAAATAATAAAAAATAAATAAATAAATGAGTCAGAACGACACTCGCGCTCAGCGTAAGCGCAAGCAAGACGAACGCCGGCTCTCAATTCAACATAACAACGCGTACTTTTCTTACGTCTCCCCGACAACTGCGAACGCAGACAACGAGTGGCCAATAACCCATAGCCCAACGAACCTTCTTTTACCATTAAATCAAGAAAGAGCGCGCTCTTGCTCTCCCGCACTTCTAGTTCCGACACAAGCCCCGCTATCTCCAACAACAACATCCGGAGCAATATCGACAGCCCGCTCTATTTCCTCGTCGGCTGCACCCGCTCACGCTCACACTGAGTCAGCGAAAACAAAGGCGCAAGCACCAAACGGTAAAGCTGCACTACCAGCAAAACAAAACATAAACAAACACGTAGGAACGGCTACAGTCAAGCTTTGACTGTACGAGGCCATGGATTTATACATGCGCAGCGTTTAGTAATGTTATAAAATTATGAAAATTATAATAATTATTGGGTAAAACAAGTAAGAAAGATACTGTCGAGTTTGCACCACTGTGAAATACCCGACACTCAATTTTACTGAATGGAAGAATAATAAAGAGCGACCATCGAAATATTATAATTTTCAAAAATATACTGAAAAAAAATATACTAAAAAATACCACAAATATACTATAAAATATACCAAAATTATTTTTGTTCTAAATGATTAGCTTGGTAGCACTTCATTATATTTATTGAACACCATTATTATATCACTGAGTGATAACTAGCTGAACAAGTGCAGCTGCACCCGATTTCGCCTTATAAAAGTAATTCGTTAATAACTTTTGTGTTTTTTGTCGAATGTAACCAAATTTTCAGAGATCATTAAGATGATGATTAGCATTATGTGTGCCAAAACTGAACGTTATAGCTTTAACATGATGCTTGGAACTCGTTTTTTTCGATTTACGGGGGCGGAAGGGGGCGTGGCAAAAATCTAAAACAAACTTGATCTGCGTGCAACAATAAGACACACTGTCCCGATTGCTTGCTCTGTCTCTTATAGTCTCTGAGATCTAGGACAGACGGACAGACAGACAGACGAACAGACAGACAGACGGACAGACAGACAGGGCTATATCGACTCGGCTGTTGATGCTGATCAAGAATATAAGTTAAAAAACGATTTATTGAAGTTATAAAAAAAATATAATTTTTATTTATTCAAAAGGTCTAAGTGACCACTCGTTTTGATTAAAATTTTAAGACTAATTATTATAAAGTAAACTAGCCCTAATGAAAGCAGTGTCGCCGGCGTTGGTCGCGGCAGAGGCTTCGTTTCTGAAGAATCGCGGAAACAATGCATACGTTGGGTCAGCACATTTGGGCAGGTGCAGAATATGTAGAGCGGATACTCGTGTGGGAATTAATATGCGCTTATGGGCAAGTGCATTGCTCTTATTATATGGAGCGGATGCTTGCGTAAGAGCGGGTGTCAGGTGATTGACTCTTGAAGTTGTTGGCCAATTGTTTATCATATTGAGTTCTATGTGGCGATAACTTATGTTAAGTTAACTCTTCCCCCTTTATTTGGCGCTTGTCCTCAAGTGTTAGAAGTAAGGTAGGTCGTTGAAACGAGTACCTCGTATGACCATTGGGACTGATGGTGGCTGGCTTTCCAATTGTTTAGGCTCGGGGGGAGCTACTTGTAGTATGACCTTCTCTTGTCTCTTTCTGCGTTGGAAGCAGGCACCTGTTATAATCAATGAGATGCCAAATAGAGTTAAAAGTGTGCTTCTGTTGAGGATGGTGTCAGTTTTGAGTTTCTGTAGCCACTTCGTGTTTTTGATGTGCAGGCTCTCTAATCTTTGCAGGGAAACTACTTTGATTCTTTCCGTCTCTTCTGGTGTTAACTGTATAAGCGGTGCACTCGGTTTCATTAGTATCGCTTCGTTATTGTTAAATTCCGCGTCGTCTATCTTCAGGGTTTCGTTGAAGAAACTGATGACATATGACCCCTCCAAGTGTTTCTGCTCATTGTTCCATTTCAGCGTGCCATTGAAGTTGTTCGGCATTAGTAATCCGTTGTCGATTTCTTCCACTGTCTTGATGTGGTCTGCATTGCTGAATACGCACTGCGATTTCTCTCCTAACAACAGCTTGGGCAAACAAAATGTCTTACTTAGATTTAAAATTTCATTCTTATTACAAATCTTAATGTCGTTATAAGTTTTACAGTTTTTGATTATTCGAAATATTTATTTTTTATTTTTTAGTATTTCATTGAATTTAACATTGATAATAGAATTATTTTTGACAATTGGTTTAATTAGAATATTTTCGTATGTTTCTATTTCTAAATTTGGAATCTTAATAACATATAAAAGTGTGGTTTTATTATGTAGTACAGAAATGTAGGAGTAGAATTAGGTCTTTCGTTTTTAAATCAAAAACACTCTGGTTCATTCCATTTTTATATATATGAAGTATTGTAAATGTTTATTTAACCAACTTATGATAACATGTTTATTTAACTAAAGTTTCACAAATTAACTTATAGTCTTATTAAGTCGTATTCATTGGACTAATTATTTATATTCCATAACTTTACTTTTCGTTTAATTTTCACTTTTGCTGCGATCACACGCGTCTGTCTTCACTCAAGTTTCCACTTCTACCCCCTTTGTTCCAATTCGCTCACCAGCTTGTTAACTTTACTGATTCACGCTCATCTAGTTCGTTCGCTTTTAATTCTATGTTAATTCATTTCTTTTACAGCTATGTTAATTCTTAATTCCTACATTCGGCCATCCTACATTCATGATCGTCCCGCATTATGGACACCACTCTTTCATATACTCTGCCACAGTATTTGTCTTATTAGGACCCTCCTCTTCTCCAACTTTCTCTACCGCATACCTGCCATGCCTTAGCTTTCTTACGATCTTGTACGGACCTAAGTACTTCCTTTTAAGCTTTAATCCTGGGCCAAACTGCGTTCTTTTGATAGCAACCAAATCATTAATTTTATACTCTTTCTCATTTTTTCTATTCTTATCAAATGCCTTACGATTCTCTGTCTGAATACTTGCTATATTTTCTTTAGCTACTCTACGGATCTCGTCCTTCTCTTCCTGTAACTCATTTAGCATGTCTTCATCTAAAATATCTTTGAGTTGTTTGTCATACTTTGTCCTCATTTCCAATCCTGTTAAAATTCTAAAAGGCGATATTTTCGTGCTTCTGGGAGGTGATGAATTAATAAACTGCTGAACTCTACCTACACTCTTCTTGCGCTTCTTTTTGCGTTCCTTCTCCTCGCCCTTCTTGGTCATGCGCTTCTTGCCCTTCTTCTTCTTTCCTCGATTATCCTCCAGATCACAAGCATCACCCTCGTCATTATTGGGCTTTAATGAGTTCCCCTTCTTGAACTTGTCGCCAATCTTGGTTTTGGCTTTCCTGCGCACCACAGGCGTGCCATCGTCCTGGTCATCAGTTGATGACGCCTCTGCGGACAGTTTATCTTTCTCCTTGTCCTCTTTTTGCAAATGTGCTAAGTCCATCTGGTGTAAAGCTTCCTGCAAATCTACTTCTTCCAAGCCTAAAGTAATTGCGTCTGCATGGATACCATCATCAACTAGCCCTGACAATTCATTATTTTTGCGACAAAAAGTTGCTCCGTTTTTACCAATCGTGACGTCCACAAACTCAAAAACATAGTTGCCAATAACACCACTATAGAGAGTATCAATATCTCGCACTACATGAAAACATATTCTTATTGGAATACGATCCAACTGTGTGTCAATTTCAAACGATCCTAAAGTGTAAATCTTCGAGTTCCCTATACCAACGAGCTCTTTAACATCTGGGTTCAACCTGACAGGATAGGCTTTCTTATATAAATTCTCGCTTATGGTACAGATATTACTGCCTGTATCTATAACTGCTGATATTGCCTGTTTACCAATTTGAACGTCTTTGAACACTCTATTAAACATCGCCTGTGTCAACTGCTGTATGTTAGCCTTCGCTTTCCTATCAGAATTCTCCACTTTGGTATACGTAGCATCGCATTGATTTGCCTTATGTCCTGGCTTATGACATTTAAAGCAAACTGATTCTTTTTTGCAATCTCTAGCTAAGTGATCTTTATCTCCGCATTTATAGCATCTAAACTCTTTTTTTCCACTACCTGAAGTTTCTGCTTTCTCTTGCTTTGCTTTTGGTTTATGTTCCATACTTACATAGATCTTTGCATAAACATTTAATTTCTCTTTCAATTCTTTCAAATCAGTTGCTTGATATAGTACCATCTTGTTCTGTTTTGAATCCTGTATACCCTCGATAATGTACTCAATAATGCTCTCTTCATCTAGATTAGATTTTTTAGCAATACATTTCATTGCATAATAGTATTCTATTAATGATTCATTCGCCTTTTTCTTTCTGTTCTCTAGCTGTTTATGTATCTGCTTGGCTGTCAATTTCACGGTAAACTCCTCTGATAAAGCCTCTTTAAGTGTTGCCCAATTTGTAAGACCATCTTGGCTATTTACAAACAACTTAGCTGCTCCCTTTAACAATTGTCGCCCATATATAAACTTCTGCAACTCGTTCCATTGTACAGTAACAGCTATACTTTCAAAGTCTGTCAGCCAATCGGTAACATTGCTCTGGTTACTGCCGTCAAAATCTGCTAAGGAATCTTGAATATCTTTCAGTGTGAACGACATTGTGTTTATTTTAACTGGCGCTACTCTATCCTCTAAATTATCAGATATAGAATCTTCGTACACTGATTCGTTGAGTCTATCTATTCCAAAATGAGTCAGCAAGCGATTCTGTAACTGCTGCTTTAGTCCTTGGGTTGATAATCCTAACTCTCTAAGCTTAATTTTTAACCCTTCTACTGTTAATTGTGTGATCTCTTCTTGCAGCATTTCTTTTTTACACTTAACTTAAAAATGTTATTTTAAACTTAGTTATTTACAAAAGAATTAAAATCTACCTTAATGTGTAAATAAAAATAATGTGTAAATAAAAATCAATATCAATAACCTACAAATGATTTAAAATATGCAAACTCTCAATTTAGTATACTTATTACCAAACTTATGTGACTGCGTATTATCGAAGTCTCCTCTATCAACTCTTCGTCTCTCGTCTGCGTGGCAATTACGTCTCTGTTGTTGCGTGCACTCGCCGCACACAATTCCAGCGTTGTATACACACACAGCTAGTGTGTATCGCCTCTGCTTCGTAGATTTTCTTTATCCGTTGTGCGCACTTGGTGCACACTTTCCGCCTCTGCTTTGTTCTTCGTCTTTAACAAACTGTGTCGCAAAATCTCTAGTCTAGTTTCTGCAGCATAATTACGTCGTTGCAATAAGCGAATTCGCCCTGATGTTTCGCTCCCGAAACTTCGTCTCGATTCGCCGTCTCTGATGCGCTGACCTTTCTCTCTTTAGCAATTCTGCAGCGTAATTACGTCGTTGCAATAAGCGAATTCGACCTGATGTTTCGCTCCCGAAACTTCGTCTTCATTCGCTGTCTCTGATGCGTTGACTTTTCTCTCTTTAGCAATTCTAAGCGTTCTCTCTCGCTTATCGTTGCTGTCCTCTGACTCTGTTGTTGAACCGCTACTTTCGTGTGATCTCGGTCGCTCTCATCTATGCCATTTTCTAATGCGTAATTTCGTCAGTACGCATAATTTGTCATCAAATGTCACTGTTGATTTCTAATACATTGCCACACAATTTGATGATTGTGTTCAATGTATTTACACAACTTTCATATAAAATGGATCCCGGACGAGCCCCCAATTATTGTAGGAGTAGAATTAGGTCTTTCGTTTTTAAATCAAAAACACTCTGGTTCATTCCATTTTTATATATATGAAGTATTGTAAATGTTTATTTAACCAACTTATGATAACATGTTTATTTAACTAAAGTTTCACAAATTAACTTATAGTCTTATTAAGTCGTATTCATTGGACTAATTATTTATATTCCATAACTTTACTTTTCGTTTAATTTTCACTTTTGCTGCGATCACACGCGTCTGTCTTCACTCAAGTTTCCACTTCTACCCCCTTTGTTCCAATTCGCTCACCAGCTTGTTAACTTTACTGATTCACGCTCATCTAGTTCGTTCGCTTTTAATTCTATGTTAATTCATTTCTCTTACAGCTATGTTAATTCTTAATTCCTACAGAAATGTCTGAAAAACTTAGCATCTCCTCACTGGATAATGATGTTAAGTTTCCAGACTCAAAAATTTTGTGAATTTCTTGAACCTCGTTGTCTCCTAATAAAAATGTGTTTATTACATTAAATTTTGCCCATTGTATGGCATATTTTATATTTACTATTTCTTCTTTAATAAGTCTAACCTGATTCTGTAGATTGAGTGTTATCTCTTCTGTAAAGTGATCATTCTTTTTTATCAAATTGTTTATGGAATTGGTGATACTAGTCAGTTTATTAAGTCTGTCCCTGAATTGATTATTGATAACTACTTGCTTGTTGCTATTGACTACTATCTCATTGACCTTGTTTTCTAAAGACGTGAAGTCGTCGTGGTCTGGGGTACCTGCCACGTATTTCCACGCGGTACCCAGTGCGTTGATCGCTCTAACGGGTCTACTCTTATGGAAGCTGGAACTAAGTGTGTGGAAGGTGGAGAAAGTTTGGTTCATTTCGTGGTTCAAAGTGTGGTAAGTGTCTGTAGTTCTTAAATTATTTTCTATGTGCCATGAGAGTGTATTCAAAGTTTCATTTATATAACTTAAATCTATAACGTGGATTAGTCTAGTTGTCAATGATCTTATTTTACCTATTCCTCTATAGATCGTTGCTGTTTGTACGTCCGTATAGTTCGTTATTTTAACGGTTGCGTTATTTCCGGTCAGCACCCCTAGGGTCAGTATTCTGTGGAAAAGTTTAGTTACTTTTAATATTGCTTTTATGGACTATTTTGCCAGTTTCTGTTAATATGGTAGTGTCCTTGTCCTCTTAAACTATCTCCTTTTTAAATTTAGGTGATAATTTCGAACCTAATTTAACATTGATTTTCACATAGACTTCGTCTCCTGGTTTGTACGTTTTGATGGGTTTCCGTTTTTTGTTATGGTGTCGTAGGTCCTGGTCTTGCTTTTGTTTTAACCTGTCTATTATGTCTTGCCTAGTTTTCTCGTAATCTTCGGGACTGATTGTCGATACTCTTCCAAAGAAAACCTCAAGTGGTTTTTTCCCTGTGACCGAATGAATTGTGTAGTTGTACTCATACACAGCCCTATCTAGAAGCTCCTCAAAATTCCTATGAGTTCCATTTTTCTTAATACATCTCATTATTTCAGAGAGTGTAGAATGGAATCTCTCAATTTGCCCGTTGACAGTGCTTTTGTATGGTGGCGTTTGAAAAACTTCGATGTTCAGTTGATCTTTGAGCATGAAGATAATTGAGGCTGAATTGAGGGCTTTTTCATTGTCCGTTATGACGTATTTGGGGACACCGAAATAAAAAATGAGTTCTCTTAAAGGGAGTCGTATATCTTCTACCGCCTTTGACTTTATTATTCGCACTTGGGCTAATTTTGAAAATTTATCAATTGCGGTCAATACTAATTTCTTTTCTGTGGAATATATATCTACGTGAATAATGTGACCTGGATAGTCTGGGATTGGTGTTTGTTTCAATTCTGGATTTGGGGGATGTCTATCGTACTTTCCTTCATTACAGGTCTTGCACCAATTTTACTTTTCATCTTTGGGAAGTAAAATTTTTCGGACAACTGGAGTTTGTTTTCTTGTGAGTTTCTATGGGCTCTGTTATGAATTTTCAGTATCTGCTCAACTTGGTCGTTTTCGTTCGTCAAGTCTGTTACCCTGGACTGGGTGAAACGAATTTTGTACTTGCTAAAATGAGCTGGGTATATTTCTTGGATTCTTCCCATTATTGGCTCTGAGGTTTGTATGCCATTAATGACAGATGGGTTGAGATATGTTTTTAGTACTTTTATTAGTTCGTCATTGGAATATTGTTGCCTGTGTACCTCGTGTCTGTGAAATGTGGGAAAGGGTATACTGAACTTATAGTCTGTCAATTCTGAGGTGAAGAGAAAAATTTGGTTTTTAAATGCGTTTATCGGGACTTCCATGCTAGGAATAAGGTCATGAGCTGAGCTCTCTGCGCTATGTTGGGTTGAGGCCACTGAGTTAATCTGGTTGGGGGGAGCTCGAGACAGAGCATCTGCCACTACATTAGCTTTACCGGGTTTATACTCTAACTCGTAGTCATATTCTTCTAAAGTCGCCTTCCACCTTTTGATTCTTGCGTTGCCATTCCAATTGCTCAAGGTATGGGTCAAGGGTTGGTGATCGGTATATATTTTGACTTCCGCTCTACCATATAAGTAGTTCCTAAGAGTTTTCAATCCCCATACTATGGCCAGCATTTCTTTCTCGTTGGCTGCATAGTTTTCTTCCGCTCTTGTTAGTGTTCTAGACAAGAAGGATATGGGTTTATCGTCTTGTGATAGTACGGCCCCTAAAGCGTAATTGGAGGCATCTGTTGTTAATTGGAAAACCTTTTTAAAATCGGGATAACTAAGTATGACCTCTTTTGAGATTAAGGCATTCTTTGGTTTTCTAAAAGCCTGTTGGCCTTCTTCGTCAAGTTCTATTGGTCTATTTTTTGATTGGTTTTTGGACACACGTCCATCTTTCCCTCTTAAAAGCAAGGTTAGGGGTTTCGCGAGCCTAGCGTAGTCCCTTATGAACCTTCTGTAGTACCCTGATAAACCGAGAAACGATCTTAAGTCTTTCAAGGTTTTTGGGTTTGGGAAGTCGGCAATCGCTGCGACTTTGGCCGGATTGGCCTCAATCCCTTTGTCAGAGATTATAAATCCGAGAAATTCCACCTTGGATTTGAAAAATTCGCATTTGTCCAGCTGACATTTCATGTTAGCATTGTTGAGAGTTTTGAAAATCATTTCTAAGTTCTGCGCATGTGATTTTACGTCTTTACTGAAGACCACTATGTCATCTATATAGATGTAACATGGTCTCTTAGAACGTCGTCTAAGGCGCGTTGGAAAATAGATGGAGCATTTTTTAGTCCGAAGGGGAGTCGTGTAAACTCGTATTTTCCATTATTGACAGAAAACGCCGTTTTCTCAATGTCACGTGCCCTTAGTGGTATTTGGTGGAAACCACTTTTGAGATCTAGTACGGAAAACAATTTATTGTTTCCGAGTTGCGCAAGTACTTCGTTGATCTCGGGTATAGGGTATTTGTCTGCTATGGTTTCTTTGTTTAGCTTGCGGTAATCTATAATCCTATACTTTCTCTCACCCGATGCATCGGCTTTCTTAGGGACAATCCACACTGGTGAATTATAGGGTGACCTTGAGGGTCGAATTATGCCATCGTTGAGGAGTTCTTTTACTTGTTTATCTACTTCGTCCTTGAGGGACATAGGGTATTGATAGAATTTTGAATAGACAGGTTCGTCGGATTTAGTCCGTATGTCTGCCTTGACGTTAGTCACAAATGTCAACTTCTCGTCTGGCTTTGCGAAAAGCTGTGGGTATCTGTTAGTCAATCTGTTCAGTTCGTTAACCTGTTGTGGAGTCATATGGTCGGTACGGGGGTAGATGCTATTTACGGATTCCAGTTTTTTCTCTTTAATGTTTAGTTTGACACGGTCTTTTATTATCATTAAATTTTTATTAGTGAAAATTGTGGCTTGCAATTCTTTTAGACTGTCATTGCCTAGAATGGCATCGAAAGTTTTTAATGTTGGGAGTAAGAAAAATTTGATGGGGACTTCAGAAATGTTGAATAAATTAGCCATCTTATAATGAGTGATTTTGATGCTACCTCCTACTGAGATTGCATCGAATGGTTTGTCATTGGGTATCGGGTTGGAAACCCAGCGGGGTTGTATGTAATTTTTATTCGATCCCGTGTCTATTAGAATTTTCATTTTTTTCCCGCCCCCTACATTTGCTTCGAAATATGGCAAGGAGGAGCGGGTGATTCTAAAAAATGTAAGTCTGCTGGTTCCTCTGTCATGTCCGGTTCCAGTACTTCTTCCCTATCTATGTAGTCTTGTAGGGTCTAGTCGTATTGTTCTGCAGCATTTTCTTGTTCTACAGCTTGCATATATTGTTCCTCGGTCATGTCGGTTTGTTCGTTATCGAATGTCTGTATATTAAATTGTCTTGGTCTTTTGTCATTTGGTGCTTGGTATTGTGCTGGTGGCCTTTTACCAAGCTCGAACCTGGGTCTATTCATATAATTCGAACGAATACTAGGGTCAACCTCCATCGGTTCAGGTCTTGGCAATGGTTTAGGAGCGAAGGGTCGTAGTGGTGGGTTTGGATATCCGTTATTGACAGCTATGGTTCTTGGGAAAGGTTGTGGTCTAAATTGTTGGTATGGCAACCTGTACTGTTGCCGGGGTGAATCTTGGTTAAAGAATGGTTGGTGTAAATGCATTTGTTGTCGCATCACCGGATCGACATTATAATTGTTTCTGTTTCTGGGTAGTGGTACGGGAGTTTTTTGTACCTGGGTTGATCTCATTCCCTGACTTTTAAATCAGGCGTGAGCCGTCCTGAAATTTTGGTTCTCTAATTTTAGACATAAATGAAGAGCCTGTGGAAGGTCTTGTGGTTCTTTGATACCGAGAAGTCTAGGTAGGTCACCTCTTAAACCTCTAACAAAAGGCCCTATCCCTGTAGAACTGAGTCATAACTCTTTCAGACTCCTTAGACAAATCCATGCAACCTACTTTATTAAGTATTAGAGAGAGATGATTATAAATCTCCTGATAGTATTCTTCTATGGTTTGGTCGCCCTGCGTCATTGTTGTCATCTGATGTTCTAAGGTGTTTACGTCACGTTTATCTGCATAATGCAGAGTCAGGCACCTGGATATGGCTAACCAGTCTAGTGGCACATTATAGGACTCGAGTATCGCGTCAGCGTGTCCTATGACTTTATTCCTTATCGTGTGCAAAATTCCAAAGTATTTTGGGCTACCTCTTGTTGACTCATAGGTACTCAAAACCCTTTCTACTGATTTCCTCCAAGAATTGAATTCACCGCGGTTTCCGAAAAATTCACGTAAACACTTGACTACATCGGGTACCTTGACAAGATCGTTCAAGTTTTGCCTCAAGTCCGGTCTGATTACCTCGTCAGTTGCGTCAGAGAAATTTCCATAATTATTACCCATTGACCTAGCTAGTGCAGGGATCTGCTCCTGCAATGTTTCTGCTACCACGCTGGTTATCCAGCTTTTTAGTTCGTTCATGTCTAAAGTGTTGCGTTGTCCTACACTACTCGAGTTGGAAGTGGAAGCTTGAGGGCTTAAGGTCGGAGGTCTAATTAAGTTATTTGGGTTTGACATAATAAACTTCTATTATCACTTTCACTGTTTGAATCAGAAAATTTTCCTTTCTTTTTTTTCCTTTTTTTCAAATTATTATTCACTTTATATCGGAGGACACTCCTTTTATTTACAAAAAAATTGTTCTTAGATTTCTTTTCTTATTATATTTTCGATTTCCTGTATTATTACTTTGAATTTTCTTTCTTTATTTTCTTAGAGATTTTTTTTTCTTAATTAAATTTTTTTTTTTTTTTTTTTAAATTTCCTTTTCTTAATTTTTTTTTAAAATCTTAAATCTTTCTTAAATTACTATTTTCTTTTAATTTTTGAATTCACTTAGATTTAGCTTACATCAGAATGTTGATCCGCATCCTTCCTGGTGGTCCAGAATTTATCCTCTTTGCCTTGGCTACTGGGGTTCCAGTGTTCCACACTTCAGTTGGAGGGTGAACTGCGGGCGCACCTTACAGCTCGTTGCTGGATCAATCCGGGCGATTTTGCCTTTGGGGGAGGGTGATTAATTTCCCCTTTTTTTTATGTTTCTTTTATTTCGCGCCGACCGACTATCTTTTGTTTAGCCGGGAGTCTTCTCGCACGCGTAAAAGAAAATATTTTAACCGTCACTGTGCAAAACTATTTGGCACTTAGCACGAACTTAATTTTGTCGAACGCGCGTGACGGTCCCTGCTCGGGCGCCAGTTAAAAAACGATTTATTGAAGTTATAAAAAAAATATAATTTTTATTTATTCAAAAGCTCTAAGTGACCACTCGTTTTGATTAAAATTTTAAGACTAATTATTATAAAGTAAACTAGCCCTAATGAAAGCAGTGTCGCCGGCGTTGGTCGCGGCAGAGGCTTCGTTTCTGAAGAATCGCGGAAACAATGCAGACGTTGGGTCAGCACATTTGGGCAGGTGCAGAATATGTAGAGCGGATACTCGTGTGGGAATTAATATGCGCTTATGGGCAAGTGCATTGCTCTTATTATGTGGAGCGGATGCTTGCGTAAGAGCGGGTGTCAGGTGATTGACTCTTGAAGTTGTTGGCCAATTGTTTATCATATTGAGTTCTATGTGGCGATAACTTATGTTAAGTTAACTTATATACGCACATTCGGACAAACGCAAAAGATCATGATTTTACTAAAATCCATGACCATAAAACATAAAAAGTTGGGTCGACCTTGCATACTGGAATGGACCGCTATATTACAATAAAGCGAAAGCTTTGCGCGAAAAATTGCGATGCAGAAAACAAGCCGAAAAATATACTCGACAATTCTACCCTGATCATCAATGAAGCCCCGCAAATACCAACAGATTCGCTTTGCTGGCAGATACCGCTGAGGACGTGCCACTGGGATTCGTAGACAACGAACCGAAGAAAATAAAGAAACATGCAGCCGCAACCACTCTTTAAGAGTGAGCTTGAACCAGAAAACAGGCATCTTAAAAAAAACAAGGTTCACCCAATTTATAAACTCCAGCTCCTTCTGCACCGTAGGATTACAGTAGAAGAGCCGCATAAACGTAACGCTCTTGTGAAATGAATGAACTAACAAGAATAAGGCCACACGAGTTCGTATTGCACACTTCGTCCGGTGTGCGTAGTCTGTGGAGATCTCCACGACTCCACACACTGTCAAACTAATAAAGAAAATGCAAGCGAGAAAAAGTGTGGTAACTATGGGGATAATTACACAGCAAACTACAGAGGCTGTCCAATCTACAAAGAGCTGAAAAGCCGTCTTCACAAAAGAATGAACACGGCGCGGGCACACCAAGGAACAGCTACGCTGACACCATCAGAAACAAATCCTGAAGTACTTTTTTCGAAAGCAGCAAGTTCCGTTCCTTGGCCTATATCCACCACTAACAAGATAACATTTGCCAATGTTTTAAAATCAGGCATGACGCCTCCAACCCAAAATTCCCAAACCCCACACAATATTGGACACACAGCATAACTATAGGCCATCTGAGCAGCAAGAAAGAAAAACTGAAGCTATAATGCAAGCCTTACAACAGAGCATGATGGAGTTTATGACATTTATGCGAACCACCTTTCAAGACATGATGCGTAATCAAAACCTTTTGATACAAATGCTTGTATCGCAACAACCAAAATAAATAATGGCTGCCTTACGCATAGCTACGTGGAACGCCAATGGCGTTTTAGAGCGCAAACTTGAGCTAGCTCAATTCCTACATGAGAAGCAAATCGACTTAATGCCTATTTCGGAAACTCATTTTACAAGTAAATACAATTTTCAAATGAGAGACTACTACTTCTATGGTACAAATTACACCGATGGTAAAGTACACGGTGGGACCAGCATGCTCATAAGGAACCGTAAGCTGCCTGACTTAATCGACTTCGCAGTTACGAAAAATATTTCTCGCAGTTTGGTTAAAGCAGTTTGGAATGTCTTCCAGATCTGCCATGTGATCACTTGCCTGTACTAATTCACCTCCGCTGGTACTCAGAAAACATAAAACCACCGTACAGATTGACTTCACACAAAACTAACTGGCTCAGGTATAAAAAATATATAAGTTCACACATTGAGCTGAACCCAAAACTCAACACTGAATCTGACATAAAGAGCTGCACAGGTACACTTGAGTCCATTCTTACTGCAACAGCTCTTACTGCAACACTTAAAATCACAAACGTTACAACTAATCCGAATAAGACCAACGTTCAAATCGAGCAACTCGTCCACGTAAAAAGAAAACAAAAGCTAAGAATAGCCACACAGAAACTGGCCAACGCTCTGAAACAAGAGGAGGAAGACGCTCAGCGCCGATATATAGAGCAACTTTCACCAACAGACACAAAACATAAGTCACTGTAGGGAGCCCACTCAACTCTTCGCCCACCGACTGAAACCGTTTTGCCGTTAAGGAATTACTCAGGCGGCTGGGCCCGTAGTGATGCAGACAGAGCCACCACATTTGCCGCTTCTATAAAATGTAATCACGCCAAACGAGGCTACTAGCACATTCGCGCTACCGTCCCCACCCGTAAACTGCCACCAGCAACACACCCCAATTGTGTTTCGTCCAAAAGAAATAACTAAAACAATTAAAGACAATCTCAGCCCAAAAAATCCACGGCTACGAACTTATAACCCCGGAAATTATCATAGAGCTACCACATCCTACAGTTCGCTACATAACCCAGGTATCTAATGCCATCACCAAACTTGGTTACTTTCCACAACGATGGAAGAGATCGATCATCATAATGATTCTAAGGCCTGGTAAGGACCACACAGTCACTTAATCTTACAGACCAATAAGTCTCCTCTCATGTATTTCGAAACTGCTTGCTATTCGAAAAATGCCTGCTGATCCGACTTAATCTACATCTAAGAACCCACAACATAATACCAGCCCATCAATTTGCATTTCGCGAAAGCCACGGAACCATTGAACAGGTGAATCGAATATCAACGGAAATTCGAACTTCATTCGAAAATCGAGAATACTGTACACCAGTATTTTTGGACGTATCCCAAGCATTCGACAGAGTCTGGCTTGACGGCCTTATGTTTAAAGTTAAAACAGCTTTACCCGAAAACACACACAAACTTCTAAAGTCTTATCTCTATGACAGAAAGTTTGCAGTGCGGCGCAACACTGCCACTTCCACTGATCATAAAATTGAAGCTGAAGTCCTCAAAGGCAGCGTTCTTGGGCCTACTTTATACCTCATCTATACAGCCGACATTCCTACAAGTAGTCGTCTAACGGTATCCACGTTTGCCGACGATACAGCTATCCTTAGGCGTTCAAAGTCCCCAATCCAAGCTACAGCACAGCTGGGATTGCATCTCATAGACATTTAGAAGTGGCTCTCTGACTGGCGAATAAAAGAAAACGAGGAAAAATGCAAGCACTTGACGTTTACGCTAAACAGACAAGATTGCCCACCACTCTTGTTGAACAACATAACACTCCCGAAAGCAGATGAGGTAACGTACCTAGTCGTACACCTTGATAGAAGACTCACATGGCGCAGGCACATTGAAGCCAAAAAAACTCATCTTAAACTCAAAGCCATCAACTTATACTGGCTCATCAACGCTGGTTCTTCGCTCAGCCTAGACCACAAGGTCTTACTCTACAATTCTGTATTGAAACCTATCTGGACCTATGGCTCACAGCTATGGGGCAATTTCAGCAATAGCAATATTGACATCATACAGCGAGCTCAATCAAAGATTCTGGGCACCATCACTGGGGTAATGTGGTACGTTCGGAACGAAAACATTCAAAGAGAGCCAAATATTCCACCAGTTATCAATGCAATTACGGAACTTAAGGAAAAATACCATAGCAAGCTTTTCTCCGACGAAAGGACCTACCAACGCAGCAAAGAAATATTTAAGGACGTCTAATCATAGAACAGCTGAAAAAATAAAACAACTGTTCCGAAAAATTTGTTATCGTTAAGATTTTTAAACTTATTGTTAGTTCTTATATAAAAAGATTCAATAAATAAAAGCAAAGTAATCAAAAAAAATAAAAACAAGTAAGAAAGCTACAGTCGAGTGAGATACCCGCCACCCAATTTTACCATCAAAATATTATATTTATATAATAGTATAAAAATATACTGAAAAAATACTAAAAAATATACTAAAAATACCAAAATAATATATCAAAATGTTCTTTGTTCGAAGTTATTAGCTTGGCGGCACTTTAGTTGGTTTATTGAACACCATTATTATGTCGCGGAGTGTCATAGCAACTAGCTAGGTGCAGCTGCACGTGATAACGCCTTATAAAAGTAATATCTTAATAACTTCTGTGTTTTTTATCCGATTGTAACCAAATTCGCAGAGCTCATTAAGATGGTGATTAGTATTGTGCGTACCAAAATTGAACGTTCTAGGTTTAAAACGACGGGATTCGGTTGTATTCGATTTACGGGGGCGGGAGGGGGCGCGGCCAAAATCAAAAACAAACTTGATCTGCGTGCAACAATAAGACATACTGTCGCGAAAAATTTGTTGCTCTATCTCTTATAGTCTCTGAGATCTAGGTGTTCATACGGACGGACAGACGGACATGGCTATATCGTCTCGGCTGTTGACGCTGATCAAGAATATATATATTTTATGGGGTCGGAGATGCTTCCTTCTGCCTGTTACATACATTTTCGGTCGGCACAAAGCCATAATACCCTTCTACCCTTTGGGTAGGCGGGTATAAAAACAAACGCTCCGGAGGGCCTCATTTAGGTACTCCGACAGATGAGCCAGGACTCTGATAAAATGTAATCTTCTTCTGGCTTATAGTATTGGATGCTGATGAGGCCAAGTTATCCACCTCTACAGCACCACAGTTGCTGGATGTCGACTCTGACATGTGGGGGCCTGCTTGCTCCTACCTCACGATCGTTGTCACTGCAATTCCAGTTCCCTGCAAACGTGATTCCTACTCTTCTTGTGGGGTACCTCGACATTGTAGATCCTCCTGATTAGGTCGTCGGTCAAGGGGGTTTCGTTAACGCGCGGACCCACGCAGTCGCAACCACCCGCCTATCTGACTGAGGAACAACCGCATAACGTGTAGTAACGGAGGACGCGAACAATTAACTCAGAGATTAACACATCAAGACATCCGTTTGCATATTTGATTGGAACCCTTCAATTACAATTTATTAGAATTCTAATAAGTTAGTGGTAGTAAACATACATTTCACAAACCCATGATGGTAGGGTAAAATTATAGATTTACAGCAGTGTTGCAATTGAGAAGTTATAAGTTTCTCAAATGCTTTGGGAATAACAAAATACTTGGAGATACCTCTATAGTTTTGAAGGTTGGATTTATTTCCTTTTTTCAAGAGAAGAATAATATAAGACTCTTTCTAAAGATTAGGGAAAGAACACAACTCAACAGACAATTCAAATAATTTTAAAAGTGGCCCACAGAGTTCCTTTGCACAGAATCTAAGCATGCAACTAGGAACTCCGACCGGACAAGGAGAAAAAACTGCTTTACAACACTTAAGTTCGCATAAAAGTAAACTTTTGAATTGACAAAGTCATGAAAGCGTTTACGAACTCACTGAAACGTAAGTCTGCACTTTCTCAAATAATCCTTGTAGCAAAGATTATTTAGCGTGGAGAAATCGGAACGAGCAACAGAGTAGCGGGAAAAATATAAGAGACAGCCAGTTTCCTTATATTTTTTATAAAGCTTTGATTTTTTATTCTTTAACTTTGTTAGTTCTTTGGTAAACCATAACGGTCTATTAGACAATTGTGGAGTACCAAAGGGAACACAAGCATCAAACAGACAGTTTAATGTAAAATAAAAATAATAAGAGACTATGGTTGACAGAATCAAAAGCCTTACTGAAATCAGTGTAAATGACATCCGTTTGCATTTTTGATTGGAACCCTTCAATAACAATTTATGAGAATTCTAATAAGGCAGTGATAGTAGACCTACATTACACAAACCCATGCTGGTAGGGTGAAATTATAGATTTACAGCAGTGTTGCAGTTGAGAAGTTATTAGTTTCTCAAATGCTTTGGGAATAGCAGACAACTTGGAGATATCTCTATGGTTTTGAACGTTGGATTTATTTCCTTTTTTCAAGAGAGGAATAATGTAAGACTCTTTCCAAAGATTAGGAAAAGGGCACAACTCTACAGACAATTCAAATAATTTTAAAAGTGGTTTACAAAGTCCCTCTGCACAGAACCTAAGCATACAACTAGGAACCAGGGCCATCAGGGCCGTCAGGGCCAGGAGAAAAATCTGGTTTACATGATTTAAGTTCACGTAAGAGTAAACTTTCAGAAAGTAAGGGACCAAAAATGCGATTCGCTTGGATTACTTGATACGGATAAGACTCTATAAAAAGTATAAAAAGTTGATGTGGAATAGGTCGTTTGAAAAAAATCAGCAAACAGATTGGCAATGCCACGATCATTAAAAGCTGTCTTTTTATCATAAAATAATGTTGTTGGAAGTGTTGACATCTATCGCTTCGAATTAACGAAGTCATAGAAGCGTTTCGGGTCACGCTGAATCGTAAGTCTGCACTTTCTCAAATAATCCTTGAAGCAATGATTCTTTAAGTTGGAGAAACAGGACCGAGCAATAGAATAGCGAGATAAATATAAGAGAGAGAGACAGCTTACTTAAATTTGTTATATAGCTTTAGCTTTTTATTCTTTAACTTTTGTTAGTTCTTCAGTATACCATGACGGTCTATTAGACAAGTGTGGAGTACCAAGGAGGGCACAGGCATCATCATAGAGTTTAATGTAGAGTAAAAAATCTGAATTGCATTATCCAGATCAATACACGAAGAAATTTGGGACTAGTCAATCGGTCATCAGGAAACAACGAACTCGCTTCTCCGGTAGAACCTGAACCCGAAATCCTTGTTGGTAAGTCAATCAACACCTCTAGAGTAGGGTAGCAGGGATCCTAAGGTGAGGAAATAGGATTTGATCTGGACACCTTGCAGGTATTGGGATAAAACATAAATCAGATCAATAATTTTATTAGCACATGGATTTTAAAAAAATCATGACCTTTTACGTTTGTCCGAATGTGCGTAACAGGCAGGAGGAGGCGTCTGCGACCCCTTATATATTCTTGATCAACATCAACAGCCGAGTCGATATAGCTCTGTCTGTCTGTCCGTCTGTCCTTATGAACATCGACATCTCAGAGACTATAAAAGTTAGAGCTACCAAATTTGGAGACAACGTGTAAAAACTTGGGCGGAAGATCAAGTTTTTTTTAGATGTTGGCCACGCCGCTTTCGGCCTCTGTAAGCCACTAAAAACACATTTACAGCCACAATTATAGACATACAGTGTTTGTACAACCCACATGTGAACAATAATAGCGCGGACGTTTGGTGAAAATTTCATTAAAATCGGACGATAAACGTGGAAGATATAGTAGATTTATTACAGTTGGAAATAGTACCACACTAGCAAAGTAGCCCGGGTCCCTTGGGCCACTTTGCTAATAGTTCAAATACCGGACAGTACAACTCTGACTTTTTTTTCACAATTATTATTTTAATGTCATAATGCATTTTTATCTACGTTCATCAAAATGAGATGGTGGTGTGATTGATTAAGTAGCGGAGAGTCGATTGAATGTTGGCAGTTATTATTTTAATAAAAAATACTCGTAATTAGAATTGTCTCATAGTGCATTTTTATCCACTTTCATCGAAATGAGATGTTGGTGTGATTGGTTGAGTAACGGAGCGTTGATCGAATGTTGGTGGTTCGATCCCCGCTCGTGCAAGTTTAGCACTCGATATTTTTTAATTGATCAAAATATTTATAATATACATAAATAGGCATTTTTAAAAGTGTGTGGTTGTACAACACATAATAACATAACATTTAAGTGTTTTATGTTTTTTCCTACGAATATGACACTTGACTTAATATCACTATTTTTGCGGTCATTAATCAAGATGTTTGAGTGGTTCAGGTTCGATTCCCGGGCGGTGAGGTGTTGAGTTAATTATTTTCACCTAATTCAATAATTATTATAAGTTTTGTTTATTTAAAGCTTCTTTCATTTCCTCCTCCTCCGGGAATCATTTTTTTTTTAATATACTAAAAAATACCAAAGGTTTCATTTTAAAATATACTAAAAAATACCAAAGGTGTATCTCTTCTCTCTATTTCTCTATTATATATAATAGTTTTCTGCTCCTACTTCTCCGGGAATCATTTTAAAATATACTAAAATATACCAAAGAGGTGAGCTCCTCCTCGGGCATAATTTTAAAATATACTAAAAAATAACAAAGAAATGAGCGAGCAAAGCATACTACGAGTATCTCTCTCTCTCTCTATTTCTCTTATATATAAATGAGCGCAAGTAGCGTGGAGGGAGTGGGGAAACGGGGGCGCGGGGGAGAGCGCGCACGCAGCTCCATGGGGGCGGAAGAGGTGAGCGAGCGTAGCGGAGCGAAGTGGAGGACACGTTGTGTTTAAATATTTTAGAAATTAGAAATTGAATTTAAAAGCATGTATCAGTGGCTAATGTGTAATGTTTTTGTTAAAATACTCTTATAATACAATTCAGCTGGTTACCAATAAGAAGTGTTAGTGATCCCTCTTTGTTGGACGAGCTTTCTTGGGTTCAATTCATTTATTTATTTTGTTATGTTTGTTTTTAGGTTATGGATTTTAAAAAAATCATGACCTTTTACCTTTGTCCAAATGTGCGTAACAGGCAGAAGGAGGCGCCTGCGACCCCATAACCTCAATATATACTTGATCAGCATCAACAGCCGAGTTGATATAGCACTGTCTGTCTGTCCGTCTGTCTGTCTGTCTGTATGAACATCGAGATCTCAGAGACTATAAAAGCTAGAGCTACCAAATTTGGAGACAACATGTAGAAATTTGGTGAACAGATCAAGTTTACTTTAGAAATCCATCCATGTTAAATCTAGAATGTTCAGTTTTGGCACATATAATACTAATCATCATCTTAATGAGCACTGAAAATTTGGTTACAATCAGACAAAAAACACAGAAGTCATTAACGAATTACTTTTATCAGGCGAAAACGGGTGCAGTTGCACCTGTTCAACTAGTTGTCACTCAGTGACATAATAATGATGTTCAATAAACATAATGAAGTGCTACCAAGCTAATCATTTAGAGAAAAATTAATTACGGTATATTTTTTGGCATATTTTTAGTATATTTGTTAGTATATTTTCAGGTATATTTTTGAAAAATATAATATTTCTTTATTATTTTTTATTTATTATACTTCCATTCAGTAAAATTGAGTGACGAGTATCTCACAGTCGGACAAACTCGACAGTAGCTTTCTTTCTTGTTTTACCAATAATTATTATAATTTTCATAATTTTATAACATTATTTAGCGCTACTCATGTACACTAAAAATCCATGACCTCATACATTTAAAGCATGACTGTAGACGTTCCTACTTGTTATCTAGACAATTTGGTATGGAATTAGTTTGAGACAAAGCTATATCAAAAAGGCTATCAACAAAGACGTGAGTTGACAAAGGATTCAATATTTTAGACTCACATGACGAAAGCCATAAAATTCCAGAAATATTCAAATCTCCTTGAACTAATAAGAAATCACGATAAGAAAGCATTTCAGAAATTTTATTGATTACAGAAAAATTAGATAAATACAGAGAGTTATCTGAGGCAGAACGTATATAAGAGCAGGTGATAAAGATACTAAAACTACAATAAATTAGTTTTACAGCTACAAATTCGATTCTAAATCACTACATAAATCAATGTGCTCAGACAAGATATCAGCATCGACAGCGATAAGTACACCACCACCACGACGCCGCATGCGATCACGTCTATAGACTGAAAATTTGTTAGTAAAGATTTCAGTATTAAGAATATCATGCCTTTACCAAATTTAGGTAAAGGCAATGACATGAATTGGAAAATTTAAGCAATCTAAATAAAGATTATTGAGTTTACTACAAAGGCCTCTTACATTTTGATAGCCAAACAGGAGAAGATGTTAGTTTGTTGAGCTATCAGATGGAGGTTGAGGCTTAGAGCAATTAGTTGTAACATTTGGAAGTAAAATCGGTGGTCGATTTTTACCTACCCAAAGGGTAGAAGGGTATTATAACTTTGTACCGAATTCAAATTGAATAAAACTGAATTGCAAGCCTCGTTTTAAACCTAGAACATTCAATTTTGGTACGCACAATACTATTCACCATCCATCATCTCTGAAAATTTGGATACAATCGGATAAAAAAAACAGAAGTTATTAAGAAATTACTTTTATAAGGCGTTACCAAGTGCGCTGCACCTAGTTAGTTGCTATGATACTCCGTGACATAATAATGTTGTTCAATAAACCAACTACAGTGCCGCCAAGCTAACAATTTCGAACAAAGAAATTTTGAGAAATTATTTTGGTATTTTTTAGTATATTTTTTAAAAGTATTTTTTCAGTATATTTTTGAAAAATATGATATTTTGATGGTAAAATTGGGTGGCGGGTAGCTCACAGTCGAGCAAACTCGACAGTAGCTTTCTTACTTGTTCTTTTTATTTACATATTCTTTAATAATTAAGTATTCCGGCCAAAAGTCTTTGCAACAAGCTTTACTAAAATGCTCGGCAGCAACACTTATTTTAAAAGATTCGACTTCCCGTTCATATGAGAAATTCGGTTTTTCCACCTTTTTTGGACCTGAATTTTGGACCGAATAAAGGTCCTAATATTATCAGATGACGTATTAGGGGCAAGCCTAGAAATTAAAACAAGCCTAGAAATTAGACAGCTACTATAGTGTTCTTAGCAACTGTAACAGAAGTCGAAATAGGAGCATCTGCACTAGCTGGTAGAACATAAAGTCTATCAGAGGGTTGATCATGTTGAGTTTCTTCAACAGTAACAACTACTGCGGGTACCGAGACTGAAACGGGATCAGAACAAATTACATCCATGGGAACCATGTCATTGTTGGCAATCATTGACGCTGTGGTGTGTCGAGGGGTGGGAGACATAAATGACATACGATTACTGGGAACGGACGAGTTATTGACCAGTTCAGGGACATCAAGTTCATTTGCGCCAATTGACAAACGAGTATTGGCTTAATTTCGCTTTGGAGACTCGGTTAACAGCTTCATGCCCTTAAGCCCAGAGTCCAAAGTTGCGAAACTATCAATACAGCAACATCCCTGGATGACTCACATGTCCATCTTAAGCCAGATTTGAGCCAACTGGTCGACTATACGGCCGGTGAAGCCAGCACATTTTTCATGTGAAACATTGTCACAAAGCTAGTAGCAAACGAAACCCATTTTTGCACTTGCTGGTACACGGCATTTTTTATTATAGCAGACAACCATACTGCAGGTTTTTTATGCAAATAAAAATTTAATGAAACCAAAAATTAAAATAATTAAAAATAAGTGTTAATACAGGGACGCTGAAATCTAACTTACAGAAAAAACAACAAGCACAAAATCACAATCGCTGGTGCAACGAAAATAGGGGAAAGAACAACAACAAAACACAGCACAAGACAGTTCGTGACGAGAGTAATGTTACGAGAGCACAAAAAGCGCGAGAGCGGAAATAACGCGATATGTAATAATACACCAACAATGTGCAATGTAGCAGTTCAAAAAAGAACACAAATTTATTGTAAGCTCTCGTAAACAGAAAATTAAGCCTAATTGTTGTTATATTAAAACACTAAAAGTATCTAAAATATTTAATATTATTAGCCTGTGACAAAACACACCGACGTCTAGCGCAGGTATTGTTAGTTTGCAATAAAATTTTTTTAATAAAGAGGCGCAGGAAATGTGAAATCACAAAAAAAAACACGTCCGAATGCGAATGCGAAAACGAGCGATTGATCAGCTGTTTAATAGCTGGGTTACTCACAACAATTGTTACTGAAGATTAATATTTTTGCAACTTATTTAATACCGTGATTTTTGGACTAGCTTTGATCTCTACCACAGTATGGTTTTACACAATTACTAATTCTTCTGACAAAGTGTACTCCTTAAAAGGTGATTTTCGCGCAGTGTAATCGAAACACGTCCGAATTAACACAGCACACAATTCACTCACTATAGAGTTGTGGACTTAGCTCAAATTGTGAACTAATATATTTTCTGTACTTGCCAGATTTTTTTTTTGACGTCAGTCTGTCGTTTTAGTCGACCGTTTTGGCTAGTTGGAACTGATGGCTGAGAACCGGTGAGTGATCTGATGATAGGTCTGATGGGTATTCGGCTCTCATCAGTCAGCGAGGAATGTTTTTGGTGATTGCACAGTCGATCATGCAGTTTCTTAAGGTCTGTTGGCCAGTATGTTTACTGCCAGGAAAAACATATTCAAGTTTGTTAGCGACTTTTATTATACTGTTGTACAGGTGCTTTCCTTTTGGGTTCACGAAACGCGATCCCCAATGTATGTGCTTAGTCTTCTACAGCTAGAAAATGGTTTCCTAATGATTTTCTTCCAAATAATTATTTCAAACTTTCAACAGTTTTGTGCCTTATATTATATTTGTATACTTACATCTATAGTTTATTTTCATTTTTAAAATAATTAACAAAATTTTATGAAAGTGAAATCACATTTGCATATATAAAGCCCATTTTGGTGTGCAAAGCAAATAATTTGCCTTGCATTTCTTTGCTTATTGCTACAATTTTGTGGACTCTCTCGCTTTCTAGCACATTTCTTATTTCAATCAAGTACTTCTCTATTGCGGTATCTTTTTGGCTTTTGTCTATCATGCGCTTCTGTGGTATTCGGTACGCTTGCGCTCTCATTGTGTTTTGTGTTTTCGTTTGCTCTTTCTCTCTGGTAAGCGAATATCAGCTTTAACTATTTAATTAACCCTTGAGTGTCTTGCTATTTTTGATTCCTTTTTTTTTATTTATATTCATACTTTGTTTTATTACCTTTTTAATGTCATTTATTGTTTTTTTTATATAATTTTTCAATATGTTTGTCTGCATTAACAAAATATTCCGGGTTCCAGCAAACGCTAAAAAGAGTTTTTTTTGCTGCTGTCTGTGTGATAGTATTACACAAGAAATGTGAGGGTTTTAAAAAACATGCGGATACCTTCTCAACTTTGTCCGTCCATTGCCCCTTATAAACTCCATTAATAATTTAGAATTCATGTCCTTCGCATTTCCCTCTCCTCGACACTCTTCAGTGTTCCAATTAGCTGACAACAACATTCCCATAGAGTAAGAAGTTCAAAATGTTCAACACTCTGAGATACCTATTGTTCTATCAACTAATGCAGAAGCTCCTATATCAACTTCTGCCATAGTTGGTCAGCATACCTTATTAGGTGTTCCACCGATGAAACAAGTTTTTGTTCAAGGCTTGCCCCTGTTACGTTAACTGACGATGTTAAGAACATTATCCGGTCCAAATTTCAAGGTGGAAAAATTCAATTTTGCATATGAACGGGAAATTTCCTCCTCCAAAATTAGTGTTCCGGTAGAATACTTTAGTACAAAGAATTGCAAACAATTCTGACCGCAGCATCTAATTATCAAAGAATACGTACATAAAAAGAAAAATCAGACTGCCACTAATAGTTCTTCTAAGCCTAATTCATAAAAAAACTAATATCTTTTTTGCTGCTTGTTTATCAAAATGTAAGGGGTCTTTGTAGTAAATTAAACAATCTACGAGGGCGGTCCCAGAATTAGTCGGCCCAACCGCTAAACCACATACATTTGTAATTTTTTTTTTTTTCTACATAGCTTCCTTTTAGCTCAATACACTTTTCCTAGCGATGCTCAATAGCTTCTATACCTTTTTTAAAATAAGATTGGTGAAACTCCTCAAAATAGGCATTTACCTCGGACTCTACTTTTTCATTGTTAACAAATCTTTTTCCTCCAAGCCATTTTTTAAAATTTGGGAATAAGAAATAATCAAATGGGGCGTGAGGAAACAATTCAAATTTTAATTCTTTAATTTTGGCTATTACGATGGCGGAGGTGTGAACTGGCGCGTTATCGTGATGAAACAACACTTTCTTTTTCGTCAAATGAGGTCGTTTTTCCTGGATTTTGTCTCTTAAACAATAGGTTCTGCAATAGGTTCGCATAATATTCACCGTTGATTGTTTTCCCTTTTTTAAGATAATCAATTAGAATAATACCACGTGCGTCCCAGAAAACCGACGCCATGACCTTGCCAGATGGAACTGTCTTTGGTTTCATTGGTGCCGATTCTCCTCGTAGACTCCACTGTTTTGACTGTTCCTTTGTCTCAGGTGTGAAGTGATGGACCCATGTTTCATCCATAGTTATAAATCGACACAAAAAATCTGTTTGAGTTTTACGAAACAAAGCCAAACACTTGACGGAAACATTCTCAAGATTCTGTTTTTATTGGGCATAGCTTTTTTATAGCCAGTTTTTCCGTCAATATACGATGTACACCACTTTTTGAAGTTCCTATACATTCAGCTAACTCACGAACTTTCAACCGTCGATTGTCCAATACCATATTTTAAATTTGAGCCACCATTTGTGGAGTGGTCACCTTAATTGGTCGACCACAGAGATGTTCATCTTGACAGCTTCGTCGACCTCGTTTAAACTCTGCCACCCAAAATTTTATTGTTGAAAACGACGGAGAAGAATCCTTTAAAGTGGAATGCAACTCGGCTTTAATATTGGTAGGGCTAAGACCTTTCAAATAAAAGTATTGAATCACATAACGATGACCAATTTCGTTCATGCTTGAAAATTAATCGAAAGCGTTCTCTATTAAAAGCAATCAAAAATAAACTGTACAAGGTAATGAGACCAAACTTCACAGCTAAGCTTCTAATATTCGGTTCTTCCCATTTTTAATATATTTTGTGAACATTTTACAACACTTATATGTTAGGCTGACTAATTCTGGGACCGCCCTCGTATATTTAAAAAGTTAATTTTTTCCTTTTCATGTCATTGCACTAGCTGAAACTTGGTTAAGGCATGACGTTCTTAGTACTGAAATTATGTCCAATAAATTTACAGTATACAGGTGTGATCGCTTGCGGCGTCGCAGTGGTGGGGTTCTTATCGATGTCCATACTGATATCTTCTCTAAATCTATCGACTTGAGTATAAATATTGATATGGGAATTTTAGTTGAAAAAATAGTTTTTGCTAGTATTAGTGTGTTTATTACCTGTTCCTATATCCTATCAGCTTCAGATAACTCTTATGTTTATCTCTTTTTTCTGTAATTAATAGAATTTTCTGATCATGATTTTCTAACAGTACTTGACAAACTTAATATGTCCTGAATGGATCTCCTATGGATAGCCTTTCTTAAATAGCATTATCAAAAAAACAATGCTATATCAAATTGTATAGATAGAATGTATGATGTAATTTTTGTGTTGGATCCTAATACTTGCACTGTATCTAAATGGAACCCTACTTCCTCACCTGAGGATCCTTACCTTCCTAAACTGGAGGTGTTGATTGATCTCCCAACAGGAGTTTCGGGTTCAGGTGTTTTGCCAGACAACCGAGTTCGTTGTGTTCTGAAGACCGATTATAAAAAACTTTTATGCCTTCATCAATTCGAAGCGGATGACGTCAACACTTCCAACAATATTTTTTCAAATAACCTATTCCACATCAACTTTCAATAGAACCCAGCCTTATTCTTATCAAGTAAACCAATCAAATTGCATTTTTGGTCCCTTAATTACTGAAAGTTTACTCTTACGTGAACTTAAGTGTTGTAAAGCAGTTTTTTATGTTTAGGTTCTATGCAGAGGAACTCTATAAGCCAGTTTTAAAAATATTTGAATTGTTTGTTGAGTTGTACTCATTCCCTAATCTTTGGAAAGAGTCTTATATTATTTCTCTTTTGAAAAAAAGAAAAAAATTTAACGTTCAAAACTATAGAGGTATATCTAAGTTGTCTGCTATTTCCAAATCATTTGAGAAACTTCTGCCATAGTTGGTCAGCATACCTTATTAGGTGTTCCACCGATGAAACAAGTTTTTGTTCAAGGCTTGCCCCTGTTACGTTAACTGACGATGTTAAGAACATTATCCGGTCCAAATTTCAAGGTGGAAAAATTCAATTTTGCATATGAACGGGAAATTTCCTCCTCCAAAATTAGTGTTCCGGTAGAATACTTTAGTACAAAGAATTGCAAACAATTCTGACCGCAGCATCTAATTATCAAAGAATACGTACATAAAAAGAAAAATCAGACTGCCACTAATAGTTCTTCTAAGCCTAATTCATAAAAAAACTAATATCTTTTTTGCTGCTTGTTTATCAAAATGTAAGGGGTCTTTGTAGTAAATTAAACAATCTACGAGGGCGGTCCCAGAATTAGTCGGCCCAACCGCTAAACCACATACATTTGTAATTTTTTTTTTTTACATAGCTTCCTTTTAGCTCAATACACTTTTCCTAGCGATGCTCAATAGCTTCTATACCTTTTTTAAAATAAGATTGGTGAAACTCCTCAAAATAGGCATTTACCTCGGACTCTACTTTTTCATTGTTAACAAATCTTTTTCCTTCCAAATTTGGGAATAAGAAATAATCAAATGGGGCGTGAGGAAACAATTCAAATTTTAATTCTTTAATTTTGGCTATTACGATGGCGGAGGTGTGAACTGGCGCGTTATCGTGATGAAACAACACTTTCTTTTTCGTCAAATGAGGTCGTTTTTCCTGGATTTTGTCTCTTAAACAATAGGTTCTGCAATAGGTTCGCATAATATTCACCGTTGATTGTTTTCCCTTTTTTAAGATAATCAATTAGAATAATACCACGTGCGTCCCAGAAAACCGACGCCATGACCTTGCCAGATGGAACTGTCTTTGGTTTCATTGGTGCCGATTCTCCTCGTAGACTCCACTGTTTTGACTGTTCCTTTGTCTCAGGTGTGAAGTGATGGACCCATGTTTCATCCATAGTTATAAATCGACACAAAAAATCTGTTTGAGTTTTACGAAACAAAGCCAAACACTTGACGGAAACATTCTCACGATTCTGTTTTTATTGGGCATAGCTTTTTTATAGCCAGTTTTTCCATCAATATACGATGTACACCACTTTTTGAAGTTCCTATACATTCAGCTAACTCACGAACTTTCAACCGTCGATTGTCCAATACCATATTTTAAATTTGAGCCACCATTTGTGGAGTGGTCACCTTAATTGGTCGACCACAGAGATGTTCATCTTGACAGCTTCGTCGACCTCGTTTAAACTCTGCCACCCAAAATTTTATTGTTGAAAACGACGGAGAAGAATCCTTTAAAGTGGAATGCAACTCGGCTTTAATATTGGTAGGGCTAAGACCTTTCAAATAAAAGTATTGAATCACATAACGATGACCAATTTCGTTCATGCTTGAAAATTAATCGAAAGCGTTCTCTATTAAAAGCAATCAAAAATAAACTGTACAAGGTAATGAGACCAAACTTCACAGCTAAGCTTCTAATATTCGGTTCTTCCCATTTTTAATATATTTTGTGAACATTTTACAACACTTATATGTTAGGCTGACTAATTCTGGGACCGCCCTCGTATATTTAAAAAGTTAATTTTTTTCCTTTTCATGTCATTGCACTAGCTGAAACTTGGTTAAGGCATGACGTTCTTAGTACTGAAATTATGTCCAATAAATTTACAGTATACAGGTGTGATCGCTTGCGGCGTCGCAGTGGTGGGGTTCTTATCGATGTCCATACTGATATCTTCTCTAAATCTATCGACTTGAGTATAAATATTGATATGGGAATTTTAGTTGAAAAAATAGTTTTTGCTAGTATTAGTGTGTTTATTACCTGTTCCTATATCCTATCAGCTTCAGATAACTCTTATATTTATCTCTTTTTCTGTAATTAATAGAATTTTCTGATCATGATTTTCTAACAGTACTTGACAAACTTAATATGTCCTGAATGGATCTCCTATGGATAGCCTTTCTTAAATAGCATTATCAAAAAAACAATGCTATATCAAATTGTATAGATAGAATGTATGATGTAATTTTTGTGTTGGATCCTAATACTTGCACTGTATCTAAATGGAACCCTACTTCCTCACCTGAGGATCCTTACCTTCCTAAACTGGAGGTGTTGATTGATCTCCCAACAGGAGTTTCGGGTTCAGGTGTTTTGCCAGACAACCGAGTTCGTTGTGTTCTGAAGACCGATTATAAAAAACTTTTATGCCTTCATCAATTCGAAGCGGATGACGTCAACACTTCCAACAATATTTTTTCAAATAACCTATTCCACATCAACTTTCAATAGAACCCAGCCTTATTCTTATCAAGTAAACCAATCAAATTGCATTTTTGGTCCCTTAATTACTGAAAGTTTACTCTTACGTGAACTTAAGTGTTGTAAAGCAGTTTTTTATGTTTAGGTTCTATGCAGAGGAACTCTATAAGCCAGTTTTAAAAATATTTGAATTGTTTGTTGAGTTGTACTCATTCCCTAATCTTTGGAAAGAGTCTTATATTATTTCTCTTTTGAAAAAAAGAAAAAAATTTAACGTTCAAAACTATAGAGGTATATCTAAGTTGTCTGCTATTTCCAAATCATTTGAGAAACTAATAATTTCTCAACTGCAACACTGCTGTAAATCTACAATTTCACTTTACCAGCACGGGTTTGTGAAATGTGTGTTTACTACCACTAACTTATTATAATTCTCATCAATTGTTATTGAAGCGTTCCAAACAAAAATACAAACAGATCACATTTATACAGATTTCAGTAAGGCTTTTGATTCCGTCCAAGTCACTTCCGGCGTATCTCAAAGAAGTCATTTAGGCCCATTTCTGTTTACATTATTCATAAATAATCTACCGTCTTTTATATCATACTCTCGCATCATACTATGCAGATGATGATAAGACTTGTCTGACATTTAATGATCCCATATATAGCCTCAGATTGCAATCTGACTTTTATTGTTTTCAATCGTGGTGTGCTATACATATATGAATTTATGAAACGTTGGTGAAAGAAATTTAATGATCCCTACATAAAAAAACATCTATACATCTCACTGGTTTCCCCAGTATAGGGTTCAAAATAGGCTTGAATCAATGAAAAAACAATTTATTCTTGTTCCAATTCGTAGTATTAACTATTTCAGTTATAATCCTTATCGTATTTTGTGTGTAAATTACAATACATTTTCTAATGTTGTTTGCAATACTAACACTGTCTGCGTACAGCTGTGGTCAAGCCTGGTCGTGTGTTTGCTGTCCTTAGAACTTCATTCAGCTTAATGCTTCCCTAATGAAGCAGAGCAAATCTTTCGTCAAAAAAGCACAATATATCCACTTGCAGATGTTTCCTCCTAGTCCATACCAAGGCTAGACAGTCGCACAGAATGTGTCTGGTTGGCTTATCGTCTTCTTTGCAGAGTCTACACTCAGCTTCAGGAGATAGACGCATTTTAGTGAGGTGACAGTTCCCCATGTGATGGCGAGAGTAAGCTAGTTCTTCGGTCGACCACCGAATTGATAAGCTCTTTGGCTTGCCGCATCCCTGGATGGACAGACCAGTAGCGATCAGTCAACCTAACAGCCCAGGTTTTCACAAGAGCCGAAATTGTTGACTACCTCACGCCACAGAAGGGCTCAGGGCCGGAAAAAGTGGCTAACGAGTCGGCCCTCACAAGTTCTTCCGCCAGCTCATTGTCCTGGATACCAGGGTGTCTATACCCATGTTAATTAGAGACAGTCTCTGGAGGCAGTTCCAGTAATCGGCCACCACTCGAGAGCTTACTCTTTTAGAAGAGAGGGCTAGTATGGCCGCTTGACTGTCAGAGAAGATGTAGATGTTCACTGCTCTGATCCCCTTCTCAAGGATCAGACGGCAACACAACTCGATGGCATTAACCTCAGATTGCAAGACTGTGGACTATTTGTCCATAGGAATTGAGGTTTTGGTATTGGGTCCAAAGATCCCAACTCCAACCCCCTGATCAGTTTTTGACCCGTCGGTATACCAGTGAATACCGAGGGGGTCGCTGATGGGGTTGCCAGTGTCCCAGTCCTTCCGGTCTGGGATGAGTGTTCTGAACGTACGCAAAGCCACTGGATGGTGCAGCATTTAAGACCCCAGATTCTACCAAAGAATCTCCTGCAGGCCCACATGGCATGGGTCGCCTTTGTAAGGGTTTTGCTGAGGTGGGTGTTCGAATTTAGTCTTTTAACGAGGGTTACCCCTAGATATTTGACCTCGTTTTATAGCCCCACAGGGGAACCGCTGATATATAATTGACCAATGTAAACGGAATAGGAATCAAAACTCAAACATACCGTTCAACGAGTTGGACACGTTTTTTAGTACGAGGCTTCGTCGGTCGGTGTTTTCCGTCTTTTGTCGGTGAAAAATAAGAATTATCAAATTTAAAGTGGAGACAAATTAATGAATTTGAAATCAGTTGTCTAAACTACATGAATAACAATTGACAGATAGCTTACGCGAAGAAACGCCAAATAAAAATATATTTATAACTGGTGTTATGATCGTGCAAGTGCATTTTTGACTTAAATTAATAAGTGTCATGCGTTATACGCTCAAAAAATGAGCAGCGATCTAAAGAATGAGCGTAGAAGCTCCGTAAATCCAAGAAGCGCTTGTTACTCTTAATTCTCAACACGCTATATCGACGAAGAAAGCAAGTCAACAAGGAACAATCCGTCTACTGACCGTCGACAGCAAGAGAACGAGCTCTTGCTCACCCACTCTGCTCACCCCAACTCCTACATCATGGAGCTACCAATGCCCAACCCTCCACCGCCGGCTTCTAAGGAAGAAGCTCCAACAACAAGCAGCGCTACAATTTCTGCAGTCGCAGCAAAAGCACCACCAACAACAAGACCAACTACCCATATTGCGAATTCCGTGCCAACGGCCGCAAAGCAAATTGCAATGTCAACAAAAACCGTAAGATTCGATAAGCAACAAGTGGTCCCGGCCATACAGACCGGTATGGATCGCTACATCCAGATTAAGCGTAAGCTTAGTCCACTAACTACGGGTTTTTTTGTTGTTCTTAGCAGAGGCGGAAAACAACCAATCAGAGTTGGGGCGGGTGACCCAAAAGAAATCTAAGCCCCCACCTATTTATATAAGGGAAAAGAGCTCTAACTCCCTGGTCAACAAAATTGTTGTCGGGGACGATAATTCCGCTTACTAAAGGGGACATCCACGAAACGAAAGTTCAAACGATGTCCGAAGAACACTTCCGAGCTGTGTCTTAGTACCTGGAGGAAACAAAAAAGAACTTATACACCTACCAACTAAAAAGCAGGGACTGCAAGTTATACTTTAAGAAATCGAACCCGATGTTGCCCCTCTGATATTCAAGAAGCTCTTAAAGCCAAGGGCTTCTATGTCAAAAATGTCAGCAACATTATCAACAGAAATAAAAAGCCGCAACCACTCTTCAAGGTCGAGCTCGAACCAGATAGCAAAGCCTTAAAGTAAAACGAAGTGCACCCGATCTACAAGCTGCAGCTCTTCCTGCATCGAAGGATCACAGTGGAAGAACCACACAAACGCAACGGCCCTTTACAATGCATAAACTGCCAGGAGTATGGACACACAAAGACATACTGCACACTTCGGGCAGTCTGCGTAGTCTGTGGAGACTTCCACAACTCCGTAAACTGCCCCGCAAACAAAGAAGACCCCTTAAAGAAAAAATGTGGCAACTGTGGAGGAAACCATACAGCAAACTACAGAGGCTGTGCGGTCTACATGGAGTGGAAGAATCGCATGCAACGAACGACAGCTAAGCATCAACAAAATACGCAAAATGCGTATTATAACTGAAAAAGTACGCCAGACGTATTTTTCGCCAAGGCAGCCAAATACCACTAAGGGCTTCTCATACGCCGAAGCACTACGAACAGGCATGGAAAATCCACTTCATCCACACTCAGAAAACACTCAGCATGTCCCTATGCAGCCGCAAAGCAATTTGGAAACTATGATGTATACCATGCAACAAAGTATGATGAAACTCATGTCATTAATGAAAACAACTATGCAAACCCTTGTTCAGAATCAGAACATGGTGATTTAGTTGCTTATAGCTCAATAGTCCAAATAATAAATGTCTAACCTACGTATATCCATGTTGAATGCCAACGGCATTTCACGGCATAAACTAGAAATTCCTAAATATAAATCACATCGACGCATTGCTGCTTGTTGAAACGCACCTCACAGGGAGATATAACTGCCATATAGGAGGTTATACCTTCTACCGCACATATCATCCGGATGGCAAAGCCCACGGTGGAACCGGCATCTTAATCAGAGAACGCATCAAACACCACTTTCACCAAAGGTTAGCAACAAATTACTTGCAAGCCATGTCCATAAATGTGCAGACAGGAAACGGCAACCTTTGCATTGCCGCTGTCTACTGCCCACCTCGATTTACTATCTCTGAAGGTCAATTCATGGACTTCTACAACACACTGGTGGCTCGCTTCATAGCTGCAGTAGACTACAATGCCAAACACATGCACAGGGGATCACGCCTCGTGACCCCCGAGGGAAGGCAACTGTACAACGCACTTATAAAAGTGAGCAATAAATTGGACTGGTCTCTCCTGGTAGCCCCACATATTGGCCTGCATACCCCAGAGAGATCCCAGATCTAATTGATTTCGCGGTGACAAAAAAAAATCCCACGCGATCTAATAAGCGCCATGGCCCTACCGGATCCCTCTTCCGACCACTCGCCTTTGTTGTTAACCCTTCTTCAAAGCCCAGTAATTACGGAACACCCCTATAGGCTGACGTCACACAACACTAACTGGATGAAATACATAAAGTATGTGAGTTCCCATATTGAGCTTACTCCTCAACTAAATATCGAATCGGACATCGAGTACTCTATCGCCGCTCTGGAAGAGGTACTCGTCACAGCAGCCAGGATCTCAACACCAAAACGGAAAGATGTGAAAATTAAGACGTTCAAAACCAGCCTGCAAATTGACAAGCTGGTTCTGGAAACAAGGCGTCTGCGACGGGCGTGGCAAACCAGCAGGTCACCATGCTCAAAGCAACATCTTACTAAAGCCACCCGCAAACTAAACCGGGCTCTGAAGAAAGATGCTGAAAATGCACAACTAAAATATATTGAAAAACTCTCGCCAACTAGTGCAAAGCAACCTTTGTGGAGGGCTCACCCAAATCTAAGCTCTCCGACTGAAACCGTCACCCCGATAAGAAATTCTTCAGATTGCTGGGCCCGCAGCGACAAGGACAGAGCCGAAACATTTGCCTTACATCTCAGAGGCGTCTTCCAGCCGAACCCCGCCGCAAATGCTTATGCTCTTCCGTATATTCACTCCGAAACGGAATTAGCGCAAACTTCATTTCGGCCGAACGAGATTACAAAAGTCATTAGGGAGCTAAAACCAAAAAAGGCTCCAGGCAGTGACCTTATAACTACAAAACTGATAATGGAACTTCCGTACTGTGCTGTTGATGTTGAGGTCATCTGTAAGCTCTTCAATGGTATGATAAGTCTCGGCTACTACCCAAGTAAATGGAATAAATCAATTATAATAACGATACCGAAGCCTGGAAAAGATCACACAATTCCGTCAACTTATAGACCAATTAGTTTATTATCATGCCTGTCCAAACTATTCGCAAAATGCCTTCTAACGTACATAATATAACATTATCCCAGCCCATCAATTTGGCTTCAGAGAAAAACACGGAACTATCGAGCAAGTTAACAGAATAACATCAGAGATTCGCACAGCCTTCGAGCTTAAAGAATACTGCAGCGCGATATTCCTCGATGTATCTCAAGCATTTGACCGCGTCTGGCTCAAAGGTCTTATGCATAAAATTAAAACACACTTGCCTGGGTACACTCATAAACTCCTTGAATCTTACCTCTACAACAGAGCCTTCGCAGTGAGGTGCAACACAACAATATCCGACAACTACACTATCGAGGCAGCGCACTTGGGCCAACTATTCGTCCTCTACACAGCGGACATTCCCACAAGTGACCGACTAACAACATCCACCTTTGCTGACGACACTGCGATCCTTAGCCGCTCCAGATGCCCAGTCCGTGCAACAACCCAACTTGCCAAACATCTCATGGTAGTCGAGAAGTGGCTTTCTGACTGGCGTATCAAAATAAACGAACAAAAATGTAAACACATAACGTTTACTCTTAACAGGCAAACTTGCCCTCCGCTCTGCCTGAATAGTACGCAGATCCCCCAAGTCAATGAAGTAACGTATCTCGGCATCCATCTCGACAGACCTCTAACACGGCGTAGACATATCGAATGCAAGAAACTACACCTAAAGCTGAAAGCCACCAGCCTCCACTGGATTATAAACGCCCGATCGCCCTTGTGTCTGAACTATAAGGCCCTGCTCTACAACTCCACTCTTAAACCAATCTGGACGTATGGCTCCCAGCTTTGGGGGAACGCGAGCAGAACCAACATAGATATCACACAGCGCGCTCAATCAAAGATCCTGCGAACTATCACTGGGGCACCATGGTATATTCGAAACCAAAACATCTACAGGGACCTCGGCATTTTCGCAGTAAAGATGAAATAGACAATCAGAAAGCGTCCTACAATGAGAAACTCTCTGTCCACCCAAATCCCCTCGCAAGGGTCTTGACGACTTTCCAACCCAGCCATAATTTATCAGGGCCATTTCTACTGGTCCAGTCTACATGACTGCTAGTTAGGTTATAGTATAAGATTTGATACACTTATTGTTAGTCTCGAAAATCATAAGATTCAATAAATAAAAGCGCAATTTAAAAAAAATAAAAAAAAGGAATTGTGCTTAGTGAAGGGAACTATAATAGCCTTTTGTGGATTGATGCTAAGACTAACGTCAGCGCACCATCTACTTACCGTATTCAGAGCTGATTGCATCAACTCTGTCACGATGCTGGCATAGTTCCCGGTCACTATTAGAGCCGGGTCGTCAGCATAGCCGATCGCTTCAACGCCCTGCTCGGAGAGTAAGACTAGTAGTTCGTCAACTACTAGGGACCAGAGTAGGGGGGATAGAACCCCTCCCTGGGGACAGCCTTTGACTGCATTAATGCAGGCAGTCGTGGAGTCCAGGGTGGAAGTGATTATCCGGTGCTTGAACATAGCTTCAATCCCCCGGATCAAGGGACGGGCAGTTCCTCTACGTTCTAGAGCAGTAGAGATTGACCCGTAGCCGGTATTATCAAAAGCACCTTCTATATCCAGAAAAGAGCACAAAGCAATGTTCTTGGATACAAAGGCTCTTTCAATTTTTCCCACTAACCTGTGGAGAGCGACCTCCGTCGATCTGCCGGCTATGTACGCAAACTGCGTGGGATGCAGAGGTATCGACGTTTGCAGAGAGCACCGAATGTGCGTATCTATAAGCCTTTCCGCCGTCTCAAGCAGAAAGGAAGTAAGACTGATCGGCCGATAGGACTTAGGCTGGTCAAGCTGACGATTGCCTTGCTTGTAGTAGAAGCTCAAGTGTTTTCCTGCGATCTTGAGCGAAAGAGCCATCTGCTTTTTTAAGAAGCCCTATTCCATTGGGCGACCCTTAGCCAATACTTTATGGAGTCTCGCTGCCTCTGGCAACGGTTCTAAGCTACCACAGTAGCTGCGCCATGTATCGCGTTTAGCTCGTCTAATGCTTTCGTTGTAGTTGGTGAGAGACCTATAGACGACTAAACTTAGCACAGTTAAATTTAGCCTTATTAAAAAGGCTTCTAACCCTCCTTCTAAGTACAGCTAGTTCCTCATTCCACCACGGAATTTTCCGATTGACCCTTAGGGTGTTCTGGACTGAGCTGTCCTCGAAGGATGAGATAAGCACATCTTGGAGCACATTGGCAGCGAGTTCTATCTCATTGATGGAGTTAGGATTGCTGACCAATAAGTCTGCTTTGAAAACTGCAGAGGCTTTAAAAAGCTCCCAGTTTGTCTTTTTCGGACAGGAGTTTTGGCGAATTTCGACTTGGCCAGGAAGATGTGCTGATGGTCTGACAAAGTGGCTTCGTCTGTAACCCGCCAGTTAACAAGCGAACTCGCTATCGAGTTGTTGATTAGGGTGAGATCTAAAACCTCTTCCCTAATAGCATTGGTAAAAATGGGTTTACACCCTATGTTAGCTACATCTAATTGACAACACAATAAGTAGTCTAAGAGGGACTCACCACGTTTGTTGATGTCACTGCTCTCCCAGATCGTGTGATGTGCATTGGCATCACAGCCGATCACGAGCGGCTTGTTGTTGCGACGACAGAATTCCACCAGCCACTGGACCTCTGCTGTGGGTACATCATCCACATCGCCCGGGAAGTATGTGGAGGCGATCACAACTTCCCGGACACCGTCTGCAGTGGCTACCTCAATAGCCGTTGTTACCAGGTCTCTGTGGATGAAGTTAGTTAGTGGGAAATGTCTGACACTGTTATCCAAAAATAAAGCAGTGCGCGGGGCACCTCCCATACGGTCATATAACAACTTACATGATCCACATGATAGTCCACGTATTTGGCCCCCGATCAACCATGGTTTTTGGACGAGAACCAGGTTGATTTGATCATCACAGACGAGCCTGCACAGTGTGGCCGACGCTCCTCTGGCGTGGTGCAGGTTCGCCTGGAGCACTTTAAGTTTGCTCATTTTCCCTCCTGATGGCGGTCGAGACAAGGCCACTTACCTTGCCCCCCCGAGAGTCGTTACCGCGAATGCCCTTCAGCGGTCGGGACGAGCCACTCGGGGGAGGTCGCCTTGCGACCCCGCTCACGGGAGGCACCCTTGCGGGTGGGTTGCGCCCTGAGGTGCTTGCAGTGGGCCTGACCGAGGCACCTCTGACGGTTGTCGTACGGTGACCACCTGTCACACGTCTAGTTGGGCCCTTCGGGGCCGTGACCACGATGGCCGGTGGGGTGGGGTAACGAACCTTAGCTACCGATCCGGCCGCAGCGCTCGTACAGGCCACAGGGTCAGCCAATGCTGACATCTCTGAGGGAACCACTGGCACCGTTGCCGGAGGGGCACTGGCAGGAGAGGGAGCTGGTGAGGATGAGGATGAAGCAGGGGTGGCGGAGGAGGCTTTGGGAGCTGAATTCTCAATCAATCAATTTGACCCTGCCAAATCAGAATTTCACCCTCCCTTAGCACTCCGTCAGAGCCCTGTGAGAATCCTCGTCAACCAACATTGCGAGGTGAGTCTTTGTGCCGTTTAGGCTGTGCTGCACCCCCCGCCTCAGATTCGTGGAGAAGCTGCTGGCGTTCTGGCGCCCAATGTATTCCAGGATGGTTGCAGGAGTAAACTCAGCACTACTTGGAAAGTAACCTCTAATAAGGTGAGCCTTGGGAAACTCCGTTTCCTCCACCAATTTGACGTCAAGGGTGATGGACCTGATGTGTCCAACAGCTCCCCTGACCCAATTGGCAGTGCTGCTATCCTCGCACAGCAGAAGCAGCCACTCATTTCGGGGTATACAGCCCTCGAAACCTGGGCTAACATCTGGTGTGGAGTGCAACAGCACCGCCTTTAAAATACTGGATTTCAACGTAGCCAACTGCTCCGCTGAGAGGGGCTTAAATGAATCAGCCGAAGTCAAGTCCAATTTCACGCTGCTTACCACTTGGCTGAAGAGTGGTTTCGTGGAATCCTTATGAGACTTTTGGGCCTCTTTGAAGAGCTACTGGGCTCGACGATGGTATAGTCAGCGCTCGTCCGTTTAGCCTTGGTGTTAACGGGGGCGCAGTAGCGATAGCTAGATCTTCCTCTCGATTTGAACCCTTTGCGAGTGCAGCTTTAAAAAGCTTCTTCTCGCGGCTTTTCAGTTTAACAAAGGCGTCCTTAGATTCCAGCCGCAGCAACTGGATCTGAGAGCCTGCTTCCGTGAGGCCTGACCTCTGAGAGTCCACGGAAGCGTCGTCAGCAAAACTGTTTTGGTCGCAGTCAGCTTCCTCGTCAGAGGTCAATACCTCGACGGGTTTCTGCCGGACTGAACCGCTACTGGACGGAAGTTCAGCACTAACGAACCCTGTGCCCAAGGGAGTTCGTGGCCTATCCGGGTCCCCTCAATTACTAGAGTTGAGACCCGTAGTATTGGGGGTGGAAGCCAGCAGCCCACTGGCTGCAGTGCTGGTGTAGGGATCAGCCGTGAAGGCATCGCCCAGGGATGATACTTTTGAAGCCGTATCAGTCTTTTCTAAATATTGTTGTTGATCCATAAAACTGTCCCACGAGTAGGCGGGAAGGGAAGGTTATCCACGGCATAGCCCGCATACCTTGGAAAGTCTAAATGAAACTGGAGGGCGACAGGTATCCAGAGTCCGCATACTATAGACCGGGCCACCCCCCGACCATGCATCCATCAGTGTATGCTGTTCCACCTTGGATTGGGGTGATTTATAGATTCACGATCTTCGCCCGACCACAATTAGTCAGCACCTCTAGCAGATTCATACCGTGCTCGGGGTATAGTCGCACTTCTGACAGTAGGAGCAAGAACGGCACGTGCCCCAGACAATACTGGGACTACATGTTGATCCCCTTGCTTCCTCTTACGGCGGACGGCCCTTTATTATGTTTATTGAACACAATTATTATGTCAATGAGTGGCACACCAGCTGAAAAATGCAGCTGCACCTGATTTGGCCCTATAAAAGTAATTCTTTAATAACTTTTGTGTTTTTCGTCCGGTTGCAACCAAATTTTTAGAGATTATTAAAAAGGTAATTAGTATTGTGCGTACCAAAACGTTTTAGGTTTAAAATGAACGTTTAGGGTTTAAAATTACGCTTGGAATTCGGTAGGGCACGTGTCCAAAATCTAAAACAAACTTGATCTGCGTGCAACAATAAGACACACTATCCCGAAAATTTTATTGCTTTATCTTTTATAGTCTCTAAGATCTAAGTGTTCATATGAACAGACGGATGAACGGAAAAACGAACATAGCTATATTGTCTCGGCTGTTGACATTGACCTAGAATATAAAATTTCTACCCTTTGGGTAGCCGGGTATTATTAGCTCCAATATTCTGCAACTATACGGGAATTAATTAAAAGCTTGTATAGCCGCTTTACTATCTAAGAAAATATAAAAATCGGCCTCCATTGATCTCATTCTCTATGATCAAGCAGCAATAGAATTCAATGGCGTGAACCTCCGATTGCAATACACTGACTTATTGCAACCAAGACTTTGGATATAGGCAAATATATCTGACTGCACGTCTCCCTCCTTTGCCTTAAATCAGTCGGTATAGCAATGTGCATGACCAATGAAGGCAAACACTCAGCCCAGTCCTTATTCTGATTTTGGCATCAAAGCAAAGTTCATTGGTTTTAAAATCTGTTCTGTTGCTGACATCTAAGCAAGTATATGAAAGAAAGGAGAATAGAGCACAGCGCAATTCTCTTTGTGTCAAAAGCTGTTTGGATCTTACCGACCACGTAGGGAAGAGCAACCACTATCGATTTGCCAGCCTTAAAACCAAATTGTGTGTTCCTCAAGGAGTTTTGTGATCTGCATAGTGCACCCTATATGCAAATCAATCCTCCTTTCTTCAGTCATCAGCAGACAGGATTCCCTTGCTTAGGGATAAACACCACACTAACTCTGACCCTTTGATCAATACTTTGTGTAGTCTAGCTATCTCTGAAAATGATTCCACACTATCACAGAAGATTTGCCAGGTATAGCATTATCGCGTCTAATGCGCTTGTTGTAATTTGTCATTGCACACCAATATGCGTCCCACGGAAATCTCGTTAGACGTAGCCCTATTAAAATGGCGTCAAACCTTCCTTGCCTAGAGAGTCAGTTTTTCGTTCCAACAAGGAACTTTACGGATCACTCGAGTATTCCTCTCCGAGCTATCTTCGAGTGATAAGATGAGCTCATCGTATAGAAGATTGGTCGCAAATTCTATCTCACCAGCATAACTAAGACTGCTGACCAATTAATCAGCTCTAAAAGCCACAGAGGCTCTAAAAACTTTGCCCAGTTCGTTTTATTGGGCCAGAAAGAGTTCTGACGCATATTAATATCAAGCCTGATGTGTTAATAGTTACATAACGAGGCTTCATTATATACCCGCCAATTAGAAATGGAACTTGCTGACGAGTTGCTAACTAGAGTGGCATCCAAGATCTCCCTAAAAGCATTAACAAAAGTTGGCTTACACCATATATTAACTTTATCTAATTGACCATACAATATATAATCTAAAAGTGATTCACTACGTTTATGGATGTTGCTGCTCCCCAAAATAGTGGGATGGACATTGACATCACAACCCATCACGAGCGGCTTGATGTTGCAGCGCTAAGACTCGGCGAGCCGTTAGACCTTTGTTGGTGGAGCACCTCCTAGATCTCCTGCTGTTGAATCTCCTGCACCAGTAAGCATCGATGTTACGGTCACAGCGGAGGCGACACTCTCCTTAGTCGCGGTCAGCATTACCGTGCTGGATGTTAATGCACCTGTTGAGGGCGTGACTTACTTTAGGATGGAATGGGCTCCGGGATTCTGTGTAACTTCTATTTATTTATTCGATTTTTGGGACATAATATTCATAGGATGTGACTTTCATAGGATGTGGCTTGATTTATGGTGTCGTACGGACACGTCCGCCTAGCTTTGGTTTCAAGGTGGAAGGCATTGTGAAGAAATTGAGAGCCTCAGCTCCGTATAGACCTGTAGCGAGTGCGACCTTAAAAAGACTCTGAGTTTAGCCACAGTTTCTGAATCTCAGCGCTTGCATCTGTTAGGCCAGACCTTTGTGAGGCGACAAATGCGTCGTCAGAAAGGCTTATTAAATCAGACTTAGCTTCGGATAGAGAGGTCATCACCTCAATTGTCTCCTGCTATTTGAATAGCTGAAGGACGGCAACACAGCACTATAAACCCCTTGTCCAAGGTGGTTAATGGCGGTTCCTTCAATGCTGCAGGGCCAAGTCCTGAGCAATTAGGGGGATGGATGATGGTTTTAACGTCATTACAATCTGGCTATTTACGATGTTTTGGTTCACATTTGATCCCACGAGTTCGCATAATCGCAGCCGTGGTACACCCAAGCCACACATCCATCAGTATGTACTGTTTCACCGTGGATTGGTGCAACTATATAGAGTTTTCTACTTTTCGCTTGACCACAATTAGTCAGCACCCCTGGCAGAGACATGATCATACCAGGAGTCTGCTTTCAACCGCCTCGTCTGGAGAGTGCTGCCACTCATTCGACAGTTGGTCGCAAGACCGGCACGTGCCAATGTCCCTATTGTTCCTCTTATTTCTTCAGCCGACTGGGGGATTTTGTTAAACCATAAAGGAACTTCACTTTTGATGCACATAAGGGTATGCCCGCGTTTGCCTCTCAATAAAATTAATTACCTGCCAATTACGCTGTCCATCAGATAAACGCCTCCAATTGACCTACTACGAATTCAACAGATTATTTTTTTGCTTTGTTGAATCGACGCGAAATATCATTAAGAATGATGCCAGCGTAGTTCTATGTCAATGTGACAATTTTGGTAAAGTTAGGGACACATCCACAGTTACAGATACATCCACTACGCTACAAAAAAAACGGTAAAATTAAATCTTACATGCTTGAGCAACATAGAAAGCAATTGTTGATGATAGTATGTCCACTCATGTACTCTCTACCCTACTGATCAACTATTAGTTATTATTATATATTTGTATTTAAGAGAATCAAACAAATTCAACTAAAAATCCCAACGCAAGACTAAAGTGTTTTTTTCGTCACACATTTACTCAGGTGCCTATTTCTTTGTTTTCTTGTTATACAAGTATATATACTGCGCGTAATCAGCAAATACTTGACCAAACACAATTATAAATTAAAATAAGCAAGAATGCTGCTTTCGAGATTGCCCGACAATATGATACCCAACAGCCATTTTTGCTGAATGAAGCAAAAATAAAGAACGAAATAATTTACTTATAGAAAAAATACTAAAAAAAAATTTACTAAATATACCAAGAAATATTCCACACTTATCTGCGTTCAAAATAATTAGCTTGGCAGAATTTTATTAGGATTATCACTATAATGTCATTGCGTGACATGCATCATGTGCAGATGCAGCTGCACCTGATTTTTCGCGATAAAAATATTTCGCAAATAATTTCATTGCTTAGTGTCCGATTGTAACCAAATTTTCAGATTTTAAAATTGTGACTAATATTGTGTGAATGTTGTAGTGTTAAAATGAGACTTGCAAAAAAGAAATCTTTCGATTTGCAGGGGCGGAAGGGGGCGCGATCATCAAAATTTAGATGCTCTAGCTCTTATAGTTTCTGAGATCTACGTGTTCATACGGACGGACGGAATAACAGACAAACGGACATGGCTATATCGTCTCGGCTGTGGGTGCTGATCAAGAATAGAGATGCCCCTTTTGCATGTTACACACATCTTCAGGGTTCGCTAGTGCTGACCTTCCGTCCAATAACGGTTCAGTCCGGCAGCAACCCGTCGAGGTATTGTCCTCCGACGAGGAAGCTGACTGCGACCAGATCAGCTTTGCTGATGACGCTTCCGTGGCCTCTTAGAGGTCAGGCCTCACGGAAGCAGGCTCTCAGATCCAGTTGCTGCGGCTGGAATCGAAAGACGCCTTTGTCAGATTGAAGAGCCGCGAGAAGAAGCTTTTTAAAGCTGCACTTGCGAAGGGTTCGAACCGAGCGGAAGCTCTAGCTATAGCCACTGCGCCCCCCGTTTACACCAAAGCAAAAAGAACGCGCTCTGTCGATACCTTCGCCGAGCCCACTAGACTCATAAGGAGTCCTCGAAGCCACTCAACAGCCAAGTGGTAATCAGTGTAAAGTAAGCTTCACTTCGGCTGATTCTTCTAAGCACTTATCAGCGGAGCAGTTGGCTGCGTTGAAATCCAGCATCCTAAAGGCGGTGCTGTTGTACTCCACACCAGATTTTAGCCCAGGTTTTGAGGGCTGTATACCCCGAAACGAGCGGCTGCTTCTGGAGTTTCCCAAGGCTCACCTCATTAGAGATTACTTCCTTAGTAGCGTTGAGTTCCCTCCCGCGGCTATCCTGCAATACAGTGGGCTCCAAAATGCCAGCAGCTTCTCGACGAAGCTGTGGCGGGTGGTGCAACATAGCCTGAACAGCACCAAGGCTCATTAGAGGTTACTTCCACAAGGTAAGTGGCCTTGTCACGACCGCCAATAGGAGGGAAAATGAACAAAATTAAAGTGCTCCAAGCGAGCCTGTACCACGCCAGAGGAGCGTCGCAGAATCGTTGCCAGAGGCAGCGAGACTCCATAAAGTATTGGCCAAACGGTCATCTAATGGAAAAGGGCTTCTCAAAAGAGCAGATGGCTCTTTCACTCAAGATCGTAGGGAAACGACTTTTACTTCAAGTCCACTTCCCGGGTTCTGGGGCGAACCCAGATCTCTCCAGTCGCGATGACGCCATTTTGTCACCGGACTCACGCGGGTTCAGCTTATCTGAATCCATTTTCAACCCCGAAAAGGTCAAATGGGCTGTAGATTCTTTCGCTCCCTTCAAAGCCCCAGGGGGTGACAAAATCCTCCCAGCCCTTATTCAAAACAGCCTGGCTCATACCCTTGATCCACTGGTCGGCCTATTTAGAGCTAGTTTTACTTGAGGATACATACTCAGCTCTTGGAGGAGAGTAAATGTGGTATTCATTCCCAAGCAAGAGAATCGTCCGCTTGATCAGCCTAAGTCTTATCGGCCGATCAGTCTTACTTCCTTTCTGCTTAAGACGGCGGAAAGGATGATAGGTATGCTCATTCGGTGCTCTCTGCAGACGTCGACACCACTGCATCCCACGCAGTTTGCGTACATAGCCGGTAGATCGACGGAAGTCGCTCTCCACAGGTTAGTGGGAAAATTTGAAAGAGCCTTCGTATCCAAGAACATTGCTTTATGCTCTTTTCTGGATATAGAAGGTGCTTTTGATAATACCGGCTACGGGTTCATCTCTACTGCTCTAGAGCGCAAACGAACTGGTCGCTAGTAGTTGATGAACTACTAGTCTTACTCTCCGAGCAGGGCGTTGATTCAATCGGCTATGCTCTAATAGTGACCGGGAACTATGCCAGCACCGTGACAGACTTAATGCAATCACAAAATCACAAAAGGCTGTTATAGTTTCTTTCACTAGGCGCTACTTCTTTGGCATTAGTTAATTATATATTACTGGCTCCCCTGTGGGGCTATCCAACGAGGTCAAATATCTAGAGGTAACCCTTGATGAAAAACTAAATTGGAACTACCACCTCAGTAACTCTCTCATATAGGCGACCCATTCCATGTGGGCCTGCAGAAGATTGTTTGGTAGAATCTGGGGACTCAAATCTTGCACCATCCGGTGGCTTTTTGCCATGATGGTCAGACCCATTGTCACCTACGCCGCTATTGTGTGGTGGCCAAAGGTTACGCAGGTCACTGCCATCAGCAAATGCAATAAATTGCACAGGCTGCTGCGCCTCTCACTGACAGATGCACTTCGTACATGTCCCACCGCAGCTATGGAATCGATACTGAATCTGACTCCGCTGCATATCCAAATTAAAGAAGTCGCTGCTATGAGCCTTCTTAGAATCAAGCTCCAATCCGGGCTTCTAGACACCGAATCAGGACATGCTAGTCTAATTAAAGACATTCCTGTCATAGATATCTGCACTAGACCGGTATCCCCGCACGGTATCCACTGGTATACCGACGGGTCAAAGACTGATCAGGGGGTTGGAGCTGGGATCTTTGGACTCAATCCCAAAATCTCAATTGCTGTGGGCAAGTGACCCAAAGTCTTCCAATCTGAGGTTCATGCCGGCTCGTCAGTCACTTTTTCCGGCCATGAGCCCTTCTGTGGCGTTGGTTAGGGAAGCAGAGCAGTTAAGGAGAGCCTTATAGGCACAAAAGATCACCATGGTCGCATTGCCTCGCCCCTTCTCTGCTGGGAGTCTCCCTTATTATTATTATCTATTATTTTACTTATATGTTAGGCTATCGAAGTAGCGAGTATACTTGCTAGTAGCTTGCTAGTATTTAAGCTTGTAGCAAAATTTCTAAATGTTAATCACGGTTGAAAATATATAAAACAAGTATTTTTACTAAATGGAAAAAAAATTAAGAGTGACCATCGAAATATTATATATTTCAAAAATTGACTAAAAAAATCAATAAAAACAAGTAAGAAAGCTACAGTAGAGTTTGCTCGACTGTGAGATACCCACCACCTAATTGTACCATCAAAATATCATATTTACATAATAGTATAAAAATATACTGAAAGAATACTAAAAAAAAATATACTAAAATTACCAAAATAATATATCAAAATTTTCTTTGTTCGAAGTTATTAGCTTGCCGGCACTTTAGTTGGTTTATTGAACACCATTATTATATCGCAGAGTGTCATAGCAACTAACTAGGCAGCACTAGCAGTTGCACGTGGTAACGCCTTATAAAAGTAATTTCTTAATAACTTCTGTGTTTTTTATCCGATTGTAACCAAATTTGCAGAGATCATTAAGATGGTGATTAGTATTATCCCTACCAAAATTGAACGGTCTAGGTTTAAAACGACGCTCGCAATTCGGTTTTATTCGATTTACGGGGGTGGGAGGGGGCGTGGCCAAAATCAAAAACAAACGTGATCTGCAATAAGACATACTGTCGCGAAAAATTTGTTGCTCTATCTCTTATAGTCTCTGAGATCTAGGTGTTCATACGGACGGACAGACGGACAGACGGACAGACGGACATGGCTATATCGTCTCGGCTGTTGACGCTGATCAAGAATATATATACTTTATGGGGTCGGAGATGCTTCCTTCTGCCTGTTACAAACATTTTCGGTCGGCACAAAGCCATAATACCCTTCTACCCTTTGGGTAGGCGGGTATAAAAATATACTAAGATAGTATACCGAAATACACTGCGTTCATAATGAATAGCTTGGCTGCACTTTTTTTGGTTTATTGAACACCACTATTATGTCACTGAGTAAAATAGCAATTCAACAGGCAAATCTGCACTTAATTTAGCCGTACAAAAGTGTGACTCAAATAACTTCTCGTCAACCAAATTTTCAGGCATCATTAAGATGTACTAAATATAATACGAGGGTCGTTTGATAAGTCCGTGACTTTTTGTATTTGCCGCGCACCTGCTCTAAATACAACACTGCTCCTGTCAGCAGTTATCGATTAACAGCTGACTGTAAAATTTTGAGAAAGCTGCGTTTTTTGGTTTGCGTTTTATAGGCATTGAAAGCAGACGATCTCGTGAATTTTAACGAAAATGGAAAAAAGTGAATTTCGTGTGCTAATTAAGCATTATTTTTTGCGTAAAAAATCCATCACCGAAACCAAGGAAAGACTTGATAAATATTATGGGGACTCTGCACCATCAATTTCAATGGTTAAGAAATGGTTTACTGAGTTCCGTTGTGGTCGTACCAGTACAAGTGATGCCGAACGTTCAGGTCGCCCAAAAGAGGTCGTCATGCCAGAAATCGTCGACAAAATCCATGGAATGATATTGGATGATCGGAGAATGAAAGTGCGTGAGGTAGCTGAGGCTGTAGGCATCTCAACTGAACGGGTACATCACATTTTACATGAATATTTGGACATGAAAAAGCTTTCCGCGCGATGGGTGCCGCGATTGCTCACACACGACCATAAGCGCAACCGTGTGACCATTTCAAAGGAGTGTTTGGCGATGTTCAACCGCAATCCAAACGAATTTTTGCGCCGTTTCGTTACCGTAGACGAAACATGGATCCACCACACCACACCAGAGACCAAAGAACAATCAAGACAGTGGGTTTCTCCGGGTGAACGTGCACCAAAGAAGGCCAAGGTGGGTCTGTCGGCCAACAAGGTCATGGCCACAGTTTTTTGGGATGCACAAGGTATCATTCACATCGATTACCTTGAAAAGGGTAAAACGATCACCGGCGAATATTATTCAGAGCTTTTGGACAGATTCGATATTGATTTGAAGCAGAAACGACCGCATTTGGCGAAAAAAAGTGCTGTTCCATCAGGACAATGCACGGGTGCACACGTGTGTAGTCAGCATGGCAAAATTTCATAAATTGGGCTACGAACTGCTACCCCATCCAGCATATTCTCCAGATTTAGCCCCCTGTGACTATTTTTTGTTTCCAAACATGAAGAAATGGCTCGGCGGTAAGAGATTCGGGTCAAATGAAGAGGTCATCACAGAAACAAACGACTATTTTGAGGGCCTTGAGAAAACCTATTATTTGGAAGGAATAAAAAAATTGGAAAAACGCTGGACTAAATGTATAGAGCTAAAAGGAGATTATGTTGAGAAATAAAACGCTTCTTTGACGAAAAAATATATTTTATTCAAAAAGTCACGGACTTATCAAACGACCCTCGTATGTATGACACTTAAAATTCGATTTCCAGCAGCATTAGATTTACACACACTTTCACCTTACAAGCGGAAGCGCTAGATTTAAGGGATAATTATGCGTGAGTCAGGGTATATAAAATCTAGCTCAGTCAAATGAAGATGTACAGCAGAGGTGGGTACGATATTTGACCTTTGTAGCAATCGACACAATGTTGTAAATACGCAATAAAATTTTAAAGTTACGGTCCGAGGCTCGCGAGTCGAGACCAAAGCAGTGAAAGGGGTAGCCATCATACATGGTGTCGACTGGCTAGTAACGCTTCTGTAAACAAAAACGAGACAAAACAACCAACGTTCCGGCGATCGTCGTTGGAGACCGAAAGTCGAGTGGGAATGTTGTTCTTATTTTGTGTGCTTGCTCTTTTGAGAGCATCGACTGGGTGTACGTTCTTCTCTGGTTAGGTTAAAGTCTAATGCGCAATTTGCTCCGACTTTTTCGGAGCATCTCAGAGCAAGCGCGTGCCCATCTATGATGTACAGTATTGTATAGTATTGAAGCCAGAAGTACATAATAAACACCCGCCGTGTATTTATTTATTATTACCCACCGTGTAAGTCAGAGAAAATTTCTGGCCACCGTGCGACTGCAACTAGGTCAACAACAAGTATGAGCATGGTAGCCAATGCTGAGAGAGCAGAAGCAGAGCTGATTTCGAAGTTTTAGCTTCGGTCGATATTCGCACGTACCTCCCGAATAGAGAGCCAGCTTCTGCACCGCCATACATCTCTGGTACACAGTTTCAACTGCAGGTGACAGAGAAGAAGAAGCCAAGAACTGGAAGACGGTTCACCCAAATCTCTGCCGAGCTGGAAAATCTTATTGACGATGTAATCATTATGTCCAGGTCAAAAGCAACGCGCTACTCCAAACAAGCAAACCGTGACATCTACTTTTGCTTGAAGGAGCTGGAATCCGTGCTGAGCTCTAGATTGCCGGAGAAGGATACTGATGCAAATGCTCAGATAACCGGGATCCTGACAAAGGCACCAGCAACTGCCCCGCAGAAGAATAGCGCAACAACACCGCCACTCAAGCTACGCCGCACCTGATAGCGCCAATTAGGAAGGAAGTAGTGTGCCAAAAGATGCCTAGCAGAATGGATGGCTCTCCAATCGCCATTTCACATTCCAATAATGGCCTCCTGAGAGCCGATGTTCCTAATTGGCCTACTAGCAAGCCATCCAAGTGGCTTCCAATAAAGAATAAGTCAATGCTAGATGTCATGATACAGATGAAGGCAGACATTGAAGCTACGCTCGGCGAGCAAGAAAATATCAGCTGTCATCAAAATACGGGACATAGACTGCCCGGCAACTAAAACAGATATCATTGATTCAATCCGTTTACAGAAACATATATGAACTCTGGTGTGGTTAAGGTAGGGATGTGGTAACATGCAGGTAGTCCTATCGAGCCTACCAGTCTCCTCCGCCAAGCAGGTTCTTTGAGACGAAAAGCTGGAAATCGGCTTGACAAGATGCAGACTGAGGGAAACGACACCACTGTTTGGTCACAAGCCTTGCGCTTACTGCAAAGGACTTAAGTCAACCTACTGGCATGGCGCATTACGTATTTGTAGTGGATTCTGAACCATCTCCGATGAGCCGACCCAAGTGACCGTGGACATGACGCCACTAGGCTCGTTGGTGAGGGACAGATCCGCAAGCTACAAGGCAAAGTGCTCTGCCCGGCGTTCATAGTACAACGTCACCATCACACACACAAAATTTACTCTAAATATAACCAATTTTTAGCCCAAACCCAAAATTTCATCTCAAAACAAAAAAACAAACTATCTTCCAACCACCAAAAACCGACTCCAAATCTTTTTAAAATATTGAAAAAAAAAGCTACTGTCGAGTGTGCTCGACTGTGAGATACCTGACACCCAATTTTACCATCGAAATATATTTTTCAAAAATATACTGAAAAATATTCAAAAAAATATACTAAATATATACCAACATAAAATTTTCTTTGTTCGAAATTATTAGCCATTATTATTAGTCACGGAGTGACATAACAACTAGCTAGGTGCAGCTGCTCCTGATTACGCCTTATAATAGTAATTCTTTAATAACTTCTGATTTTATCCGATTGTAACCAAATTTTCAGAGATCATTAAGATGGTTATTAGTATTGTGCGTACCAAAATTGAACGTTCTAGGTTTAAAATGACGCTTGAAATTCGTTTTTTTCGATTACGGGGGCGGAAGGGGGCGTGGCAAAAATCTAAAACAAACTTGATCTGCGTGCAACAATAAGACATACTGTCCCAAACAATTTTTTGCTCTATCTCTTATAGTCTATAAGATCTAGGTGTTCATACGGACAGACGGACATGGCCATATCGTCTCGGCTGTTACCGCTGATCAAGAATATGTATACTTTATGGGGTCGGAGATGCTTCCTTCTGCCTGTTACATACATTTTCGGTCGGCACAAAGCCATAATACCCTTCTACCCTTTGGGTAGGCGGGTATAAAAATACAAAACAAGCCAACCTAACCAATTCCCAACTTACTTAATCTTAAACTAAATCCACTTAAAAATGCCTGTATTAACACTACAATGGAAAAATAAAGCATATACAAATAATTACAACCAACTTAATCAACTCTCACTCTACTCACTATTGAAATAATTGAAACACAATTACAAATAATAGACATACATTTCTAAAGTAATGCGGAATATCAATACGTCGTATGAGGATAATTATTATCGACGATTTATTATCCTGGTGATCCCACGCTTTTAAAAGCATTGTTATACCCGCCTAGCCATTGGGTAGAGCTATAACTAGAGTTATAACTTTGTGCCGACTGATAATGTATGTAACCGGCAGAAAAAAAACATCTCCGATAACACAAAGTATATATGTATATTCTTCATCAGCGTCAACAGCAGAGGCGATATAGGTATGTCCGTTTGTCCGTCTGTCGCTCTGTCCGTCCATCTATAAGAGCTAAAACAATATTCTGTACATATCAAGTTTGATTTAAAAATTGTCTCTTCCCCTTCCGGCCATTGATATCAAAAAGGCAATGGTAATCGTAATTTTAAACCTTGAATGAAGTTTTGGTATACATAATAATAAACACCGTCATTATGACTTCTGAAAAGCTTTTTCTATTTAAACAAGTATGAAAGCTACTGTCGAGTGTGATCAACCGTGAGATACCCGCCACCCAATTTTACCATCGAAATATATTTTTTTAAATATACTGAAAAATATACTAAGAAATACCAAAATAATACATATATCAAAAATTTCTTTGTTCGAAATTATTAACTTGGCGGCACTTTAGTTGGTTTACTTAACACCATTATTATGTCGCGGAGTGTCATAGCAACTAACTAGGTGCAGCACGTGGTAACGCCTTATACGCCTTATAAAAGTAATTTCTTAATAACTTCTGTATTTTTTATCCGATTAAAACCAAATTTTGAGAGATCATTAAGATGGTGATTAGTATTGTGCGTATCAAACTTAAACGTTCTAAGTTTAAAACGACGCTTGCAATTCGGTTTTTTCAATTTGCATGGGCGGAAGGGGGCGTGGCCAAAATCAAAAATAAACTTGATCTGCGTGAAATAATCAGACACACTATCCCGAAAATTTGGTTGCTCTATCTCTTATAGTCTCTGAGATCTAGGTGTTCATACGGACAGACATGTCCGTCTATATATCGTCATGGCTGTTGACGCTGATCAAGAATATATATGGGGTCGGAGATGCTTCCTTCTGCCTGTTACATACATTTTCGGTCGGCACAAAGTTATAATACCCTTCTACCCTTTGAGTAGGCGGTATAAAAATACAAGCAAAATGGGTTTCGTTTACAGCTTGGTTATGAAAAGTTAAGAAGCAACTGTAGTAAGCTAAATATTCATTCGCTACTTAAATAGCTAATCTTTCTCTTTTACCGTGATTGTCACTGACTAAAATTTGGTGAAGGGATGATATTCTTATTACTGAAATCTTTACTTACACATTTTGTGTTTATAGACGTGATCACATGCTGCGTCGTCGTTGTGTTCTTATCTTATGTCGATGCTGATATCTCGTAAGAATTTATAGGTTTATGTGATATAGATATTGAGTTTGAAGCTGTGGAATTCACATTCAGTACTTTTAGCATCTTTATTGCCTCTTTGTACATCTCACCTGCCTCAAATAACTCTTCATATCATTAATTGACCTCCCAACAATTGTTTCTGATCCAGGAATTTTATTATTTACAAAACTTTCTCAGCTTTTTTTTCAAACTTACTGATCCCAACTTTGTCAATGTGGTGACATGGATAATGCAACCGAATTCTCTTTTTGATGTTTCTGTCGCTTGATACATTAAAATTATCAAATAGGCCAGTATGGTTTATATTTCTTGGATGTTGACGTACTAACGGCAGTACGATCAAGTGGCCCAGCGACACCAAGCTCGGGCTTGTTAACGCGCGGACCTAGGCAGACACGACCACCCGGCCATCCGACCGAGGGGCAACCGCATAACGTGCGGGAACGGAGGTCGCGAACACTTAACACAGACAAAACAGCCAAATTGTATTAATAAAAAGAGTAAAATAATAAAAATAATATTATTACTACTAATAATAATAATTAGAACTATTCTTAAATACGAGCTAATGTATCTAGGAGTAATGTTTTAATTTCAAAGGTAGTGTTAGTATTATTAACAAGACTAGAAAAGTTATTATAATTTACACATAAAATACGGAAAGGATTGTGACTGGCATAGTTAGTACTACAACGGGAAAGTGAGAGGGGAAGGAAATTTCTAGTCGTTCTGACCGGAACGGCAAAGCTAATCTGACTTGTCAACTGCAATGAGTCAATTTCGCCAATGATTAGTCTATGTAGAAACACTACACCTAGCATAGTTCTACGGTCAGAAAGAGAAGAAAGGTTTAGTAATAAAAGTCTACTACGATACGAAGGCAATCTAATTGTGGGATTCCAGCCAAGACTACGAAGAGCAAAAAGAAGAAATTGTTTCTGCACTGATTCAAGCCTATCTTGATGAACCCTATACTGGGGGAACCAGATATTAGATCCATACTCAAGAATAGGACGAACCAGTGAGATGTATAAGTGTTTAGTAATGTAGGGATCGTTAAATTCCTTTGACCAACGTTTAATAAATCCAAGGACACCCATGGCTCTATTAGAAGCAGCCAAAATATGCTTATCAAACTTTAATTTTGAATCAAGAACGATACCTAAATCAGATACTGACTCTGAAGCTATATATGGGATCATTAAAAGTCAGACAAATCTTAACATCATCTGCATATATAAGTATGCGAGAGTATGATATAACGGACGGTAGATCATTTATAAATAATGTAAACAGCAATGGGCCTAAATGACTTCCTTAGGGTACGCCGGAAGTGACTTGGACAGTCTTGGACACAGAGCCCTTGTAAAATACTCTTTGAATTCTACATGTAAGATGTGAAGATATCCACAAAATTAAGTTCTGTGGAAATCCAAGAAGATTGAGCTTATATAATAAGAGACTATGGTTGACAGAATCAAAAGCCTTACTGAAATCAGTGTAAATGACATCCGTTTGCATTTTTGATTGGAACCCTTCAATAACAATTGATGAGAATTCTAATAAGGTAGTGATAGTAGACCTACATTTCACAAACCCATGCTGGTAGGGTGAAATTATAGATTTACAGCAGTGTTGCAGTTGAGAAGTTATTAGTTTCTCAAATGCTTTGGGAATAGCAGACAACTTGGAGATACCTCTATGGTTTTGAACGTTGGATTTATTTCCTTTTTTCAAGAGAGGAATAATGTAAGACTCTTTTCAAAGATTAGGGAAAGAGCACAACTCTACAGACAATTCAAATAATTTTAAAGGTGGTTTACAAAGTCCCTCTGCACAGAACCTAAGCATGCAACTAGGAACACCGTCAGGGCCAGGAGAAAAAACTGGTTTACATGACTTAAGTTCACGTAAGAGTAAACTTTTAAAAAGTAAGGGACTAAAAATGCAAATTGCTTAGTTTACTTGAAACGGATAAGACTGGGCTCTATAAAAAATTGATGTGGAATAGGTCGTTTGAAAAAAATCAGCAAACAGATCGGCAATGCCACGATCATTAAAAGCTGTCTTTTTATCATAAAATAATGTTGTTGGAAGTGTTGACGTCTTTCGCTTCGAATTAACGAAGTCATAGAAGCGTTTCGGGTCACGCTGAAACGTTAGTCTGCACTTTCTCAAATAATCCTTGTAGCAAAGTTTATTTAGCGTGGAGAAATCGGAACGAGCAACAGTGTAGCGAGAAAAATATAAGAGATAGCCAGTTGCCTTATATTTTTTATAAAACTTTGATTTTTATTCTTTAACTTTGTTAGTTCCTTGGTAAACCATAACGGTCTATTAGACAATTGTGGAGTACCAAAGGGAACACAAGCATCAAACAGAGAGTTTAATGTAGAATAAAAAATTTCAACTGCCTTGTCCAGGTCAATACACGAAGAAAGTTGGGACCAGTCAGTACGTGAAAGAAGCAAAGAAAGTTTTTTAAAATCGGTCTTCCGAAAACAACGAACTCGCTTCTCCGATAAAACACCTGCAACCGAAACACTTGTTGGTAAGTCAATCAGCACCTCCAGAGTAGGGTGGTAGGGATCCTCAGGTGAGGAAATAGGATTTGATCTGGACACCGTGCAGGTATTGGGATCCAAAACAAAAATCAGATCAAGCATTTTACCTAGACAATTTGGTATAGAATTGGTTTGAGACAAAGCTATATCAAGAAGGCTATCAACAAAGGCATGAGTTGACGAAGGATTCAATACGTTGGACTCACATGACGAAAACCACGAAATTCCAGAAATATTAAAATCTCCAAGAACTATTAAGAAATCACGATAAGAAAGCATTTCAGAAATACTATTGATTACTGAAAAATGGGATAAATACAGAGAGTTATCTAAGGCAGGAGGTATATATGAGCAGGTGATAAAGATACTAAAACTACAATAAATTAGTTTTACAGCTACAAATTCAATATCTGAATCACTACATAAATCTACGTGCTCAGACGAGATATCAGCATCGACAGCGATAAGTACACCACCACCACGACGCCGCATGCGATCACGTCTATAGACTGAAAATTTGTTACTTAAGATTTCAGTATTCAGAATATCATGCCTTAACCAAGTTTCAGTGAAGGCAATGACATGAAAAGGAAAATTTAAGCTATCTAAATAAACATTATTGAGTTTACTACAAAGGCCTCTTACATTTTGATAGCCAAGCAGGAGAGAAGAAGTCAGTTTTTTGAGCTATCAGATGGAGTTTGAGGCTTAGAGGAATTAGTGGTAACATTTGGAAGTAAAATCGGTGGCCGATTTTTCTTTTTATTTACATACTCTTTCATAATTAAGTATTCCGGCCAGAAGTCTTTTGAGCAAACTTTACTAAAATGCTCGGCAGGAACATTTATTTTGAATGATGCGATTTCCCGTTCATATGAGAAGTTAAATTTTTCCACCTTTAATGATGCTTGAATTTTAAAGGTCCTAATGTCGTCAGATGGCGTATTAGGGGCAAGACCAGAAACAAAAATTTGTTTCATAGGTGGGACACCTACTATAGCGTTCTGAGCAACTGTAGCAGAAGTCGAGAAAGGAGTATCTGTACTAGCTGGTAGAACGTTAGGTACAGCAGAAGGTTGATCATGTTGAGTCTCTGCAACATTAAAAACTACTGCAGGTACCGAGACTGAAACGGGATCAGAACAAATGACATCAATGGGAACAATGTCATTGTTGGCAATCATTGACGCTGACGAGTGTCGAGGGGTGGAAGACGTAAATGACATTAGATTATTCGGAACAGACTAGTTGTTGACCAGCTCAGGGATATCAAGTTCGATAAGGACAAACGAGTATTAGCTTTTTTACGCTTTGGAGACTCGGTTAAAAGCTTCATGCCCTTAAACCCAGAGTCCAAAGTTGCGAAACTATCGCAAGTTATTTGAAACCTGCGAATAGATCACCAAAGCCTTGCTTCGTCTGACGTATGAATCCCGCAACATCCCTTTCAACATCCCTGCATGACTCACATGTCCATCCTAAACCAGATTTTGAGCCAATTAGGTCGACTATACGGCCGGTGAAGCCAGCACATTTTTCATTCAAACATTGTTATTATAGCAGACAAACATACTGCAGGTTTTAAAGTAAATAAAAATTAAATGAAACCAAAAATTTAAATAAGAATAAAATTTGTGTTAATAACAGGGTATTAGTACGCTGATGTCTACTTACAGAAAAACAGTAAGCACAAAATCACAATCGCGGGCGCGACGGAAGCAGAGAAAAGAATAGCCAAAACGGCCAACAACAAAACACAGCACAAAGAGCGCGAGAGCGGAAAGTGCGCGAGATCGGAAAGAGCGCTATATTTAATGATATACCAACAATGTGCTGTAGCAGTTCAAAACAAAACACAAATTTACTGTAAGCTCTCAAAAACACAAAATTAGGCCTCACAAATTGTTGATATATTAAAACACACAATTAATTGTAAATTATTAAATGTTATTACATTGTGACTAAACACTCCGACGTATAGCACAGGTATTGTTAGTTTGCAAACAAAATTATTTGATAACAAGGCGCAGGAAGTGTAAAATAACAAATGTTAGTTTGACAGCAAAAAAAAAACACGTCCGAATGCGAATGCCAATACGAGCGAATTTTAAAGTCAAAGCTAATGGAAACTGGATCTCTTTTATATTTCTCACACTATTGGATTCCTGGTTCTGATTTTACTACGCTAAATAAGCATTGTTATACGCATTATTTAAGAAGTATTTTCTATTATATTTTCGTATAATCCAGTATTTTGATTATCGCTCTTAATTTTTGTTTGCATTCTGGAAAAATGGGTTGCGCTTTCCCACAGTAGAGCAATCTCGATAGTAGGTTTTTTACTTGTTTTCAACCTTTTTCGTATCAAGAAAACCTATCAAATTGAATTTTTGAATCCTTCATTGCTGAAATTTTACTCTTATGTGACCTTAGGTCTTGTAAAGAAGTGAGTTTATTATTTAGGTCATGATGGTGTTCCTAGCTGCGTGCTTAGAAACTGTACCGATAGCCTTTGTAAGCCACTTTTTAAATTATTTGAATTATCCGTAGAGTTGTGCTATTTTCGTAAGATATGGAAATAATCTTATATTCTTCCTCTCTAAAAAGATACAAAAATAATTTAAATGTTTAGAACTATAGAGGTATATTCAAGTTTTCTGATATCCCCAAAGCATTTGAGAAACTAATAACTTCTCAACTCCAACACTGCTGTAAAATCTATAATTTCACCCTACCAGCATGGGTTTGTGAAATATAGGCTTACCACCACTAACTTAGTAGAATATTCATCAATTGTTGTTGAAGGATTCCAATCTATAATGCAAACTCATGTCATTTACATTGATTTCAGTAAGGCTTTTGATTCCGTCAATCATACTCTTTTATTATGTAAGATTAATCTTCTTGGATTTCCAGAAACCTTAATTTTAATTTTCAAAGGGTATTTTATAAGGAACATGTGTCTAAGACCGTCTAAATTACTTCCGGAGTACCCCAACAAAGTCATTTAGGCCCGTTGCTGTTTACATCATAAATGATCTTCCTCCGGTTATATCATACTCTCGCATACGAATGATGTTAAGCATTGTCTGACTTTTAATGATCCCGTCTATAGTCTCAGATTACAATCTGACCATAATTGTTTTCAATGCTGGTGTACTATAAATTTCTGAAATTTAAATTGTAAGAAATGTTAACTAATGCCAATTGTTAGGGGATTTTTCCATCTTAACCATTAATATCTTAACGATGTTCAACTTGAACAAATAGTCAGTTAGTGATTTATTTACCCTTTATGCTTTTAAACTAAGGTTGATAATAATAGAGCCATGGGTGTCCTTGGATTCATTAAGCGTTGGTCTAAGGAATTTAACGATCCCTATACAAAACAACATCTTTATGTCTTACTGGTTCGTCCTATACTTGAGTTCGGATTTAGTATCTGGTGTCCTTAGTATGGGGCTCATCAAGATAGGCTGGAACTAGTGCAGAAACAATTTCTTCTCTTTTTATACCCGCCTACCCAAAGGGTAGAAGGGTATTATGGCTTTGTGTCGACCGACAATGTATGTAACAGGCAGAAGGAAGCATCTCCGACCCCATAAATTATATATATTTTTGATCAGCGTCAACCGAGACGATATAGCCATGTCCGTCTGTCCGTATGAACACCTAGATCTCAGAGACTATAAGAGATAGAGCAACAAATTTTTCGCGACAGTATGTCTTATTGTTGCACGCAGATCAAGTTTGTTTTTGATTTTGGCCACGCCCCCTCCCGCCCCCGTAAATCGAATAAAACCGAATTCCAAGCGTCGTTTTAAACCTAGAACGTTCAATTTTGGTACGCACAATACTAATCACCATCTTAATGATCTCTGCGAATTTGGTTACAATCGGATAAAAAACACAGAAGTTATTAAGAAATTACTTTTATAAGGCGTTACCACGTGCAACTGCTAGTGCTGCCTAGTTAGTTGCTATGACACTCCGCGATATAATAATGGTGTTCAATAAACCAACTAAAGTGCCGGCAAGCTAATAATTTCGAACAATGAAAATTTTGATATATTATTTTGGTATTTTTTTGTATATTTTTTCAGTATATTTTTGAAAAATATAATATTTTGATGGTAAAATTGGGTGGCGGGTATCTCACAGTCGAGCAAACTCGACTGTAGCTTTCTTACTTGTTTTATGTAGTTATTAGATTGTCTGCACATCGTAGGCGTTTCATGCTAAGCCTCCTTTTTCTTCTGACCGTAGAAATATGCTAGGAGTAATTTTTCTACACTGGTCGGCATGAGTATTTTGACAAAATAAACTCTGCAACTTTGTCAGTGAAACTTTTAAATGGCTTGATATGGTAGTATTGATTATTTTTTATTTTTTATGTGTAAGTAATATAAGCTTAAAAATTAACAAACGAAAATTTTTTCATTGAAACTTAAAAAGATATAAATAACTTAATGAAATATGATGATTTTTTCTTCGGCATAAGTATTTTGACAAGCTGGATTAACTCCTTATCAAAACAATTAATAAAATATATATCATCCTTTGGCATCAATATCTTTTTGGAGTCGTTGCTTTACTGAATCCACCAATTTGTGAAGGATCTCTGGACTTATCTCTTTCCAAAGGGAAGTGAGCTCAGAAATCGTCTACTCTCGAGTTTTATGTAACGAAACTGTTCTTTTTCGTCTTAAAAGAGACCAGATGTTCTCAATAATATTTAAATCTGGACTTTGAGGTGGCCAGTTCAAGACGGTAACGCCAACATCCCTTAGAAACTGGGCTATCATTCTGGCTTTGTGGCATGGAGCATTATCTTGCTGCAGGATAAATGATTCCCCGATCAGCCTCCAGAAGGAAATGCATTTTCGTTTAGGGTCGTCAAATATTGCCCTTGGTTCATCGAGCCGGAGATAGGGATCAAGTCACCCAACCCATTGTAGGCAACACATCCCCACATCATGACAGAGCCTCCACCATGGCTCACTTTCTGACAAACGGGCCGCCTTTTTTGCCTTTACTGAGTTGGCAATCTTACAAAAATTTTTTGTTTTGACGAGTTATACTGAAAAGAGCTTTCATCCGTCCATAAAACACTTCTCCAGAACGACTTCGGCTTTTCTAGATGTTCCTTTGCAAATTTCATCCTTTTAAGCTTGTTAATTTTTGAAATATACGGCACATCCTTAGCAATATATGTCTTCATGTCCTGTTCCTTTAAACGTAGCCGGACTGTACACTCACTGATTGCCTTACGTTCACTTTTTGGAAGGCTGGCGGTCAGATTTCATTGCGTTGTAACGGCTTGGGGCTTCGCAAGAGGATTTTTTTTAAATTCCCGTATAATGATTTTGTCGTCAGCGACCGTTGTTTTGCGCTTAGGACCTATTCTTTTCAGGTTTTTTAAGTCATTATGTTTTTTATACTTATTAATTTGATAATACACAGTTTGACGCGACACATTAAACTCATTCGCAATGTTTTTTACTTTAATTCCAAGATTAAACTGTGCTACCATTGATGTTCTAATAAATATATCTAACTCAGCCTTTTTACCCATGGCTATCAATTAATTTTTTATTTTTTATTAACGTTTAATATCCAAAAAAATTAAATTTAAACAATTGTTGATTAACACGTGCTCGAAAGCAGAATACCATTTACTAAATGAGTTTACCAAAATACTTGCGCCAAACAAAAATTAGTTGTCTGCGTACATTCTTATCAGTAGAAAGAGAATGCAATGGGTAAACCGTATAAAAATTGGCATTCTGTGTGCTAAATATTCATTCTTTGCTTTGCTCATCATCTTCGCAGAACGCTACATGGAAGTGGAGGAGGCTTATAGCTGTCAATTTGTTATGTACAACATTTCTATATTAAAGCGATTTTTTAATACAAATTTATATGGTTTAATCACAATTTCATTACGAATATAACATTAATATCCTTTTTAATACTTATATTTAGCTAAAAGTAACTTATTTCCGTTGCAGACCGCCTCGTGGACCGAACAGATTGGTCGTTAATGCAGGTATGTTGGCAGAGCTCTTTTTCACCTCATCAATTGCATGAAGCATGCGTTGTGAGTCAGTGAGGAACCATATCCACAAAAGTTTACTGAACCGCCAAAGCTTTTCTTTATCCTAATGTTCTAAATATTAATAATCACAGTCTACATTAAATATATGGATTTATAAACATTACCATACGCTCGATGATTAATTCCTTGAATTGAGTTCGCAAATTATATAATGACTCTTCAAAATGATACTTCTGTCGAACGGCATCAAACATCGTGCACAAATATTGAATATTTTCAAATATAGGTTCCTCAACTGGTGAGTCAAAGACAAAAGGACAAAGTGTTCGCTCCAAATCCATACTTAAAAAAAAATTTACTTTGTACTAGAAGCTGAAATGTATTACCACTTACTTACAGGTCGGCTAGCTGCTTGAGCACATACAATCGTAACGTTTTGGCCAGCATGTTTTGTAGGGCATATGCTAAAAGGCGGCCAAACTTCTCGTACTCATACAGACAAGTTTTAACCTCAGTAGAGCGAATAGTTTGACAAAGGTGTACTGACAATTGATTGTATAGTTCATACAAAAATTGTATAGTGATGCCTTTGCGGCTAATATTTAGAGCTCTCATTATTTGCAGGCGTTGACAACACGCATGTGCTTGGGTACAAAGATTTATTGAGCTGTCGATACAATTCCTTCGCTTCTCCAAGTCCAATTGTATTGCTATCCAAATAAGTTCGGCGTTAGAAAGTACATCTGAAATGACACCTGTAAGCTGCTTGTAATTTTCTCGGCGACGTAATGCTCTCTCTAATTTCAGTTTTGTATTCTCATAAAGAACAAGTTCGATTCGTTGCTGTATGTGCTGATGTAAGTGGAATGTGATAGCATTTCGCAAAGTTTCATTAGTGATCTTCAAATGGTTCTCGTTAAGAATTTGTAGATCGTACGCATCCCGCGACATATCGACTAAGCTAATGCAATGCACTTTTTTTAAAACGATGTGATCTATCATTGCTTGGGTGGCCATTATTTTAGCTTTTTCCTTTATATACGCAAGTGTGTAATACTGAATACTGCAAATATAGAAGAAATGTGAATTGTTTCCAAAAATTAATATAAGAGAGCTTACGAGTTTTGTAAATTTTCCAACCTGCATTTAACATACTGTTTATTTTCTTCAATACTTGTGAAATTGGAATCCTCTTGTATTTTAAAATTTTCCTTCATATAGAGGGTGAAGTATTGAGTGAATGAATTACATTTAAGGAAGTACTGTTCTAATGGCAGTTGATGCATTAATAGGGGAGGAGCTTGTTGATTGATAAATCCTTTGTTAGTCTCTTTACTTAGTTTACAATTTTCACGCTGAACGTCCTTCAATTGGCGAGACTTGCTTTGACACTCAATAACTAATTCTCTGAATACATTTTGCAGCGCCAGCTGTTCGCACTCCAAAGCCCTTATATTATTATTTATATCAAGCTTTGTATTCCTTTAACAAGTTTAAACTATATATATTACTATTACTTTTGCAAAGGTGTCTATAATTATTAAAGATGCTTACTGTATATTGTTAAGTAGTGTTGAATACTCATAAGTTGCTTCCTCAATCACTGCTATCTCGGCAACAAGCGCGTCCACATCTAGTGAAGCATATCTCAATAGGCCACGATATTCTAAATCTGTTTGCTGACTCATTAGCCGCTCAGCTTTTTGAAAACATTCGCCACGCCGTTGTATTTCATCACGTTCCAACAATTCTTGCTCTGTGAGGCTATTCAAATCGGAAATATTATCCGCCAAGAAGCTAAAAAACTTTTCAAATTGTTCGTCGTATATTATCCATTGATTGGAGTTGTCGACCCCAAGTTTTTTAAGTATCTCCGAGTTCTAAAATAGAAGCAATTCAATTCATTTAAAACATAATTACTTGATTACATTCATTACATACGTTTAATAAATCGCCCATTACTATTTTAGAAAACAGACATATATGTCAAAAGAAATTAAAGTCAACCCGCGGTTTCTAGAGCTGGCAGCGACTTAGATAAAATATCGATACATTGGTGTTCTATGATTTTCTTTAAGAACTACTATGTTTTACATAAATTGCAACCGGTCGACAACACATTTGAATTTTCATTGCTGAGGTCCCAATCTTTGAAGCCAGCAATAATTGTTGTTGTTGTTTTCGTTTCTTGTCGACTGCCGATCGTTATTGTCGTTCGCTTCGGGATCGTTTGTCTGTCCTCCCCTGGCCATTGTACTCTTCGGCATCGTTTGTCTGCTTCGATTGGTGATGTGAGGCTGGTGGATTTGATGATTTGCTTTTTATACACGCCTACCCAATGGGTAGAAGCACTAACCATACAATACGTAGATATAGCATTTCATACAAGCGTAAACGCACACACTCGTTTCGGTATAGTCAGAGATGGTCGCACGTTTAGTTGCATGTTGGGTCGAGCAAAAATGTGCCAGAAAATTCAGTTGCGTTTATTCCGTTAGCGGTTGCATTCGAACGTCTAAACTTTTGCTGATTGTCTTGTACGGCTGCTGCGTCATTGAATATGTTAGTGAATACACATATGCTTATGAAAAATGCAATTGTGTTGAGCTATAGGCAAATTTTGCGTATTCGATTTGCAGCTAGCACCAATTGTTGTTGTTATTTTGGTTTCTTGTCTTGTGCCCTCCCCTTACCCTTGTTTTCTTCGACATCGTATTGTGACGAATTGTGTTCTGCTACTGGTAGTGATTTTGTTGATTTGATTTTGTACTCTTGCTGGCGTGTGGCGACTGCACCTGTCGATCTTGTTTGAATATTGTATTATTATTAATTTAGAAGTATAGACATATTACATTTAAATTTCAGCATATTTTATTGTGAGTTCATATGTATATGTATGTACATATATTCATATATACATTTAAATATAATATGTCCATACTAATTATTTGCTAATAATATCAAGTCAAGTGTTGGTGCACTTGTTGAGTCATTGTTGTTTTATTTCGGTGGCTTACGCCGATTACAACTGTCTTTGAACATTTTGACATGACTTGAAATTATTAGCAAATAATTAGTATGGAAATATTATATTTAAATTTCAGCATACATACATATATGTACATAGAAACTCGCAATAAAATGTGCTGAAATTTAAATATAATATGTCTATACTTCTAAATTGATAATAATAACACAATATTCAAACAAGAAAACAGGTGCAGTCGGCACACGCCAGCAAGAGTACAAAATCAAATCAACAAAATCACTACCAGTAGCAGAACACAATTCGTCACAATACGATGTCGAAGAAAACAAGGGTAAGGGGAGGGCACAAGACAAGAAACCAAAATAACAACAACAATTGGTGCTAGCTGCAAATCGAATACACAAAATTTGCCTATAGCTCAACACAATTGCATTTTTCATAAGCATATGTATATTCACTAACATATTCAAGTACGCAGCAGCCGTACAAGACAATCAGCAAACGTTTAGACGTTCGAATGCAACCGATAACGGAATAAACGCAACCGAATTTTCTGGCACATTTTTGCTCGACCCAACATGCAACTAAACGTGGGGCCATCTCTGACTATACCGAAACGAGTGTGTGCCTTTACGCTTGTATGAAATTGTATAAATACGTATTGTATGGTTAGTGGCAGAAGGGTATTTAACTTTGTGCCGACTGCAAATGTATGTAACAGGCAGAATGAAGCATCTCCGACCCCATAAAGTATATATATTCTTGATCAGCGTCAACAGCCGAGACGATATAGCCATGTCCGTCTGTCCGTCCGTATGAACACCTAAATCTCTGAGAAAATAAGAGATAGAACAACAAATTTTTCGGGACAGTGTGTCTTATTATTGCACGCAGATCAAGTTGGTTTTAGAAGTTTGCCACGTCCCGCCAATCGAAAAAAAACAAGAAAGAAAGCTACAGTCGAGTTTGCTCGACTGTGAGATACCCGCCACCCAATTTTACCATCAAAATATTATATATTTATTTTTTTTTTTTTTATTATACTTTTATTTTTATTTATTGAATCTTCTCATTTTTGAGACTAACAATAAGTGTATCAAATCTTATACTATAACCTAGCTAACAGTCATGTAGACTGGAACATTAGAAATGGCCCTGACAAATTATGGCTGGGTTGGAAGGTCGGTACGTTGCAGGCGGGATCGGTTGGAAACCCGAGTCAAGACCCTTGCGAGGGGATTTGCGTGGACAGAGAGTTTTTCATTATAGGACGCTTTTTGCTTGTCTATTTCATCTTTTACTGCGAAAATGCCGAGGTACCTGTGGATGTTTTGGTTTCGAATATACCATGGTGCCCCAGTGATAGTTCGCAGGATCTTTGATTGAGCGCGCTGTATGATATCAATGTTGGTTCTGCTCGCGTTCCCCCAAAGCTGGGAGCCATACGTCCAGATTGGCTTAAGAGTGGAGTTATAGAGCAGGACCTTATAGTCCAGGCACAAGGGCGATCGGGCGTTTATAATCCAGTGGAGGCTGCTGGCTTTCAGCTTTAGGTGTAATTTCTTGCATTCGATATGTCTACGCCATGTTAGACGTCTGTCGAGATGGATGCCGAGATACGTTACTTCGTTGACTTGGGGGATCTGCGTGCTATTCAGGCAGAGCGGAGGGCAAGTTTGCCTGTTAAGAGTAAACGTTATGTGTTTACACTTTTGTTCGTTTATTTTGATACGCCAGTCAGAAAGCCACTTTTCGACTACCATGAGATGTTTGGCGAGTTGGGTTGATGCACGGACTGGGCATCTGGAGCGGCTAAGGATCGCAGTGTCGTCAGCAAAGGTGGATGTTGTTAGTCGGTCACTTGTGGGAATGTCCGCTGTGTAGAGGACGAATAGAGTTGGCCCAAGTGCGCTGCCTTGTGGGACTCCAGCTTCGATAGTGTAGTTGTCGGATATTGTTGTGTTGCACCTCACTGCGAAGGCTCTATTGTAGAGGTAAGATTCAAGGAGTTTATGAGTGTACCCAGGCAAGTGTGTTTTAATTTTATGCATAAGACCTTTGAGCCAGACGCGGTCAAATGCTTTAGATACATCGAGGAATATCGCGCTGCAGTATTCTCTAAGCTCGAAGGCTGTGCGAATCTCTGATGTTATTCTGTTAATTTGCTCGATAGTACCGTGTTTTTCTCTGAAGCCAAATTGATGGGCTGGGATAATGTTGTGAGCTTCCATATATGATATTATCCGCGTTAGAAGGCATTTTTCGAAAAGTTTGGACAGGCATGATAATAAACTTATTGGTCTCTAAGATGACGGGATCGTGTGATCTTTTCCAGGCTTCGGTATCATTATTATAATTGATTTTTTCCATTTACTTGGGTAGTAGCCGAGACTTATGATACCATTGAAGAGCTTACAGATGACCTCAACAGCACAGTACGGAAGTTCCATTATCATTTTTGTAGTTATTAGGTCCTGGCCTGGAGCCTTTTTTGGTTTTAGCTCCCTAATGATTTTTGTAATCTCGTTCGGCCGAAATGAAGTTGGCGTTAATTCCGTCTCGGAGTGAATTTGCGGAAGAACATGTGCATTTGCTGAGGGGTTCGGCTGGAAGACGCCCCTGAGATGTAAGGTAAGTGTTTCGGCTCTGTCTTTTTCGCTCCGGGCCCAGCAACCTGAAGAGTTTCTTATCGGGGTGACGGTTTCAATCGGAGAGCTTAGATTTGTATGAGCCCTCCACAATGGATGCTTTGTACTAGTTGGCGAGAGTTTTTCTATATATTTTAGTTGTGCGTTTTCAGCATCTTGCTTCAGAGTCCGGCTTAGTTTGCGGGTGGCTTCATTAAGACGTTGCTTTGAGCATGGTGACCTGCTGGTTTGCCACGCCCGTCGCCGACGCCTTTTTTTCCAGAACCAGCTGTTCAATTTGCAGGCTGGTTTTGAACGTCTTAATTTTCACATCCTTCCCTTTTGGTGTTGAGATCCTGGCTGCTGTGACGAGTACCTCTTCCAGCGCGGCGGTAGAGTAGTCGATGTCCGATTCGATATTTAGTTGAGGAGTTAGCTCAATGTGGGAACTCACATACTTTCTGTATTTCATCCAGTTGGTGTTGTGCGACGTCAGCCTATGGGGGTGATCCGTAATTTCTGGGCTTTGAAGAAGGGTTAACAACAAGGGCGAGTGGTCGGATGAGAGATCCGACAGGGCCATGGCGCTTATAAGATCGCGTGGGATGTTTTTCGTCACCGCGAAATCAATTAGATCTGGGATCTTTCTGGGGTCTGCAGGTCAATATGTGGGGCTACCAGGAGAGACGTAGTCCAATTTATTGCTCACTTTTATAAGTGCGTTATACAGTTGCCTTCCCTTGGGGGTCACGAGGCGTGATCCCCAGTGCGTGTGTTTGGCATTGTAGTCTCCTGCAGCTATGAAGCGATCCCCCAGTGTGTTGTAGAAGTCCATGAATTGACCTTCAGAGATAGTAAATCTAGGTGGGCAGTAGACAGCGGCAATGCAAAGGTTGCCGTTTCCTGACTGTACATTTATGGACGTGGCTTGCAGGTAATTTGTTGCAAACCTTTGGTGAAAGTGGTGTTTGATGCGTTCTCTGATTAAGATGCCGGTTCCACCGTGGGCTTTCCCATCCGGATGATCTGTGCGGTAGAAGGTATAACCTCTTATATGGAAGTTATATCTCCCTGTGAGGTGCGTTTCAACCAGCAGCATGGCGTCGATGTGATTTATATTTAGGAATTGCGTTATTTCCAGGTTATGCCGTGAAATGCCGTTGGCATTCCACATAGATATACGTAGGTTAGAGATTTATTATTTGGACTGTTGAGCTACAAGCAACTGAATCACCATGTTCTGATTCTGAACAAGGGTTTGCATAGTTGTTTTCATGAATGACATGAGTTCCATCATACTTTGTTGCATGGTATACATCATAGATTCCAAATTGCTTTGCGGCTGCATCGGGACCTGCTGAGTGTTTTCTGAGTGTGGCTGAAGTGGATTTTCCATGCCTGATCGTAGTGCTTCGGCGTATGAGAAGCCCTTAGTGGTATTTAGCGGACCGAATGATGATCTGGCTGCCTTGGCGAAAAATACGTCTGGCGTACTTTTTGAGTTATTATACGCATTTTGCGTATTTTGTTGACGCGTAGCTGTCGCTCGTTGCATGCGACTCTTCAGCTCCTTGTAGACCGCACAGCCTCTGTAGTTTGCCATATGGTTTCCTCCACAGTTGCCACATTTTTTTTTTTAAGGGGTCTTCTTTGTTTGCGGGGCAGTTTACGGAGTTGTGGAAGTCTCCGCAGACTACGCAGACTGCCCGAAGTGTGCAGTATGTCTTTGTGTGTCCATACTCCTGGCAGTTTGTGCATTGAAGAGGGCCGATGCGTTTGTGTGGTTCCTCCACTGTGATCCTTCGATGCAATAAGAGCTGCAGCTTGTAGATTGGGTGCACTTCGTTTTTCTTTAAGGCTTTGCTATCTGGTTCGAGCTCGACCTTGAAGAGTGGTTGCGGTTTTTTATTCCTGTTGATAATGTTGCTGACATTTTTGGCATAGAAGCCCTTGGCTTTAAGGGCTTCTTCAATCTCAGAGGGAGCGACGTCGGGTTCAATTCCTTTAAGTACAACTTGCAGTCCCTTGCTGCTTTTTAGTTGGTAGGTGTAGAAGTTCTTTTTTGTTTCCTCCAGGTACTTAGACACAGCTCGGAAGTGTTCTTCGGACTTCGTTTGAACTTTAGTTTCGTGGATGTTCCCTTTAATAAGCGGAACAACATGAAAATTATCGTTCCCGACCAGCGCAACAATTTTGTTGACCAGGGCGTTAGAGCTTTTTTCCCTTATATAAATAGGTGGGGGCTTTGGTTTCTTTTGGGTCTCCTGCCCCAGCTCTGCTTGGTTGTTCTCCGCCTCTGCTAAGATGGAAAAACGGTTATCATTGGAACTTCTAGTTTGGTCGTTGCTTTTGTTGATACGGTTGATCTTTGGTTTATTACCAACCGTGTTTACTGGACTAAGCTTACGCTTAATCTGAATGTAGCGATCCATACCGGTCTGTATAGCCGGGACCGCTTGTTGCTTATCGAAGCTTACGGTTTTTGTTGACATTGCAATTTGCTCTGCGGCCGTTGGCACCGAATTCGCAATATTGGTAGTTGGTTTTGTTGTTGGTGGTGCTTTTGCTGCGACTGCGGAAATTGTAGCGCTGCTTGTTGTTGGAGCTTCTTCCATAGAAGCCGGCGGTGGTGGGGTTGGGCATTGGTAGCTCCATGATGTAGGAGTTGGGGTGAGCAGAGTGGGTGAGCAAGAGCTCGCTCTCTTGCTGTCGACGGTCAGTAGAGCCGGGTTGCAATTTGTTGACTTGCTTTCTTCAACGCTATCGCGTGTTGAGAAGTAAGAGTAACAAGCGTTTCTTGGATTTAGGGAGCTTCTACGCTCATTCTTTGGAACGCTGCTCATTTTTTGAGCTTATAACGCGTGGCACTTATTAAATTAAGTCAAATATACACTTGAACTATCATACACCAGTTATAATTATATATATTTTTCTTTGGCGTTACTTCGCGCAAGCTGCCTGTCAATTGTTATTCATGTAGTTTAGACTACTAATTTCAAATTCGCTACTTTTTCTCCACTTTGATTTGTTAGTTCTTATTTACACCGACAAAAGACGGAGAACACCGACCGACGAAGCCTCGCACTAAAAAACGCGTCCAACTCGTACAACGGTCTGATCGCGAATCCTATATATTTATAATAGTATAAAAATACTGAAAAAATACTTTAAAAAAATATACTAAAAATACCAAAATAATATATCAAAATTTTCTTTGTTCGAAATTATTAGCTTGGCGGCACTTTAGTTGGTTTATTGAACACCATTATTATGTCGCGGAGTGTCATAGCAACTAACTAGGTGCAGCTGCACGTGGTAGCGCCTTATAAAAGTAATCTCTTAATAACTTCTGTGTTTTTTATCCGATTGTAACCAAATTCGCATTCATTAAGATGGTGATTAGTATTGTGTGTACCAAAATTGAACGTATTAGGTTTAAAACGACGCTTGCAATTTGGTATTATTCGATTTACGGGGGCGGGAGGGGGCGTGGCCAAAATCAAAAACAAACTTGATCTGCGTGCAACAATAAGACATACTGTCGCGAAAAATTTATTGCTCTATCTCTTATAGTCTCTGAGATCTAGGTGTTCATACGGACGGACAGACGGACATGGCTATATCGTCTCGGCTGTTGACGCTGATCAAGAATATATATACTTTATGGGGTCGGAAATGCTTCCTTCTGCCTGTTACATACATTTTCGGTCGGCACAAAGCCATAATACCCTTCTACCCTTTGGGTAGGCGGGTAAAAAAAACGAATTCCATTTGTCACGCACAATACTAGTCATCATCTTAATGATCTCTGAAAAGTTGTTTACAGTCGGATAAAAAACAGAAGTTATTAAAGAATTACTTTTATAAGAAGTAATCAGGTGCAGCTGCACCTGGTTTAGTTGCAATGCCACTCCGTGACCAAATAATGGTGTACAATAAACCTTCTAGCCAAAGCCAATAATTTCAAACATGAAAATTTTGCTATATTATTTTTCTATATTTTTAGTAAATTTTTAATATATCTTTCAGTATGTTTTTGAAAAATATAATATTTCGATGGTAAAATTACTTGTTGTTTTATAACTTGCGCACTTTGCACCTATTGATCTTCCATTAATATTTTGTTATTAGTATTTATTAATTAATATAATCAATTTCAAAAATCTTAAATAAAATTATTTATATAATAGTAAATCAAAAAAAATGGTCTAAGTGTATATATTAATCACAAAATAAATTACTAAAATTTATGAAATTTATGCCCTAATTAATTAATAAAATATTAACAAAATTTCATAGAATATCTACAGGTATAATGGGCATACGTTAGCAAACATCAACGAAAACAATCGCGGCAGACACACGATGCCATAAAGAACAACTTCAAGCGAACGACAATAGGGCTCGGCAGCCGACAAGAAGAAAAAACATCCATATGAAACCACTAAGCATAAAATATAATAGAGGCAACACTAGCCAAAAAAAAGTGATATTGAAACTCGGACCACACACAAGCCGAAGCGTTTCGCTCAGGCTCTCGGCTCGCTCTTTGTATAAGCAACAAGAAGCAGATCGACAACTCGAACACCGTAAAACAGCCAAACAATAAGCGAGTATGTATTCCGTGAATGATTTTAACATACACATCGTGCGCTGTTTGATTCACCTGTTGCAATTAGAAGTCATCTCCTCTCTCAATACATATTTAGTTATCAAATTCCTCGAGAAGGTACTGCTTGAGCTGATACTGCCGGATATATAAATGTAGCTGTAAAAGAAATACTCTGGAATAACAAAAAGAAAAATTCAGAAATTCAAAATATTGCCATTAATACAGGATGCGCCGATAGATCGTTATTTTGCCGCTGACATTGAAACTTTTATTAAATATATATAATATTAACTTTTCAAGTGAACAGCAGAAAAATATAATTTATACCTCATCCATCTCCTCTTCCTCTTCCATTTCCTCCTCTTCCTTCATCTTCTCCATCTCCCCCATTTCCTCCATCTCCTTCTCCTCCTCCTCCCCATTTCCCGGAGGAGGAGGATTATATATAATAGAGAGGTTAAATGTTAAAGGTTAAATGTTAAAGGTTAAAGGTTAAAGATTAAAGGTTAAATGTTAAAGGTTAAAGGTTAAAGGTTAAAGGTTAAAGGTTAATGGTTAAAGGTTAAAGGTTAAAGGTTAAAGGTTAAAGGTTAAAGGTTAAAGGTTAAAGGTTAAAGGTTAAAGGTTAAAGGTTAAAGGTTAAAGGTTAAAGGTTAAAGGTTAAAGGTTAAAGGTTAAAGGTTAAAGGTTAAAGGTTAAAGGTTAAAGGTTAAAGGTTAAAGGTTAAAAGTTAAAAGTTAAAGGTTAAAGGTTAAAGGTTAAAGGTTAAAGGTCAAAGGTCAAAGATCGAAGGTCAAAATGATTCCCGGAGGAGGACGAGGAGGATGAGCAGAAAATTAATATACATATATAATAGAGAGACTTAATATTTAACATTAGTAGAAAATGAAAAAAAATTACACAAATAAGTAACCCCGAAATTAATTTAAAATACAAATTAAATTCTGATGAAAAAATAACTATGAAGTCAACGTTAAAAATATAATAAACTATGTTTATGTATTCATAAATCTTAAATTAAAATGTAATTGTAAATCATAGACTAACATATATGTATATACATATATAAACTCGCAATAAAATATGCTGAAATCGAATTATAATATGTCTATACTAGTTAATTGATTATAATGACACAATATTCATACAAGATCGATAGATGCAGTCGGCACACGCCAGCAAAAGTAAAACAAGTAAGAAAGCTATTGTCGAGTTTGCTCGACTGTGAGATACCCGCCCAATTTTACCATCCCTGGTTGGACCGACGAGTAGCGATCAGTCAACCTAAAAGCCCAGGTTTTCACAATAGCTGAGATGGTTGAAACAGGGCCGGAAAAAGTGGCTGACGAACCGGTCCTCGCAAGTTCGTCCGCCAGGTCATTGCCTTGGATACCAGAGTGCCCTGGTACGCATAAAAGGGTGACATTGTTAATCGGCCACCAGTCGAGAGCTTACGCTTTTGGAGGAGAGGGCTAAAATGGCGGCTTGACTGTCAGAGAAGATGTAGATGTTCACTCCTCTAATCCCCTTCTCTAGGATCAGGCCACTCTGTTAGCGACAAAGGTTTTCCACCTGTTTACATCACCGTTCAGCCAGTGGAGAACAATAGTAGCATCCGTCCAATAGAATGTTTTTATCGAATAGGAACTCTGCCGATTTGAGGTTATTACAAGCTTGATAGCCAACACGGCTCCGCTAAGCTCCGTACCTCGTACGATTCCTCAATCGTTAGCGGCTTAGAAGGGGTAAACTTGGACTTAACCATAAGCAGGGATGAGTAGCATGACCCGTCGTCATGCTCCACTCGCAAATATACCGAAGCTGCGTATGATGACGAACAACCTTCGCAGAAGGCATGAAGTTTCATCAACAAGACGGATGCCGGTGTATACTGGATCCAGCGATTAATGCTGATGTCGCCAATCTTTTGTAAATGATGTCGAAAACCGTGCCATCGTTCCGCGAGAGCTTCGGGAACCTCGTCGTCCCAGTCTAGAGTCGTTTGAGTGCCATCGGCACACGAAACCTTGGCCATGGTTACTTCCTTCAAGATCAGCTTGACAGAGATGATGACGGGCGCGATAAGACCTAAAGGGTCAAACAACTTTGCTATGCTGGATAAGGTATCCCTTTTGGATGCCCCTCCTGCAAGATCAAAGTTAACTTTGAATTTAAGGCAGTCCCTATTCGGTAGCCAATACATGCCCAGTGCTTTTACTGGATGCGTGCTATCCCAGCGCAGATCGGTTTGAATACAACGGTGTTCTATTGGAATTGAACGCAACAGCCTAACATCATTGGTAGACCATTTGCGTAATTCCATGCGAGCGGATTTTATCATTCCCGCTACTTGACTCCTCTTCTTCTCCGCGTCGTCGATATTATGTCCTCCAGAGAGTATGTCGACCACATATATTTCAGTCTTATGAACCTCCTCTGCCTTGGGGACGACTGACGCTGATCCTCTGCCAGCTGACGGATAACTATAATGGCCGTGAACGGTGCGGAAACAGTTCCAAACGAAAGGGTTGTTAACGCATATACGTCGATGATTCTATCCGCCGCCCGCCATAAAAATCCGCTGAAATTGCGTGTCATCGGATTGGATACATCTGATTGGATACAGCGATACATTTTTGTATATCAGCAGCGAAAATGAAACCATATTTCCTCCAATTCAGTATAACCGATGACATGTCATTTTGAAGAGTAGGTCCAGTACATAGAATGTCATTTAGAGATCTCCCATTACTAGTCTTTGCGGATGCATCGTAAACAATCTTCTGTTTAGTCGTGTGTAGCTCCTGTCTGACAACCGCATGATGTGGCAGCATACAATGCGCTTTTGAGTATCGCTCCCGTACTTTGCAGAACAACTTTCACTACCAACTGCTGGCGCGATCTGCTGAAGTGTAAAGTACTCTTGTATTTCCTTCTTATATCGCTGCCATCGTTAGTGTATGCAGCAGAGAGTTATCTTTCCAAGTGAATGAATGCGCCTTTCCAGCGATGACCACCTGCTTGACCTACGCCGATAATTGTACAATGTGCTCAGACACGATGGATCTTGATCGACGAGCGCGTTTACTACTGCATGAAGTCTATTGAAAGAATTGCTCTGTGATCTGAGCAGTGGTAAGAAGAAAATTTCTCTCTTCAGACAGCCGAAGATATTGCAGATGTTATATTATGCACCCGGGCTATGATCCACATAAAGTGACCGATCGAACCGTTGACCCGGGAGGTATCAAATGGGCAGTGCGAGCAACTATAAAATGTGGTCTTCGCCGCAATGATAGCATTGGCAACTCGAACGCCTCTGTTGGCTTTGCGCGTTGGGTACTCGAAAACGCTTAACCGAATGTGATGAACTTGACGCAGTGCTGGAGTCATACAATGAGTTACGGTTCTCTATCGCATGCATTATGGCAAGACGATCCTTCAGTAATGATTATACAATTTTTAAGATATCATAGTTGCAATGCCTTCTTGATGATACTCGCAAGTGTTATGAGTCTCCTTGGGTAGCTTTGATGTTATATAATGTGTTAGCCAGTGGTGACGTTTCCCATCCAAGACTTGGATGCTGCGGAACGCGGCTAAGCAGACACTAACGGTACTCAGCAATGAAAGCATCGAATCAGCTGATTCCTGATGATGATAGAATCATTGCCAGAGCAGAGCAGCAGCAGCGAGACTCCATAAAGTTTTCGACAAAGGGTCGTCTAATGGGATAGAGCTTTTTCAAAGAGCTGTTGGCTCTTTTACTCAAGATCATAGGGAAACATTTGAGCTTGTGCAACAAGTAAACTTCCCGGGTTCTGTGGCGAACCTAGATCTTTCCAGTTGCGATGACGCCACTTTGCCACGGGAGTCACGCGGGTTCAGCTTATCTGGATCCATCTTCGACCACGAAAAGGTCAAATGGGCTGTAATCTTGCTCATACCCTTGACCCACTGGTCAGCCCATTTAGAGCTAGTTTTAGTTGGGGATACATACCCAGCTCTTGGAGAAGAGTAAATGTGATATTCATTCTCAAGCAAGGGAATTTTCCACTTGACCAGCCTAAGTCCTATCGGCTGATCAGTCTTACTTCGGGGTCGAAAATGGATCCAGATAAGCTGAAGCCGCGTGAGTCCGTTGACAAAATGGCTTAATCGCGACTGGAGAGATCTGGATTCGCCACAGAACCCGGGAAGTGGACTTGTAGCAAAAGTTTAAGTATTTCCCTAGGATCTTGAGTGAAAGAGCTATCTGCTCTTTTGAGAAGCACTATCCCATTCAACGACCCTTTGACCAATACTTTATGGAATCTCGCTGCCTCTGGCACCGATTCTATGCTACCACAGTAGCTGCGCCATGTATCGCTTTTAGCTCCTCTAACGCTTTTGTTGTGGTTAGAGAGAGCGTCCCAACTAGCACGGTTAAATTTAGCCTTATTAAATAAGCTTCTAACCTTCCTTTTTAGTACAGTCAGTTCCTCATTCCATCACGAAATTTTACTGTTGATATTTAGGGACAGATTGACAGCAAGTTCTATCTCACTGATAGATTAAGGATTGCTAAAGAATAAGTCTGCTTTGAAAGCTACTGAGGCTTTGAAAAGATCCCAATTCGTCTTTTTGGGACAGAAGGAGTTTTGGGGATTCTTGACTTAGCCAGGAAGGTCAAACCTGATGTGCTGATGGTCTGACAATGTGCCTTCGTCTGTAACCCGCCAGTTGATAAGTGAACTCGCTATTGCGTTGCTGATTAGGGTGAGATCTAAAACCTCTTCCCTAATGGCATTAGTAAAAGTGGGATTACACCCTATGTTAGCTACATCTAATTGACTAAGAGAGACTGACCGCGTTTGTTGATGTCGCGGCTCCCCCAGATCGTGTGATGTGCATTAGCATCATAACCGATCACGAGTGGCTTGTTGTTGCGACGACAGAAATCTACCAGTCGCTGGACCTCTGCTGGGGGTACTTCATCCACATCGCCCGGGAAGTTTGCAGAGGCGATCACAACTTCCCGGACACCGCCCACAGTGGCTACATCAATAGCCGTTCCAACCAGGTCCCTGAGGATGAAGTTGGTTAATGGGAAATATCTTACACTATTATCTAAAAGTATAGCAGTGCAAAGGGCACCTCCCATATGGTCGGTCATATAACAACTTAAATGATCCACATGATAGTTCACGTATGTATATGGCCAGCGATCAACCATGGTTCCTGGCCGAGAGCCAGGTTGATTTCATCATCACAGGCGATGCTGCACAGTGTGGCCGACGCTCTTCTGGCGTGGTGCAAGTTCCCTGGAGCACTTTCATTTTGCTCACTTTCCCTCCTAATGGCGGTCGTTACAAGGCCACTTGCCTTGCCCCTCCGAGGGTCATCTTCGGTGGACTGGCCGCGGCGCTGCTGGAGGCCACAGGGTTAGCAACTGCTAACATCCCGGAGGGAATCACTGGCGCCTTATAATCCAGGATAGTCCCATGAGTGAACTCAGGGCTACTGGGAAAGTAACCTCTAATGAGGTGAGCCTTGGGAAACTCCGTTTCCTCCAGCAATTTGACGTCGAGGGCGCTGATGGACCTGATGTGTCCAACAGCTCCCCTGACCCAATTGGCAGTGCTGTTATCCTCGCACCTGGGCTAACATCTGGTGTGGAGTGCAACAGCACTGCCTTTAGTATGCTGGACTTCAACGTAGCCAACTGCTCCGCAGAGAGGGATTTGGATGAATCAGCCGAAGTGAAGCTCAGTTTCACGCTGCTAACCACTTGGCTGAAGAGTGGCTTCGTGGAGTCCTTATAAGTCTTTTTGGGCCTTATTGAAGAGCTAGTGGGCTTGACGATGGTATCGTTAGCGCGCGTCCGTTTAGCCTTGATGTTAACGGGGGGCGCAGTGGCGATAGCCAGAGCCTCCTCTCTGTTAGAACCCTTTGCGAGTGCAGCTTTAAAAAGCTTCTTCTCGCGGCTCTTCAGATTTACAAAGGCGTCTTTAGATTCCAGCCGCAGCAACTGGATCTGAGAGCTTGCTTCCGTGAGGCCTGACCTCTGAGAGGCCACGGAAGCGTCGTCAGCAAAGCTGATTCAATCGCAGTCAGCTTCCTCGTCGGAGAACAATACCTCGACGGGTTGCTGCCAGACTGAACCACTACTGGACGGAAGTTCAGCACTAGCGAACCCTGTGTCCAACGGAGTTCGTGGCCTATCCGGGTCCCCTAGTATACTAGAGTCGAGACCCGTAGTATTGGGGGTGGAAGCCAGCAGCCCACTGGCTGCAGTGCTGGTGTGGGGGTCAGCCGTGAAGGCATCGCCTAGCGATGATACTATTGAAGCCGTATTAGATCCACGGCATAGCCCGCGTACCGTGGAAAGTCTAAATGAAACTGGAGGGTGAGAGGTATCCAGAGTCCGCATACTAGAGACCGGGCTATGCTGTTCCGCCTGGGATTCGGGTTGTTTATATATTCACGAACTTCGCCCGACTACAATTAGTCAGCACCCGTAGCAGAGACATGACTATGCTAGGGGCCTGCTTCCAGCCGCCCTCGCGTGGAGAGTATAGCTGCACTTCCGCCTCAGCCAATACTGGGAATATATGTTCATCATCTTGCTGCCTCTGACGGCTGACGGTCTAGAATGTCATATAGAGACCTCCCATTATTAGTCTTTGCAGATGCATCGAAAACAATCCGCTGTTTGGTCGTGTGTAACTCCTCTTTGAAAACCGCATGATGTGGCAGCACACACGATGCTATGCGCTTTTGAGCGGCACTCCCGTATATTGCAGAGCAACTTTCACTGCAAACTGCTGGTGCGATCTGTTGAAGTGTAAAATACTTTTGTATTTCCTATTTATTTCGCAGCCATCGTTCCTGTGCAACAGACGACTGTCTTTTTAAGAGAAGGAATCGGTTTAGAGCCATCTGGTGAGATCTTTCCAATACCATGATCGGATCCAAATATGTTTTAAATGGGAGCCGCACCACATAACGTCCATCCACCCTGCGCATATGATTTGTTTGGAAAAAGGTTTCACACCAGAGATCCTCTTCCGTAGCAGCGGGACGTTCTGGCACCGATTCGACGTCACAAAAACGCTTGAGCAGAGACTTTGTGTGTCCAACGAGGCTTGATGATACCGTACGAGGGTACCGGCTTCCGCTCCTTGCGTCTTTCCTGATAAAATCCATCCAAATTGAGTGCACTGAGCTATAGGCTTTGACGGGACACCAATTCTTGCATCATCATCACTATAATTTGTGCCAATATGTTCACTCCTAAAATTACGTAAATTCGTTTTGATCGGTAGAAGTCGGGGTCTGCTAACGGAATACCTTCGGTGTGCTTCCAACGCTGAGGAGAAAAACTAATACTTGGCAAGTAAGAAGTCACTGAGTTGAGGACATACGCCGTTCGGATATCTAAGAAAAAATCAGGATTAACAAGGCTAGAAGCTTCAAAATCGACTGTATATTTGCAGCGATGACCGCTGGCTTGACCTACGCCGATAATTGATGCAAAGGTACCGACTCTTTTCAAGTGAAGCAACTGTACAACGTGTTCGGACACGACAGTCGCTTCTGACCCTTGGTCGATGAGCGCATTTACGACTGCATGAAGTCCATTGAAAGGATTGCGCACTGAGATCCGAGCAGTAGCAAGAAGTACATTCTCTCTTCGCATGCGTTAAGAGTCTCCTTAGGTAGCTTTGATGCTATGTAATGTGTTAGCCAGTGATGACTTTCCCCATCAAAGGCATGGACACGGCGGAACGCAGCTAAGCAGACATGAAAGGTGCTTAGCAATGAACGCATCGACTCAGCTGATTCCTTTTGCAGCCGAGGAAGAGCGAAAATAGTGTTCATATGGTGCGAAAAAACTAGCCTTGGGTTGTTGTATCTCTTAACCATCATTCCCCAAGCCATGTCATAGTTTACGTCCGTCAATTGCATGTGTCGCACATCATTGTCGCGACCAAGAGGCAAAGACTCCTTTAGAAAATGTAATTTCTGAATCTTGCTTAGTTTGGTATTGGTGTGAATAAGGCTCGTGAATGCGTTGAAATATCCAAGCCAATCGACGCATTCGCCAAAAAATTTTGGAATCGACCTTTGAGGCATAGTAGCACGAGGTTCCGGGTCTACACTGCCGGAGACCTCGGTGGAAGGTATGGAGGCGTCTGGAACCAGGCTTTCGTAATCCTCGGCAAGGATACAGTGTCCATATAACGTTCATCAAATTCCGACTGAAAGTTCTTTATGTTGTAGGCAGAACTCTCAAAGCCATCTGGGATAACTAGCTCCATGTGTGAGTTGCAAAATGCATTCCTTAATTCCTCCACTTGATCTAGGCGCTTCTTGAAATAAACGCGAGTCTTCCTCACTCGCGAATCCTTTTTATAATTTTGCACAAGCAGTTTTAAAGCACCGTGGCGATCAATCTGCAAGTTTACTATTTTTTCTAATGCTGAAGCTATCTTGGTCAGTGAATGTCAAACCTCTTTTTTCTTTATACAATGAATCTCAAACTATGCAAGCTCTGCTCATATATTATATACATTTACTTATCTCGCACACAACCTTAACTACTTATTCAGTTTTCGGACATGAAAGTACGAAATAGAACTATGCAGACAAAGAGCAGACGTCTAGAGAATTCCAAGATGCAGTTATTGCGTCTATGTATCGGTCTTCCTTCTTATGCTGCTTCGTTGTACCGGTGAGTCAAACTTGTGCGGCGGCGATCTAACAGAATTTGATTTGCACTATGTACAACTAAATTTGCGTTCTTTTGCGTTCCCCTCAGGGGCCACTATCAACAGTTGTGTCCTCCTTATTTATAGGAGACCATTGTAGGAGAGGTTTCTGACACAAATGCAACGCAACGATATTGCTAATATTCATTTTATTCTTACTATACAATAACAGATCTTCTTTCTGTATATATTCTATATATATAAATGCACAAGAGTAATTACGTTCGAGCTTATATTATAAGTATAAGATGTGCGTGTATTCAAATTCTGATTAGACTCGCGGCTCGCGACAAGTGACGTCCGACCGGTGTGTTTGAGCGTAGACAATTAATTCTCTAATTGGTAACTTTTCGACTTCTACTGTGCCGAGATGAGCGTATGCTCTGCCACTCAGCCACTCAACGTAAGCTCTGCTATGCAGCTGCATGTACCGTTCGATCGGGATCTTTTGCACAGTGGGACAAGCAATAACCAACCAAATGCATGACTCAATCTCTGCAAATACCGAAACGAGTGTGTGCATTTACGCTTGTGTGAAATGATATATCAACGTATCATACGTGGATTGTATTATATAAGAAAAAAACATTGTATTTCATTCAATCTGAAATTCTTTCTGATTATAATTAATTTAAAAGTTCTTCGAGATTTTAATATTTCCGGAATTTCATTGCTTTCATTATATTATATGAATCCAATGAATTGCATCCTTCGAATACTCACGTTTTTGTTGATAGGCCATTTGAAATAGCATTGTCTCAAACCAATGCCATACCGAATAACTGGATTTGTTTTGAATCCCAGTAACTGTATGGTGTTCAGGTATAGCCCTCTTTCTTCACCTTAGGGTCCTTACCAGCCCACCCTGGAGTTGTTGATTGACCTCCAAACAAAAGATTCTGGTCCAGGTGTTTTAGCGGATAAGCAAGATAGTTGTTTACGGCAGATCGACTTTAAAAAACACTCTCAGCTTCTTTTGCGCAGTGTCTACTCCCAACGTTCTTCGTGTAGGTCAGTTGAATTGATGTTTTTTATTCTACATTAAATTCTCTATTCGATATTTTTGTTCCTTTTGGTACTCCTTAATTGTTTAACAGACCGTTATGGTTTTCTAAAGAACTAATAAAATTAATGAATAACAAGTAGGAACGGCTACAGTCAAACTTTGACTGTACGATGTCATGGATTTTAAGTGTTTATTCGGAAGTTAGATAAAAGAAGATATTCTTGAAACGTAGCGTTTAATAATGTTATAAAATTATGAAAATTATAATAATTATTGGTAAAACAAGTAAGAAAGCTACTATCGGGTTTGCTCGACTGTGAGATACCCATCACCCAATTTTACTGAATAGAACAATAATAAAGAGCGGCCATCGAAATATTATATTTTTCAAAAATATACTGAAAAAATACAAAAAAAATATTATAAAAATATACTAAAAAATATACCGAAATCAATTTTTTTCAAAATGATTAGCTTGGTCGCACATCATTATGTTTATTATACACCATTATTATGTCACTGAGTGACAAATTGCTGAACAGGTACAATTGCACTCGATTTCGCCTTATAATATGTCATGACCGTTCGCCAGTGCAGACGTCTTACAATTGTGCACAGTGAATTTATCAATCTCAACGGTGTAAAACTCTACTTAAAAACATATAAAGTGGCTCTGCCACTAAGTGAAAAGACGCTACTGTGTGCAATGTGCAAGCACAAAAAGACTTGTGTTACTTCTATTAAGTAATCTAAGAAAAGAGGAAAAAAACAAAACATAAAATCAGCAATGCCAACGTGTAATAGCTCAAAACCAAACGGTAAAAGTCCCAGAAACAAAAATATTCAAGATGAAATCAGAATGCAACGACAAAGAGAGCAAGACGAGCGTCGTCTCTCAGTGGCTCGCAACAATGTTTATCTGTCAATAATTTTCCCAACAGCAACAATAAGCAATGCAAGCGATCGTTCTGCTTCTCTCGCTCTCTTGTTTCCAAAAGAGAGCTGGAGTGTAGAGTGCGCGTTACTCTCACCTCTGCCAAAAACAACAACAACGACTACGCTACCCTCGTTCACCGTGTCTCAGTCTACATTGCCTGCAACAACAACATCAACGGCAACGTCAATGACCTCTGCTGCTATGCCCAACTGCCAATACTGCACAGTCAGCAGTTTCCGAGTCAATTAGCTACACAACCTACCACAACGTTAAGCTCACGTCCAACTATACAGATCGGAATGGATCGGTACGTACACGTAACCAAACGCAAATTAAGCCCAAACAATAAAAAGTTAGGCAATCATCCAAAACTAAATAAAGCCTCCGAATCAAAAAATCAAGAAAACATTTCGAGCAATAATAGATTAAAAATTCTTGGCGAACACCTTGTTGACGAACCCGAAGAAGGAGCCACAGAACCTGCAGAGCCAAAATCCCCTCCCATCTACATAAGAGACTCAAATTGTTCCGCGATCGTAGAACGACATACAGAGGTAATAGGCACCAACAACTTTTATGTGACCCAAATAAATAAGGGCAATATACGCGAAGTCAAGATTCAAGTTAACAATGAAAATAACTATCGCACAGTTGAGAAAGACCTAAGAGATACAAAGAAAAATTACTATACCTATCAATTAAAGAGCAGCAAGGGTCTTCAAGTGGTAATCAAAGGCATCGAGCCAACCGTGTCAACTGCGGAAATCATCTCTGCTTTACAAGAGAAAGGACTTGAGGTAAAATCGGCTATCAACATTATAAATAGAGCTAAGATACCAGAACCTTTTTTCAAAGTGGAATTAAGCCCCGAAAACAAAACCAAAAATAAAAATTCCGTCCATCCAATCTACAAACTCCAGTATCTACTCCACCGCAGAATATATTTCTTGGACGTTGACGTACTAACGGCAGTACGATCAAGTGGCCCAGCGACACCAAGCTCAGGCTTGTTAACACGCGGACCTAGGCAGACATGACCACCCGCCCATCGGACCGAGGGACAACCGCATAACGTGCGGGAACGGAGGTCGCGAACAATTAATACAGACACAACATAAAAATAGATAAAAAGACTAAAATAATAATAGTAATACTAATAATAATAATAAGAACTATTCTTAACTACGAGCTAAAGTTTTTAGAAGTAATGTTTTTATTTCTAAGGTAGTGTTAGTATTATTAAAAAGATTAGAAAATATATTATAATTTACACATAAAATACGAATAGGATTGTGACTGGCATAGTTAGTACTACAACAGGAAAGAGAGAGGGGAAGGAAATTTCTAGTCGTTCTGACCGGAACGGCAAAGCTAATCTGGCTTGTCAACTGCAAGGAGTCAATTTCGCCAATGATTAGTCTATGTAGAAACACTACACCTAGCATAGTTCTACGGTCAGAAAGAGAAGGAAGGTTTAGTGATAAAAGTCTACTACGATACGACGGCAATCTAATAGTGGAATTCCAGCTAAGACTATGAAGAGCAAAAAGAATAAATTGTTTCTGCACTGATTCGAGCCTATCTTGATGAACCCTATACTGGGGAAACCAGATATTAGATCCATAGTCAAGAATAGGACGAACCAATGAGATGTACAGATGTTCAGTTATGTAGGGATCATTAAATTCCTTTGACCAACGTTTAATAAATCCAAGGACACCCATGGCTCTATTAGAAGCAGATAATATATGCTTATCGAACTTTAATTTTGAATCAAGAAGGATACCTAAATCAGTTACTAGATCTATTCGCTCAAGTTGAGTATCATTAAGATGATAATTATTTAAATGGAGAATACCCCTAAAAAATGTCATAAGTTTACATTTATTGCAATTAAGATTTAATAAATTTATAGCACACCACGATTGAAAACAATTAAGGTCAGATTGCAATCTGAGGCTATATATGGGATCATTAAAAGTCAGACAAATCTTAACATCATCTGAATACATAAGTGTGCGAGAGTATGTTATAACGGACGGTAGATCATTTATAAATAATGTAAACAGCAATGGGCCTAAATGACTTCCTTGGGGTACACCAGAAATGACTTGGACAGTCTTGGACACAGAGCCCTTGTAAAATACTCTTTGAATTCTACATGTAAGATGGGAAGATATCCACAAAATTAAGTTCTGTGGAAATCCAAGAAGATTGAGCTAATACAATAAGAGACTATGGTTGGCAGAATCAAAAGCCTTACTGAAATCAGTGTAAATGACATCCGTTTGCATTTTTGATTGGAACCCGCACTGGAGCACCCGTCTTACAAATCCAAAAGGTAGGCAATTATACAAAGCTCTAATCACGAGATCGTATAAACTTGACTTCATATCTTCGGGTAGGCCTACATATTGGCCAGCTGATCCCAACAAAAAACCTGATCTTATAGACTTTGCAATAACCCGAAACATACCAAAACAACTAACGCGGAAAGAAACAATAGCTGACCTGTCTTCGGACCACTGTCCTATCCTTCTTCACCTATTCGAACAACCACAAACGTTGGAACTGCCTGATATGCTTACACCCAACCAAACAAACTGGCTTCGCTACAAAAAATATATAAGCTCACACATGGAGTTAAGCCCAACACTGCACAACGAGGCTGACATTGATAATTCTGTAACTTTAGAATTCATTCTCACCACTGCTGCACGCGTATCTACGCCTCAAATGAAACCAAAAGTAACACATCAGTACCGTACAAATAGGCACATTCAACAGATCCTTTTAGAAAAAAGACATTTACGATGAGAGTGGAAAAAACACAGATCACCAGCAAGCAAAGCGAAATTAAAAGCTGCAACTCGAAATCTCTCTAGAGTACTGAAACAAGAAGAAAAACTCACACAATACCAATACATCGGAAAACTCTCTCCAACATGTGCCAATAACCCACTATAGAAAGCGCACAGTCTCAGTGCACCTACTGAAACAGACAGACCTATCCGAAGTCTTACAGGAAGATGGGCTAGAAGTGACTTAGAAAAGGCGAACGTGTTTGCACCACACCTCCAAAAAGTCTTCCAACCAAATCCTTCGACCAACTTATTTGAGCTCCTTGCATTCTCAAGCTCTTACATAACACACACTCCGCCCCTGAAATTTCAATCAAACGAAATTAATCAAATAATTAAAGAGCAGTTAAAGCCGAACAAAGCACTGGGCCACGATCGAATTACTCCAAAAATTATCATAGAACTACCGAGTTGTGCTGTAAATCATTTATGCACGCTCTTCAACGCAATGGCTAAATATGGTTATTTTCTTCAAAGATGGAAAAAGTCAACAATAATTATAATACCAAAATCTGGAAAAGACAAAACTCAAGCATCTTCATATAGACCAATAAGTCTTCTGTCCTGCTTATCAAAGCTATTCGAAAAACTCATCTTATCGCACATCGGTCCCCATCTTAATATAATAAATAAAATCTTAATGCATCAATTTGGGTTCCGAGAAAAACATGGTACAATAGAACAGGTAGTCCCTATCACCACGGAAATACGCACTGCGTTTTTACAAAGAGAATACTGTTCTGCTATATTTCTTGATATTGCCCAAGCGTTTGACAGGGTGTGGCTCGATGGACTCATGCACAAGATCAAAACACTACTCCCCAATAGTATGCACAAACTCCTCGAATCCTGTCTACATAAAAAATTATTCTCCGTAAGATGCAGCGCCTCAACATCTGCTGAGCATGAAATCAAAGCTGGAGTCACTCAAGGAAGTGTTCTCGGCCCCATTCTATATACACTATACACATCGGACATTCCGACAAACATTCAACTTACCACATCTACGTTTGCAGATGGCACAGCCATTCTTAGCCGGATAAATATCCCCTTAGAGCAACTGCTATTCTACAAAATCATTTGGAATCTCTTGAAAAATGGTTAGCTAACTGGAGAATTAAAGTAATTGAAGATAAATGTAAGCACGTAACATTCACACTGAACCGGCAAACCTGTCCTCACCTAAATCTAAACGGAGCACGAATCCCCCAGGCAAACCCCGTCACATACTTGGGTATCCATCTTGACAGGAGACTCACCTAGCGCTCGGACATAGCAGCCAAAAAAACTCAACTAAAGTTGAAGACCACCAAGCTCCATTGGCTAATCAACTCTCAATCTCCCCTTTGCCTTTAATACAAAATACTTATCTACAACACCGTGATCAAACCAATATGGAAATACGGCTCTGAACTTTGGGGAAATGCCAGTCGTAGTAACATCAAAGTAATTCAAAGAGTTCAATCTAAGACACTTAGGCTCATCACTCGTGCTCCTTGGTATATAAGGAACGAAAATATTCATAGAGATTTAAACATACACACCGCTTCTGACGAAATTTTACAGCAAAAAGCTAAACTAACATTTCAGTTGGAGTAGACTTCAACGTTCCGATCATCCACTCGCTCAGTCCCAAAATAATTAGAGCCGTATTTAAAACTAAACCCATCGCTAAAATGGATTCTTAGTTATAATATTAACTTAAGATTTTAAAACTTGTTGTTAGTATCTATTATGAAGAGAAGATCCAACAAATAAATGAAAATTCAAATAAAAAAAAAAAATTTAATTTTCGGTAATCGATGACCCTGAATTTATTTTGTCCCGATGCGACGGCTTTTTTTGGCACCACTCAAACAGGTGCGTTATATGGAAACCGTGAAGGTCTGATTATGCCGTCATGCAGCAATTCTTGAATTTGGGTTTCAAAAAGCGGGGTAGGGATAGTGTTTGCTATGTACTGGTAAGTGAGAGTTGGCTCTAATTTCGCCTATAACTCGCGTGGTATAGGTCAGTTTTTTGTCTGTCAAGTGAGACATGCTTTATTTTTGTGCAAGTGTCATATGATCGGACCGGATATTGATGTTGTTGACTGCTTGTGCTTGGAGTTGAAAAATTTCAATTTACCGTCCTCCTCTTATCACTAGTGTATCGGTTTTTATGTCTATCACTGCATCTAACTTTTTCAAAGTGTCGTTCGCTATTATGCCATGAAATATCTTTTAAGTTGGTAATATAAAAAACTTGCAAATTAAGTCTCTAATACCGAACAGGTTTAAGAGAGTGTGGAGTGTTTTTTCTCTTTGCAGTTTTGCTGTGGCCCTGTGGCTATTGCTATTGGAGGTCGTTTACCTGTCATGTCATGTAGTTTAAGTGCTTAGATCAAATAGAATGATCTATTTCCATTGGCACTGGTCTGGGCTCTGGTTTAGGAGGAAATGGGCGCGGTGGAGCCACGAAGGTTTGAGTATATATAGTCTGCTGTGGAAGTGGCCCATACGGCCGCTGTGGGAAGGGTATATACGGACTGGGATGAGTTGGCGCCTTTGGCCATGTAGTCGGTGGTCTAGAACCCCAGTTCGGTCTATCTAAAAATGGATAGTATAATGGTGGTTTAAATTATTTGTCTACGTTTGGCAATTGTTGGTAGGATGGTTTGCTGTGCAATTGCGTGAAATTGTGCTGGGCTTGGAGCTGACGAGGTGGTAATGGAGATGGTGGTTGTCTAAGCAGGTTGCACAAATTCAGTGCATGGCTAAGATCTCTTGGCTCTTTCACAACCAAAAGACGTAGAAGGTCTCCATTGACCTCTGACAAAGGTATCGAGGGCTTTGACTCTATAATTACACCAACTTGATTGAGTATCAAGGATAATTGGTGGTGGACTGCGTGGTAGAATTCCATAACGGACAACCGACCCTGAGTCAGAGAGAACATCTGATATTCGAGCGATTTTATATCTCGTTTATCTGCGAAATGTTCAGTTAGCCTTCTAATTCAAGGGAGTATGGAATAATTCCAGCACTGTTTCTGCTTCACCTACTACGAGGTCCGCTATATATATTTCTAGCGTAATAATGAAAATACGAATATTTATCAACGAAAATGGTTTTATTGTTTTTCAAAATTTTCTCCATCAAGATTAATACACTTTTGCATGCGCTCAAACCAATTTTCGAAGCACTTTTTCCACTCCGATTGAGACACCTTCAAAACATGGTTTTTGAATGCTTCAACAGCATCTTCTGGCGACGAAAATCGTTGACCATGCATTATTTTCTTGATGTGTGGGAATAAAAAGAAGTCATTGGGTGCCAAGTCAGTGCCATCAATTCGACGTTTTGGACGGTCGTCTTGGAAGTCCCACACGGTCGATTGCTGTTTTGTTTCGGGCTAATATGCATAGATTCGTCACCTGTGACGATCTTATAAACGTCTTTTGAAGCACCCCGATCGTGTTTTTTCAGCATTTCTTTACACCAATCCACACGAGCCTTTTTTTGAGAGATTGTCAAATTGTGCGGGATCCAACGAGAACAAACCTTTTTTACGGCCAGGTGTTCATGCAATATCGAATGTATGATGGTGGGAGAAATGCCTACGCCTCTGCCTCTATCTGAAGGTATGTTGCATGACGGTCTTGCATTATCAGTTCACGTACGGCATCGATGTTTTCTGGCACAACGGCTGTTTTCGGACGACCTTCACGGAATTCGTCTCTGAGCGAGCGTCGGCCACGATTGAATTCGTTGTACCAGTTTTTCACAGTGCTATAGGATGGTGCTTCAAAGGCATACAAAGATTTTAGTTCATCGATGCACTTGTCGTGATAATCCACGTCGAAGGTTGTGAAAAATGATCGCACGAAAATGTTCACGAGTTAATTCCATTTTTTTGCCAAATAGATTTCTTCAAGTCACTGTAAACAACACAAATGATAGTCGTACGTTAAAACGTTCTGAGTACGTTTATGCTTAAAAATGTCAAACTTTACAATGGAAATGTCAGATTGCACCTGGCCACACTTAGTGTTGCCTAGGCCAGAAATATATATAGCAGCCTTCGTATCTTTCCACGTATGGCTAACGGGATCCGAAAGAAATTCTGCCGCCAGAGAATTCTTTAATTAGACGGGTGACGTCGGGAACTTTGTCATCATATTGACCGCTTTCAGTATGTGTGTATGTTAGGTCTGAATACTCTTCTTCACCTAATGCTTGTCTAATGATTTCACCTGCTTGGAGGACGTCCTTAATTAATGTCACTTTTACGTCCTTAAGTTCAGGACTGGCTATTGGAGTACTGGCTGGCTTGGGTTGGCCCTAGGATGATTCAGTCGGGCAATTCATCTTGCATTTCTAAACTTTATAAAATCGGCACGATTGGAGGCTTGGAAATGTGTAACAGTTTTTTATTGTATTAAATCCAGTGGCTGGATCACTCCTTCTTTCCTGGAGGGTCCCGTGGGATTCGCAGAATTGGAGTATGTTATACTGCGGTTGGCAGATTTTAAAATGCTTTGTGATTTTGTGGTGATTATGGTATATTGTGTAATATAGTGTAGTATAGTGAAATATAGTGTAATATAGTAATATATTAATATAGGTGTTATGTTGCCCCAACGATTTAAGTCTAATATATACAGGAACGAGGCACATCTGTGCCGATTGATTGTCTTTTTCCGAATGTTTTATTAAAGTTCAAAACTGTGAGCGTGCAAGCTCTGATTCTTATATCTAACACTTATGTTTGTAATTATGTACTTATGAACTAAGGGGAATGTTCATCTATGAATATGTGTATATATTCTAAGTGGGCTAGCGCTGCATTGGGAAACGCGCGGTCAGCATAACTGCAGTTATGCATGCATGTACATCCGTATGTATGTACGCTGCCTTCAAGCGGAAGACTTGAAGCGCAGGCTCAAGTTACTTTATTTGCGACATTGCCGTTGTATATTTATGCAACGACAATGTTGTTGCACTGTTGTTGTTGTATATATATTCGCATTAATAGATTTAGGGCATGAATTGTGTAGAAGGCACTTCAATGTATATATGTACAATATATATATGTACATTGTTACTCATGCTATGAGTCGCTTATATTGCGCTCATTGTTCTTTATGTAATGATGCACATGTATTTATGTACATGTACATCTTGAGTCGCCAATATGCGCTCGTTTATTAGGTATTCATAGAACATGATAATGTAGGTATTTGAACACATAGGTTTTATATAAAAAATAATATCGAAAAACTTGTTATAATTATTTTTGTTAATTAATTGTTCTCTTAAATGTCTTATTTTAATATACAAGTTATCAATTTTTTCAAACTTATTTACATTACTTAAATAAAAATTGATTTAATTTTTCATTTACTTTACTTTAATTTTATATAGTTGTATTTTAAAACTTTTCCTTTGATTATTATTATTTTAGCGTTATTTTTCTTAAATCATAAGCTTAATAACAATTATTAATAAGGGAGTCTCCCAGCAGAGAAGGGGCGAGGCACTGCGACCATGGTGGTCTTTGTGCCTATAAAGCTCTCGCTAACTAGATAAAATCTGCTCTGCTTCCCTAATGAAGCAGAGCAAATCTTTCGTCGAGGAACGCACAATATGCTCGGAACTTGCGGTATCCACGTGCAGATCTTTCCCCCTAGTCCACACCAAGGCTGGACAGTTGCACAAAATGTGTCTGGTTGTCTCATCGTCTTCTTTGCAGAGTCTACACTCAGTATCAGAAGACAGACGCATTTTAGTGAGGTGATAGTTCACCGTGTGATGGCCACTAAGATAGTCAACGACGAAGTGAAAGTCCCTCCTGGAGAATAAGCTAGTTCTTCAGTCGACCACGGGATTGATAAGCTCCTTGGCTTGTCGCGTCCCAGGTTGAACAGACCAGTAGCGATCAGTCAACCTAACAGCCCAGGTTTTCACAATATCGGAGATGGTTGAGCAACCAACGCCACAGAAGGGCTCAGGGACGGAAAAAGTGGCTGACGAGCCAGCATGAACCTCAGATTGGAGGACTTCGGGCCATTTACCCATAGCAATTGAGGTTTTGGAATTGGGTCCAAAGATCCCAGCTCCAGATTGGAGCTTGATTCTAAGAAGGCTCATAGCAGCGACTTCTTGGATATGCAGCGGAGTCAGATACAGTATTGATTTCATTGCTGCGGTGGGACAGGTACGAAGTGCACCTGTCAGTGAGAGGCACAGGAGCCTGTGCAATTTATTACATTTGCTGATGGCAGTGACCTGTGTAACCTTTGGCCACCACACAAAAGCAGCATAGGTGACGATTGGTCTGACCATAATGCAAAAAGCCACCGGATGGTGCAAGATTTGAGAACCCAGATTCCACCAAAGAATCTCCTGAAGGCCCACATGACATGGGTCGCCATAATGAGGGTGTTGCTGAGATGGGAGTTCCAATTTAGTCTTTTATCAAGGGTTACCCCTAGATATTTGACCTCGATAGATAGCAACACAGGGAACCGCTAACATTTAGTTGACCAATGTCTACGGAGTAGCGCCTAGTGAACTATAATAGCTTTTACTGGATTGATGCTTAGTCCAATATCTGCGCACCATCTACTTACCGTGTTCAGAGCTGATTGCATCAACTCTGTCACGGTGCTGGTATAGTTCCCGGTCGCTATTAGAGTCAGGTCGTCAGCATAGCCGATCGCTTCAACGCCCTGTTTGGAGAGTAAGTCTAGTAGTTCGTCAACTACTAGAGACCAGAGTAAGGGGGATAGAACCCCTCCCTGGGGACAGCCTTTGACTGCATTAATGCATCCAGTCGTGGAGTCCAAGGTGGCAGTGATTATCCGGTGTTTGAGCATAGCATCAATCCGCCGGATCAATGGACGGGCAGTTCCTCTACGCTCTAGAGCAGTAGAGATGGACCCGTAGCCGGTATTATCAAAAGCACCTTCTATATCCAGAAGGAGCATAAAGCAATGTTCTTAGAAACGAATGCTCTCTCAATTTTCTCCACTAACCTGTGCACAGCGACCTCCGTCGATCTACCGGCTATGTACGCAAACTGCATGAGATGCAGAGGTGTCGACGTCTGCAGAGAGCACCGAATGTGCATATCTATAAGCCTTTCCGCTGTCTTAAGCAGAAAGGAAGTAAGACTGCTCGGCCGATAGGACTTAGGCTGGTCAAGCGGACGATTCCCTTGCATGGGATGAATACCACATTTACTCTCCTTCAAGAGATGGGTATGTATCCCTAAGTAAAACTAGCTCTAGGAAGGCCGAGCAGTGGATCATCGCGACTGGAAAAATCTGGATCCGCCACAGAACCCGGGAGGTGGACTTGTAGTAGAAGCTCAAGTGTTTCCCTGCGGTCTTGAGTGAAATAGCTATCTGCTCTTTTAAGAAGCCCTATTCCATTAGACGACCCTTTGCCCAATACATTATGGAGTCTCGCTGTCTCTGGCAACGATTCTATGCTACCACAGTAGCTGCGCCATATATCGCGTTTAGCTCCTCTAACGCTTTTGTTGTAGTTGGTGAGAGCGTCCCTATAGACGTCCCAACTAGCACGGTTAGATTTAACCTTATTAAATAGGCTTCTAATCCTTCTTCTAAGTACAGCCAATTCCTTATTCTACCGTGGAATTTAACGGTTGACCTTTAGGGACCTCCGGACTGATCTGTCCTCGGAGGATGAGATAAGCACATCTTGGAGCAGACTGGCAGCAAGTTCTATCTCATAGATAGATTTAGGATTGCTACCCAATAAGTCTGCTTATAAAGCTACTGAGGTTTTGAAAAGCTCCCAAGTCGTCTTTTTTGGGACAGAAGGAGTTTTGGCGAATCTTGACTTAGCCAGGAAGGTCAAACCTGATGTGCTGATGGTCTGACAATGTGGCTTCGTCTGTAACCCGCCAGTTGACAAGTGAACTCGCTATTGCGTTGCTGATTAGGGTGAGATCTAAAACCTCTTCCCTAATGGCATTAGTAAAAGTGGGATTACACCCTATGTTAGCTACATCTAATTGACTAAGATAGACTGATCGCGTTTGTTGATGTCGCGGCTCTCCCAGATCGTGTGATGTGCATAAGCATCATAACCGATCGCGAGTGGCTTGTTGTTGCGAGAAATCTACAAGTCGCTGGACCTCTGCTGGGGGTACTTCATCCACTTCACCCGGGAAGTATGCAGAGGCGATCACAACTTCGCGAACACCGTCTGCAGTGGCTACCTCAATAGCCGTTGCTACCAGGTTTCTGAGGATGAAGTTGGTTAAATGAAAATGTCTTACTCTGTTATCCAAAAGAATAGCAGTGCGAGGGGCACCTCCCAAACGGTCATACACCAACTTACATGATCCACATGATAGTCCATGTATATGGCCAGCGATCAACCATGGTTCCTCGACGAGAGCCAGGTTGATTTGATCATCACAGACGACCCTGCACAGTGTGGCCGACGCTCCACTGGCGTGGTGCAGGTTCGCCTGGAGGTCTTTATTTTTGCTCATTTTCCCTCATAATGGTGGTCGTGACAAGGCCACCTGCCTTGCCCTTGGATCTGATGTATCCAACAGCAAACCCGGACTAAAATCTTGTGTGGAGTGCTACAGCACCGCCTTTAGGAAGCTGGATTTCAACGCAGCCAACTGCTCCACTGATAAGGGCTTGGAAGAATCAGCCGAAGTGAAGCCTAATTTCACGCTGCTTACCACTTGGCTAAAGAATGGCTTCGTGGACTCCTTATGAGTCCTTTTGGGCCTCTTTGAAGAGCTAGTGGGCTCGACGATGGTATCGTCAGCGCGCGTCCGCTTTGCCTTGATGTAAACGGGGGGCACAGTGGCGTTAACAAGAGCTTCTCCTCGGTTCGAACCCTTCGCAAGTGCAGCTTTAAAAAGCTTCTTCTCGCGGCTCTTCAATTTCACAAAGACGTCCTTCGATTCCAGCCGCAGCAACAGCATCTAAGACGCTTCCTCCGTGAGGTCTGACCTCTGAGAGGCCATGGAAGCGTCGTCAGCAAAGCTAATCCGGTCACAGTCAGCTTCTTCGTCGGAGGACAATACCTCGATGGGTTGCTGCCGTACTGAACCGCTGTTGGACGGAGGGTCAGCACTAGCGAACCCTGTGTCTAAGAGAGTCCCCTAAATTACTAGAGTCGAGACCCGTAGTATTGGGGGTTGAAGCTGCAGTGCTGGTGTTGGGGTCAGCCGTGAAGGCATCGCCCATGGATGAAACTATCGAAGTCGCATCAGACTTTGCTAAATTTTTTAATAGATCCATTAAAATTTATCTCACTAGTAGGCGGGAAGGGAAGGTCATCTACGGCGTAGCCAGCGTACCGTGAAAAGTCTAAATGAAACTGGAGGGCGACAGGTATCCAGAGTCCGCATACAAGATTCCGGGCTAGCCCCGGGCCATGCATCCCTCAGCGTATGCTATTCTACCTTGGGTTGGGGTGATTTAGTTGAATATAACGCTGATTATACATGTTTAACATCAAGCTCAGTAAGAAAAGCATTAAGCTCATGAGCTTTGAATTGGGTGCCGTTGTCACTAACATTAATTTGGAGCACAGCAAAACTGTGAAAAATTTGATAAAGTAAGGAATCTTATACCGCCTTATAAGTGAACTTCAATAGAGGTAGTAACCAATGGTACTTACTTAAAAGGTCAAGAACAATTAGAGTGGTCTAAAAATTCTACGTGGCCACTTTTGCTTCGAGGCTAGTATATCTATGTAAAGCCTTTGGAAAGGTCTACATGTTTGGCCATGAGCACCCATAAGAGGGCGAAGCATGTAATGAGGCGCTTTGTTCTCCTTGCAAGTGTCCCATGATAGTAATCATATTCGCGCTCATCATTTGCCATAATCATTGCGCAATAGGTTTCTCTTTTCCTTTCTCAGACAACTGAAAAAAAACTGCGCCAATAGCGAAATCATTAGCATCGTAATGCAAATAGAATTAGCGAGAAAAAATGGGGTTAGAAAATACAGAGGCAGAGGTCAAGACAATCTTCATCGGATCCATAGCCGATTGAGCTTAAAGAGACCACACAAATTTAGATTATGTGAAAACCACATTTTGTGAAAAACACGCATTTCGCTTTGCGAATTTGTTCAGCAAGTCGAACTAGAACATCGAAATGTGATGTAAAATCTTCGGATCCAATACAGAGGTCATCGAGATATCCAAAGACGCAATGTCTAAGACCTGGCAGTATAATATCATCCATAAGACGACGCATAGTATAGGGAGCAATACAATGACCAAACGGCATCACCTTAGATTGATGAAGCAGACATATAGGCAGTTAACGGCTCAGATTCATGCGATAGTTCGATTTGCTAATAAAGTCTCTTAAATTCCACTTGGTTATCAAATTAGCTTTAGGCAACCTCGAGAAGATTGATTCCATTGAGCTTACGTGCGTCAAGACAAAAGCGAACTTTATTTAGCTTAACCACGAAACGGATAGCGGAGCTCTAGGGACTGACTGAGGGTTCAATAACATCAATATCTAACATACTATTGATTTCGTCTTAAAGTAACTTTTCAAGAGCTGGGGCTGACAGGATAGAAATGCTGTTTGACGAGCCTTGCTTCTCCTACCTCGATGTGATATTGCATAACCGAAGTCTGACCTAGCTTTTCTTAGGCATTGCCGAACAATTCTTTAACAACAACGAGCCGATGATGCTGCTGTGAGTTTAGCGAATTAGCATTAAAACCTAGCGAATCTAGTGAAACAGAATACAAATCAAGAGCGATAATGATATTTGAAGCAAGTTTAAATATTCTCCAAAAGTCATGTTTATGGATAAGCTTTTGCTTTATTGACGAAATGACATATAGTATATATATAATGATATATAGTATTGTAAGTTAGATCAATATTTATGATACCAACAATAGATTGTTTTTCACCACCTGCTGTTTTGACATAAGATTTCAACGGCTTGAATTGAGAACACTTCGAAAAATCTTTAGCAGCGAGACAAGTATATCTAGTATCTAGCTATTATGAACAAGTAAGAAAGCTACTGTCGAGTTTGATCGACTGTAAGATACCCGCCACTCAATTTTACTGAATGGAAGAATAAACAAGAGCGACTATCGAAATATTGTATTTTTTAAAAATATACTAGAAAATATACGAAAAAATATACCGAAATTAACTTTGTTCAAAATGATTAGCTTGCACTTTATTATGTTTATTGAACGCCATTATTATGTTACTGAGTGACATATCAGCTGATAAGGTGTAGCTGCACCTGATTTGGACTTATAAAAGTAATTTTTTAATAACATCTATGTTTTCGTCCCACTGTAACCAAGGATCAATCAAATCATCATTAGTATTGTGTGTGCCAAAACTAAACATTCTAGCTTTAACATGACGCTTGCAAATCGTTTTTTTACGATATACGGAGGCGGAAGGGGGCTTGGCCAAAATCTAAAACAAATTCGATCTGCGTGCAACAATAAGACACACTATTCCGAAAAATTTGTTGCTTCACCTCTTATAGTCTCTCAGATCTAGGTGTTCATACGGACAAACGGAAGTGGCTATATCGTGTCGGCTTTTGACGCTGATCTTCCATATATGACCAAGCTTATTTCTGAACGTGTTCTTCTTCAGGGTCCAAACTCAATTCTTTTAAGGAGTGAAATTAGATTTAGCCTTATTAAAGAGACTTCTAACCCTCATTCTAAGTACAGCCAGTCGGAATTTTCCGATTGGCCCTTAGGGTCTTTTGGACAGAGCTGTCCTCGAAGGATGAGATAAGCACATCTTGGACCACATTGGCAGCGAGTTCTATCTCACTGGTAGAGTTAGGATTGGTGACCAATAAGTCTGCTTTGAAAGCTACAGAGGCTTTGAAAAGCGCCCAATTTGTCTTTTTGGGACAGAAGGAGTTTTGGCGAATTTCGAAGGTCAAACCTGATGTACTGATGGTCTGACAAGGTGGTTTAGTCTGTAACCCGCCAGTTAACAAGCGAACTCGCTATGAAGTTGCTGATTAGGGTGAGATCTAAAACCTCTTCCCTAATAGCATTAATAAAAGTGGGTTTGCACCCTATGTTAGCTACATCTAATTGACAACACAATAAATAGTCTAAGAGGGACTCACCACGTTTCTTAATGTCGCTTGTTGTTGCGACGACAGAATTCCACCAGCCGCTGGACCTCTGATGGGGGTACATCATCCACATCGCCCGGGAAGTATGCGGAGGCGATCACAACTTCTCGAACACCGTCTGCAGTGGCTACCTCAATAGCCGTTGCTACCAGGTTTCTGAGGATGAAGTTAGTTAGTGGGAAATGTCTGACACTGTTACCCAAAAGTATAGCAGTGCGAGGAGCACCTCCCATACGGTCATATAACAACTTACATGATCCACATGATAGTCGACGATAGGCAACCGATCAACCATGGTTCCTGGACTAGAGCCAGGTTGATTTGATCTTCACAGACGACCCTGCACAGTGTGGCCGACGCTCCTCTGGCGTGGTGCAGGTTCGCCTGGAGCACTTTAAGTTTGCTCATTTTCCCTGCTGATGGCGGTCGTTACAAGGCCACTTGCCTTGCCCCCCCGAGAGTCGTTACCACGAATGCCCTTCGGCGGTCGGGACGAGCCACTCGGGGGAGGTGCCCTTGCGGGATGGTTGCGGCCTGAGGTGCTGGCAGTTGTGCCGTTCAGGCTGTGCTGCACCACTCGCCACAGCTTCGTGGAGAAGCTGCTGGCGTTCTGGAGCCCAATGTATTCCAGGATGGTTGCAGGAGTGAACTCAGCACTACTTGGAAAGTAACCTCTAATGAGGTGAGCCTTGGGAAACTCCGTTTCCTCCAGCAATTTGACGTCAAGGGCGCTGATGGACCTGATGTGTCCAACAGCTCCCCTGACCCAATTGGCGGTGCTGCTATCCTCGCACACCAGAAGCAGCCACTCATTTCGGGGTATACAGCCCTCGAAACCTGGACTAACATCTGGTGTAGAGTGCAACAGCACCGCTGTTATATACTGGCTTTCAACATAGCCAACTGCTCCGCTGAGAGGGGTTTGGATGAATCAGCCAAAGTGAAGCCCAGTTTCACGCTGCTAACCACTTGGCTGAAGAGTGGTATTGTGGACTCGACGATGGGCTCGACGATGGTATCGTCAGTGCGCGTCCGTTTAGCCTTGGTGTTAACGGGGGGCGCAGTGGCGATAGCTAGAGCTTCCACTCGGCTTGAACCCTTCGCGAGTGCAGCTTTCTCGCGGCTTTTCAGTTTTACAAAGGCGCCCTTAGATTCCAGCCGCAGCAACTGGATCTGAGAGCCTGCTTCCGTAAGGCCTGACCTCTGTGAGCGTCGTCAGCAAAGCTGATTCGGTCGCAGTCAGCTTCCTCGTCGGAGGACAATGCCTCGACGGGTTGCTGCCAGACTGAACCACTACTGGACGGAAGTTCAGTAGTTCCCGGAGGTTCCCTTGTGTCCAAGGGAGTTCGTGGCCTATCCGGGTCCCCAAGAATACTAGAGTCGAGACCCGTAGTATTGGGGGTGGAAGCCAGAAGCCCACTGGCTGCAGTGCTGGTATAGGGGTCAGTCATGAAGGCATCGCCCAGGGATGATACTTTTGAAGCCGTATCAGACTTTTCTAAATATTGTTCTTGATCCATAAAGTTGATCTCATGAACTGGCGGGAAGGGAAGGTCATCTACGGCATAGCCCGCATACCGTGGAAAGTCTAAATGAAACTGGAGGACGACAGGTATCCAGAGTCCGCATACTAGAGACCGGGCTACCCCCCGGCCATGCATCCATCAGCGTAAGCTGTTCCACCTTGGATTGGGGTGATTTATAGATTCACGATCTTCGCCCGACTACAATTAGTCAGCACCTCTAGCAGAGACATGACCGTGCTAGGGGTCTGCTTCCAGCCGCCCTCGCGTGGAGAGTATAGTCGCACTTCCGACAGTAGGAGCAAGAACGGCACGTGCCGCAGCCAATACTGGGATTTCATGTTGATCCCCTTGCTTCCTCTGATGGCTGACGGCCATACATGTCCCAAAGTAAGTTTGACGATGCGGAACTCACCTAGGACTTTGCAGCAAGGTTTTCGGAATCGACAAGGCGCTGGAATATCAGCATCAACAGCGCGCATACGCGTACAGGTGGCGAGGCACTATTGGCTACTGTTCACGCTGCAAACTATCCTAATCAAACAAGGTGGCAATTCATAAAAGAACAATAGCACTGGAAGTATTTTTGCCAAATCTGAGTTTTGGCTTCCAATAGCCAAGTCCGATTGATCCAGGTTATCCAGAATGAAACTGAAACTATCGACGGTATTCGATGAAATCAATCAGCACTCGAGTTGTTACCATGAGAAGCTGAGGCGCCATAAAAATCGGCTGGCAAACGCACTGAGCAGATCTCCCCCACCAAGGAGACTTAACAGACGACAACTGATCCCTCATTCTCCGATCTCCTCTATCGAATTTACCGTGATCCGGCTGGGAGCAAACATAAACCAAATAGATGAAGATGCACCATTTCAGAAATGGAAAAACATTGAAGTAAAACTCTCCATAGACTACAGAGTAAAACCGGTTCAGCAACCAGTGAGACGAATTCTCGTAGCTCTTGAGGACAAGGTCAAGGACAAACTCAAGGAAACCCTGAGTCGTGATATAATTGAGCTAGTCACAGGGTCAAGTATTTGGATATCTCTAATGCTACTTGCATTTAAGGAGAACTGGGACATCCGTCTATGTTTCGACATGCGATTTGAAAATATAGCGATCCTCCGAGGAAACTACCCATTACCAACTTTTGATTCTTTCATGACTCAAGGAGGTCAAGGGCTTCGCGCGCCTATCACCAATAAAGAATCGAGTAAGGAAATAACCACATTCATAACCCCAAGAGGACTTTTCAGTTATAAGCGGTTACTATTTGGGGTGAATTCAGCTTTAGAGATCTTCTAACGTCTCCGTGAACAAATGTTGCCTACCATTCTAAATGTTATGAATTTCACCTATGACCTTATCATCTAAAGACATGGAAATCGACGGCGCCGTAAAGGAAGTGTACAGAATCTTTCACGAAAATAATGTTCTGTTAAACAAGCAGAAGTGCACCTGGAAGCCAAGTAAGCGAGAGTTCCTCGGACATATCTTATCCGACAAAGGCATAGAGGTCGACCCCGAGAAAATCGACGTCATACGGTCTTTCACAGACCGATAGAACAAAGAGGAAAAACAGAGTTTCCTTGGACTTGTTCTTTGTCGAGAAGTTCATCACGGACCTTGCAAGTCACTTCTTACGATACATGGAGCAAAGGATGCTTGAAACAATGTCTTTCGCGAGCCTTGACGAAGCAATGAAAGAGATCTTCTGTAGACTGGAATATCCTAATTTCATATCAGTGAGCAATTTTTCGATTACTGCAAAGCGTGCGGCATAGAAGAGGTCAGAGCCCCACCGTATTGGCCACAAGTAAACGGGGAAGTCGAAAATATGAACAGGTCCCTTGAGAAACGCCTTCAAATAGCATATGCCAACGGTAAAAACTACTAAAACGAAATTCAAGAATTTGTCCTCATGTACAGTGTAACTCCATATGGAACAACAACAGCAGCACCCACCAAGCTTATGTCCAACAAAATCATCCGGGACAAAATACCAAGCTTTAAGAAAATCAGCGGCCAAACCTTAGACTCCGTGGAAAGAGATATAGACCTGATAGAAAAACACAAGGGAAAGCAGGCGGTTGACAAAAGAAGTAAAGCAAAGGAAGTCGATATCAAAGTGGGAGACAAAGAACATTTGAAAAACGTTGTATTTCCAACGTATTTCCAACTTCCATCAAAATTCGACAAAACTGTGTTGGAATAATAGAAAAACATTGTGGAAAACGAAAAGAGTAGTTGGAAACAAACAAGAAACGACTCACAACTCATGAAAATTCCAGCCAACCAATTGTGTCCAACTTCATGCCAAATGCCTTAGTCAGATGTCAGTCCTCCTGACCCAACACGTGCTTCGGAGGCCGCCGCACTTCAGCCCATAGAGCGAAGCCTCGGAGTCCAGCCACCCCTGTCGATATTAAAGCTAAAACTCAATAGTAACGGAGGAATGTCTGTGGCGGTCCGTGGCGGTCAGCATCAGGAAATCGTCGACTGAAGTCCGACGCTAACGATCACCGAACAAGAGTGTGAACGTTCACTCACTCTAGTGTGGACGTTCGATTGAACCAGTGCAGCAGCCCATGTAGTACTGTGCCAGCGAATTATTACTAAAGAAATAAAAAGGACATTTAAACATAAACCCAACGGGCTCCTATTACTAAATAAGCGGGTCATTACAGTACACATGTACGTATGCTTGCAGAGGAAAATAAAAAGAACAAACCAAATGCAATAGGTTATTTTACGAACGGAATAAATTGTTATAATAAAAAAGTAAGAAAGCTACTGTCGAGTTTGCTCGGCTGTGAGATACCCACTAGAATAACTAAGAACGACCACCGAATTATTTTATTTTTCAAAAATATACTTTAAAATGGACTAAAAGAATATACTAAAACTATACCAAAATAAGTAAAAAAGCTACAGTCGAGTGTGCTCGACTGTGAGATACCCGCCACCCAATTTTACCATCGAAATATTATATTTTTCAAAAGTATAATGAAAAAATATACTAAAACAAGTAAGAAAGCTACAGTCGAGTTTGCTCGACTGTGAGATACCCGCCACCCAATTTTACCATCAAAATATTATATTTATATAACAGTATAAAAATATACTGAAAAAATACTAAAAAAATATACTACAAAATACCAAAATACTACATCGAAATTTTCTTTGTTCAAAATTATTAGCTTGACAGCACTTTAGTTGGTTTATTGAACACCATTATTATGTCGCGGAGTGTTATAGCAACTAACTAGGCAGCACTAGCGGTTGCACGTGGTAACGCCTTATAAACGTAATCTCTTAATAACTTCTGTGTTTTTTATCCGATTGTAACCAAATTCGCAGAGATCATTAAGATGGTGATTAGTATTGTGCGTACCAAAATTCAACGTTCTAGGTTTAAAACGACGCTTGCAATTCAATTCAATTCAATTTGCATGGGCGGAAAAGGGCGTGGCCAAAATCAAAAACAAACTTGATCTGCGTGCAACAATAAGACATACTGTCGCGAAAAATTTGTTGCTCTGTCTTATATAGTCTCTGAGATCTAGGTGTTTATACGGACAGACGGACAGACAGACATGACTATATCGTCTCGGCTGTTGACGCTGATCAAGAATATATATACTTTATGGGTTCGGAGATGCTTCCTTCTGCCTGTTACATACATTTTCGGTCGGTACAAAGCCATAATACCCTTCTACCCTTTGGGTAGGCGGGTATAAAAATATACCGACATTAGATTTGCTTGAAATTTATTAGTTTTATTAAACACAATTATTAGTCAAAAAGTGAACAGGTGAAGCTGCACATGATTGCGCCTTATAAAAGTAATTCTTTAATAACTTCTGTATTTTTTATCCGATTGTAACCAAATTTTCAAAGATCATTAAGATGGTGATTAATATTATGCGTACTTGCAATTCGTTTTTGTTTTGATTAATGGGGGCGGACGGGGGCGTGCCCAAAATCTAAAACAAACTTGATCTGCGTGCAACAATAAAACATACTATCCCGAAAGGTGTTCATACGGACAGACGGAAAAACGGATATGGCTATATCGTCTCGGCTGTTGACGCTGATCAAGAATATATATGTATACTTTATGGGCTCGGAGATGCTTTCTTCTGCCTGTTACATACATTTTCGGTTGGCACAAAGATTTTGGTAAACGTCTACCCATGGTATTAAGACGCTGATAAAAGAATGACAGAATGATATGACGAGAGCACAAGAGAGCACACTGAAAAGAGAGAAATGTAAAGAGAAAATAGCAATGTAGCAATTCATAACATAACAAAAGTTTACTGTAAGCTCTCATAAACAGAAAATAAATCAATTGATGTTTGTTGCTGTATCAAACACCAAAATTATATAAATCAAAGAAAATATTAAATATTAAAACTAGGTTGTAAAGCATATCGACGTTTATCACAGGTATTGTTAGTTTGCAATAAAAATTTTTTATTAAAAAGACGCAGGAAAGGTGAAAACACAAATGTTTATTTGAAAGCAAAACAAGTAAGAAAGCTACAGTCGAGTTTGCTCGACTGTGAGATACCCGCCACCCAATTTTTTAAAAAAAAATATACTAAAGAATACCAAAATAATATGTCAACATTTTCTTTGTTTGAAATTATTAGCTTGGCGGCACTTTAGTTGGTTTATTGAACACCATTATTATGTCGCGGAGTGTCATAGCAACTAAGTAGCAGTTGCACTTGGTAACGCCTTATAACAGTAATATCTTAATAACTTCTGTGTTATCCGATTGTAACCAAATTTTCAGAGATCATTAAGATGGTGATTAGTATTGTGTGTACCAAAATTAAACGTTCTAGGTTTAAAACGACGCTTGCAATTCGGTTTTATTCGATTTACGGGGGCTGGAGGGGGCGTGCCCAAAATCAAAAACAAACTTGATCTGCGTGCAACAATAAGACATACTGTCCCGAAAAATTTGTTGATCTATCTCTTATAGTCTCTGATATCTAGGTGTTCATACGGACGGACAGACGGACAGACGGACATGGCTATATTGTCTCGGCTGTTGACGCTGATCAAGAATATATATACTTTATGGGGTCGGAGATGCTTTCTTCTGCCTGTTACATACATTTTCGGTCGGCACAAAGCCATAATACCCTTCTACCCTTTGGGTAGGCGGGTATAAAAAGGCTTCCTATTGCTAATTCGAATGTGAGCGAATGAATAGAGCAAGTGTATATTGTCGTCAATGGTTTATTTTCTAAGCGTATTCAAAATTGACTCTTGTCCCGCTAAAATATTGTGATGCTTGGTAACAATGAGTTAATGTCATCAACAGTAACAAAGCTTTTATGTTATAATTTATTGAGTATATTGCTGGAATATAAGTATATCAATTGTTAGACAAAACGCTCATCGAACGACGAGTTCTCTACAAACGTTATTCAAGATTATTGGCTGCATTAATTATTTTGGTTCATTTTGTATAGATCCGAGGTAGATGTACGTTTTGTTATAGATCTTGTAAGTGGTATCGCTAAGCAATAAAAATAGTCTTCATACCCACAACACGTATGTGTGTACATAGTTTCATGGATTTTGAAAACCTCTGAGGCCGAAGAGATTCGCATTCGAATCTCTCTCTGCATACGAAACTTGAAGCAGTAAACTGGGAGAACTCGAGCATCAATTCAATCGTAGATCAACGTTACTTCAATATGGGTGTATGTGTGTTAAATGCATTTATGACAAAACATAATGTGTATGTGCCGCTGTTGCTGGTTATCCGATCTGTTCAATTTTAATTTTTTAGATTTTAGACTGAGTTTCATTTCAGAAGTGTCTCACTTGGATATGGAAAAGTGAATACTTTTTATTTCCATATATTGCACTATCACTAATAACTAAGGATATCTAGTCTAGGTTATTAACGGTGTGGTGCGCGTATCACGAATTAAGTATTTTGTTTCTGCCTGCGACCTTGTTGTAAGTGGACACAATTGATTTTTTTGAAGCAAAAATTGGTGAAAACAACGACATCAACACATCAAAAACGCATCATCCTGTACACATGCAATTTTTGGTTGAAATAAAATCGATTGTGGCCAATATAGATAATTAGAAATAAGAAGGCTACTGTCGAGTTAGTTCGACTGTGAGATACGCGCAACCCAATTTTGCTGAATGGAAGAAGAAATAAGAAATATTATATTTTTCAAAAATATACTGGAAAATATACTAAAATATACCAAAATATACCGAAGCTAGCTTTGCTCAAAATTATTAGCTTAGTAGCACTTTATTAGATTTATTGAACACCATTATTATGTCACTTAATAACATAGCAACTGAACAGGTGCAGCTGCACCTGACTTGGCCCTATAAAAGTAATTCGTTAATAACTTTTGTGTTTTTTGTCCGATAGTAACAAAATTTTCAGAGATCATTGAAATGGTCATGTGAATAAACTGGAGCATTAAAATGTCAGAAAAAGAAAATAGAACACTTCTGAAAAGAAAGGTTATTTCTTTAGAGAAAAAGAATGAAATTCTTAATTGCTTCGACAGTGGACAAACGGCCACTGAAATATCAGGAAACCTCGGTTTATATATCTTGGACGTTGACGTACTAACGGCAGTACGATCAAGTGGCTCAGCGACACCAAGCTCGGGCTTGTTAACGCGCGAACCTAGGCAGACACGACCAACCGCCCATCCGACCGAGAGGCAAGTGCATAACGTGCGGGAACGGAGGTCGTGAACAATTAACACAGACAAAACAACCAAATAGTAATAATAACAAGAATAAAATAATAATAATAATTCTAATAATAATAATAAGAACTACTCTTAACTACGAGCTAAAGTTTGTAGAAGTAATGTTTTTATTTGAAAGGTAGTGTTAGTATTATTAACAAGATTAGAAAATATATTATAATTTACACATAAAATACGAATAGGATTGTGACTGGCATATTTAGTACTACAACGGGAAATATAGAGGGGAAGGAAATTTCTAGTAGTTCTGACCGGAACGGCAAAGCTAATCTGGCTTGTCAACTGCAAGGAGTCAATTTCACCAATGATTCGTCTATGTAGAAACACTACACCTAGAAATGTTCCAGGTACAGAAAGAGAAGGAAGGTTTAGTAATAAAAGTCTACTACGATACGAAGGCAATCTAACACCAGGATTCCAGTTAAGACTACGAAGAGCAAAGAAGAAAATTGTTTCTGCACTGATTCAAGCCTATCTTGATGAACCCTATACTGGGGAAACCAGATATTAGATCCATACTCAAGAATAGGACAAACCAGTGAGAGGTATATATGTTTTGTTATGTAGGGATCATCAAATTCCTTTGACCAACGTTTAATAAATCCAAGGACACCCATGGCTCTATTGAAAACAGACAAAATATGCTTATCAAATTTTAATTTTGAATCAAGAAGGATACCTAAATCAGTTACTGACTGTATTCGCTCAAGTTGACTATCATTAAGGTAATAATTATTTAAATGGAGAATACCCCTAAAAAATGTCATAAGTTTACATTTATTGCAATTAAAATTTAATAAATTTATAGCACACCACGATTGAAAACAATCAAGGTCAGATTGCAATCTGAGGCTATATATGGGATCATTAAAAGTCAGACATATCTTAACATTATCTGCATACATAAGTATGCGAGAGTATGATATAACGGACGGTAGATCATTTATGAATATTGTAAACAGCAATGGGCTTAAATGACTTCCTTGAGGTACATTTCACAAGACCATGCTGGTGGGGTGAAATTATAGATTTACAGCAGTGTTGCAGTTGAGAAGTTATTAGTTTCTCAAATGCTTTGGGAATAGCAGACAACTTAGAGATACCTCTATAGTTTTGAACGTTGGATTTATTTCCTTTTTTCAAGAGAGGAATAATATAAGACTCTTTCCAACGCTAATCGTTTCCCTAAGGAAAGAGCACAACTCTACAGACAATTCAAATAATTTTAAAAGTGGTTTACAAGCTCCTTCTGCACAGAACCTAAGCATGCAACTAGGAACGCCGTCAGGGCCAGCAGAAAAAACTGGTTTACATGACTTAAGTTCACGTAAGAGTAAACTTTCAGAAATTAAGGGACCAAAAATGCAATTCGCTTGTTTTATGATACGGATAAGGCTGGGCTCTACAGAAAGTTGATGTGGAATAGGTCGTTTGAAAAAAATCACTAAACAGATCGACAGATCATTAAAAGCTATCTTTTTATCAAAAAATAATGTTGATGGAAGTGTTGACGTCATCCGCTTCAAATGGAAGTCGGATACAATATAATATATAATTAGATTTAAAAAACTGACCAAGTAACCAAGTAAAAGTTCAAAAGAAACTTCTGAAATTCTCTTACGAGAAAACTAATCATTGAAAAAAGAAATCAATTAATAGTTATATATAAAAAATAATTGACAGAAGTCCAAGCTGTAGTTCTCTAGATTTGCAATACCAATACATTTTTAATAGATCAAAATAAGCAAACCTTTCGTAAGTTCGACAATCTTTAAACTGTCTGTGAAGCCTTAGACAACACAGCAGCATGAGCTCATTTTGCACATGAAGCTTTAAATAAATATAGGAAACCCAAAAGGTACATTGTGTGCCAGGCAAACCAAGTTGACACAGCTAAGAGATATCTGAGGCAGGAGGTATATATGAGCAGGTGATAAAAATATTATAACTACAATAAATTAGTTTTACAGCTACAAATTCGATATCTAAATCACTACATTAATCTACGTGCTCAGACGAGATATCAGCATCGACTGCGATAAGTACACCACCACCACGACGCGGCATGCGATCACGTCGATAGACTGAAAATTTGTTAGTAAAGATTTCAGTATTCAGAATATCATGCCTTAACCAAGTTTCAGTGAAGGCAATGACATGAAAAGGAAAATTTAAGCTATCTAAATAAACATTATTGAGTTTACTACAAAGGCCTCTTACATTTTGATAGCCAAGCAGGAGAGAAGAAGTTAGTTTTTTGAGCTATCAGATGGAGTTTGAGGCTTAGAGGAATTAGTGGTAACATTTGGAAGTAAAATCGGTGACCGATTTTTCTTTTTATTTAGATACTCTTTAATAATTAAGTAATCGGGAGAAAAGTCTTTGGAACAAACTTTACTAAAATGCTCGGCAAGAACACTAATTGTGAAAGATGCGATTTCCCGTTCATATGAGAAATTAAATTTTTCCACCTTTAATGATGCTTGAATTTTGGACCGAATAAAGGTCCTAATGTCGTCAGATGGCGTATTAGGGGCAAGCCCAGAAACAAAAATTTGTTTCATAGGTGGGACACCTACTATAGTGTTCTGAGCAACTGTAACAGAAGTCGAGATATGAGCATCTGTACTAGCTGGAAGAACGTTAGGTACATCAGAAAGTTGATCATGTTGAGTTTCTGGAACATTAACAACTACTGCAGGTACCGAGACTGAAACGGGATCAGAACAAATGACATCCATGGGAATAATGTAATTATCGGCAATCATTGATGCTGAGGAGTGTCGAGGGGTGGGAGATGTAAATGACATAAGATTACTTGGAACGGACGAGTTGTTGACCAGTTCAGGGACATCAAGTTCGTTTGGGCCAATGGACAAACGAGTATTAGCTTTTTTACGAGCTTTTAAGGAGACCCGGTTAAAAGCCTCATGCCCTTAAACCCAGAGTCCAAAGTTGCGAAACTATCCGCAAGTTTTTTGAAACTTGCGAATAGATCACCAAAGCCTTGCTTCGTCTGAGGTATGAATCCCGCAACATCCCTGCATGGCTCACATGTCCATCTTAAACCAGAATTTGAGCCAATTAGGTCGACTATACGGCCGGTGAAGTCAGCACATTTTTCATGTGAAACTTTGTTACAGAGCCAGCAGCAAACGAAACCCATTTTTGCACTTGCTGGTACACGGCATCTTTTATTATAGCAGACAAACATACTGCAGGTTTTTAATGCAATGAAATGAAATAATGAAAGAGCGCGATATGTAATAATACACCAACAATGTGCTGTAGTTCAAAACAGAACACAAATTTACTGTAAGCTCTCGCAAACAGAAAATTAAACCTCACAAATTGTTGATATATTAAAACACCACAATATATTGTAAAACATTAAATGTTATTACACTGTGACTAAACACACCGACGTCCAGCACAGGTATTGTTAGTTTGCAATAAATATTTTTAATAACAAGGCGCAGGAAGGGTAAAATCACAAATGTTAGTTTGACAGCAAAAAAGAACACGTCCTAATGCGAATGCGAATGCTAGCGATGTGATGAGGCAACAGTCCGCACAATCAAAAAAAATTAAGTTGAAATTAGACGTGACGTAAGTCTTGGTTCACCAATAGAGCACGTGCGCCTATATTGGAAAGAAATGGAAGGTGATAGCCAAGTAAAGTCAATGCTAGTTTATAAATTCTTAAATTAAATTAACGCTGAAAAAATTAGAAGATGGATTTTCATATGCAGGTATGCTGGAAAATTGCTTTATAAATGCAGATCCAGTTATTGAAAGGCGCTTGAAGTTTAAAAGGGATTTGTAAAAATTACTTTTACCCTAAAAGAAGTTGCAGAACATCGCTATAAAATCAAACAAGTAAGAAAGCTACAGTCGAGTTTGCTCGACTGTGAGATACCCGCCACCCAATTTTACCATCCAAATATTATATTTTCCAAAATATACTGAAAAAATACTTAAAAAATATACTAAAAAATATACTAAAAAATACCAAAATAATATATCAACATTTTCTCTGTTCGAAATTATTAGCTTGGTGGCACTTTAGTTTATTAAACACCATTATTATGTCGCGGAGTGTCATAGCAACTAACTAGGCAGCACTAGCAGTTGCACGTGGTAACGCCTTATAAAAGTAATATCTTAATAACTTCTGTGTTTTTTATCCGATTATAACCAAATTCGCAGAGATCATTAAGATGGTGATTAGTATTGTGCGTGCCAAAATTGAACGTTCTAGGTTTAAAACGACGCTTGCAATTTGGTTTTATTCGATTTACGGGGGCGGGAGGGGGCGTGGCCAAAATCAAAAACAAACTTGATCTGCGTGCAACAATAAGACATACTGTCGCGAAAAATTTGTTGCTCTATCTCTTATAGTCTCTGAGATCTAGGTGTTCATACGGACGGACGGACAGACGGACAGACGGACGGACGGACAGACGGACATGGCTATATCGTCTCGGCTGTTGACGCTGATCAAGAATATATATACTTTATGGGGTCGGAGATGCTTCCTTCTGCCTGTTACATACATTTTCGGTCGGCACAAAGCCATAATACCCTTCTACCCTTTGGGTAGGCGGGTATAAAAAGCAAACTAAATTGACAGATTATTATTAGATAATATGTCTATTAACACATATTAATAAATTGAATTAATATAGTTTTTTTGTTAAATTTAAAAAAAATATTGAAATTTTTAATTTTTTACACTAGATACTTTTCGGTTTTGACTGAAATCTAGAAACGTAACCCCCCATTTTGTACTAAATCCATTCTTCGTTTATCACGATTTTGCTTAACACGACATTTTTCAGGAACGTAACCCCCGTGTCAAGCGAGGGCCAGGTGTATATTCAATGTATTTCATACTATTGCATTGCCAACAACTAAATGCATTCTATTTTCCAAGAGAAGAGATGGAGATCCAAGCAACTGCCCGTACATATTGGGCTCTCAACAACAAAATATATGGGTAAACTTTAAATAAATTTAAAAAAAACTAAGGGTTTCCCCAAGAAAAACTTTTCACTAAAATGCTGATAAATCTAGCTTGTGTTTTATGGAAATTGCTCGAAATAGAATGCGCCCTTAAGATCACATAGTCGATCGGCAAACTTGAGTCTGGTGTTCGAGTCCCTCAAGTGAAATTTAACCTTTTACTTACACTACTAATTGTATTATGCAACATTTATTACAATAACATGCAATATTTTATTACAAAAACAGCTTACTATAGTCATTCAATATATACAATTAGATGTCTGGCGTTGCTTTTTGAAGATGTGTTTTGTGGAATTAAGAAGCCTTAAGCGAAATTCTTATATTGCTCCCTCCAGGCCTCATGGGCGGAATGATAGCCGTTCTGTGTCTGGGCAGAGGTGTTGCGGCCGAACGGACTCTTTGAGTTGACCTGCAGCATGTAGTCGCCACGGATATCATAACTAGTGGCAATGCCCATGTAGGCGCGCTTGCCATAGCCATTGTTCTGTTTATACTCCTTATAAGAGCTGGCGGCGACTGCGGGGAAATTGCGTTCATTGCCCGGACGAACAGACTCGGCGAAGTAACGCGTAGCGCGCAGAGAGGCCTCCACAACGTTATTAGAACCAGGAACACCAGTAGATGGACCATTTGGAAAAAAGTCAACATCAGCAACTCGTTCTTGGGTACCCATACCGTAGGCAGATGTGTGGATTGCATCAACGAAATCAGCATCACCACGAGCAAGACCACTCAACTTGCTGTCGGGCTTGGCGTATAGTTTGGCGGGATCCAGACCAGTGATGCGGCGTAGCTTGTGTCCAGTAAGGCGGGTGTACTGGCGACCAGCAGCTCCAGCAACGTGAGCTGCAGGTCCCTGACCTATCAGATGGATAATTTCATGGGGCACATTGACCTCGTTGGTTAGCTGTACGAGACGATCACCAATGAACTCACCAATACGCTCCACATTTAATGTGGCGTATTGCTCAAAATCCTCAATAAGATCGCCCAAGGCGATCACTATCAAATCGCCGGTCGTATTATTGTCGTAATCTTGGTTCTGCTTACGACGTTGTTGTTTCTGTTCCTCGCTGCTACTCTTTTGCTCATCACTATCGTATTGGCCAGGATAGGGTTGCAGATTGTAACGCTGCTCATAGGCTTGCACAAGCTTGCGGTTGGCTTTATTCACATGGTTCCAGGTCTGAGGCAGACCCTGAATGAAAATGGTCACCTCATCGTTCCCGAAGTTAGCTTGACGTTTCACACTCCGCACAAACGTGTTTAAGTTAAAGTCAATCTTTTCACCGTGAGTGCCGACAATATAACCCTTAATCATACTGGTCTCTGGCACATAATCTGGTTTGAAGATGTGATTAAACTGCGACAAGTGGTCTGGAACGAAATGAAACAAACATAATTAATGTAGGCAACAGCTGCCTATTAAAAAGTATGTCTTACACAATTTATCCAACATTAAAGATCCATCATCGACGTTCATCTCCTCAAGACGACGCAAGGTTACTTGCTTTAACATTGGCAACTGTTCAATTTCGGTAGGGGTCACCCAATTGCTGGGATCTTCGTTGTTGCTTAAAGTGTTAGAACGGTTCTCATCATTGTTAGGTGTAGCCAAACTCGTGGCGACCAGGCAAGCAATAACACACAAAATGCACATAAGATTCATTTTTGGAAACCTTATTCAATTGCTGACACGCCTCAGCAAACTGTACTGCCTACTGCAAACGAATTGACCAGCGGTTTTATAGCTACAGTTTTCAACGGAAGACAACGCCGAGACGTTCATTGACCGCCAGCACGCACGTGTCGTCAAATAGATTAACAGAAGAACTGTCAGTTGCATAGTGCATTTCATCTTGTCAGCATATTTGAGAAATTAAACTGAAACTCTAGACTACAGTGTATAGAAAATTAATTGCCGTATGCACTAATCGGCGATTTACACATTGATATTTTTCGCTTTATCAGTGATTGGCGATTAGCAACTGCTAAATACAATCGTAGTCGGCAATCTATGATGCCAATTTAGCAATTTTAGCGACTATTTGTTCAAACACAACGAACGTTCATCGTCTGTGTTCTCCTTGCGTAATAGAAGCTGACAATGGGGCTTGATTGTTAGTGTAATATCATAATAAATAACACATATGTACATAAGTGTAGATTAAGCTTCGATTTACTTTTGTACATACATATACATATGTATGTATGTATGTATAGTAAGTATCTTCATAGCTTGGTAGGTATTGATTCCAACATCCAACATTTTAAACCGAATTTAAAGAATATGCATACGCATACATTTGTATGAATGTACATGTGTATCAACATTAGAACCTACATTTGTACATTTATTTACATAACTCAGATACATTTATATACATACATACATCTGTACTGATTTAAATACATAAGCATACTAATGTACATATGTATACTCGTTACAGCCTTCTTGCAAACACAAATAGCACTAACCATACGTACATATGTATGTAGATCTGGCATCGCATACAAACGTTCACGCATTTACTCGTTTCGGTGTTTTTTTAGAGATTGGGATACATGTTGGCTCGAGCAAAACTGTGCCTGAAAATTCAGTCGGGCTCAGTTCGGTTAGCAGCACCTTCGAGAATTAAAATGTTTGCTGTCAGTCTTGGACTGGCTCGATAGCGAAAAACCTGAATATACGCCGCTTGCGCCTTTTCATATTTTGGTGAATATACGTGTATAAAACATTCGAATGTAAGGCTGGCAATTTGCTTCCATGCCCAGCGTTTCATATTTTAGATGTTTTCATTTCAGAATACAAGTATATCACAACATACGATAGCTTGTAATTTAAACTTCTTATTTCTGAATGTCACATCTGGTTAGTTGAATTGTTCTTGCTCTTCTTATGTTACCATACTGTCTGGCATCAAACACATAGAAGTAAGAGTATACAGGTGATAAATTTAACGCTTTCTTTCTGGTTCTTGTAAAATTGAAAAGTTGGAGTTCTCTTCCATTTCGTACGTATGGTTGGATTGTTGTCTTCGGCATCGTTAGTCTGCTTCTTTCGACCTGATTGACTTTGATGGTTAAGCTGTTGCTTTTGCGTTTGTTGAGTTGTTCTTTTACTTCTGAGTGCTTGCGTCAAATACACCTGTTTTGAATATTTTGACATAGCTTGATATTGTTATTAAATAATTAGTATGGACATATTATATTTAAATTTCAGCATATTTTATTTCTAGTTTACATATATTCATATATGATATCACATACATATGTAAGTTTTTTGATTTACAATTACATTCATATTTTTATTTAAAATTTATGATATTAATACAAGCTAACATATATGCAACATACACCTAGCATAGCACACAACATCTGAATAATTCGTTTATGTCCAACACCAGTGTTTAAAGGTTAATATAATATGAATATATAATTATGCTTGCGCCTTTAAACGTGTTGGTGAACAACCATATATGTATGTATGTATATTCATATGACAAAATGCAAGTGTGTTAAGCTATAGGCAAGTTTTGTGCACCAATTGTTGTTGTTATTATTTTTTCTTGTCGTACGCTTAATGTCGGAGACAAAATAATAACACCAATCAACAAAATTACTGAACGTTTGAAACAGAACCAGAAATTCGGACAGGATGAGGTAACTATCATTGTGACCGGTCTGCCCCAGACCAGCGAGACTGTAAAGGAGGCCACTCGTAAGCTTGTGCAGGCTTACATGCAGCGCTACAATCTGCAGCAACAGCAACAAGAGGGTCAAAAAAATACCAACAAGGCTAACAAGACGACTTACAGCGAAGAGGGATTACAGTGAACTGGCAAAAAATTTTAACACAAATACTGGTGACATAATTGTAAGTGTCTAACTTTCCAAGCACAAATCTAAACTTTGGTAAATATGTATAGTTAAAATTCACAGGTTGTTGACTTGGGATCTACTTTGACCAACTACAAGCGTTATGCAACGCTCAACATTGAGAATACCGGCGCCATAATCGGCAAGTGGATTGTACAACTGACCAGTGAGCATGAATTGCCCCAAGAGACCATTAATATTATCGGCCAGAACGTTGGTGCTCATGTTGCTGGTGCCGCTGCCAATGAGTTCTCTCGCTTGACTGGACACAAATTGCGCCGCGTCACCGGTTTGGACCCCAGTAACATTATCGCGAAAAGCCGTAACACCCTTGGTGGTCTTTCCCGTAGTAATGCCGAGATCGTTGATGTTATACACACCTCTGTATATGGCATGGGCACGCCTGTTCATAGCGGTGATGCCGACTTCTACCCTAACGGTCTGGGAGCTGGTGTTCCTGGTTCTGATAACGTTGTGGAGGTGTCCATGCGTGCTACCCGTTATTTCGCAGAGTCTGTACAAGCAGGAAATGGGCGCAACTTCCTTGCTGTGCCTGCTAACTCGTTGAAACAGTACAAGCAGAATGATGGCATCGGCAAGCGAGCCTACATGGGCATTGACTCAGCATGCGATATTGACTACATTCTCCAGGTCAACCCTAAGAGCCCATTTGGCCGTAATGCACCTGCAAAAAAGCAAAACAACTACCATGATGTGCACAACGGCTGGTAAAGAGAGAATGACTTCTAAATATACGATAATGAATGTTCATCTCACTCAATCGAATGTTTTTATTGTTGCACTTAAATTTTAAAAATCTAATAATTGGGTATTTTTCTTAAAATATATTTTCGTTTATAAACTCATATCAAATAAACACATTGAGTTAATAGAACAATCTGTAAATTGAATACCATTGTTATAGCTATTTCAAGTATACTAATAAACAAGTAAGAAAGCTACAGTCGAGTTTGCTCGACTGTGAGATACCCGCCACCCAATTTTACCATCAAAATATTATATTTATATAATAGTATAAAAATATACTAAAAATACCAAAATAATATATCAAAATTTTCTTTGTTCGAAGTTATTAGCTTGGCGGCACTTTAGTTGGTTTATTGAACACCATTATTATGTCGCGGTTTAAAACGACGCTTGCAATTCGGCTTTATTCGATTTACGGGGGCGGGAGGGGGCGTGGCCAAAATCAAAAACAAACTTGATCTGCGTGCAACAATAAGACATACTGTCGCGAAAAATTTGTTGCTCTATCTCTTATAGTCTCTGAGATCTAGGTGTTCATACGGACGGACAGACGGACAGACGGACATGGCTATATCGTCTCGGCTGTTGACGCTGATCAAGAATATATATACTTATGGGGTCGGAGAAGCTTCCTTCTGCCTGTTACATACATTTTCGGTCGGCACAAAGCCATAATACCCTTCTACCCTTTGGGTAGGCGGGTATAAAAAGTAAGAAAGCTACTGTTGAGGTTGATCGACTGTGAGATAACCGCCACCCAATTTTACTGAATGTGGAAGAATAAATAATATAAAAGCGATCATTGAAATATTATCATGCTATTGTTTTATTTATGAAAAAAGTTAGATTTATCCAGAACTTTAATAAAAAGCTTAGTTTTTTTACCTACCAAAAGTAAAAGGGTATTATAACTGTGTGCCAACCGAAAATGTATGTAACATACAAAAGAAAGCATCTCCGACTCCACTAATATTCTTAGTCAACGGCAGGGACGATACAGCCATGTCCGTCTGCCCGTATGAACACCTAGACCTCAGGACTACAAGAGATAGAGCAACCAATTTTTCGGGATAGTATGTCTTATTGTTGCACTCAGATCAAGTTTGTTTTTTATTTTGGCCGCGCCCACATCCACTCCGAAAATCGAAAAAAAAAACATAATTGCAACCGTAATTTTAATCATAGAACGTTCAGTTTTAGTACATACAATACTAATCAACATCTTAATGGTCTCTCAAAATTACAATCGGACAAAAAACACAGAAGTTATTAAAAAATTACTTTTATAGTGCGAAATCAGATGCAGCTGTAGCTGTTCAGATGCAATGTCATAATAAACCACTAAGCATATACTCATTAAGCAATGAACATAATAGAGTCGTAATGTTTTACCAAAACTACTAGCCGTCGTGTTTTGGGTTTTCAAAGCCCCCGAGGCAGAGGCGCAGCGCTCTCGCGCCTTCGGCTCTCTCACTTCATACGAAGTTTGAAGCAGTGAACAGAGAGAACTCGACCATCAACTCAGTCGCAGAACAAAGCTGTTTCGATATGTGTGTTAAACGCATATATGTATGTACATTTGATAAAACATAATATGTATGCGCCACAGTTGCTGCTTGTCCGAAGCTTTAATTTTAATTTTTCAGATTTCAGACTGAGTTTCACTTCAGAAGTGTTTCGCTTGGATATGGAAAAGTGAATACTTTTTATATCCATATATTGCTCTATCACTAATAACTAAGGAATTCAGTCTAGGTCATCAAACGTGCGATGCGCGCATCACGAATTGAGTTGTTCGTTTCTGCCTGTGACCTTCATGTCGTTCTCTTCTGTTCCGCTCGTTTGCTTTAATTGATTTTGTCGTCTTTGCTTTAATGTTGCTGCGATTGATTTGTTTACTCTATACTTTGGCTTGCATGCGGAGACTGCACCTGTTGATCGACATTTTATTATGTTATTCTGCTTAAATAATTGGTATAGACATATTATATTCAAATTTCAGCATTTTTTATTGCAAATTAATAGAGACACAAATAATAAGAGACATTGCAATAAAAATTTAATTTCTTGTTTTGGGGTGGGTTGCATAGCTGATACGCGTGTTGGATTTATGCACGCATATGTGTATATGTATGAGTGTATGCAATAGATAATGTTGTTGTTCTCAAAGCAACTGATTGGCACTTGTGTTTTGATTTGTTTCTCTATGGTCTCTGGTTTTGTTTTCATTATGCGATTATTAATTGCCTATGCATTTTTTTAACCGCGTTTTTGGTAATGCGCGCATTTACGCGTTTTTTTTTGTTCTTTTTCTTTTGACTGCAAGCGAGACGCGAGCGTTAATATGATGTAAGTGTTTTTTACTAGATTTCATTCGATTTTTGTGCCTTTTTAGATTTTTTATAATGGAGGTGGTCAAGCCAAAAGTCAATATCAGCATATCAGCAGTGCAACCTACCCTATTAAAAAATTAAATTTAAAATACAATTCTTAGTGTTTAACTAAACTCATTTAACAATTGCTTTATTCTTAAAAGTTGATTTAATGTTTTAATAACGTAGTTACTGAAATAATTAATAATACATTTTTTAATAGTTTTTGCTATTTAGGTATGTATGCATGTATGTACATATGTAAGTGTATGTGCATTATTTTGCAGATGGGGAAGAAAGATAAATAAATCAGAGTAATTAAGAGATCAAATAATAAAAATAAAGCGCCTATCTAGATAATGAAAACAAAGCGCGCGAGCCAATTACTGCTTTGGCAACAACAAAACTCTCCCTTGCATACACACACACGCGCAGGCATACGTCACATATGAAGTAAACTTTGGTCTCTAGGTTTTCAAAAGACAAAATCAACTCGCATTAGACGCTGGGACACGCCAAATGCCAATTGTCAAATTGAACATGCAACGCACACTGACATAAGCGAGCATGCTCATATATACCACTAAACATTGAATTGACGAAGCAACATAAAAATGCACACATTGTCATCGCTACGCCGCCGTTCTGTGACTGAGTTGATGGTTGAGTTCCCTCTGTTCACTGCATCAAGCTGCGTACGAAGAGATAGAAAGAGAGAGATTAAGAGAGAGCTGAACGCGCGAGAGCGCTGCGCCTCTGCCTCGGGGGCTTTGAAAACTCAATACACGACGGCTAGTATTTTTGTTATAACATGGCGACTCTATTATGTTCATTGCTTAGTGATATAATATAATAGAGGCAACCCTCGGACAAGAAAGTGATATTTTTTTGTTACCGAAAAGGTTCTACTAGACTGTTCTTTTGATGAGAGCTTATTCGGGCACGCGCTTTTTTTGAGTTGTCCACCGACAGATAACTGCATAAAAACGGTTTTAGTTGCGACTGCTAAAGCCGCATTCGAACGAGCACACGTTTGATGTTAGTCGAAGCGCTAGTATGCATGTGTTCACATATGTATACGCGCAAATTGATTGTGTGTGAAGAGCTGCGGGCAATTTGCAAGCATTGCCCAGCCTTTCATATTTTAGATTGTTAGTTTTCACAATATCTCAATTTGATTGTTGAATAGTTCGTTCTCTTCCTTGTTGCCATATATTGTACTGGCAAAATGGCATGACCAAATGCAAGTGTGTTGAGCTGTAGACAAATTTTGTATATTCGTTTTGCAGCTAGCACCAATTGTTGTTATTTTGGTTTCTTGTTTTCTGTCCTCCCCTTACCCTTTTCTTCGGCATCGTTTGACTGCTGCGATTTTTTTGTTGACATGACTTCCTGTGTTCTGCTGCTGGTGGTGGTTTTGTTGATTTGTTTTTTTACTTTTGTTGGCGTGTGCCGACTGCACCTGATGATCTTGTTTGAAAATTGTGTCATTATAATCAATTAACGAGTTTAAACATTATACAGTAGAATCCGGTTATAGCGACTTTCAAAGGACCCACGATTTTACGTCGTTATACCCGGAAGACGCACTAACCGGAGATCCTTTCATATACATAACTTGGTATGGGGACCAACCAAGCCATCGAAGTTCCGTCGCAATAAGTGGACTAACGCTATAAGCGGAGTCGTTATAACCGGATTCTACTGTATTTAAATTTCAGCAAAACACTTTCTAAATCGCAATTAAATTTTTCCCGAAATTGAAATATAATATGTTCATAGTAATTGTTTTAAAATATTTACAATGTGCGTAACACTTAACCAGGTGTAATCGGCGCAAGCACAAGGAAATTAAAGAACACATCACAAACGCACCACCAGTAGCCAAATCGTCAACGTCAGCCAACACAATAGCATCAGCCGGACGATGGCGAAGAAATCAAAGGGAGGGTCATTCAACAATAATAATAAAAGCATATGTATACATGAAAGCAAAGTACAGAAGAGAACAACTAGAGTGGTATCTACCAGCTGTATACTCTTGCTTACAATTTCAAAGTTTTAAATGCCAGAGCAATATATGGCAACAAGGAAGAGCATAAACTATTCAACAATCAAATTGAAACATTGTGCAAACTAAAAATCTAAAATATGAAAAGCTGGGCAATACTCGCAAATTGACGGCAGCTCCTCACACGCAATTAATCAATATACATATATGAACACATACATACTTGCGCTTTGACTAACATCAAATGTGTGTAGGCTCGAATGCGGCTTTGCCTGTCGCAACCAAAACCGGTTTTATCCAGTTATCTGTCAGGAGACAGAAACCTCCTACGACCCAACATGTTTGGTGGAAAGCAACGCAGAAAAGCGCGCGCGGGAAAACCTCTCATCAAAAGAAGTCTAGATTTGATAAAGTACGGAGAACCAAATAGTGTCGCAAAAACATCGATAGTGAGCACTATCTATTATTTAGCAATCGATGACGGCGACTATCGATATTATTGATAGTTCTATCGAAAATGATGTATTTGATAATAATGTATTTAATAATTTATGAAAAAAACTATTGTTTTATTTACTTATTCATTTTCGCTTAAAATATAAAATCATATCAAACGACTATTTAAAGATCTTGCACTTAAAGTGTATAATTATAACGAACGATCATTCAGAGATCTTTCACAACTCTAAAATTATAACAGAAGACGAGAGATCATAAAGTGTAAACGACGTGTTGCCACTGATTTCATCTCCTTTCCCGCATTTTTTACACTTCACGGAGTGCTTGCCGACCCGCGCAAAATGCAACCAAACTTGCGACGCTCCCCTTTTTGTAGCTTTTCATTTGACTTCAGGACAGAGTGTCCCTGATGTCTCTATAGACTCCGATGAATCTAAATTTAAATTTAATAAGTAAAAAAGCTACTGTCGAGTTTGCTCGACTGTGAGATACCCGCCACCCAATTTTAGTGAATGGAAGAATAAATACCATCGAAATATTATATTTTACAAAAATATACTAAAAAATTACCGAAATTATACCAAAATAAAATACCGAAATTAACTTTGCTCAAAATGATTAGCTTGGTAGTACCACTAACCATATAAGAGATGCACTGGGCTATTGATAAGGACTTTTCAGTGGGCAGCATCGAAATAAAAGTACTGCGATCTGTCCAAGATCATGTTGGGTCGTAGGACGTTGCTGTCCACCGACAAATAACTGCATAAAACCGGTTTTGGTTGCGACGGTTTTGGGATGCCGCATTCGAACGTGCACACGTTTGTATAAGTTAACTAAAGATAACAAATGAAAATAAAATACGATAGAAACGGCATAATGCAACGTAAGCATTATGCCGGATGTCGTTGCATAGCCGGCAAACATAGCATATTTGCGTGGCCGCTATGAACATGAAATCGCAACAATATGTTTCAGTTTCATTCCTGGCTCTAAGATTCCAAATAAGCTACGGAAACAAAGGCATAATGCAACATAAGCATTATGCCGGATGTCGTTGCATACCCGGCAAACACAGCATATTTGCGTGGCCGCTATGAACATTAAATCGTAACATTATGTTACGGTTTCATTCTTCACTTTAAGATTCTATGTAATCAGTCCTGTACCAACCTTAAAGCAAACCACTTCGTTTTAATAAAACGGTAGCTGAGAAAATCCATCCAGACTACTATTTACCGACTCAATTAATCGGTAGCTGAGAAAATCCATCCAGACTACTATTTACAGACTGTCCGTCTGTCTGTCTGTCCGTCTGTCCGTCCGTCTGTATGAACACCTAGATCTCAGAGACTATAAGAGATAGAGCAACTAAATTTTCGGAATAGTGTGTGTAATTATTGCACGCAGATCAAGTTTGTTTTTGATTTTGGCCACGCCCCCTTCCGCCCCCGTAAATCTAATAAAACCGAATTACAGGCGTCATTTTAATCCTAGAATGTTTATTTTAGTACGCACAATACTAATCACCATCTTAATGATCTCTGCGAATTTGGTTACAATCGGATAAAAAACAAAGAAGTTATTAAGAAATTACTTTTATAAGGCATTACCACGTGCAGCTGCACCTAGTTAATTGCTATGACACTCCGTGACATAGTTAATTGCTATGACACTCCGTGACATAATAATGGTGTTCAATAAACCAACTAAAGTGACGCCAAGCTAATAATTTCGAACAAATTAAATTTTGTTATAATTTTAGTATATATTTTTTAGTATTATTTTAGTATATTTTTAAAAAATATAATATTTTGATGGTAAAATTGGGCGGCGGGTATTCACGGTCGAGCACACTCGATAGTAGCTGTCATACTTGTTTGACTTCACAATGTCTCAATGTTTCTAATTGACTTCTCAAGTTGTTCTCTTCTGTGCTTCGGTTTCATGCATACATATGCATTTGTTGTTATTGTTAGATGATCTTCCCCTTGTTGTTTTCTTTGCCTTCACTCGACCGTCGCAACTAAAACCGGCTTAATGTAGTTTTTTGTCGCTGGACAGCAACGTCCAACGACCCAACATGTTCGTGGGCAGCATCGCAATAAAAGAGTGTGCGCGAATAGGCTGCCATCCAAAGCCCAGTCTATCTCTTATATGGTTAGTGGTAGTACTTTATTATGTTTATCGAATACCATTACTATGTCACTGAGTGACATATCAGCTGATCAGGTTCTTTAAAAACTTCTGTGTTTTATATCCGATTGTAATCAAATTCAGAGATCATTAAGATGATGATTAGTATTGTGTGTGCCAAAACTAAACGTTCTAGCTTTAACATGAAGCTTGGAAACAGTTTTTTTTTCGATTTTCGGGGGTGGAAGAGGGCGTGGCCAAAATCCAAAACAAACTTGATCTACCTGCAACAATAAGACACCTTATCCCGAAAAATTTGTTGATCTCTCTCTCTCTCTCTCTCTTAGAGTCTATGAGTTCTAGGTGTTTATACGGACAGACGGACATGGCTATATCGTCTCGACTGTTGACGATTATCAAGAATATATATACTTTATGGGGTCGGAGATGCTTCCTTTTGCCTGTTACATACATTTTCGGTCGGCACAAAGTTATAATACCCTTCAACCCTTTGGGTAGGCGGGTATAAAAAGTATTATTAGTATAAATTCATATATCCTTGCACATTTTAGTTGTTTATTTTTTTTTTCCGCGCTAAAATATTATACACACATAAAAATATAGGTATTTTCAGATATTGAGCCACGCATTAGTTGCATGTTGGCTCGAGCAAAACTGTGCCTGAAAACTTGGTTGCGTTCTGAACGTTAGCGGTTGCTTTCAAACGTCAACCCGTTGCAGTCAGTCTTGTACTGCTGCTTCGTCCTTGAATATGTTGGTGGATACACAAAATGCAATTGTGTTGAGCTATTGGCAAATTTTGTGTATTCGATTTGCAGCTAGCACCAATTGTTCTTGTTATTTTGGTTTCTTGTCTTCTGCCCTCCCCTTACCCTTGTTTTCTTCGGTATCGTTTAACTGATGCTATTTTTTTGTTGGCATGACTTCTTGTGTTCTGCTGCTGGTGGTAATTTTGCTGAATTGTTTGTTTACTTTTGCTGGAGTGTGCCGACTGCACCTGTCGATCTTATATATTGTGTTATTATTATCAATTAATTAGTATAGATATATTATATTTAAATTTCAGCATTTCTTATTGGGATTAAAACATACTATGTACATTGTATATGCACATAAAATAAAAGTTTTTCTATTAACAATAACATTTATATTTTTATTTAAGATTTATGAAACATAAACTAATTATGTTCTGGAGCAGTGTTTAAATGTTAATACAAAATTTATCATGTCATCTAACAATAATAATAAATCGGAAGAGAACAACAGCTTGCGAATTCAATTAGAAACAGAAAAACAGCGTGATATTAATCAGCTATATTCTCTTGCCTACAATTTCTATGTTTTTGATGCCAGAGGAATACATATATGAAGGAAGAGCATAAACTATTCAACTATTCAGATAAGACAATCAGAAATCACAAATATGAAACGCTGGGCAATGCACTCAAATTGACAAGCTCCACCCATACTATTGAACGTTGTCATATACGTGCAGTTACCAACACATACATGAATACGAAATATTCTAAAATCAAAACAGCTAAAATCTGAAATGCTGGGCATTGCTTGCGATTTTGAAGGTATTGTTGAATACACATATGTAGATATATGGCAAAATGCAAATGTGTTGAGCTGTGGGCAAATTTTGTGTATTTGATTGTTCTAATTTTTAAATTTTTGAGTCTCATTTGGATATTTGGGCGACTTTTTTGCAGCTAGCAGTAATTGTTGCTATTCTCGTTTCTTGTCGTCTGCCAAGACTTATTGTCGTACGCTTCGGGTTTGTTGGCTGCCCTCCCCTGCTGCGATTGTTTTATTGACATGATGTTTTATGTGCTGCTGCTGGTGGTGGTTTGTTGAGTTGGCGTGTGCTGACTGCACCTGTCAATTTCCTATGAATATTGTGTTATTATTATTATCAATTAATTAGTATAGATATATTGCCCTTAAATTTCAACATATTTTTTTGCGAGTTAACAAGTGTACATTAAATTGCTATTTTAAGATCTTACAATTACACTGAAATTTTTATTTTTATAGAACATAATTAGTTTATGTTTCATGAATTTTAAATGAAAAACGGTTATTACACTCGTATGTGCATATATGTACATAGTATGTTTTAATCCCAATAAAAAATGCAGAAATTTAGATATAATTTACTAATAATATACTAATTAATTGATAATAATAATAACACAATATTCATACAAGATTGACAGGTACAGTCGGCACGCGACAGCAAAAGTAAAACAAGCAAGAAATCATTAGTCCAGTTTGCTCGACTGTGAGATACCCGCCTACCAATTTTACTCAATATCAGAACAAATAAGAGCGACCATCGAAATATTATATTTTTCAAAAATATACTGGAAAATATACTAAAAAATATACCAAAGAATACAGAAATTAACTTTCTTCAAATTGATTAGCTTGGTAGCATTTTATTATGTTTATTGAACATCATTATTATGTCACTGAGTGACACATAAGCTGATCAGGTGCAGCTGCATCTGATTTCGCCCTATAAAAGTAATACTTTTATAATTTCTCTGTCTTTTGTCCGATTGTAACCAAATTTTTAGAGAAAATTAAGATAACGATTAGTATTGTGCGTGTCAAATCTGAAATTGCTCTAGCTTTAAAATGACGCTTGCAATTCGGTGTTAAACGCACATTAAGTTTGATAGATTTTGATTAGATATAGATTTTGGGCACGCCCCCTTCCGCCCCCGAAAAACAGGCAGACCCCATAAAGTATATATATTCTTGATCAGCGTCAACAGCCGAGACGATATAGCCTTGTCCGTCTGTCCGTATGAACACCTAGATCTCAAAGACGTCGTTTTAAACCTAGAACGTTTAATTTGGGTAGGTACAATATTAATCACTATCTTAATGATCTTAATTTGGTTACAATCGGATAAAACACAGAAGTTATTAAGAAATTACTTTTATAAGGCGTAATCACAGCTGCAGCTGTTTTTTTTTAATTTTTTCAAAATATAATATTTTGATGGTAAAATGGGGTGGCGGGTATCTAACAGTCGATCAAACTCGACAGTAGCCTTCTTACTTGTTTGACTTCACAATGTCTCAAAGTTTTTTATTGACTTCTCAAGTTGTTCGCTTCTGTCCTTCGGTATATGTATAAATTAGTCAATAATCAAAGTTTTGTTATTTTTTAATACCGCACGGTTGATCTGCGTCCGAGATACTCGTGATTAGTATTAGGCGTTAGACGTCTCTTTAGAATGAAAGAAAATCAGTTAAAAGGGCGGAGCCGGAGCAAGTATCTTTATTAGAAGACAAATACAAATTGACACATGCAACGACATCCGGCATAATGCATATGTTGCAGTATGCCTTTGTTTTCTTACTTCGCTTTAAATTGTTATCTTTAGTTATCTACTCCCCCATCAAGATGGAGGCCGCCCCCGGCCGTCCTGATTCCAGCAATCGCCACATTCAACTGCCTAGCCGTTCTTCTGGCTCTCAGAATGCGCCAACTCACGAGGTCAACGCAGATGAGTAGTCACGACAAGTGCCATTTGATAGGGACGATCGGCATTGCATTCCTCTTTGAACGACCGAATTGTCTCCAAGTTACGTTCATTCAAGCGATGAAGGTACGGGAAACTGAGCACGTTCTGGCTAGCGGTGACATTCAGCAAGGGGAATTTTGTTACTCCCGGTACCCGACTTTTGACGCTATTCTGGTTAACCAACAATGTTTCGTTCACAGTTGCGCGCTGAGTAAAAGTAACGAGGTGCGTGCCGTTTACCCAGATTTCGGTACTGTTGTCTATTTATACCTTGGCGGCCCTGTCGTTGATGATGATGATCCCATCGTCTACGTAGGTGATGAGATCCAGGCTGCTCGGTTGCGTTTCGCTGTGCGCCACGCGTTCTGCATGGAGCTCTCTGGGACAGGAGCTGCCCGATGACAACCGGCAAAAGGCGGTGCTGGTCGAAGCAGTGCAATTCTCGACGGTGTGGACTTCGTTATTACACTCTTCGATGACATTGTCAATTATTCGCAGCATGGCTCCTTGGTGGCTAACGGGAAACATAGTAATTTTCTTACAAGCAAACTTAATTTTAGGAAATTTAATTATGAAGTGTAATGAGTTGCTAGATTGAAGAACTTTCACGGACGACACAGACATGAGGACCCTATGGGGGTGTTGGTGGGCTCCTTAAGCCAAACTGATCTTAAGTCTGCGTGGTCAAGAATGTTTGGGCTAACGATATTAAGTTTTGCAAGTGTCACTGCCAACATTAAATTTTGAAGCTCCATTATGAGCATTCTATTTCTCGCTAACAAGGTCTTATACAAATGACCGGTGTCAATTTGTGACCCTTTTGCCGTCTTGAGAATTTAGTTAACTGTGGCAGTTAGTTGGCTTATTTGAATTTGGACTTTAGTGTTAATTTCTATTTGCCTATTGTTCGCGTCGATCAGCGGCGCTTCAAGAAACCTACTCCTCTCTAGATCGCTAGCATCTGGCGTGCCAGCTACAACTTTAAGCATGGAACCCAGGAAATCTAGGCTACTGGCCACCCTGTGGCGCGTGCCCAATGCATCTAACAGATCTCCGAGATGTGCTATGTCTACGCTTAGCAAGTGCTTCATGTGTGACTGTGAGAAGTTTTCTATTAAACTGATGGTTTCTTTTACCACACTCGTGTACTCCGAAAGATTCGCAGAGTGCCTTACGTAGGCGAAGTCCTCCCACGCCAGAATCTCTCCGTCGACGATGGGGATGTACTTGGCACGCGAGTAATCGGTGATGTGCGCCGAGGCCAAGGATAAAAACAGGAGAAGGATGAATCCGGCCCTGTGGGCGACATTTTTATTGGTTTATTTTTTGTATTGTATGCAGAGGGAACCCAACACCAAAATTTACTTAAAATACTATATGTGCCGACAGAATTAAAATTTAAAATTAGTGAAAACTATGCCAAGTGGCCAGAAGTAATTAAAATTTAATGTACGGGCATTGCCTTTGGGGTGAGCAACCTTAAGTTTTCTTTATGGACCACACTCCCCTTAATGAGGACTGTGGTCCCCATGTCCGCTTCAACAGCTTTTTCCTCGCACAGAGGCGTTAGCTTGTTGCCGAGTATTCGTTTGGACTTGACCGACACTTTCTCACCAACCTCAAACGACCTGTTTTGCCGAGAGGCATTCTCTCTGGCCCTGAGTGCAGTTTGAGCTTTTAGCTTCTTTTTTTGAGCTTGAGCTTTGAGCTTCTGGCTCGTCGGGGTGCGCTTGGACGATGTCAGCCGGCCTCCTGTTGATGTCCGAGTGAATCGACTTGTTGTATTGGGCGGTGGCCAACATGATGACTTCTGTCGTGTCGCTTCTGCCCTTATCTATTTTTAGGCACCTGGCGAGCTCCAGTAGGGTGCTGTGGAAGCGCTCTACCTGCCCGTTGGAGATGCTGTGCAGTGGTGGTGAGTTCGTAAGGCTAACGCCAAAGTTGTTGGACAGCATGGAGGTAATTGTGTGCGAGTTCAACGATGGTTCGTTGTCGCAGTATATCATTTTAGCTCTTGTGAAAAAGTTCATGAGTAAAAGTAGGGCTGACTTCAGGTCCTCAATGGTTCTCGAGCCAATGGGCTGGACAACGGTAAACTTGGAAAACTTGTCGATGCAAGTGAGAAAGAATCTTTTGTCGGTAGAGAAAATGTCTATGTGCAGCATTTCCCCTGTGTGTGACGGTATTGGCGTTTCGGCAATCTCTTGTTTCCTTGGGTGCCTATCGTACTTGGCTCTTGCACAGGTCTTGCAATTCTGAACGATTTCGCCAGCTAATTTAGCCATTTTGGGGAAATAGTATTCGAACAAGACTTGTTTCACATTTTCCTGTGCTGCTCTGTGAGCTGTATTGTGTTCGGCGGTCAAGATTTCCCTTCTCTCTTCTATTCTGAATATGTCCACCACACGGTTCTTGCAGTGCCAAAATTTTGTGGCTGGGAATCTCCGGACTACTTCATCATGTATCATTGCGAGCGTATGCAAATCGCAATGAAAGGCTTTTACTCCTCTTGGGACAATCGTGTCTGCCGGTTCGTCTAACAGAGAGTCTCTGCAGACGAATTTAACCACATGCCGCCTCTTATTCCCGAATAAAATGAATGTCGAGGCGTGTTTCCTCCAGTACTATCTGGTTCTGGAAACAGTTCAACGGTTTATCGGTTGACTCGATGGTGTGGATGAGGGACATCTCACTGTGCATTGTTGATGCGCAAGAATCAGCCTCTTGTTCCTCCAACGCGTTAAGCTGTTGTCTGGATAAAGCGTCCGCTACCAGGTTTTCCTTACCAGGCTTGTAAAATAAACGAGCGTTAGACTCGTCTATGCGGGCTTTCCATCTCTTAATTTTTGCATTGGGGTTCGATTCCGATACAGAAAAGGTTAAGGGCTGATGGTCAGTAAAGATATTTATATCTTTAACTTCATACAAGTAATGCCGCAGCTTAGCCAGGGCCCATACGATGGCCAATAACTCACGCTCGTTAGTAGCGTAGTTGGCTTCACTGTCCTTAAATGTTCTCGAAATCATTGTTATAGGGCGGCCCTCTTGAGCCAAGACCGCGCCTATACCGTACGCTGAAGCATCTGTCGTTAGATCAAATGGCTTCTTATAATCTAGGTAACTAAGCATGACGTCTTCTGACGCCAAAATGTTACGCAGTTTCTGGAACGACTGCTGTTGAGCTTCGGAAAAGTGCACCTGGATGCTTGTTGGCCTATGATTGCTGACTGTTCCATTCTCGCCCTTTAGTATGTACGAGATAGGCCTTGCTATGGCCGAGAAATCTCTAATGAAACATCTGTAGTAGCTTGCAAGGCCTAAGAACGATCTGACTTCGTACACCGTCTTTGTGTCTGGGAACTCTTTTATGCCTTTGACCTTCTCCGGGTCCGTTGTCGCACCGTTCCCGGTGACTATGAACCCTAGAAAGTTCATGCTTTTCTTGAAAAAAACGCGATTTTTCGACTGATACCCTCATGTTTGCCTCATATAGGCTCTTTACGTGCTTGACATGCGACTCCTCGTATTTGGAGAAGATGATCACATCATCAACATAAACATAGCAAAATTTGCCTATTTGTTCACGCAGGATGTCAATGATATCAATGAAAGATGCTGGCGGCGTTCTTAAGGCCGAAAGGCAGTCTCTTGAACTCATACTTTCCCCCGTTTACCGAGAAGGATGTCTTCTCGCGGTCGCGCTCTGCGAGCGTGATCTGGTCATAGCCGGATTTAAGATCCAGGGTCGAAAAATAGTGGGCATTGCCCAAATTGCCTAGTATCATTAAGATGTTTGGCATAGGGTACTTATCGGAGATTGTTCTCTCGTTGAGTTTGCGGAAGTCTATTACTAGCCGCTTATTACGGTTGCCCGCCTCATCGGTACCCTTATCTACAACCCATATGGGATTGTTGTGAGGGGAAGCCGATTTTTGGATTATGCCATTCTTAAGGAGGTCTTGTATTTCCTTATTGACGAAATCAGCTACGCCCATGGGATATGGGTAAAGCTTGGCAAAGATGGGCTCCTCCCTCACTGTCCTGATGGTGGCAACCACTGAAGTGTTGTAAGGGGGCCTCATTGGGATTCGCGAAGGCCTTCTTTCTGTTTCTTAATATTTCTAAAAACGTGTTCCGCACCGAAGCGGGCGCGTCTGAGCAATCTATATCAGTGAAGTTGATGTCGGCGCACGTGCGGAAGGAGATTTTTTCAGTTTCCGTGCCCCATTTAAGCTGGCCGGAGGCCAGGCAAAGCGATGCCCCAGCTTGCACTAGCAAGTCGAGGCCGATTAGCCCATCAAAATTTGTCAAATCTGGTAGAAGGAAGAAAGTTGCTTTTACGTTGAATAACGCGACATAGCACTTTTTTGTAATGCTAGTTGAGCCATGTATCGAGTGCACTCCGAATGGAGAGCTAACCGGATGGACGCCGCGTAGGCCATTGTGTGGCCTGATGAAATTTTTTGACGCGCCGGTGTCGATGAGGAAGCTCATGTCTAGCCCCGCTACTCTTCATCTGATGACGGGTAGCAGGGATTGACCCCTAAAAAATTGACGACGTCTGAGTCGTTCTCATTGTCGTCATCGATCTGCGCTGCCGCATTGCTGGCGGCAGCGGCGTACACTTCTGCTCCCTGTCCAGCACCCTGAGTGACATGATTCACCCTTTGGTGCTTGTTTCTGGCGTTAGTACGATCAGGCGTAGCCGGCCACTTGTTGGCATCGTCTCATGCTTGTGTGGGCTGCCTTTACCTTGAAAGTGACGGATCGAACTCCATCGGTTGTGGCGCGTTAACGCGACCTTGCTGCTCAACGCTGGTTGTGCCGATTGCTAAAGTGCGGGTTCTTTGAACCGCTTGGTTGCACTTCGACTTGCTGATGTGGCCTACCTCGCTGATTGGCATTTGCCTTCTGCTCTTTTTCTTCGATGTCTCTCGCGAAGCTGGCCGCGAAAGCATATCTGTCATGGTTCGACTCGATCTCTTGGGCGAGTGCCAGAGCTGACGGCAAATCTCTCGGTTTTGCGGCGAAAAGCACATCCGTAAGACTGCGCTTTAAACCTGACACGAATACTCGTAGAGCATCTTCGCGATATTTTTCACAAAGGCCTCTTGCAAAGGCCGGCTCATGCGACATGTTGGCTGTATTAGTCAACAGCGTGAGTTTTTTTCCGACCTCATCGTAATATTTCAGGCTCGTTACAATCAACATCGCTTGTTATTTCTATGTCAGCATAAGTTTCTACCACTGGTGGTGCCAGATGCGTTTCCACAATTCGACCTTGTCAACAAAGGGCTGGTATGCTCTTGCTTGTTCAGCCAAGGCAACGGTGACAGCCGTTTGTACAATCAGCTTGAGCTGTTCAGCGTCCATGCTTGATGGTGTGGGGGGGAACAAAATTTTACGTCTTGGGGCTGGGATGGGACTGTCGCAATCAGAGTCTGAATCACTTGGATGCTGGCGGGGGTCCCTATAACAGCTGAAGGTTGAAGTCATGGGTTTCAAGCGTAGACAGGGCAATTCAAAGCGCGACGCTTGAGGGCCAAGGTGACAAAGTTGCAAAATTGAACGGATCATATTACACTGAGCGACGGCCCAAAACGAACGAGACAAAGGCAAACCGAAAAAAACTTATGCGCGCATGCATTTCATATGGCGCTCGTAATGATTAGACAACAACTAACACTTTTCCGTCAACTTCGCTCTCAAATCACTATGTTTGTTTAAACTCTTTTCTATTATTTTTTTTTTTATATATATTTTATTGGTGACGACTCTCGCAAAACTACGTATCGACTTAATTAATTGCATTTAAATGAACACAGACTTAAAAACAGCTTGAATAAAAGTGCCCGCTTACATTATTGGTGTTGAGTGAGATAACTATTAAACTGTTGCTGCTGTTGTCTGCTGAATCAGTTCTGCCTCCCGCGCTGCAGTCTCCGCTGTCCAGATAGCTTGCGTGCTGATCTGGCGAAAAGTCGCTGCCCGAAGAGCTCCAGCGGCGTCGGTGTACAATGTTGTTTTTAGCTAGCGCTATTGCGGTGTAGTCACTGTTGCACTTTGCACAACACTTATTTAAAAGTTAAGCACTTGGTGTTTGTCACTGCAGCCTTTTTGATGTGGCTGGGTTTATTTAATTATACCCGCCTACCCAAAGGGTAGAAGGGTATTATGGCTTTGTGTCGACCGAAAATGTATGTAACAGGCAGAAGGAAGCATCTCCGACCCCATAAAGTATATATATTCTTGATCAGCGTCAACAGCCGAGACGATATAGCCATGTCCGTCTGTCCGTCCGTATGAACACTTAGATCTCTGAGACTATAAGAGATAGAGCAACAAATTTTTCGCGACAGTATGTCTTATTGTTGCACGCAGATCAAGTTTGTTTTTGATTTTGACCACGCCCCCTCCCGCCACCATAAATCAAATAATACCGAATTGCAAGCGTCGTTTTAAACCTAGAACATTCAATTTTGGTACGCACAATACTAATCACCATCTTAATGAATGCGAATTTGGTTACAATCGGATAAAAAACACAGAAGTTATTAAGAGATTACTTTTATAAGGCGTTACCACGTGCAGCTGCACCTAGTTAGTTGCTATGACACTCCGCGACATAATAATGGTGTTCAATAAACCAACTAAAGTGCCACCAAGCTAATAATTTCGAACAAAGAAAATTTTGGTATATTATTTTGGTATAATTTTAGTATATTTTATTTTAGTTTTTTTTCAGTATATTTTTAAAAAATATAATATTTTGATGGTAAAATTGGGCGGCGGGTATCTCACAGTCGAGCAAACTCGACTGTAGCTTTCTTACTTGTTTTAACTTGCTTTTGTTAAAATTACGTTGGTAACGACTACTAATCACTGTCAATTACCACTAGTTGGGCGCCAATTAGTCAATAATCAAAGTTTTGTTATTTTTTAATACCGTACGGTTGATCTGCGTCCGAGATACTCGTGATTAGTATGAGGCGTTAGACGTCTCTTTAGAATGAAAGAAAATCAGTTAAACGGCGGAGCCGGAGCAAGTATCTTTATTAGAAGACAAATACAAACTGACACATAGAATTTAAAAAGTGAAGAATGAAACCGAAACATAATGTTTCGATTTCATATTCATAGCGGCCACGCAAATATGCTGGGTTCGCCGGCTATGCAACGACATCCAGCATAATGCTTACGTTGCAGTATGCCTTTGTTTTCGTGGCTTCAGTTAACTTACTTAGAATCTTAGAGCTAGGAATGAAACCGAAACATATTGTTACGATTTCATATTCATAGCGGCCACGCAAATATGCTGTGTTTGCCGGCTATGCAACGACATCCGGCATAATGCTTATGTTGCAGTATGCCTTTGTTTTCTTACTTCGCTTTAACTTGTTATCTTTAGTTAACTTAAACATATGCTTTTATTGTTATTGTTGGATGATCTTCCACTTGTTGTATTATTCGACTTCGCACGGCTGCTGCTATTGTTTTGTTTAACGTTGACGTTTTGGGCTGCTGGCGGTGCGTTTGTTGATGAGGTTTTTTATTTCTTTGTGCTTGCGCCGATTATACCTGTTTAAGTGTTACGCACATTGATAATATTTTAAAACAATTGCTATGGACATATTATATTTAAATTTCAGCAAATTTTATTGTTATTATTATTTTTATTATTATTATAGCTCTATATAACAATAACTCTACCTCCATGGTGATGTGGAAAATTAGATTTAGAATGTTCAAAGAAAATAAATAGTGTGAATCTATTAATTATTGATATAATTATATATATTATATATTATATTATTGATATAATTTAAAACTGCGGTATTTATTTAAGCATTTCTTAATTTAAGTTTGCCTGATAAAAATAAAAATAATAATAATAATAATAATAATAATAATAGAAATAATAATAACAATAAAATTTGATGAAATTTTAATATATAGTATGTCCATAGCAATTGTTTTAAAATATTATCAATGTGCGTAACACTTAACCAGGTGTAATCTGCGCAAGCACAAGGAAATAAAAAACCACATCACAAACGCACCACCAGCAGCCATAACGTCAACGTCAACCAAAATAATAGCAACAGCCAAACGAAGGTCATCCAACAAAAACAAAAATAAAGACATTGTGAAGTCAAAAAATCTAAAATATGAAAAGCTGGGTAATGTTCGCAAATTGCCGCCAGCTCTTCTCACACAATCAATGTGCGCATATACCCAAAATCACATAAGCAATGAACATAATAGAGTCTGCATATCCAAAAAATACGGTCTGTTTTCGATTTTGATTTTCATAGCCCCCGTGGCAGAGGCCGGGCAGAGGCGCAGTGCTCTCTCGCGTTCGGCTGTCTCTCGAGAACTCGAGCAGCCGTCGTGTTTTGAATTTTGAAAGCCCCTGAGGCAGAGACGCAGCGCTCTCGCACGAAGAAGTGAACAGAGGGAACTCGAGCATTAATTCAGTCGTAGAACTATGCTGTTTTGATATGTGTGTATGTGTGTTTAGCGCACAAGTTAACAACGGAGTTGTTCATCAAAGTGCAGATACACCTGCATTGCATAAGCGCACACATTCGCAGTACACCAGCGACACGTGCGCAGCGTCAGCAACATAGCCAACAGAATTCTTAGAAGCGCAGACACACCGGCAAAATATTGTCACACGCTCGCAGCATATCAGGGGCGCGTGCGCAACGTCAGCAATTGCAACGGAAACGGGACGGCTGCAGCGACAACAGCAGCAGCGGCAAAGGCAACAGCAACGACAACAGCAGCGACAACGGCAGCGACACCAACAGCAGAAGCGGTATTTAAATTAAAGATTAAATCTTAAATTAGAGATTAAATCTTAGATTGTTTAAGTTTCAGTTCTAATCTACAACTCAAATAAATCAGATTGATTTTTTTTAAAAAAAGACAACCCGTCTTCTTAATTGGCGCCCGAGTAGGGACCCGTTCATCGCGTCGTGTAATTTACCTCAAGTAGCTAAGTTGCCACTGTGGAAGTGTCTAAATAACACTAGTTGGCAACCGCGAGTAATAGTGCCGAATACAATCAAAAAGAACAATTCGGTGCCGCGAAAACGAACGTGTCAAACATCACCGCTGACAATCCTGTAGTGCCCGTCCGCAGGAAACCACGCAACCGTGTCACCGAGGATCCCAAGTAGCCCGTTGTCGCCGCAACTCGCCGCAAGGATAAAAAGGATAAAATCCAGAGGACCATCGTGGGAGATTCACCGGAATGAATATATTACTGTAAGCTTATGATTTAAGAATAGAAAAATAAGAACTAAAAGAAGAACAATCAAAGAAAAAGTTTTTAAATACGAATACGAAAAATTAAAGTAAAGTAAACAAGAAAAATTAAATGAAAACAAGTAAAAATTTGAATAAAGAAAGTATAGAACATTATTTAAAAAAAAAATCTATTGGAAAATTTTTATTTAAGTAAACTAAATAATTTGGAAAAAATTGATCACTGGAAAAATTTGATAGCATTTCGATATTAAGTACACTATATTATTACCACGAAACAAACGATAACAAAACGAAAAAGTATAAAATATTATAAAAACTGCCAACCTCAGTATAACATACTCCAATTCTCACGGGACCCTCCAGGATAGAAGGAGCGATCCAGCCACTGGATCTAATACAATAAAAACTGCACACATTTCCAAGTCTCCAATTGTCCCAAGTTTAAAAAGTATAGAAATGCAAGAAAAATTGTCCGAGTCAATGGCAGGCATGAGTTTAAGACTCAATCATCCTAGAGCCAACCCAACAGCAGCTAGTACACCGGTAGCCAGTCCTGAACTTAAGGACGTCATAGTTACATTAATTAGGGGCGCCCTCCAAGGAGGCGAAATCATTAGACAAGCATTAGGTGTAGAAGGTGAAGAAGAATATCCAGATGTGACATACACACCTAATGAAAGTGGTCAATATGATGACAAAGTACCCGACGTCAACCGACTAATTTAAGAATTCTCTGGAGACAGAATTTCTTTCGGATCGTGGAAGAAGACCGTCGACAGAGTAATGGCTATCTTTAAGGGACAAGAACAAACATACAAATACTACCTAGTCACGTTAGCCATACGTGGAAAAATAGTAGATGAAGCTGAAACAGTGCTGGAATCATTCCACACTCCCTTGAATTGGAAGGCTATATCTAGATGCCTCAGAGAACATTTCGCAGATAAACGAGATCTAAAAACGCTCGAATATCAGATGTTCTCTCTGACTCAGTGTCGGTTGTCCGTTATGGAATTCTACCACGCAGTCTACCGCCAATTATCCTTGATACTCAATCAAGTTGGTGTGCAAGAAGACTCCCCTGAGTCCATAAGGTTCTTGACGAATAATTATAGAGGCAAAGCCCTCGATACCTTCGTCAGAGGTCTCAATGGAGACCTTCCACGTCTTTTGGCTGTGAAGGAGCCGAGAGATCTTAGTCATGCACTACATTTGTGCAACCTGCTCGACAATCAGGACCATAGAAATGCGTATCTTCCTAGGCTGAGACAATTACCACCTCCATTACCACCTCGTCAGATCCAAGCCCAGCACAATTTCAGGCAATTGTATAGCAAACCATCGTACCAACAATTGCCAAATGTAGCTAAGCAAATTCAACAACCATTATACTATCGATCTTCAGATAGACCGAACTGGGGTTCTAGACCACCGACTACACGGCCAAAAGCGTTTACTCAACCGAGTCCATATATACCCTTTCCACAGCGGCCGCATGAGCCACTGCCACAGCAGCCTGTATACAGGCAAACCTTCGTGGCTCCACCACGCCCATTTGCTCCTAAACCAGAACCCAGACCAGTGCCAATGGAAATAGACCAATCTATTCGATCCAAGCACTTAAACTACATGAACAGGCTTTCAGGTAATGATGTGATAGGTAAAAGACCTCCAATACCAATAGCCACAGGGCCATCACAAAAGCTACAAAGATATTTTAACATTGAGACTGGTGCAGTAGAATAAAATTTAGAACAGACAACAGCCGCGAACGAATGTCCAATAATGTCCGAAGAAGAATACTACTTAGAACAGATAGAATTAGAAGGAGCCAACGAATTGAATGGCCAGGGCATATCAGACGAAGACCAGAGTTATGCTACAAGCCCCACTGACGCAACGGACGTTTATTTTTTAGATTAAACAGTTCCTCGCTACCATATGTTAAATGTGTAACGAGGGACGGTTCACAATTTTTAATAGAGACAGGGTCCAACCAGAACTACATTTAGCCACACTTAGTAAAGAATCCAAAACCAAATGATCAACCATTCTCCGCAAATTCGGTGGGCGGAAAAATAGAAATAACACACCACACTCTCTTAACCCTATTCGGTATTAGAGACTCAAATTGCAAGTTTTTCATATTACCCACTTTAAAGACATTTAATGGCATAATAGGAAACGACACATTGAAAAAATTAGATGCAGTGATAGACATAAAAACCGACACACTGGTAATAAGAGGAGGACGGAAAATTAAAATTTTTCAACTACAAGCACAGGCAGTCAACAGCATCAATATCAGGTCCGATCATATGACACTTGCACAAAAACAAAGCATGTCTCACTTGACAGACAAAAAACTGGCCTATACCACGCGAGTTATAGGTGAAATTAGAACCAATTCCGACTTACCCGTACATAGCAAACACTACCCCTACCCCGCTTCTTTGAGACCAGAGGTAGAAACCCAAATCCAAGAATTGCTGCATGACGGCATAATCAGACCTTCACGGTCCCCATACAACGCACCTGTTTGGGTGGTGCCAAAAAAAAGCTGACTCATCAGGTCAAAAGAAATTCAGGGTAGTCATCGATTACCGAAAATGAAACGACGTAACAATTTCGGATCACTATCCGATCCCAGAAATAGGCGAAATACTCGCTCAGTTGGGAGAAATCAAATATTTTTCAGTATTAGGTCTGAAAAGTGGTTTTCACCAAATCCCATTATCAGAAAAAGATATAGAGAAGACAGCCTTTTCTATAAATGGAGATAAATTCGAATTCACAAGGCTACCGTTTGGCCTAAAGAATTCACCTTCAATATTCCAACGCGCTTTAGACGACATTTTAAGGGACAACACAAGCAAAATATGTTACGTATACATCGATGACATAATTGTATTCAGCAAAACAAAAGCTGATCATGTCAGAGACCTCGAGAAAGTCTTCACGACTTTACAAGAGGCGAATATGAAGGTTCAAATCGATAAATGCGAGTTCTTTAAAAACGAAGTCGATTTCCTAGGCTTCACTATCTCAGCAGACGGTGTCAAAACTAATGTTGAGAAAGTAAAAGTGATACGGGATTTCCCCGAACCAAAAACGCTAAAAGATCTCCGATCATTCTTAGGGTTATCAAGCTACTATAGGAGATTTATACGCGACTATGCCAAATTAGCCAAATCGCTCACTTCTCTACTTAGAGGAGAAACAGGGCGGCTCTCTAAAAACATGTCTAACAAAATCAATATTAGGTTAGATTTAGAGGCAATAGACGCATTTAATAAAATCAAGAGAACATTAGTTTCACAGGGTGTAACACTTCGTTACCCCGACTTTCGGAAAGAATTCCACTTAACCACTTACGCTTCAAATCATGCCATTGGAGCTGTTCTCGAACAAAATGGTAGGCCAATCACGTTTATATCGCGTACACTCAATAAAACAGAGGAAAACTACGCAAAAAATGAGAAGGAAATGCTGGCTATAGTATGGGCTTTGCAGAATTTGCGTATGTACCTGTACGGTACTGCTAAAGTAGTCATATACACCGACCATCAACCACTAACTTTCGCTCTTAGCAATAAGAACCAGAATGGAAAACTTAAGAGATGGAAAAGCTATCTCGAAGAGTTTAACCATGAACTTCGATACAAACCTGGTACTTCAAACCTAGTCGCAGATGCACTATCACGAAATCCACCGATATATCATACTGAAAGTTCCTCCGCAACAATTCACAGTGATGAAAGCTCATCACACAACCTCATTCAAGGAGTATGTGTACCGATCAATGCATTCAGAAACCAACTACACTTGTTAATCGCTGACAAAGATTCATATAAATTTGAACTACCATTCCCAAGTTACCATAAACACATTATTACTAAAACCCAATATACCCAAGAAGACTTAATAGAAATCTTAAGGGCAAGATTAGACCCCAAAATATTAAATGGAATATTCACTTCAGAACGCATATTAGGGCAAATCCAAGTAATATACCCTACACACTTTCGTAACTACAAGATTAGGTACATGAGAAAACAAGTAACGGACGTACCCCATGAAAACGAACAGATGGAGATAGCGACGAGAGAACACATACGAGCTCACAGAAACCCGTTAGAAAATAAACAACAAATCTTGAGCACGTACTTCTTCCCAGGATTAGCTAGGAGAGTAATAGCCAAGACTTGTGAAACTTGCAAGTTGGTAAAATATGATAGACATCCGCAGGAAGGCGAAATACAAGCAACCCCTATACCCACCTATCCAGGTCAGATAATCCATATAGATTTGTATAGCACACTAGGTAATGTAGTACTCACAGCCATTGATAAGTTTTCAAAATACGCACAGGTCAAAATTTTAAAGTCAAAAGCAGCCGAAGACCTGAAACACCCTCTTCGCGAAGTTATGATAGCGATCGGCATGCCACAGTCAGTTGTCATGGACAATGAGAAAGCAATGAACGCAGCTTCAATAAAATTTCTGTTGGAAGACCAACTCAGAGAAAAAGTCAACACGACACCGCCTTATCACTTCACCAGTAATGGACAGGTGGAAAGATTTCACTCAACTCTCAGAGAGATCATGAGGTGCTTTAAGAAGGAAGACGAAGGTTCAAACTTCGATAACCTTCTTTTCAAATCAGTCCAAGTTTATAACGAATCCATTCATTCTACCACTAAAAAGAAACCAATAGAGGCATTCTTTGGTACTAGAGTAACAACAGACCCACAAAAACTAGAAGCAGATAGAGAAAAGATTAACAATAAAATCACAAAAAAACAGACCATAACGCAAAAAAGAGAGCTATAAAAGATTACAGTCAAGGGGATATCATATACGTCAGGATAGACAAAAGGTTAGGATCAAAATTATCACCAAAATTCAGAAAAGAAGTTCTACTGGAAAATAGGAACACCACAGTAAAAACACAGTCAGGAAGAATTATTCACAAAAATAATATAAAAAACTGATATCTGTCCACAGATTTTTCTTGCCACTGTGCCATGGGTTAGCCACAATCCTAGACTACTCTAATTCACAACTAATACCAATTAAAACCGGCGTAGCGGCAATACAAAATGGAGTTTTTGGAGTCATCCATGTCTTCAACGTAGAAGAATACGAAAACGCAACATGGAAACTAGAAGAGGCACTGAGAAATGTGAGTCGCTCACATCAGCTCCATTTCTTGAGTATGAGCTCCAAAAAATTAAAAATGATTTGCGTCGTCTAAGACCAACAAAAAGAGCGACCAGATCAATCGATATATTAGGGACTGCTTGGAAATGGTTGGCCGGCTCGCCGAACAAAAATGATCATGAGGTTATAACCTTAAAGATCAATGAACAATTAGAAAATAATAATAGACAGGTTATAATTAATAAAGAACTAAATACAAGAATAAACGAAATTAGCATAAGAACTAATAATGTAATAAAAACAACAATAGAACAAACAGAGTTTAAAGAACAGATTATATCCATTTTAAAATATAAGTTACAAATTTTCAAAGACGAATTGTCGAACTTAATACACGCTATCGATTGGGCTAAAACAATTACAATAAATTCAATAATTTTGTCCGAAACAGAAGTAAACAGAATAGAACAAATACTAGAAAAAGAAAAAACAATGTTCATTAATGTAGAAGAATTATTAGAGTTTGCAAAAATAAAAATAGCCACTAACGGAAAAGAAATATTGTATATCATAAACATTCCAATAATTGGAAAAGAACTATGTACGGCAATGTTAATAAAGCCAATAAAAAGAAAAAAAAAAATAAATGTAATTAAATTCGAAAATATTTTAAAATGCAATAACATTTTGTACGCCCAGATAAATAAATGTGAAGCCCACAACGATAGAACTATTTGTAACAGCGAAAATATAATAAACTTAAGTAACGACACTTGTATAACACCGCTATTAAACAATTTAAAGCCATACTGTAGTACGGTAAATAGCCAACAAGTCCGAGACCACGAAGAAATAGTGACTGGAACGATCCTGCTGAACGATTACGATTTGTTGGCTGCCCTCCCCTGCTGCGATTGTTTTATTGACATGATGTTTTATGTGCTGCTGCTGGTGGTAGTTTGTTGAGTTGGCGTGTGCTGACTGCACCTGTCGATTTCCTATGAATATTGTGTTATTATTATTATCAATTAATTATATATATTTTTGCGAGTTAACAAGTGTACATTAAATTGCTATTTTAAGATCTTACAATTACACTGAAATTTTTATTTTTATAGAACATAATTAGTTTATGTTTCATGAATTTTAATTGAAAACCGCTTATTACACTCGTATGTGCATATATGCACTTAGTATGTTTTAATCCCAATAAAAAATGCAGAAATTTAGATATAATTTACTAATAATATACTAATTAATTGATAATAATAATAACACAATATTCATACAAGATTGACAGGTACAGTCGGCACGCGACAGCAAAAGTAAAACAAGCAAGAAATCATTAGTCCAGTTTGCTCGCCTACCAATTTTACTCAATATCAGAACAAATAAGAGCGACCATCGAAATATTATATTTTTCAAAAATATACTGGAAAATATACTAAAAAATATACCAAAGAATACAGAAATTAACTTTCTTCAAATTGATTAGCTTGGTAGCATTTTATTATGTTTATTGAACATCATTATTATGTCACTGAGTGACACATAAGCTGATCAGGTGCAGCTGCATCTGATTTCGCCCTATAAAAGTAATACTTTTATAATTTCTCTGTCTTTTGTCCGATTGTAACCAAATTTTTAGAGAAAATTAAGATAACGATTAGTATTGTGCGTGTCAAATCTGAAATTGCTCTAGCTTTAAAATGACGCTTGCAATTCGGTGTTAAACGCACATTAAGTTTGATAGATTTTGATTAGATATAGATTTTGGGCACGCCCCCTTCCGCCCCCGAAAAACAGACAGAAGGAAGCATCTCCGACCCCATAAAGTATATATATTCTTGATCAGCGTCAACAGCCGAGACGATATAGCCATGTCCGTCTGTCCGTCCGTATGAACACCTAGATCTCAGAGACTATAAGAGATAGAGCAACAAATTTTTCGCGACAGTATGTCTTATTGTTGCACGCAGATCAAGTTTGTTTTTGATTTTGGCCACGCCCCCTCCCGCCCCCGTAAATCGAATAATACCAAATTGCAAGCGTCGTTTTAAACCTAATACGTTCAATTTTGGTACGCACAATACTAATCACCATCTTAATGAATGCGAATTTGGTTACAATCGGATAAAAAACACAAAAGTTATTAAGAGATTACATTTATAAGGCGTTACCACGTGCAGCTGCACCTAGTTAGTTGCTATGACACTCCGCGACATAATAATGGTGTTCAATAAACCAACTAAAGTGCCACCAAGCTAATAATTTCGAACAAAGAAAATTTTGGTATATTATTTTGGTATAATTGAAATTGCTCTAGCTTTAAAATGACATATATGTATATGTATATATTTTTTTAAAGCATTTTTTCAGTATATTTTTAAAAAATATAATATTTTGATGGTAAAATTGGGCGGCGGGTATCTCACAGTCGAGCAAGCTCGACTGTAGCTTTCTTACTTGTTTTCTCTTTCTAATTGAATTCGCAAGCTGTTGTTCTCTTCCGATTTATTATTATTGTTAGATGACATGATAAATTTTGTATTAACATTTAAACACTGCTCCAGCACATAATTAGTTTATGTTTCATAAATCTTAAATAAAAATTTAAATGTTATTGTTAATCGAAAAACTTTTATTTTATGTGCATATACAATGTACATAGTATGTTTTAATCCCAATATGAAATGTTGAAATTTAAATATAATATATCTATACTAATTAATTGATAATAAGAACACAATATATAAGATCGACAGGTGCAGTCGGCACACTCCAGCGAAAGTAAACAAACAATTCAGCAAAACCACCACCAGCAGCAGAACACAAGAAGTCATGTCAACAAAAAAAGTAGCATCGAATACACAAAATTTGCCTATAGCTCAACACAATTGCATTTTGTGCATTCACGAACATATTGAAGGACGAAGCAGCAGTACAAGACTGACTGCAACGGGTTGACGTTTGAAAGCAATGCATAAAAATATAAATGTAAATAAAAATTAAAATACTCCTTTTATGTGTGCCTATATTAAAAACATAAACATAATAACATAATAAAAAGTCGATCAACAGGTGCATGCAATCAAAAGTAAAAAGTAAGCAAATCAAAAATAGCAACATCAACGCAAAGACGACAAAATTAATTGAAACAAACGAGCGGAACAGAAGAGAACAACAACAAGATCACAGGCAGAAGCCAACAATTCAATTCGTGATGCAGGCACCACACCGCTGATGACCTAGACTAGAATTCCTTAGTTATTAGTGATAGAGCAATATACATATGCAAATGAAAAAGAGTATTCACTTTTCCTTATCCAAGCAAAACACTTCTGAAATGAAACTCAGTTTGAAATCTGAAAAATTAAAATTGAAGCAATCGGACAAGCAGCAACTGCATACACATTATGTTTCTTCATATGTATGTGCGCTAAACACACATACACCATATCAAAACAGCGTCATTCTACGACTGAATTGATGCTCGAGTTCTCTCTGTTCACTTTTTCAAGTTTCGTACGAAGAGAGAGAGAGAGAGAGCCGCACGTGCAAGAGCGCTGCGTCTCTGTCTCAGGGATTTTCAAAATTCAAAAAACGACGGCTAGCTCGAGTTCTCGAGAGAGAGCCGAACGCGAGAGAGGCCTGCGCCTCTGCCACGGGGGTTATGCCAACCCAAATGCGACAGACCGTATTGTTTTTGGATATGCGGACTCTATTATGTTCATTGCTTAGTGCTTTAATGGTCTTCATTTATTTTTTTATTTTTTTATATTGGCCTCACTTATTGGCCTTATTTTATGTTGTTTTAATTTGTATATTGGATTCACTTAATTTCTTATATTGGTTCACTTAGTTTGTATATGTTGGATTCACTTAAATTTTATGCTAGGTTCACTTAGTTTATGTTGTTTTAATTTGTATTTCTTATGTTGGTTCACGTAGTTTGTATATGTTGGATTCACTTAATTTTTATATTAGGTTCACTTAGTCCATGTTATTTTAATTTGTATTTCTTATGTTGGTTCACTTAGTTTGTATATGTTGGATTCACTTAATTTTTATGTTAGGTTCACTTAGTCGATGTTGAGGTGCGGCTGGTGGGTTGAATCGCTATCTGATGAAATTGTATTTAATAACGATTTTCCCAAAGTCGATTTTAGCTAGCTCTTCTCGTACGGCTTTCTCTGTTGCTTTGAAGTTTGTCCCGTTGTCGGAGAATATTTCTCTCGTAGTTCTTCGCATTGTCATAAGCTGTGGGCAATCTCCATGTCAAATGCACATAAAGTCAGATAAGTAAAAAGTGCAATACATCTCTTATCCTTGCGTCTATAGAGATTGATCAATATTGGGCAGATATAGTCCGTACCCGTATATATGAAAGGCTTTTCAAAAGGACCCAATCTGGCGTTAGGTATAGGAGCTATTGGTGGTGTCTCTAGCTCCGCATTGTTGTCACTTTTTCCAAACCTATTTATATAAAACTCGTGGGCGTAGGATGTAGAAGGTGCCTTTTATATCGTTTATGAAGGTTTTGTGTGCGAGATGATGGTACTGCTCGTAATACTTTTTATCACCAAAAATGTTGTATAGGTATCACATGGAAGTACTATTGCATCATAAATAAAGTCTATTCCATTCTTTCTTCCTTGCGCTCTTATAACGTTTTTGCCGTCGAAGTATACATTCAATCCAATCAAACTGCTCTTTCGATTAAGGGGTACTTGGAAGTTAACGATTTTATTTCTCCGGCGAATATGAGCGCTTGTGCCTCCCTATACAACAGAGTTCGTGCTATATTTATGTACACTTTTGTAATAGTAGACGGCATAGCGTGTCCAGCACTCCTTTCTTGTAGTCACTCAATATAGGTTACAAATGTTGCAACGGCTCAATACAGGTGGAAAAATATTCCAGGTTAAGTCTGATCTCGGGTAAACTTTGGATAACAGGCACATGTTTACGAATTTCCGACGAGTCAATTATCTCGTGGTTATCAGGTGCGACTGACCAATCGCTGCTTTGAATCTTTAGAAAGTCAGATCCACCTATCCATTGTGGCAGCTGTGGTTTCTTGTTTACTTTTGTAGCTCAATCACCGACCTTGATTGATTAACCAATAAAGCTTCTTTAAATAACTCCAGGATATCTGAAATGATGCAAATCTTTCAGCCGACTTGCCTTGGTAATACAGCTTTACTGGTACTATTCGAAAAATTGAGTTTTACCTTATTCAATGACCGCTTACAAAACTATCTCCGGTCTGTGGAGCATTGGGCCTAATCTTCTAATGTAGTAACGGATAGTGCTTCTTGGTACAACCGTCTATGCCGCAGTCCTTTTTAGAGTGACATCCCTTGCGATGGTCTTTCGAACACTTAAAACAGGCCTTTCCCGATTTTGCTATCTCGCATCTCTGATCCACGGTGCTTGCTTTAAACTTTTCGCATTGCGCTGGCCAGTGTCCAGCGATACTACATGTTACACATTTTTCTTGAGATTGCTGACTCTTAGCTTTATTTTCGATGAGTGCGCTTTGTTGTTTGGTGACTTGCTGTTGTGGTTCGCAAGTATGGGTATTAACCGAGTTTACCTAATATGATGGCAATACCACTGTCGATACCTTCTCTATCATATTATACAGCCAGTCATAAATGCTCTTACTGGTGGCACCAAGGAGTCGTGGGGATGCATGGCCCAGTTGAGCTAATGTTGATTTGACAGCTTGTCCACCAGCTCTTTAACCAACATCGGGTTATTGAGATGAGCATCGAGTTTGCAAGTATTCATCGTGGCGGAGATTTTGCGTACAAAGTTATAATACCCTTCTACCCTTTGGGTAGGCGGGCATAAAAACAGATGTATGTATATTCTATTGTACAATACTACTAAGCAATGAATATTATAGATACCGCATACATTCGACATGATATATCCCTAGTTTTTGGGTTTTTTAGAGTATCAAAGAACTAACAAATAATAGATAGACTGTTTTTTTGATGAGAGCTTTTTCCCGAAGGCGCTTTTCTGCGTTTAAAGACGATCGAATAGGTGAAATATCCATATGCAAGCAACGTTAAAAAGAACAACAGCTAATCCGAAGCGCTAAGAAAAAGACACAACAAGTAAGAAAGCTACAGTCGAGTTTGCTCGACTGTGAGATACCCGCCACCCAATTTTACCATCAAAATATTATATTTATATAATAGTATAAAAATATAATAAAAATACCAAAATAATATATCAAAATTTTCTTTGTTCGAAGTTATTAGCTTGGCGGCACTTTAGTTGGTTTATTGAACACCATTATTATGTCGCGGAGTGTCATAGCAACTAGCTAGGCAGCACTAGCAGTTGCACGTGGTAACGCCTTATAAAAGTCATATCTTAATAACTTCTGTGTTTTTTATCCGATTGTAACCAAATTCGCAGAGATCATTAAGATGGTGATTAGTATTGTGCGTACCAAAATTGAACGTTCTAGGTTTAAAACGACGCTTGCAATTCGGATTTATTCGATTTACGGGGGCGGGAGGGGGCGTGGCCAAAATCAAAAACAAACTTGATCTGCGTGCAACAATAAGACATACTGTCGCGAAAAATTTGTTGCTCTATCTCTTATAGTCTATAGTCATCATCTGTGTGCGAGATGATGGTACTGCTCGTAATACTTTTTATCACCAAAAATGTTGTATAGGTATCACATGGAAGTACTATTGCATCATAAATAAAGTCTATTCCATTCTTTCTTCCTTGCGCTCTTATAACGTTTTTGCCGTCGAAGTATACATTCAATCCAATCAAACTGCTCTTTCGATTAAGGGGTACTTGGAAGTTAACGATTTTATTTCTCCGGCGAATATGAGCGCTTGTGCCTCCCTATACAACAGAGTTCGTGCTATATTTATGTACACTTTTGTAATAGTAGACGGCATAGCGTGTCCAGCACTCCTTTCTTGTAGTCACTCAATATAGGTTACAAATGTTGCAACGGCTCAATACAGGTGGAAAAATATTCCAGGTTAAGTCTGATCTCGGGTAAACTTTGGATAACAGGCACATGTTTACGAATTTCCGACGAGTCAATTATCTCGTGGTTATCAGGTGCGACTGACCAATCGCTGCTTTGAATCTTTAGAAAGTCAGATCCACCTATCCATTGTGGCAGCTGTGGTTTCTTGTTTACTTTTGTAGCTCAATCACCGACCTTGATTTTTGTTGGAACCCAACGCCATTGTTCCGCGTTAGAGAGTTACATGATCTCTCCGAATCTGTGCATCACGAACTATTAAAAGTTCCGTGGATCCATGACTAACCAGTGATGGACGGTTTTGGACTATCGATATGAAGCCTTCATACGCCGATGATCTTCGCGCCAGTCGTAGGACCATTACGGCCGCCTGAAGTTTAATTCGTGGGATTGATAAAGGCTTCAGTGGTGTTACCTTGCTTTTTGCCACCACCAACGTCACGTCGACGTCGTCATCTTTTCTTACTCATAGGTAGCTCACAGCCGAGAATGCTTGTTCGCTTGCGTCAACAAATGTATGTAACTCTTCACTATCTACTCCCCATAGCCATTGTGAGTACCATCTTGGGATTTGTATAGTAGCTACTTGGGGAAGCAACTGCTTCCATTGGCGACAGTCTTCCAGCAGTGTATCTTTAAGCATTTGATCCCAGCCTGCACGCCACACTCGCTGCAGTAGGATCTTTAGGCCGAATGTATGGATTGCCAGCAGGCCCAAGAGGTCAAAAATAGACATCAAGACTTGGAGAATCTCTCTTTTGGTTGAAACTGCAGTCTCATCTAGTACGTCTCGGCGAAGTCTCGAGATTCTGCAAATGAACATGAACATATCGGAAGATGGCTCCCAATACATATCTAGTACCTTCTCGGTTGAGCCGAACTAAAATGGTTCATGATCGTTTGTTCCTCCATTAAGATGTGTAACAACTTCATAAACCCGCCTTTTGCGTGAACCTCTCGAACTTGTCTAGTTACTTTAATGACTTCTCAGTCACTGCTCATACTGTCGATGAAGTCGTCCACGTAGTCCGCTTGAGTAATGGCTTCATAAGCTCGTGGATACTTTCGTCAATGAAGTTCAGCATTTTTGTCCCGTACATAGTGTTCAATAAACGGAGCGCATCAGATTCCAAAAGTCATGGCTCGTATTACATATACATTCGACTTATTACTGTGTATACCGCAAAAAGCGCTGAGCATGTATATCCTGGCTTCGGATATTGATTCGATGGAACATTTCTGCTACATCCCCTCAGACAGCGACTGTTCCTACTCTAAAGGCAAGCAAATATGCTTACGAGAGAATTCAGGAAATCCGGGGTGCTGCTAAATTGTCGTTATGGGATGTCCCGTGAGAGCTTCCTGCAGCGTCCCAATACAAGCCGTGAAAGTTGGGATGCATAATCTTTTGACAGGAGATTTTGAATTTGTTAATTGATTTTTGTATACAGTTCTGGTTCATTTTTAATTTTTAATTTTTGGGCAGTCCAGTCGAAGTAAAGCATTTGTGTAGCTTTCCGGTAGTGCCTTTAGTTCGTTGCGCTTTTTCTGGAAAGTCTGATCCAGGATTTCAACTGCTCGATTATCGTCGCTTGAACAAAGATTTCAGGGAGTGATGGCATCGAGATTAAAGTTTTCCTTTACGTTATCATGAAGCTCTTTCCAGTTAGAATCACAGTAGTGCATAAATATAGAGCACTTTGAAGTTAATAAGCCTTAAGTACTCCAACCCAGTAGGCATTTAAAAGCTAGGTATGTTGCATTTGCCTTCGCGGATCTGGCGAGGTACAGCAACCTTCCAGTTGTAGCATAGGCTGTTGGTTGCAGTAGGACTGCACATGGTACATCTCTGAGATATCTAAACTTACTGCGCAAATATTCTACTGAACGTTGTTTAACCAATAAAGCTTCTTTAAATAACTCCAGGATATCTGAAATGATGCAAATCTTTCAGCCGACTTGCCTTGGTAATACAGCTTTACTGGTACTATTCGAAAAATTGAGTTTTACCTTATTCAATGACCGCTTACAAAACTATCTCCGGTCTGTGGAGCATTGGGCCTAATCTTCTAATGTAGTAACGGATAGTGCTTCTTGGTACAACCGTCTATGCCGCAGTCCTTTTTAGAGTGACATCCCTTGCGATGGTCTTTCGAACACTTAAAACAGGCCTTTCCCGATTTTGCTATCTCGCATCTCTGATCCACGGTGCTTGCTTTAAACTTTTCGCATTGCGCTGGCCAGTGTCCAGCGATACTACATGTTACACATTTTTCTTGAGATTGCTGACTCTTAGCTTTATTTTCGATGAGTGCGCTTTGTTGTTTGGTGACTTGCTGTTGTGGTTCGCAAGTATGGGTATTAACCGAGTTTACCTAATATGATGGCAATACCACTGTCGATACCTTCTCTATCATATTATACAGCCAGTCATAAATGCTCTTACTGGTGGCACCAAGGAGTCGTGGGGATGCATGGCCCAGTTGAGCTAATGTTGATTTGACAGCTTGTCCACCAGCTCTTTAACCAACATCGGGTTATTGAGATGAGCATCGAGTTTGCAAGTATTCATCGTGGCGGAGATTTTGCGTACAAAGTTATAATACCCTTCTACCCTTTGGGTAGGCGGGCATAAAAACAGATGTATGTATATTCTATTGTACAATACTACTAAGCAATGAATATTATAGATACCGCATACATTCGAAATGATATATCCCTAGTTTTTGGGTTTTTTAGAGTATCAAAGAACTAACAAATAATAGATAGACTGTTTTTTTGATGAGAGCTTTTTCCCGAAGGCGCTTTTCTGCGTTTAAAGACGATCGAATAGGTGAAATATCCATATGCAAGCAACGTGAAAAAGAACAACAGCTAATCCGAAGCGCTAAGAAAAAGACACAACAAGTAAGAAAGCTACAGTCGAGTTTGCTCGACTGTGAGATACCCGCCACCCAATTTTACCATCAAAATATTATATTTATATAATAGTATAAAAATATACTAAAAATACCAAAATAATATATCAAAATTTTCTTTGTTCGAAGTTATTAGCTTGGCGGCACTTTAGTTGGTTTATTGAACACCATTATTATGTCGCGGAGTGTCATAGCAACTAGCTAGGCAGCACTAGCAGTTTCACGTGGTAACGCCTTATAAAAGTCATATCTTAATAACTTCTGTGTTTTTTATCCGATTGTAACCAAATTCGCAGAGATCATTAAGATGGTGATTAGTATTGTGCGTACCAAAATTGAACGTTCTAGGTTTAAAACGACGCTTGCAATTCGGATTTATTCGATTTACGGGGGCGGGAGGGGGCGTGGCCAAAATCAAAAACAAACTTGATCTGCGTGCAACAATAAGACATACTGTCGCGAAAAATTTGTTGCTCTATCTCTTATAGTCTCTGAGATCTAGGTGTTCATACGGACAGACGGACAGACGGACATGGCTATATCGTCTCGGCTGTTGACGCTGATCAAGAATATATATACTTTATGGGATCGGAGATGCTTCCTTCTGCCTGTTACATACATTTTCGGTCGGCACAAAGCCATAATACCCTTCTACCCTTTGGGTAGGCGGGTATAATAACAATCGAACGAAACAAAAGAATGTTCCAGATTTAAAATGGCTATGAATTCTGTTTTTATTATACACTTTGTGGAGTTCTAAAATGCTTCTGCCTGTAACATACACTTTTGGTTGGCACAAAGTAAGAAATTTGTTGCAGCCTGTTGAATACTCTGAGCATTTTTCTTTTCATGATATCTTGAAATGTTAATTTTCAGAACACTTGCTAAATCACAATAAAATTTGCTGAAATTTAAATATAATCTGTCCGTAGTAATTGTTTTAAACTAATATAAATGTGAGTAACACTTAAACAGGTTTAATCGGCACAAGTAATCATCAAGTGTAATCATTACAAGGAAATAAAAGAACACATCACAAACGCACAAACAGCTGCCTAATTGTCAACGTCAACAAAACAATAGCACCAGCTGGACGATGGCGAAGAGAACAAATGGAGGATCATCCAAGAATATCAATAAAAGAATATGTATACACGAAAGCGAAGTACAGAAGAGAACAACTTGAGTGATATCTACCAGCTGTATACTCTTGCTTACAATTTCAAAGTTTTAAATGCCAGAGCAATATATCGCAACAAGGAAGAGTGTAAACTGTTCAACAATCAAATTGAGACATTGTGCAAACTAAAATATAAAAAGCTGGGCAATTCTCGCAAATTGCCGGCAGCTGCTCACAGGCAATCAATCAATATACATACATATATGAACACACTTGCGCTTTGACTAACATCAAATGTGATTAGGCTCGAATGCGGCTTTGTCGCAACCAAAACCGGTTTTATCCAATTATCTGTCAGGAGACAGAAACCTCCTACGACTCAACATGTTTGGTGGAAAGCAACGCAGAAAAGCGCGCGCGGGAAAACCTCTCATCAAAAGAAGTCTAGATTTGATAAAGTACGGATAACCAAATAGTGTTGCAAAAACATCGATAGTGAGCAGTATTTAGCAATCGATCACGGCGACCATCGATATTATTGATAGTCCTATCGAAAATTATGTATTTGATAATAATGTATTTAATAATTTATGAAAACCACTATTCAGTTTTATTTACTTATTCATTTTCGCTTAAAATATAAAATCATATATATTTTTTTTTTTAAATACTTCATTTAACAACATTTCTTAATTTGATCAGCGCACTATTACTACTTACCATACAATACGTAGACTGGTCTTTTCATGAGGACTTTTTGGTGGGCAGCATCGAAGTAAAAGTACTGCGATGCTGCCCACGAACATCTTGGGTCGTAAGACGTTGCTGCCCACAGACAAATAACTTCATAAAAACGGTTTTGGTTGCGTGTTTTGATTGTGTGTGAAGAGTTGCCGGCAATTTGCGAACATTGCACAGCTTTTCATATTTTCGGTTTTTATACCCGCCTACCCAAAGGGTAGAAGGGTATTATGGCTTTGTGCCGACCGAAAATGTATGTAACAGGCAGAAGGAAGCATCTCCGACCCCATAAAGTATATATATTCTTGATCAGCGTCAACAGCCGAGACGATATAGCCATGTCCGTCTGTCCGTCTGTCCGTCCGTATGAACACCTAGATCTCAGAGACTATAAGAGATAGAGCAACAAATTTTTCACGACAGTATGTCTTATTGTTGCACGCAGATCAAGTTTGTTTTTGATTTTGGCCACGCCCCCTCCCGCCCCCGTAAATCGAATAAATCCGAATTGCAAGCGTCGTTTTAAACCTAGAACGTTCAATTTTGGTACGCACAATACTAATCACCATCTTAATGATCTCTGCGAATTTGGTTACAATCGGATAAAAAACACAGAAGTTATTAAGATATGACTTTTATAAGGCGTTACCACGTGCAACTGCTAGTGCTGCCTAGCTAGTTGCTATGACACTCCGCGACATAATAATGGTGTTCAATAAACCAACTAAAGTGCCGCCAAGCTAATAACTTCGAACAAAGAAAATTTTGATATATTATTTTGGTATTTTTAGTATATTTTTATACTATTATATAAATATAATATTTTGATGGTAAAATTGGGTGGCGGGTATCTCACAGTCGAGCAAACTCGACTGTAGCTTTCTTACTTGTTTGACTTCACAATGTGTCAATGTTTCTTATTGACTCCTCAAGTTGTTCTATTCTCTCCTTAGGTTTCATGTATACATATGCATTTGTTGTTATTGTTAGATGACCTTCCCCTTGTTGTTTTCTTTGCCTTCGATCGACTGCTGCTTTTGTTTTGGTTGACGTTGACGTTTTGGGATGCTGGCGGTACGTTTGTTGATTTGGTTTTTTATTTCCTTGTGCTGCGCCGATTACACCTGTTTCAGTGTTACGCACATTGATAATATTTTAAATCAATTGCTAAGGACATATTATATTTAAATTTCAGCAAATCTTATTACGATTTAGAAAGTGTTCTGAAAATTACTATAATTAATCGCGCGATTTTTTTTTTTCAAAAATTTTTCGCCAGCGGCGCTAATTTCTTTCTTCCCTTCTCCCCATTTTTCTCCATATCGGGTGAATTATTTTCTCACCACCTCACACGTGGCACTTCTTCTTCATGTTGTATGAATGCAATATTTGATTTGCATAAAATCGACTTTGGCCACTGTAGAAAAAAAAGGAGAGCGGGAGGGAACAATGAGCGATCGATACATACAAATGAGAGTGAATTGCCAACAACAAAATACATGGTATTTTCGAAAACTTTAAATTAATTTAAAAAAAAAACTATTCATTTCCGCAAAAAAAACTCTTCGTTAAAATTCTGGATAAATCTAGCTCTTTCCAGGAAAAATAAAATTAAAAAAATTTATTCACACGAGCGGCTATTTAACAATTACCCATATTAAATTTAACTTTCAGCATATTTTATTCCGAGTTATTATACATATATGAATATATGTGCATATATAAACTCGGAATAAAATATGCTGAAATTTAAATATAATATGTCTATACTTATTAATTGATAATAATAACACAATATTCAAACAAGATCGACAGGTGCAGTCGGCACACGCCAGCAAGAGTAAACAAGTAAGAAAGCTACAGTCGAGTTTGCTCGACTGTGAGATACCCGCCACCCAATTTTACCATCAAAATATTATATTTATATAATAGTATAAAAATATACTAAAAAAAAATATACTAAAAATACCAAAATAATATATCAAAATTTTCTTTGTTCGAAGTTATTAGCTTGGCGGCACTTTAGTTGGTTTATTGAACACCATTATTATGTCGCGGAGTGTCATAGCAACTAGCTAGGCAGCACTAGCAGTTGCACGTGGTAACGCCTTATAAAAGTAATATCTTAATAACTTCTGTGTTTTTTATCCGATTGTAACCAAATTCGCAGAGATCATTAAGATGGTGATTAGTATTGTGCGTACCAAAATTGAATAGGTTTAAAACGACGCTTGCTATTCGGTTTTATTCGATTTACGGGGGCGGGAGGGGGCGTGGCCAAAATCAAAAACAAACTTAATCTGCGTGCAACAATAAGACATACTGTCGCGAAAAATTTGTTGCTCTATCTCTTATAGTCTCTGAGATCTAGGTGTTCATACGGACGGACAGACGGACAGACGGACATGGCTATATCGTCTCGGCTGTTGACGCTGATCAAGAATATATATACTTTATGGGGTCGGAGATGCTTCCTTCTGCCTGTTACATACGTTTTCGGTCGGAACAAAGCCAGAATACCCGTCTACCCTTTGGGTAGGCGGGTATAACAACAACTGGTGCTAGCTGCAAATCGAATACACAAAATTTGCGTATAGCTCAACACAATTGAATTTCGCATAAACATTTGTGTATTCACAAACATATTCAAGAACGCAACTGCAGTACAAAACGCTTATACATATGTTCACACATACATACTAGGGCTTCGACTAACATCAAACGTGTGCACGTTCGAATGCGGCGTACGCCGCCGCAACCAAAACCGGTTTTATGCAGTTATTTGTCGGTGGACAGCAACGTCCTACGACCCAACATGTTCGTGGGCATCATCGCAATAAAATAGTGTCGCCGAATAGGCTCTCATGAAAAGCCCAGTCTATCTCTTATATGGTTAGTGGCACGTATTTTTCCTTTTGCAAAAAATGTTATATCGATTGTTTATGTTACTTATCGTGAATTTAATCGATGTTTCAAAAAGTACTAACAAATACCAACACGAAGGACGCTATTTGAGCTGCGATCGATAAGCTGATCTTGAGCAAGTGCACAGTTAATCGGTGTCACTTATTCTCGTTAAAATGGAAAAACTGCAAATTCAAGACGTGCAAATTAAGTGTCTGACTTTTTTGAGCCCAGAGAAAAAAGAAAAGGTAAGGGCAAGCTATGCTCCAGGATAGTACTGATTCGGCTCCGGAGACTGATGAGTCCCCGAATAAAATACCTTCTTCGCCAATTCATGTTTTCTGAATTTTTCGATAGCCAACAAAACAAAAGAGTAAAGATTCAGAAAACAGAGGCGGAAGAAGCCTTGACGAGTGAAGATGTTTTGTTTTATTTTTTTTTTTTTTGGAGAAAGGGTAACAACATGAAGGGCCTTCAGTTAGTCGTTAGAAAAATATTTGGTCTATCAGCAACTTCAGCTACTACTGAGCGAGTATTTTTCACATCTGGCCAAATCCTTAATGACTAGATTGTCAAGTTCTAATCTTGACAAATTTTTAATTTTTTTATAAAAATATGTAATTTTTTAATTTAAAGTTGTGACGACGCAAGGTCGCACAATTAAAATAAGTATTAAGACTTAACGGCACGGAGCCCAGTATTACAATATTATTATTATTATTACTCAATTTACTAAGACTTAACGGCACGGAGCCCAATATTATTATTATTATTACTCAAGTTACTAATATTAAATATAGAATAAGAAATTCCAACAGTTTATATTAATGTTAGCATAAGGGAGCGTCATAGGGCGCAAATCAGCGCACTGTTAGCGACGCACGAAAGAGCAAGGGTTTGAACAGCTGTGATAACGGCGACGCTACGTTAACAGCAGCGTTAACAGCGTCGCTACAGCAACAGCAACGCTGCGTTAACAGCCAACAAGCGATCGACAGCGCGGCCGCCGACTATAAAAGCAGCGTGCCTGCCATAGAAACGGCACTTAGTGTTCGGCTCCGGCCTAGTCAGCAGCAGCTGCAGGAACAGCTCGGGTAAGTCTTCAAGTCTCTAACTAACTAACTAACTAGCTGGTCAACTTGGGCTCGGTTTGCGAATCAGTCCAAGCGCTAGCATCTGAGGCCGGTTTACGAACCGCCTTGGAAGCAAGCGACGCCACTAGGGAGTGGGAGATTGGTTTTCGAATCATCTCACGGGCACCACTTTTCTGGAACCGGACTGGGAACTGGTTTACGAATCGTCCCCACGTGCCTTAGGACTAATCAACGTAGCTTGGCACCGGACCTAGTTTTCGAATCGTCCCCAAGCTTGCCCTTTAGGTCGGTTTACGAATCGCTACAGGAGCAAGCGACGCCACTAGGGAGTGGGAGGCAGGTTTCCGAACCGTCTCACGGGCACCACTCTACTGGAGATAAACCGGGAACCGACTTATGAAACGGTCCCGCGTAAAGTAAAACCCCTCCTACTAACACCCTTTGACCAGACCAGACGCAGTGCATCCAGGACCGACCCAGACAGACCACACCCACATATCACCGGAAAACCCACCTCACCGGCTTCCCCGACACGGAACGGTTCAGGCCGCATACCGGATCATCCGTTGGACATCTCTGGCCAGGATTCGGTCACCGGCACAGCCTCGTGCAACCCTCATATCACAGGAAAACCCGCCTCACCGGCTTCCCCGACACGGGACAACTCAGGACGCATACCGGATCACCCGCTGGACACCTCTTGTCAATCCATTTACTTTACTTAACTATTATAAGTTCCTACACTAAGCAATGAACATAATACTAGAGTCCGCATATCCAAAAAATACGGTCTGTTTACGTTTTTGATTTTCATAGCCCCCGTGCCAGAGGCCGGGCAGAGGCGCAGCGCTCTCTCGCGTTCGGCTCTCTCTCGAGAACTCGAGCTAGCCGTCGTGTTTTGAATTTTGAAAGCCCCTTAGGCAGAGACGCAGCGCTCTGGCACGAAGAAGTGAACAGAGAGAACTCGAGCATCAATTCAGTCGTAGAACTACTCTGTTTTGATATGTGTGTATGTGTGTTTAGCGCACATACATATGAAGAAACATAATGTGTATGCAGTTGCTACTTGTCCGATTGCTTCAATTTTAATTTTTCAGATTTCAAACTGAGTTTCATTTCAGAAGTGTTTTGCTTGGATAGGGAAAAGTGAATACTCTTTTTCATTTGCATATGTATATTGCTCTATCACTAATAACTAAGGAATTCTAGTCTAGGTCATCAACGGTGTGGTGCCTGCATCACGAATTGAATTGTTGGCTTCTGCCTGTGATCTTGTTGTTGTTTTCTTCTGTTCCGCTCGTTTGTTTCAATTGTTTTTGTTGTCTTTGCGTTGATGTTGCTGTTTTTGATTTGCTTACATTTTACTTTTGATTGCATGCAGAGACTGCACCTGTTGATCGACTTTTTATTATGTTATTATGTTTAAATAATTAGTATAGACCTATTATATTTAAATTTCAGCATTTTTTATTACAAGTTAATATAGGCATATGTAAAAGGAGTATTTTGATTTTTAATTAAATTTTTATTTTTATTTATGTATTTTCAGCAGTGTTTAAAATTTAGCAAATTGATACTATCTCACATTGTATGTGTGTACATGTATATGTATATATGAATTTGCTTAAACTATAATTAATTAAACATAATTATTATTTAAACATAATAACATAATAAAAAGTCGATCAACAGGTGCAGTCTCTGCATGCAATCAAAAGTAAAATGTAAGCAAATCAAAAATAGCAACATCAACGCAAATACTACAAAAACAATTGAAACAAACGAGCGGAACAGAAGAGAACAACAACAAGATCACAGGCAGAAGCCAACAATTCAATTCGTGATGCAGGCACCACACCGCTGATGACCTAGACTAGAATTCCTTAGTTATTAGTGATAGAGCAATATACATATGCAAATGAAAAAGAGTATTCACTTTTTCCTATCCAAGCAAAACACTTCTGAAATGAAACTCAGTTTGAAATCTGAAAAATTAAAATTGAAGCAATCGGACAAGCAGCAACTGCATACACATTATGTTTCTTCATATGTATGTGCGCTAAATACACATACACACATATCAAAAAGGCGTAGTTCTACGACTGAATTAATGCTCGAGTTCTCTCTGTTCACTTCTTCGTGCGAGAGCGCTGCGTCTCTGCCTAAGGGGCTTTCAAAATTCAAAACACGACGGCTAGTTCGAGTTCTCGAGAGAGAGCCGAACGTGAGAGAGCGCTGCGCCTCTGCTCGGCCTCTGCCACGGGGCTATGAAAATCAAAAACGAAAACAGTCCGTATTTTTTGGATATGCGGACTCCATTATGTTCATTGCTTAGTGGTTCCGATCAATAAACCACCATAACCCCGTGCTTCTAGTCTATCTGTGAGGGTGGTAAAATATCTTTTACAGGTAAACGCACTAACGGTAAGTCCAACACAAAACAATTTCTGTAGGTCGACCTGGACACCCGCCAGCTACTCCCGGGTCGTTCCAAAAAGAGGTCATTACAAAGTTAATGTTAAGTTCTTAAATTTTAAGTTATTTTCAAAGATATATCATGAATTAATGAATAAAAATCAAAAAAAAAAATTCGACTGTGTTGGGTCGTGTTGGGAAATTTTTTGAGAGTGCGTCTTCGTGCATGCCCATCTCTAGATTCTACCTCTCCTGCGCCTAGTTATTAAAAATATTTATTGCAAACTAACAATACCTGTGCTATACGTTGCTGTGTTTAGTCACATGGTAATATCTTGGACGTTGACGTACTAACGGCAGTACGATCAAGTGGCCCAGCGACACCAAGCTCGGGCTTGTTAACGCGCGGACCAAGGTAGACACGACCACCCGCCCATCCGACCGAGGGGCAACCGCATAACGTGCGGGAACGGAGGTCGCGAACATTTAACACAGACAAAACAACCAAATTGTAATAACAAAAAGAATAAAATAATAATAATAATACTATTACTACTAATAATAATAATTAGAACTATTCTTAAATACGAGCTAATGTATCTAGGAGTAATGTTTTAATTTCTAAGGTACTGTTAGTATTATTAACAAGACTAGAAAAGTTATTATAATTTACACATAAAATACGGAAAGGATTGTGACTGGCATAGTTAGTACTACAACGGGAAAGTGAGAGGGGAAGGAAATTTCTAGTCGTTCTGACCGGAACGGCAAAGCTAATCTGACTTGTCAACTGCAATGAGTCAATTTCGCCAATGATTAGTCTATGTAGAAACACTACACCTAGCATAGTTCTACGGTCAGAAAGAGAAGGAAGGTTTAGTAATAAAAGTCTACTACGATAAGAAGGCAATCTAATTGTGGGATTCCAGCTAAGACTACGAAGAGCAAAAAGAAGAAATTGTTTCTGCACTGATTCAAGCCTATCTTGATGAACCCTATACTGGGGGAACCAGATATTAGATCCATACTCAAGAATAGGACGAACCAGTGAGATGTACAAGTGTTTAGTAATGTAGGGATCGTTAAATTCTTTTGACCAACGTTTAATAAATCCAAGGACACCCATGGCTCTATTAGAAGCAGCCAAAATATGTTTATCAAACTTTAATTTTGAATCAAGAAGGATACCTAAATCAGTTACTGACTCTATTCGCTCAAGTTGAGTATCATTAAGATGATAATTATTTAAATGGAGAATACCCCAAAAAAATGTCATAAGTTTACATTTATTGCAATTAAGATTTAATAAATTTATAGCACACCACGATTGAAAACAATCAAGGTCAGATTGCAATCTGAGGCTATTTATGGGATCATTAAAAGTCAGACAAATCTTAACATCATCTGCATACATAAGTATGCGAGAGTATGATATAACGGACGGTAGATCATTTATAAATAATGTAAACAGTAATGGGCCTAAATGACTTCCTTGGGGTACGCCGGAAGTGACTTGGACAGTCTTGGAAACAGAGCCCTTGTAAAATACTCTTTGAATTCTAAATGAAAGATATGAAGATATCCACAAAATTAAGTTCTGTGGAAATCCAAGAAGATTGAGCTTGTATAATAAGAGACTATGGTTGACAGAATCAAAAGCCTTACTGAAATCAGTGTAAATGACATCCGTTTGCATTTTTGATTGGAACCCTTCAATAACAATTGATGAGAATTCTAATAAGTTAGTGGTAGTAGACCTACATTTCACAAACCCATGCTGGTAGGGTGAAATTATAGATTTACAGCAGTGTTGCAGTTGAGAAGTTATTAGTTTCTCAAATGCTTTGGGAATAGCAGACAACTTGGAGATACCTCTATAGTTTTGAACGTTGGATTTATTTCCTTTTTTCAAGAGAGGAATAATGTAAGACTCTTTCCAAAGATTAGGGAAAGAGCACAACTCTACAGACAATTCAAATAATTTTAAAAGTGGTTTACAAAGTCCCTCTGCACAGAACCTAAGCATGCAACTAGGAACGCCGTCAGGGCCAGGAGAGAAAACTGGTTTACATGACTTAAGTTCACGTAAGAGTAAACTTTCAGACAGTAAGGGACCAAAAATGCAATTCGCTTGATTTACTTGATACGGATAAGACAGGGCTCTATAAAAAGTTGATGTGGAATAGGTCGTTTGAAAAAAATCAGCAAACAGATCGGCAATGCCACGATCATTAAAAGCTGTCTTTTTTTCATAAAATAATGTTGTTGTTGTTGTAATAACATTTAATAATTTACAATTAATTGTGGTGTTTTAATATATCAACAATTTGTGAGGCTTAATTTTCTGTTTACGAGATCTTACAGTAAACTTGTGTTCTGTTTTGAGCTGCTACAGCACATTGTTGATGCATCATTACATATTGCGCTCTTTATGCTCTTGTGCTGTGTTTTGTTGTTTGCCGTTTTGGCTACTCATTTCTCTATTTTCGTCGCGCCCGCGATTGTGATTTCGTGCTTGCTGTTTTTTCTGTAAGTAGATATCAGCGTCCTAATACCCTGTTATTAACACAAATTTTATTCTTATTTCAATTTTTGGTTTCATTTAATTTTTATTTACATTAAAAACCTGCAGAATACCCAAACGAACTTGGTGTCCCGGAACTGGTCAACAACTAGTCCGTTCCAAATAATCTAATGTCATTTACGTCTCCCACCCCTCGACACTCCTCAGCATCAATGATTGCCGATAATTACATTGTTCCCATGGATGTCATTTGTTCTGATCCCGTTTCAGTCTCGGTACCTGCAGTAGCTGTTAATGTTGCAGAAATTCAACTTGATCAACCTTCTGCTGTACCTAACGTTCTACCAGCTAGTACAGATGCTCCTATCTCGACTTCTGCTACAATTGCTAAGAACACTATAGTAGGTGTCCCACCTATGAAACAAATTTTTGTTTCTAGGGTTGCCCCTAATACGTCATCTGACGACATTAAGACCTTTATTCAGTCCAAAATTCAAGCATCATTAAAGGTGGAAAAATTTAATTTCTCATATGAACGGGAAATCGCATCTTTCAAAATAAGTGTTCCTGCCGAGCATTTTAGTAAAGTTTGTTCCAAAGACTTTTGGCCGGAATACTTAATTATTAAAGAGTATGTAAATAAAAAGAAAAATCGGTCACCGATTTTACTTCCAAATGTTACCACTAATTCCTCTAAGCCTCAAACTCCATCTGATAGCTCAAAAAACTAACTTCTTCTCTCCGTCTTGGCTATCAAAATGTAAGAGGCCTTTGTAGTAAACTCAGTAATGTTTATTTAGATAGCTTAAATTTTCCTTTTCATGTCATTGCCTTCACTGAAACTTGGTTAAGGCATGATATTCTGAATACTGAAATCTTTACTAACAAATTTTCAGTCTATAGACGTGATCGCATGCGGCGTCGTGGTGGTGGTGTACTTATCGCAGTCGATGCTGATATCTCTTTTGAGCACGTAGATTTATGTAGTGATTTAGATATCGAATTTGTAGCTGTAAAACTAATTTATTGTAGTTTTAATATCTTTATCACCTGCTCTTATATACCTCCTGCCTTAGATAACTCTCTGTATTTATCCCATTTTTCTGTAATCAATGGTATTTCTGAAATGCTTTCTGATCGTGATTTCTTAATAGTTCTTGGAGATTTTAATATTTCTGGAATTTCGTGGCTTTCGTCATGTGAGTCAAACGTATTGAATCCTTCGTCAACTCATGTCTTTGTTGATAGCCTTTTTGATATAGCTTTGTCTCAAACCAATTCTATACCAAATTGTCTAGGTAAAATGCTTGATCTTATTTTTGTTTTGGATCCCAATACCTCCACGGTGTCCAGATCAACTCCTATTTTCTCACCTGAGGATCCCTACCACCCGACTCTGGAGGTGTTGATTGACTTACCAACAAGTGTTTCGGATGCAGGTGTTTTACCGGAGAAGCGAGTTCGTTGTTTTCGGAAGACCGATTTTAAAAAACTTTCTTTGCTTCTTTCGCGTACTGACTAGTCCCAACTTTCTTCGTGTATTGACCTGGATAAGGCAATTGAAATTTTGTATTCTACATTAAACTCCCTCTTTGATGTTTGTGTTCCCTTGGGACTCCTATTGTCTAATAGGCCGTTATGATTTACTAAAGAACTAACAAAGTTAAAGAATAAAAAGTCAAAGTTTTATAAAAAATATAAGGAAACTGGCTCTCTCTTATATTTTTCTCGCTACTCTGTTTGCTCGGTTCGATTTCTCCAAGCTAAATAATCTTTGCTACAAGGATTATTTGAGAAAGTGCAGACTAACGTTTCAGCGTGACCCGAAACGCTTCTATGACTTCGTCAATTCGAAGCGTGTGGGGTTGTACCATTCAAGCGGTATCATTATATGGGATGCCACTATGATGTCAGTTGCGCAAGTTTAATACGAAAGCGCAGCTTTCAATTTCTAATGCATAACAGACGGAGAGCCAGAGCTTTGTATTTGACTCTTTCTCTTTTTTCCTCTCCAATTCGTAGCAGATAAGATTTTATCTTAGATATGCTCAAAGCTCTGCGCACGTGCAGAAAGCTCAGCGCAAACTTATGCTTGCAATAAGCGCATAGATTAATTGCAAAGAAAGCATTAAATAGATCGGATGCACATTGTATTCAGCACCGAATTAAATATAATTAATAAACCGCATGTTCCAAGAGGTTAGGATCACCTCATAGTGAAAATTATTCAAGTGATTATTAGAAGCCGTCTTACTACATATATACTGGCAATATATGAAGTTAGTTTGTGACCACAATAATTGTGTAGTGACCAAGCATTCCTAATAATACTTTTGCAGGTCTTGGTGAATTAGTTTCTACTACCCGCCAATACCCTAGTCAAGGCTACAGGGTCGGTGGCGGCCACAGACAGATAATTTTATGCCATATTTGCGGAGCCTTAAATTTAACGCAATTGGAAGGGCTATTTATATATCTGGAGTCAATTCTCAGGACCAGTGCCGGCAGCTTGTTTACCACCATTCGATCCGTGCAAGTAGCTACTGTTACCTTCATCAGAGTTATAGCTCTGCCGTCGGCATCAGCTGCCTTTAAAGAAGCTATCGCCTCCTTAATCAAAGTTGAGGTTCTGCCTCTGCTAACATCGATCAAAAAGTGCATAGCAAACTTACAATTGGTCTGAGCCATATATGAACATACATATATGTATATTTGCTATAAGTAAAGCTAAGTCGTGTGTTTAAATTGAATTTTATATATATATTATCATTTACTTATAAGAAAACTTTCTCCTATATACTAGAGTTAAGCATTCAAGTTAATCATATATATATATACGTCATATTGCGAATTTATAAATTTGATAGCCATTCATACCGTCGTCGACAGGCCCGCAGACCATCATGGGATGTGCTGTAAGTACGGCATAGCCGAATTAAAAACAACAAAAAACATTTTTGTTTGTAAAAGGTATATATATATATATATATATAATTGCTGTCACGCTGAAAACTAACTATAAAATAACAAAAATTTCTTTTTGCCATGCATTTTTGTACAATTATAGATTCAAAGTTTTATGATAATGGAGTAAATTTATAACCATAATGTTAACTACAACATAAATGTTTGATTTGGGGCACCTTTAGGTATTCATTGGTTTCTCACGATTAGGTACATATCATGGCTATCCCGACTCTGTCGTTGATTTTTCTTCTCTTGTGACACAGTAACCGTTGAGCAAACGAACCCCCCACCAGCCATGAGTTCAGCCGGCAAGAAATCAACAGAGCTGCTCAACGCGGGTCGTTACAAGCGGAAGACGTGAACACTTCCAACAACTTTATTTTTAGATAAAAAGACAGCTTTTATTGATCGTGGTATTGCCAATCTGTTTGCTGATTTTCTTCAAACGACCTATACCATATCATCTTTCTATAGAGCCCAGACTTATCCGTATCAAGTAAACCAAACGAGATGCATTTTAGGTCCCTTACTTTCTGAAAGTTTACTCTTACGTGAACTTAAATCATGTAAACCAGTTTTTTCTCCTGGCCCTGACTGAGTTTCTAGTTGCATGCTTAGGTTCTTTGCAGAGGGACTTTGTAAACCACTTTTAAAATTATTTGAATTGTCTGTAGAGTTGTATTCTTTCCCTAATCTTTGGAAAGAGTCTTATATTATTCCTCTATTAAAAAAATGAAATATGTCCAACGTTCAAAACTATAGAGGTATCTCTAAGTTGTATGCTATTTCCAAAGCATTTGAGAAACTAATAACTTCTCAACTGTAACACTGATGTAAATCTATAATTTCACCCTACCAGCATGGGTTTGTGAAATGTAGGTCTACTACCACTAATTTATTAGAATTCTCATTAATTGTCATTGAAGGGTTCCAATCAAAAATGCAAACGGATGTCATTTACACTGATTTCAGTAAGTCTTTTGATTCTGTCAACCATAGTCTCTTATTATATAAGCTCAATCTTCTTGGATTTCCACAGAACTTAATTTTGTGGATATCTTCATATTTTACATGTAGAATTCAAAGAGTAATTTACAAGGGCTCTGTGTCCAAGACTGTCCAAGTCACTTCTGGTGTACCCCAAGGAAGTCATTTAGGCCCATTGCTGTTTACATTATACATAAATGATCTACCGTCCGTTATATCATACTCTCGCATACTTATGTTTGCAGATGATGTTAAGATTTGTCTGACTTTGAATGATCCCATATATAGCCTCAGAGTGCAATCTGACCTTGATTGTTTTCAATCGTGGTGTGCTATAAATTTATTAAATCTTAATTGCAATAAATGTAAACTTATGACATTTTTTAGGGGCATTCCTCATCTAGATAATTATCATCTTAATGATACTCAACTTGAGCGAATTGAGTCAGTAATTGATTTAGGTATCCTTCTTGATTCAAAATTAATGTTTGATAAGCATATTTTGTCTGCTTCTAATAGAGCCATGGGTGTCCTTGGATTTATTTAACGTTGGTCAAAGGAACTTAACGATCCCTACATTACTAAACACTCGTACATCTCACTGGTTCGTCCTATTCTTGTATGGATCTAATATCTGGTTTCCCCAGTAGGCAAACTTAAATTAAGAAATGCTTAAAAAATAACATAATAAAAATAATAATATTAATAACAATAAAATTTGCTGAAATTTAAGTATAATATGTCCATAGCAATTGTTTTAAAATATTATCAATGTGCGTAACACTTAAACAGGTGTAATCGGCGCAAGCACAAGGAAATAAAAAACCACATAAACAAACGCACCGCCAGCAGCCCAAAACGTCAACCAAAACAACAGCCGAGCGAAGGCAAAGAAAACAACAAGGGGAAGGTCATCTAATAATAACAACAAATGCATATAATACATGAAACCTAAGGAGAGAAGAGAACAACTTGAGAAGTCAATAAGAAACATTGACACATTGTGAAGTCAAACAAGTAAGAAATCTACAGTCGAGTTTGCTCGACTGTGAGATACCCGCCACCCAATTTTACCATCAAAATATTATATTTATATAATAGTATAAAAATATACTAAAAAAAAATATACTAAATATACCAAAATAATATATCAAAATTTTCTTTGTTCGAAGTTATTAGCTTGGCGGCACTTTAGTTGGTTTATTGAACACCATTATTATGTCGCGGAGTGTCATAGCAACTAGCTAGGCAGCACTAGCAGTTGCACGTGGTAACGCCTTATAAAAGTAATATCTTAATAACTTCTGTGTTTTTTATCCGATTGTAACCAAATTCGCAGAGATCGTTAAGATGGTGATTAGTATTGTGCGTGCCAAAATTGAACGTTCTAGGTTTAAAACGACGCTTGCAATTCGGTTTTATTCGATTTACGGGGGCGGGAGGGGGCGTGGCCAAAATCAAAAACAAACTTGATCTGCGTGCAACAATAAGACATACTGTCGCGAAAAATTTGTTGCTCTATCTCTTATAGTCTCTGAGATCTAAGTGTTCATACGGACGGACAGACGGACAGACGGACATGGCTATATCGTCTCGGCTGTTGACGCTGATCAAGAATATATATACTTTATGGGGTCGGAGATGCTTCCTTCTGCCTGTTACATACATTTTCGGTCGGCACAAAGCCATAATACCCTTCTACCCTTTGGGTAGGCGGGTATAAAAACCGAAAATATGAAAAGCTGTGCAATGTTCGCAAATTGCCGGCAGCTCTTCACACACAATCAATTTGCTCATATACATATATTAACACATACATACTAGAAATTCGACTAACATCAAACGTGTGCACGGTCGTATGCGGCGTACGCCGTCGCAACCAAAACCGTTTTTATGCAGTTATTTGTTGGTGGGCAGCAACGTCTTACGACCCAACATGTTCGTGGGCAGCATCGCAGTACTTTTATTTCGATGCTGCCCACCAAAAAGTCCTCATGAAAAGACCAGTCTACGTATTGTATGGTTAGTGTACGTGCTATATGTGTTCGTGTTATTTCGTGCCGAATTTCGAAACACGAACACGCACGCCCATGGACATAATCTCAATTTTTCACACGCACACGCGTGCGTCCGTTGTGTCACGATGTGACACGAAGAAAACACGGTCCATGCCCAACTCTAGTAGAATCACAAATGTTAGTTTGACAGCAAAAAAATCACGTGCGAATGCGAATGCAAATGCGAGCGAATATATTGAATACTTCATCCACTCACGACCTTTTGATACCTTTGTTTATACGAGGTGTGTTAAAAAAATATAGTGAATTTTGTGTTTTTTCAAAAATTATTTATTTGTTCATGAATATCTATTTTTTGTTAATAATAATAATAACCCCCCTAAAATATTGTACACTTGTGCCAACGGTTTTCCCAATCTTCGAAGCACTTCAAAAAATCTTTTTTTTTTATCTTATTCAGCTCCTCTTTCGATGCCGTCTTTATCTCGTCAATCTTACCGTAACGTCGTCCTTTCATGGGCCTCTTCAGTTTAGGGAACAAGAAAAAGTCACAGGGAATACGGTGGCTGTGCCATCATTAGTGTGTTGTTTTTAGCCAAAAAGTCGCGCACAAGCAACGATGTGTTTTTTTTTGTGGTACGAATTTCGCGGCGACCCGTCTCATGCCCAAAGGTTGACATTGACATTGATAATAATCGAATGGCACGAGCCAATCGGTATGTATAGGTCCTCAGCAACTTCTCTAACGGTGATTCGACGATGGCCAATACCATTTTCTCCACTTCATTAATTTTTTCGTCTGTTGTTGAAGTGCTCGGGCGTCCGGTAAGCTCTTCGTCGTTCACATCTTCGCGGCCTTCTGAGAACATTTTTTACCACTGATAAACGTTGCTTCGGTTCAAGGTAGCTTCTCCGTATGCCACAGTCAACATTCGGAATGCATCCGCGCACTTAATTTCGTTTTTCACACAAAATTTGATACAGGTTCTTTGATCCATTTTTTTGAATAGGTAAAAATCGAAGACGATGCAAAACACGTGCAAGCAAAGCAGCTGTCAACAATTAGGTGAACATTCACAATGGCCGAGCTTGTCAGCATAAGTGACAGACATGAGTACCAACATAACGCCACAAAAAAAACGAAATTCGATTATACGTAACCCACGAAAATTAAAAATTCGGGATAATTTTTGAACACACCTCGTATAGCATAGTAGCAAATCAATACTATACCAAACTGTCTGGATGAAATTCATGATTTGATTTTGGTTTTGGATCCTAATACCTGCATGGTGTCCAGATCTAATAATATTTCCTCACCTAAGGGTCTTTACCACCCCACCCTAGAGGTGTTGATTGACCTCCCAACAAGGGTTTCGGGCTCAGGTGATTTACCGGAGAAACGAGCTCGTTGTTTACGGAAGACCGATTTTAGATACATTTGTCAACTTCTTTCGTACACGATAATGCAATTTAGATTTTTTGTACTACATTAAACTCTCTGTTCGATGTTTGTAATCATTTTGGTAGTCCATAATTGTCTAATAGACCGTTGTGCTTTACTAATGAATTAACAAAGTTAAAGAGTAAGAATTCAAAGATGAGTAAAAGATTTTAGAGAGCTGGCTGTCTCTTATATTTTTCTCATTAATTTGTCGCTCGTCCCGATTTCTTCACCCTAAAAAATCTTTGCAACAAGAAAACCTGAAGCGCTTTTATAACTTCGTCAACTCGAAGTGAAAGACGTCAACACTTCCAAAAACATAATTTTTTTAAACCAATATTGCTTTTAATGATCATGATCATGCTATTGCCAATCTGTTTGCTGATTTTGTTGAAACGACCAATACCTCATCAACATTTCATTGAGCAATGTCTTATCCGTATCAATTGAATTTGTGGTTCCTCAATTATTGAAAGTTTACTCTTACGTGACTTTAAATCTAGTAAAGCTGTTTTTCTCCTGGCCCTGAAGGAGTTCTTAGATGTGTGCTTAGGTTCTGTGCAGAGGGACTCTTTCAGCCACTTTTTAAATTATTTAAATTGTCTATAGAGTTGTGCTCTAACCCTAATCTTTTGAAAGAGTCTTATATTATTCCCCTCTTGAAAAAAGGAAATATATCTAACGTTCAAAACTATTGAGGTATTTTTAAGTTGTCTGCTACTCCCAAAGCATTTGAGAAACTAATAACTTCTCAACTGCAACAACTGCTGTAAGTCTATAATTTAATCCTACTAGCAGGGTTTGTGAATTTTCATCAATTGTTATTGAAGGATTCCAATCTAAAATGCAAGCCGATGTGATTTATACTGATTTCAGTAAGGCTATTGATTTTGTTAATCATAGTCTTTGGTTTTCTCAAAATTTAATTTTGTGGATATCTTTATATCTTTTATGTAGAATTCAAAGAGTATTTTACAAGGGCTCAGTATCTATGACCGTCCAAGTCACTTCCGGCGTACCCCAAGGAAGTCATTTAGCCCCATTGCTGTTTACATTATCCTCAAATGATATTCCATCGGTTTTGTCATACTCTCGCATACTTATGTATACGGATGATATTTAACTTTGTCTGACTTTTATTGATCACTTATAAAGGTTCAGACTGCAATCTGATCTTGACTGTTTTTAATAGTGGTATGCTATAAATTTATTAGATCTAAATTGCAATAAATGTTAACTTATGTCATTTTTTAGGAGCATTCCCCAAATAAACAATTATCATCATAATGAGGTATAACTTAAGCGAAGAAAGTTAGTAACTGATTTACGTATCACTCATTATTCGAAATTAAAGTTTGATAGACTTTTAGAACTATTCTTGGTGCTGTTAGAGACTAATTGGTGAAATTGACTCGTGGCAGTTGACAAGCCAGATTAGCTTTGCCGTCCCGGTCAGAAAGACTACAAATTTACTTTCTATCTCTCTTTTCCTTTGTAGTACTATCTATGCTAATCACAATCCTTTGCGTATTTTGTGTACAAATGACTTTTTCTTAAGTGATTTGCAATGCAAACACTATTTTTCAAAAGAAAACCTTGCTTTTACAACACTTATCTCGTAGTTAAGCAAAGCTATTATTGGTTTGTCTGTATTGTCTGTGTTAATTGTTCATGACCTCCGTTCCCGCACGTTAAGCAGTGTGCCCCTTGGTCGGCTGGGCGGGAGGTATGTTACGTCTGCCTGGGTCCGTGTGTTAACAAGTCTGAGCTTGGTGTCGCCGTATATACTACTATGGGCAAAAAGTAAGGAAGAATTTTCAATTTAAGCTTCGCAGGCTTAACATTTCGGGCTAGTTCTTTTTTCTTGAGTTGGCAAGATTCTCAATGACAGCTAAACCAAGTTTCATGTCAATGACATTATCAGTAATATATTTACGCTTGTGTTTACCAAATGACTTTGATTTTGATTTAATTGAACAGAGAAGTTCCATCAAATTTTGTTTACGGAATGAAATTTCGTCTACAAAAGCGGTGAGTATAATGCAGAAGGCCTTTATCGCAGAAATATGATTATAAGTGGTACAGAGACTTCAAAGAGGGTCAAGAACCATGGACGTCAACAGATTGCCAACACGTCAATGAAGTGAATAAATTAGTGATCAAAAATCGTCGTCTGAGACCTTACTGATATGATCGTAATATAACAAAGTTCTGTGAAAACTATTTTGAAAGACCACTTGGGCCTTTGCTCAATGGTCAAGTCGTGACCATTTTGCCAAAAATTCGACGCATATCGTCCTGAACCACAGTATTCACCTGATTTGGCTCCGTGTAACTTCTGGCTATTCCTAAAGGATCACTCCGAAGAACGCATTTCGATTGATGAGATAAAAGCTGAATCTAAGAAAGCGCTGATGGCTTTTTCCCGAAAGGAATTTGGAAATAACGTTGGCATAAGTGTAATATATCGGGAGGGATTCCTTTGAGGAAAATGAAACTGATTTAGAAGAATAAATAAAGATTTTTCATTTTACAAACAAACAACTTTTCTTTTTGCCCAGACGTAGTTCGCATTTGAAAGTGTAAAAATGTTTTTCAATTTATACTATGCTTTCCAATCGAGACTTTTGTATGTTTTAAGAAATTTTAATTTACCGAATTTGATTCGACATACCTAATGTGTTGATTCCGCTAGCTTACATGTATTAATTCACTAGAGTGGCCGAAGACTTGATCTTGTCTTTTTTTCTTACCCAGTTCTATTAATCAATTTGCTCCTTCAGCTACCTTTTAAGACCTTTATCAGTTACCTTCCTCAGTCACAAAATAATAATACAAGTATTTTAAATTGCTCTAAACCATATTTAGACTGTTTTCGTTAAACGGATTTCGTTCAACCTTATACCCAACCAACTTAATATCGTACTTATAACTTCGTGTTAACCCAAAACGTATGTAACAGGCAGAAGGAGGTATCTCCGACCCCATAAAGTATATTATATATTCTTGTCAGCACATCAAGTCTGTTTTGGAATTGTGCCACGCCACGAAAATCGATAAGATATTTAAAGCATGTTTTTTTTTTGAGATAGAGTGTTAATTTTTAGTTCACACAATCGCAAAAATTATTTTTTAATGTTTGTTGCATTCAGATTGGAGGTATCTCAAAGTCGAGCGATCTTTAATTTATATATTTATTAAATTCAGCTAATGGCAGCCGATCATAATTTTTAAAAATAAAGAAAAAAGTAATTAAAAATAAAATTTAATGATAATAAAATATAAAAAGATAATAATACTAGCTTATAATACTCTGACTTCAATTTTTTAACAATGTATTCCACCTGATAATACAATGAGGACTTATAATCCATCTTGGTTCACAAGGTTCACAAATTCTTTGATTTCTTTTAAAATCTTGATATTACAAGTAAAAATAAAAAAAAAACAAGTAAGAAAGCTACTGTCGAGTTTGCTCGACTGTGAGATACCCGCCACCCAATTTTACTGAATGAAAGAATAAATAAGAGTGACAATTGAAATTTTAAATTTTTTTAAAAATATACTGGAAAATATACTAAAAAATTGTACCAAAATTATCCCAAAAAAGCTTGGTAGCACTTTATTAAGTTTATTTGCCGTCAGCCGTCAGAGGAAGCAAGGGGACCAACACGTAATCCCAGTATTGGCTGGGGCACGTGCCGTCCTTGCTCCTACTATCGGAAGTGCGACTATACGCTCCACGCGAGGGCGGCTGGAAGCCACCCCTAGCATGGTCATGTCTCTGCTAGAGGTGCTGACTAATTGTAGTCGAGCGAAGATCGTGAATCTATAAATCACCCCAATCCAAGGTGGAACAGCATACGCTGATGGATGCATGGCCGGGGGGTAGCCCGGTCTCTAGTATGCGGACTCTGGATACCTGTCGTCCTCCAGTTTCATTTAGACTTTCCACGGTATGCGGGCTATGCCGTGGATGACCTTCCCTTCCCGCCTGCTCGTGGGATCTTAATTAATGGATCAATTTTTAAAAATAGAAAAGTCTGATACGGCCTTAAAAGTATCATCTCTGGGCGATGCCTTCACGGCCGACCCCTATACCAGCACTGCAGCCAGTGGGCTGCTGGCTTCCACCCCCAATACTACGGGTTTCGACTCTAGTATTCTAGGGGACCCGGATAGGCCACGAACTCCCTTGGACACAGGGTTCGCTAGTGCTGCACTTCCGTCCAGTAGCGGTTCAGTCCGTCAGCAACCCGTCGAGGTATTGTCCTCGGACGAGGAAGCTAACTGCGACCGAATCAGCTTTGCTGACGACGCTTCCGTGGCCTTTCAGAGGTCAGGCCTTACGGAAGCAGGCTCTCAGATCCAGTTGCTGCGGCTGGAATCTAAGGACGCCTTTATTAAATTGAAGAGCTGCGAGAAGAAGCTTTTTAAAGCTGCACTCGCAAAGGGTTCTAACAGAGAGGAGGCACTGGCTATCGCCACTGCGCCCCCCGTTAACACCAAGGCTAAACGGACGCGCGCTGACGATACCATCGTCGAGCCCACCAGCTCTTCAAAGAGGTCCAAAAAGACTCATAAGGAGTCCACGAAACCACTCTTCAGCCAAGTGGTTAGCAGCGTGAAATTGGGCTTCACTTCGGCTGATCCTCCCAAACCCCTCTCAGCGGAGCAGTTGGCTACGTTGAAATCCAGCATTCTAAAGGCGGTGCTGTTGCACTCTTCACCAACGGTTAGTACGGGTTTCGAGGGTTGCATACCCCGAAATGAGTGGCTGCTTTTGGTGTGCGAGGATAACAGCACTGCCAATTGGGTCAGGGGAGCTGTTGGACACATCAGGTCCATCAGCGCCCTCGACGTCAAATTGCTGGAGGAAACGGAGTTCCCCAAGGCTCACCTCATCAGAGGTTACTTTCCCAGTAGTGCTGAGTACACTCCTGCAACCATCCTGGAATTCATTGGGCTCCAGAACGCCAGCAGCTTCTCCACGAAGCTGTGGCGGGTGGTGCAGCACAGCCTTAACGGCACAACGACTCACCTCGCAATGTTGGTTGACGAGGAGTCGTACAGGGCTCTAGGCCAATGGAGGGTGAAATTCTGCTTTGGCAGGGTCAAATTGAACCTTAAGAATTCAGATCCCAAAGCCTCCTCCGCCACCCCTGCTCCATTCTCATCCTCACCCGCACCCTCTCCTGCCAGTGCCCCTCCGGCAAAGGTGCCAGTGGTTCCCTCAGGGATTTCAGCATTGGCTGACCCTGTGGCCTCCACGAGCGCTGCGACCGTATTGGTACCCAAGGTTCCTTCCCCCACCCCACCGGCCATTGTGGTCACAGCCCCGAAGGGCCCAACTAGACGGGTGACAAGTGGTCACCGTCCGTCAACCGTCAGAGGTGCCTCGGCCAGGCCCACTGCCAGCACCTCAGGCCGCAACCCACCCGCAAGGGCACCTCCCGCGAGCGGGGTCGCAAGGCGACCTCCCCCGAGTGGCTCGTCCCGACCGCCGAAGGGCATTCGCGGAAACGACTCTCGGGGGGGCAAGGCAAGTGGCCTTGTCTCAACCGCCATCAGGAGGGAAGATGAGCAAGCTTAAAGTGCTCCAGGCGAACCTACACCACGCTAGAGGAGCGTCGGCCACACTGTGCAGGGTCGTCTGTGAAGATCAAATCAACCTGGCTCTCGTCCAAGAACCATGGTTGACCGGTGGCCAAATACGTGGACTTTCATGTGGATCATGTAAGTTGTTATATGACCGTATGGGAGGTGCCCCGCGCACTGCTATACTTATGGATATCAGCGTCAGACATTTCCCACTAATTAACTTCATCCACAGAGACCTGGTAGCAACGGCTATTGAGGTAGCCACTGCAGACGGTGTCCCTGAAGTTGTGATCGCCTCCGCATACTTCCCGGGCGATGTGGATGATGTACCCCCAGCAGAGGTCCAGCGGCTGGTGGAATTCTGTCGTCGCAACAACAAGCCGCTCGTGATCGGCTGTGATGCCAATGCACATCACACGATCTGGGGGAGCAGCTACTCTTAGACTACTTATTGTGTTGTCAATTCGATGTAGCTAACATAGGGTGCAAACCCACTTTTCTCAATGCTATTAGGGAAGAGGTTCTAGATCTCATCTAAATCAGCACCTCGATAGCGAGTTCGCTTGTTAATTGGCGGGTCACAGATGAAGCCACTTTGTCAGACCATCAGCACATCAGGTTTGACCTTCCTGGCCAAGTCGAAATTTGCCAAAACTCCTTCTGTCCGAAAAAGACAAATTGGGAGCATTTTAAAGCCTCTGTAGCTTTCAAAGTAGACCTATTGGTCAGCAATCCTAGCTCTATCAGTGAGATAGAACTCGCTGCCAATCTGCTCCAAGATGTGCTTATCTCATCCTTCGAGGACAGCTCAGTCCAGAAGACCCTAAGGGTCAATCGGAAAATTCCGTGGTGGAATGAGGAACTGGCTGTCCTTAGAAGGAGGGTTAGAAGCCTTTTTAATAAGGCTAAATCTAACCGTGGTAGTTGGGACGTCTACAGGGATGCTCTTACCAACTACAACAAAAGCATTAGACGAGCTAAACGCGATACATGGCGCAGCTACTGTGGTAGCTTAGAATCGCTGCCAGAGGCAGCGAGGCTTCATAAAGTATTGGCTAAAGGGTCGTCTAATGGAATCGGGCTTCTTAAAAGGGCAGATGGCTCTTTCACTCAAGATCGCAGGGAAACACTTGAGCTTCTACTGCAAGTCCACTTCCCGGGTTCTGTGGCGAATCCAGATCTCTCCGGTCGCGATGACGCCACTTTGTCACCGGACTCACGCGGATTCAGCCTATCTGGATATATCTTCGACCCCGAAAAGGTCACATGGGCTGTAGATTCTTTTGCTCCTTTCAAAGCCCCAGGGGGTGACAAAATCTTCCCAGCCCTTATTCAAAACAGCATGGCTCATATTCTTGATCCACTGGTCGGCCTTCTTAGAGCTAGTTTTACTTGGGGATATATACCCATCTCTTGGAGGAGAGTTAATGTAGTATTCATCCCCAAGCAAGGGAATCGTCCGCTTGACCAGCCTAAGTCCTATCGGCCGATCAGTCTTACTTCCTTTCTGCTTAAAATGGCGGAAAGACTTATAGATATGCACATTCGATGCTCTCTGCAGACGTCGACACCTCTGCATCCCACGCAGTTTGCGTACATAGCCGGCAGATCGACGGAGGTCGCTCTCCACAGGTTAATGGGAAAAATTGAAAGAGCCTTTGTATCCAAGAACATTGCTTTGTGCTCTTTTCTGGATATAGAAGGTGCTTTTGATAATACCGGCTACGGGTCAATCTCTACTGCTCTAGAACGTAGAGGAACTGCCCGTCCTTTGATCCGGTGGATTGAAGCTATGCTCAAACACCGGATTATCACTTCCACCCTGGACTCCACGACTGCATGCATTAATGCAGTCAAAGGCTGTCCCCAGGGAGGGGTTCTATCCCCCCTACTCTGGTCCTTAGTAGTTGACGAACTACTAGTCTTACTCTCCGAGCAGGGCGTTGAAGCGATCGGCTATGCTGACGACCTGGCTCTAATAGTGACCGGGAACTATACCAGCACCGTGACAGAGTTGATACAATCAGCTCTGAACACGGTAAGTAGATGGTGCGCAGACGTTGGTCTTAGCATCAATCCACGAAAAGCTATTATAGTTCCTTTCACTAGGCGCTATTCCGTTGACATTGGTCAACTTTATATCAGCGGCTCCCCTGTGGGGCTATCCAACGAAGTCAAATATCTAGGGGTGACCCTCGATAAAAGACTAAATTGGAACTCCCACCTCAGCAACACCCTCACAAAGGCGACCCATGCCATGTGGGCCTGCAGGAGATTCTTTGGTAGAATCTGGGGTCTTAAATCCTGCACCATCCGGTGGCTTTTTGCCATGATGGTCAGACCGATCGTCACCTATGCTGCTATTGTGTGGTGGCCAAAGGTTACGCAGATCACTGCCATCAGCAAATGCAATAAATTGCACAGGCTGCTGTGCCTCTCACTGACAGGTGCACTTCGTACCTGTCCCACCGCAGCAATGGAATCGATACTGAATCTGACTCCGCTGCACATCCAAATTAAAGAAGTCGCTGCTATGAGCCTTCTTAGAATCAAGCTCCAATCAGGGCTTCTAGCTACCGAATCAGGACATGCTAGTCTAATCAAAGACATTCCTGGCATAGATATCTGCATTAGATCAGATACTATGACTAAGGAACTTTTCTTTGGTGCTAAATTCAGAACCCTCATCCCGGACCGGAAGGACTGGGACACTGGCAACCCCATCAGCGACCCCTACGGTATTCACTGGTATACCGACGGGTCTAAACCTGATCAGGGGGTTGGAGCTGGGATCTTTGGACCCAACTCTAAAACCTCAATTGCTATGGGCATATGGCCCACAGTCTTCCAATCTGAGGTTCATGCCATCGAGTTCTGCTGCCGTCTGATCCTAGAGAAGGGGATTAGAGGAGCGAACATCTATATCTTCTCTGACAGTCAAGCCGCCATCTTAGCCCTCTCCTCCAAAAGAGTAAGCTCTCGACTGGTGGCCGATTGCTGGAACTGCCTCCAGAGACTATCTCTTACTAACAATGTCACCCTTCTATGGGTACCTGGACACTCTGGTATCCAGGGCAATGAGCTGGCGGACGAACTTGCTAGGGCCGGTTCGTCAGCTACTTTTTCCGGCCCCGAGCCCTTCTGTGGCATGGGTTGGTCAACCATCTCAGCTATTGTTAAAACCTGGGCTGTTAGGTTGACTAATCGCTACTGGTCGGTCCAACCAGGGATGCGACAAGCCAAGGAGCTTATCAATCCCGTGGTCGACCGGAAAACCAGCTTACTCTCCAGGAGGGATCTTCACCTCCTCGTTGGCTATCTTAGTGGCCATCATACGGTGAACTACCACCTCACCAAAATGCGTCTGTCTTCTGATGCTGAATGCAGACTTTGCAAAGAGGACGACGAGACAACCAAACACATTCTGTGCGACTGTCCAGCCTTGGTGTGGACTAGGAGGAAACATCTGCACGTGGATACCGCAGGTCCCGAGCATATTGTGCGTTCCTCGACAAAAGATCTCCTCTGCTTCATTAGGGAAGCAGAGCAACTTTTGTCTAGCTAGGGAGAGCTTATAGGCACAAAAGACCTTCATGGTCGCAGTGCCTCGCACCTTCTCTATTGGGAGACTCCCTTTCTCAAATAATAATAATAATAATAATAATATTAAGTTTATTGAACACCATTACTTTGTCAACGACATATCATCTGATCAGGTGCAGCTGCACCTGATTTGGCCTCATAAAAATAATTATTCAATAACTTCTGAGTTTGTCGTCCGATTATAAATTTTCAGAGATCATTAAGATGTTGATTATTGTCATGCTCTCTTATATTTTCTCGATATTTTCTTGCTCGGACCGATTTCTTTGCTCGGATGCTGATTTTTTGTAAAAAGGAATACTTTCAATTATGATTTGTTGCTGATGTGTTTGCTAATTTGTTAAACGACCAACTCTTTCTTACATTTTTTATTGAGCACTGCATTATCCGTATCAAGTTATTAAATCTGATTTTTTGGTCGCTTAATTCCTAAAAGATTACTTTTACATATAAACTTTTAAGTCTTTTAAAAATGTGTTTTTATACCCGCCTACCCAAAGGGTAGAAGGGTATTATGGCTTTGTGCCGACCGAAAATGTATGTAACAGGCAGAAGGAAGCATCTCCGACCCCATAAAGTATATATATTCTTGATCAGCGTCAACAGCCGAGACGATATAGCCATGTCCGTCTGTCCGTCCGTCCGTCTGTCCGTCTGTCCGTCCGTCCGTATGAACAGCTAGATCTCAGAGACTATAAGAGATAGAGCAACAAATTTTTCGCGACAGTATGTCTTATTGTTGCACGCAGAACAAGTTTGTTTTTGATTTTGGCCACGCCCCCTCCCGCCCCCGTAAATCGAATAAAACCGAATTGCAAGCGTCGTTTTAAACCTAGAACGTTCAATTTTGGCACGCACAATACTAATCACCATCTTAACGATCTCTGCGAATTTGGTTACAATCGGATAAAAAACACAGAAGTTATTAAGATATTACTTTTATAAGGCGTTACCACGTGCAGCTGCTAGTGCTGCCTAGTTAGTTGCTATGACACTCCGCGACATAATAATGGTGTTTAATAAACTAAAGTGCCGCCAAGCTAATAATTTCGAACAGAGAAAATGTTGATATATTATTTTGGTATTTTTAAGTATATTTTTTAGTATATTTTTTTAAGTATTTTTTCAGTATATTTTGGAAAATATAATATTTGGATGGTAAAATTGGGTGGCGGGTATCTCACAGTCGAGCAAACTCGACTGTAGCTTTCTTACTTGTTTTTTTCAGGCTCCGATGAATTTCCTTGCTGCGTGCATAGGGACTATGCCGAAGGAGTTTGTGAACCACTATTTAAATCAGTTGGTAATCTTTTGAGTTATGCTCTTTCGTAATATGTGGCTAGAATTATAAAGTATACCATCTTAAAAAAAAGGAAATAAATCTAAGGTTCAAAACCAATCACAATTATCTGCTATTCCCACAGCATTTGAAAAACTAATAACATTTCAACCGAAATACCGAAATACTCATCCTACTAGAATGAGATTATGAAATGTGTACTACCAATAGTAAAGCTTTTGATTCTGTGAACTATAGTATATTATTATGCAAGATAAATCTTCACTTGCTTTCACAAATCTTAGTTATGTCGATATCTTCACATCTCTCAAGGAAAACTAAATGAATATTTTACAAGTTCTATATGACTAAGCTAGCTTAAGTCATATTCCAAGTGTCCTTGGAATTATTAACCGTTGATCAAAGAAATTTAAGAATCCCTGTATAATATAATACGTCTTTATGCCTTACTAGTTCCTCCAATACACGAGTATGGATCTTATATCTGATGTGCGCAGTATAGGGTTCATCGTTATAGGCTTGAATCAGCACATAAACAGTTTCTGTTCTATGTTCTTATAAGATTTAATTTGAACCTTACTACTAGGTTGACTGCGAATTGTGCTATAATTGCCTATTTAATTAACCGTTCTTTTTTCTCTTCCCATTAAACTTTGCGAGGTGTAGTGTTTCAATTGAAAAGACTATTTATGAGTGATGTTTGACTCTTTGGAGATGATAAGTTGTTCTGGTTAGCTCGACTACAGATTTTTGTGCTTTCTCTCTTTTATATTACTATCAGTAATTTTTTTTTTAAAAATACGCCGTCCTATTTTTTTTTATCGGCTTATTTATAAAGTGAGGAAAAGATAGTGGGAGTGTTTTGGCTAAGTTGATATAAGAGAGAATGGTGTTGGGCTTTTGATTGTTTAGGGATTATGCTAAAAGATGTGCGAACGCCAGTTTTGGACGCGTCTGTGTAAATATATTTTGTAAATTAGGTATAACGGTTAATATTTATCCAAGGAGCGGAATTTTTTAATTTTGAGGAGTCGGAAAAGGTGCCTTTTTGGATTTACAAATTTTTATTCAGTAAGGATAAGTTTCGTTGTGATGTAGGTATTCATTCAAGGTTGATCTAAAAGCACCCATAGACCTTCTCAACGTTAAGTGATAGATAGTCTTTATTTTATACACGTATGTATAAGAGAGAGAAATAAGCGTGAATATCTAATCGAAAGTCTTTTTTAGCCATTATTATAAGGTAAGCGAAAGACGATACGGAATTGTGATAGAAGTTGTAGCTTTTGTTAGATAAACATTTAATGAAAATAATTTTTTTTTAAATAAATTAATTAGATTGGTGATGGAATTTATCCAATTCCATAGTGTTGAAAATCAGTCGAAAAATTTTTACTGACTGTACTTTGGGGATGATTCCAAGATTCGTATAAACTAAGATTGGAGATGGTTTTTTCCCGTAGAAGTGATTTTTTTTAAATTTTATAAATCTAAGCTTGGTTTCACAGTAGTCAGGTATATTAGCGGCCCTCACCATTTGACAGCAACTTTTGTTGCTAACAGAAAAGGGGAACAGTCCGTTTGGTTGGCACGACTGCAACTTGTCATGGAATTCGAACATAGAGCGCGGGTGCAGGGATTTTACCATCATCCACTCGGGCCCCATTTAGTTATTGCTCCATTTCGCAGTACACACTGAGATTTAACCGTCTTTAGTATTTAGCGCAAAACCGAGGCTAGTGGACAGCGAAAGTCACGGGTAATCAAGCCTGACCCCACGATAAACTAACCTTATCAGAAAAATACTTTGTTGTCATGTTCTATTGCTTATTTTTATTCAGTTTCTTTAGTTTTGAATTTTATATGCGCACCTATAACCCTGGCTGTAGTTCGGGAGCTATAACACTTTTTGCTGTCTTTCTTGGTGTATATGGGCCACTGTGGAGTAGAACTTGCTTGAGGCAATGCTCGTTAAATCCTGGTTCTTTTATCGCTGCCCTAGTCTCGTTATCCTTTTTTACTTATGTACTGATTACTTTGTCACAGGTTCTCATGTAGATGAAGACTAGACTGTGACTGCCTCAGCGTTTCTCGTTCTGTTCATCATTAAGCATTTATGATCGAAAGAATTTGGCGGTTTTCGCTGTTCATCTTTAACAGCGCCGATCGTTGCCACCTTGCGTAGGAGCCGAATACTCTCGGTCTCGTTTTCGATTAAGTGATATTCATATAGAGTTGTTTAAATATTTTCTGTCCTATTCTACAGATTTTGAGCTCACTTTTAAATGAGTGGTTGCATATTTTGTCAAAAGCTTTCTAAAAGTATAGCAATACTCTGCTCACTCTTGCAGTGATTCCAAGATCCCTCCTTTGTTTACCAGCTTGAATTTTATACCAAGTGCAGACTATATATGGGGAAGGCTAAACCAGATGGGCTTGATAGGGCGTATCGAAGTCAGTGTACAGGCAGCTTGAAATTTTTTTTAATGGATAGGATACCTCAAACGTGATCTACATCCTCATGAATTTTCAACAATATTTATCTTTCAGTTTAACACTTTAAATTCGGAGATACTACTTAATATTGGGGATTTCTAGGAAATACTGCATTCTTCAGTATCTCATGATCTCCTACCTAGATATCCATCTCTTTTGCCCCTTTTTCGTATCGACATATACTTTCCCATTATGCTTCTATATGCAGTCATTAGATTCTTCGAATAAGTCAGTGAACTTTTCAACAATATCTTGCACATTAGGAATTTTATCTGGGATCAACCTATTAAACTGCTGCTTAGAACTTAAACGTCGGATGTTCTCCGCGAGCTAGTTTCAATATTATTGAAATTGATGAACTATTAAGCTGAGTGATCAAAATCTGGTTATAGGAAAGATGAAAAGGACATTGCGGGCCTCTTAAGACATACGTAGAAAGCCTTTGAAGACCTCTTTTCAAGTTTTAAAAAACTTTCGAAGCTTTTACATCTTCTGACGTTGTAAGGACTATTATTCAGCCACCTATTTTGCTTCCTAATGTAATGAATAATTCTACTAAGTATCAAAGAACTTCTGATAGCGAAAAAAAAATAAAGTCATATTTCGTCGTTTCGAAGACACTCGCACTATGCAGAACTTATGCCAACAATGAACGACAGAGCGGGTTCTTGCTCACAGTCAATACCAACGATGAGCCAAAGTGAACTGACCTTACCAACGACGACCGAAACGTCGACATCATTATCCACTGCAACGCAACGACAACGAATACTGCAACGGTTTCGATCGTACGTACGGTGGCGATTATGATTATTTCTGCTGAATCAGCAATAAAACCAAAAAATGTGCCCACCATGAAACAAAAAACACTGCTGACCAGACTGAACCGTTGTATCCAAATAAAAAGGAAACTTATCCCACTAAATTCGGCGGCAGGAAACAAAACATAGATAAATCGGAACAATATAATTCAGCCAACTGAGATCCAAGAGTACACCAACAGAATTGGATTACTGGCTAATAAGGATCCACCCTCCACCACGGACGAAGGGGCCAAAAAGAAGCCGAATCCTCCACCTATTCACATTCGAGAGGAAAGCTCGAACGTTCTTGTAAACAAAATAATTGAGATTGTTGGAAAAGACAACTTCTATATAATACCCCAAAAAAAAGGAATCCTATATCATCCACGCTACAAACAGTATTGAAACCATGATGCACAATTTACAGCAGCAAATAACGGCATAAACTTTAAAAAGCTCAATTTCTTCATGACAATCATATTGACACAATCACATGCTATTGTCGGAAACACATCTAACTAACAAATACAACTTTGAAATATACGGCGTTTTGTTCTACGGAACAAAACATTCAAACGGAAAAGCACATGGCGGATCCGGTCTACTGATTAGAAATCGTATCAAACACCACCGCCATAGCCAGTTTGCAACCAACTACTACTTACAGGCCACATCTATAAACGTACAACTAGGAAGCGGTAATATTGCCCTCTCAGCGGTATACTGTGTTATGAACTACTTCAACGCCCTAGGGGATCTGTTTAATGCTTCAAGTGATTACTAATCGTACTGGCCAACCGACTCAAACAAAATTCCTGAATCGATTGACTTTGCAATCACAAAAAATATCCTTCGAAACCTATTAATGCCGAATCTCTCCTGGACCTATCATCTGACCAATCGCCAGTCCTTTTAAACCTCAACCTCCTCCAATGCCTTGAGACTACAAAGCAGACTAGCAGATTAACATCAAATAGAACAAAATGCATTAACTACAGAAAATATATAAGTTTACACATTGATCTGAATCCAAAGCTAAACCTCGATGCCGATATTGAATGTGCAGCAAATACCCTGGAAAGTGTCATAGCTGCAGCTTCTCGCATCTCTACACCTCAAATGTAAAGTGCAACTCGCTTCCCTAGAATGACAAATCTGAATGAAACCGAGCGACTTGTTCATGTAAAACGACGATATAACGAGAGTTGCAAGTTCATAGGTTGCCATTCGCAAAGCAAAGGCTAAAAGACGCATCACGTAAACTCCACAAACATCCAATGTCACTATATAGACCAACTATCAACATTTGGCGGTAAAAACTCACTGCGGAAAGCTCATCAGAGTTTAACAACGCCGGCAGAAAATATTCCACCTTGAGAAACTTCGCAGGTGGATGGGCTCGAAGCAATAAAGAAGTAGCGACCACATTTGCAACACACCTTCAAGTTCGTTTATATTACCGCCGCTAATAGACGACGACCAAGCACCACATGAGCCTATCGAGTTTCGAAATACCAAAAATTATAAAGAACCAACTGAACCCGAAAATGGCACCAGGATATAATCTAAATACTTCAAAGATGATTCTTGAGCTTCCATACCATGCTGTATATTAGTGTTGCAAAACCGTTGAAAGTGAGCACTATCGATTATTTGAAAATCTATGGTGGCGACATTATCGATAGACCTACCGAAAATTATGCTGTAATTTTTTTTTTTTTTTAAATATCTTGGACGTTGACGTACTAACGGCAGTACGATCAAGTGGCCCAGCGACACCAAGCTCGGGCTTGTTAACGCGCGGACCTAGGCAGACACGACCACCCACCCATCCGACCGAGGGGCAACCGCATAACGTGCGGGAACGGAGGTCGCGAACAATTAACACAGACAAAACAACCAAATTGTATTAACAAAAAGAATAAAATAATAATAATAATACTATTACTACTAATAATAATAATTAGAACTATTCTTAAATACGAGCTAATGTATCTAGGAGTAATGTTTTAATTTCCAAGGTAGTGTTTAGTATTATTAACTAGACTAGAAAAGTTATTATAATTTACACATAAAATACGGAAAGGATTGTGACTGGCATAGTTAGTACTACAACGGGAAAGTGAGAGGGGAAGGAAATTTCTAGTCGTTCTGACCGGAACGGCAAAGCTAATCTGACTTGTCAACTGCAATGAGTCAATTTCGCCAATGATTAGTCTATGTAGAAACATTACACCTAGCATAGTTCTACGGTCAGAAAGAGAAGGAAGGTTTAGCAATAAAAGTCTACTACGATAAGAAGGCAATCTAATTGTGGGATTCCAACTAAGACTACGAAGAGCAAAAAGAAGAAGTTGTTTCTGCACTGACTCAAGCCTATATTGATGAACCCTATACTGGGGGAACCAGATATATTAGATCCATACTCAAGAAAAGGACGAACCAGTGAGATGTACAAGTGTTTAGTAATGTAGGGATCGTTAAATTCTTTTGACCAAGCAGCCAAAATATGCTTATCAAACTTTAATTTTGAATCAAGAAGGATACCTAAATCAGATACTGACTCTATTCGCTCAAGTGGAGTATCATTAAGATGATAATTATTTAAATGGAGAATACCCCTAAAAAATGTCATAAGTTTACATTTATTGCAATTAAGATTTAATAAATTTATAGCACACCACGATTGAAAACAATCAAGGTCAGATTGCAATCTGAGGCTATATATGGGATCATTAAAAGTCAGACAAATCTTAATATCATCTGCATACATAAGTATGCGAGAGTATGATATAACGGACGGTAGATCATTTATAAATAATGTTAACAGCAATTTTAAACAAAAATAATTTATTTGGCAATAATTATATGAAAACTATTTACAATTATTTACTTATTTATTTTCAATTAAAATATAAAATCATAGTAAACTTTTTAGAGATCTTGCAAAATGCAAAATTATAACAATTGATTATTCAGAGATATTTTCTTAAACTTAAAAACTTTACATTATCATTCAGAGATCTTTCAATAAAACTCCATAATTAAAACAATAAATAATTCAAAAATATTTACTAAAGCTCAAAAGTTAAACATTATCATTCAGAGATCTTTCACTTTAGCTCTATAATTATACCAATCGATCAATTATTAATATTTTTGTTTAAAAAAATAAAGCGATCCACCGTATCGGGCTTCAACAAAGCCCTGCGGTTCGAAAACTTCTGCTAATGCTACCAAACTGCATAAATAATATTAAATATTGGAGATAAAAATCATTATAATTAAATTGAAAATTTGACGGCTACCTTGCTTTTTGTCGCTTTTAACAACGTGCAAGTTTCTTGATGACATCGATGTTGAAGCCCAAACAATTAATGATTTATAAAATTTTTGACTATCGGTATTATCGATAGTCCTATCGATTTTTTCTCTAACACTACTGTATATACACTATTCCCCTGCTCTTTAACATTATCACAAGGGTCGGCTATTTTCCAGGGACATGAAAAAGTCGATCATAGTAATAATACCAAAGGCAGGAAAGAACATTCAAGTTATTCTAAAAAGCAATATTTCTGAATGTGTTTCAAGAATTTGACAAGTTCTGGCTAGAACGTTTAATATTCAAAAATAAAATTATGCTTTCCCAAAACACCCACAAACTCCTGAAAACATATTTTACAACAGAGCAAATGCTGTGAGATGGAACTCTGACATTTCCGACGACCACATTTTAAACGCTGGAGTTCCCTAAAGAAACGTACTTGATTGGCGATACATATCCACATTACAGCGATTTTAAGTCGATCCCAATGACCTATACAAGCATCAACTCAACCCTCTCGCAACTTAGTGGCAAGTCACAGAGAAGACTGTCCGCCTGAAAGAAAATTATGTTACTTATCTTGGAGTGCACCTGGATCGAAGACTCACCTGGCGTAGGCACATCGAAGCTAAAAGAACACATCTTAAACTTAAGGCTTGTAGTCCCCATTGGCTTATCAACTGCCGCTTATATCTCCGTCTGGACTACAGTCTCCGTCTTACTCTACAATTCCGTATTAAATCCAATCTGAACGTACGGCTCCCATCTATGGAGTTTGCCAAGATTAGCAACATTGATATTATGCAGAGCGCTGAACCGAAGATACTGAGAACAATTACTGTAGACCCTGGTATATCCGAAATAAAAATATCCACAGAGACCTGAACATCATAGCCGTTAGAGCAGAGACAATTCAATAAATAGAAAAGTACATAAGCAAATTAACTTCACATCTTAATAACTTCTCCACAATTCAGTACAAAAGACCAATAAATATTGTAAATAATAAGGATTTTAAAACTTATTGTTAGTTTCATCATTACAAAGAAGATCCAATAAATTATACCCAATTATAACAAAAAAGTAAGAAAGCTACTGTCTAATTTGCAAGATTGTAAGATACCCGCTACCCAACTATACGGAATGGAAAAAAATATGTAAGCGACCATTGAAATATCGTTTCGGCTATTGACGCTGACCAAAATAAAGCTTCATAACCTTTTACTTGAATAGTTCTTCTTTCCCCTTCCATATCATTGTTTTCACAAAACCATGTTTAAGGCATGACATCCTAAACTCTAAAATTTTTTTATTTTTTTATTTCTTTATTGCTAGCTGCTTTGGGGGAGTATTGTCTCAAATCAATGATATTTCAAACTGTCCAAATTGCATGCTTGACTTGATTTTTATGTAGGATCCAAATGCATATACAGAATCCCAAACCACTCCCATCTTCTCTCCCGAAGATCCTTATCATCCAACTCTGAAAGTATTGATGGACATACCAGTGAGTATGTCTGGTTCGGATATTTTACCGGAGGACCGAGTTTGGTGTTATCGGAAAATAGATTTTGATCTCATTGGTATGCTTCGTTCTCAACCTGAGTGGTCCCTACTGTCTTTGAGTAGGGATAAGGAATAATCGACTAGGACTTTTTATTCCACATAATGCTTATTATTTGATGTTTTGGTCCCGTTTGATAGTCACCACAAATCAAATAAGTCATTTTGGCTTACGAGACAATTAACAAAATTAAAGAATAGAAAGTCAAAGCTGTGCAAAAAATTTAAGGAGACTGGAACAGCAACTGTACAGAGAACAGCTATCAATGGTCATGCTATTGCTGATCATGCTGTCCCTGAATTTTTGTAAGACACTTTATTAAATTAGTATTAAAATTATCATTAAAACCTCAGTTGTAATATTTTTGTCATTAATAGTCTCGTATTAAGCAAATTTGAACTGCAATGATTTCCATAACCTAAATTTTTTGGAAAGATTCATATCTTTCGTGTAGGATTCAAGGAGTATGCTTTAAAGTCTTTATATCAAAATTAGTTCTAGTGACTTCTGGTGTTTTACAAGGAAGTCAAATAGGTCCATTGCGGATTGTATTATGTATAAATTATCTTCCTTCTGTAATATTTCACTCTCGGATATACACGTATACCGACGATATTAAACTCTGTCTGACTTTTATCGATAATCTAACCAAACACAGGTTACAATCCCATTTTGAGTTTTTTAAATTGTGGCTTAAACTAATATTCAATTAATGCATTTATTTGTAACTATTTAGGAGTTTCCCCTTCCGCCTAATTGAACTGAACATTTCTCGAACCTATAGAGTTAATTATAAATTTATGCAAGCTTCTAAATTGGAAACTTATGTTGGAAATATTTCATCTGCTGCGAACAGACCCATGGGAGTGCTTGGTTTTATTAAGCTTTGATCTAAAAAATTTAACGATCGCTGGTTCGTCCTCTACTTGAATATGAATCCATCAAGATAGGCTTGAATAGGTGCAGAAACAATTTCATATTTTGCCCCTTAGTAATCTGAACTGAAACTCTAATATTTAATTGCCACCTTAGGCTTCTATTACTAAACCTTTAATCCATTTCTGACTAATCAGCTGTGAAATTGACTCTTCGGACTTAATTATCGTAAGTAGCTATGCTGTTTCGTTTGGAACAACTAGAAATTTTCTTCCTTTCTCACTTTCCTGATGTACGATCAACTATGCTAGTCAAGATCCATTTTATATTTTATGTGCAAATTATAATATTTTTTCTGGTCTGATTTGTAATACTTACACTTTTTTCAAGACTTTAATATTACAACGTTTGTCTCGTGATTAATTACTTTTCTCAAAAAATTATTTGTTTAATATGTGTTATGTCTGTGCGGACACCGTTAACGCATGGTATACTGTGAACCCTTCAGTCAGCTGGGTACAAAAAATATCATTTTTCTGATTTTCGGGTCCTCATAACGCTGTTTCTTGTACAGATATGCGATGAATCAGTATTCAGATAGGAAATAGCGTTATTGATTTTCTCATCACGACCGATATTTCGGAAATATTCAATTCCGTTTGGAACCAAATATTCGACTACCCGAAATATATTGTTTTTATCGCTTCGATACGATGAAATTGTTAATGTTGATTTTCAAAGTTGAGCCAGAACATCTGAAATATAGATAGATAATTTCGAACTCGAATTTTTGTAGACGTAAGAGACATCATTCAATGGCTTTCAAGTTGGCTTGAATTTTACCTAGATTTGTTATTTTAGCCCGATGAATTTTCAGGTCCTTAAAAGGTTTCGTCTCCATTTCTCCCAATGGAGTTTACAGCCTTTTTAAAAGCCTAAATGTATGAGTACGGTCGGCTAAGTCTGATATAAAATTGCCTACATAAGTGAAACCAAATAAACTCTGAATCTGCTCTTTTTATTGGAACCCCTGAACTTAAGAATTGTTGCCATCTTTTCTGCACCACATTTATGTTTATTCAAAATAACTATATTCTTGAATTCTCGTTTAACATATTTTTGACTTTCCTGACAGCATTGTCGTCATCATTTGCATTGATTCCAAATATAATAATGTCATAGGCTTCTAGTCCTCTCAACATGAGAGGGGCTATCCCTCTTAACTTCCTCTCGCACCGGCTGCCACATTATGGATAATTGGATTTTGGTCAAGAGAACGAATAATATCCGGTAGTCTTGTGCGGGTAGAGAACCTGTCATTGATTTCCCTTTCCAAAAACCGCTTCGCCACCATAGCCGATTAGTATTTATTTTATTGGCGGTTTTGGCAATACAAGAGTTCAGGGAAATGGGTCTGTAGGAGTTAGGGTTAGTGTTGTGTTGATTGACTTACTTGAGGCAATTGTGGTCAATTGTGATTGTTGATTCGCGCCACCTCCTCGGTCTTCAAGCTGCTGGTCTTCAGCTTAGCCAGCAGGTCAACGGAAATAAGATATTCTTTCACCACAACGATTGCTGCACTGCAAAAAAAAATCAACATCATGAAGGTGTTTTGCGGACCCCACTAGCGCCACGTCATCTGCAAACCCGACTATCGATGAGTTTTCCGGTTATCCGAGTCTGAGAATACCATCGTACATTGTATTCTACAGCAGCGGCCCAAAGCGGATCTTTGGGGAACTCCACCTGTTACTATGAGATTCTAGCAATACGTATTAAAATCGCCAAGAACTATTAAAAAACAAGTATGAAAGCTACTGTCGAGTGTGCTCGACCGTGAGATACCCGCCGCCCAATTTTACCATCAAAATATTATATTTTACAAAAATATACTGAAAAAATACAAAAAAAAATATTCTAAAATTATACCAAAATTATAAGCTTGGCGTCACTTTAGTTGGTTTATCGAACACCATTATTATGTCACGGAGTGTCATAGCAATTAACTATGTCACGGAGTGTCATAACAAGTAACTAGGTGCAGCTGCACGTGGTAACGCCTTATAAAAGTAATTTCTTAATAACTTCTGTGTTTTTTATCCGATTGTAACCAAATTCGCAGAGATCATTAAGATGGTGATTAGTATTGTGCGTACCAAAATTAAACATTCTGGGATTAAAATGCCTGTAATTCGGCTTTATTAGATTTACGGGGGCGGAAGAGGGCGTGGTCAAAATCAAAAACAAACTTGATCTGCGTGCAAAAATTACACACACTATTCCGAAAATTTGGTTGCTCTATCTCTTATAGTCTCTGTGATCTAGGTGTTCATACGGACGGACGGGCATGGCTATATCGTCTCGGCTGTTGATGCTGATCAAGAATATATATACTTTATGGGGTCGGAGATGCTTACTTCTGCCTGATACATACATTTTTGGTCGGCACAAAGAAAAAATATCCTTCTACCCTTTGGGTAGGCGGGTATAATCATGAGGTGTTCAGAAATGCGAATTATTACAGAAAATGGAATATGTATAAAAAGAGAGAGAGTTATATGAGGCTGGTGGAAAGAAGGAACAGGTTATACAGACGCTAAAGCTAATTATTAATTAATTTTACAGCTACAAACTTATCGCCTAAATCACACCATAAGTCTGTAATTTTTGGCGAGATATCAGCATCGACAGTAGCACGCGATCGCGTCTACAAACAGAGAATTTGTTAGCAATGATATTAGTATTAAGAATGTCATACCTAAACCAAGTTTTTGTAAAAGCAAGGACATGAAAAGAGAAAGATGATGATTTTAAGTAAAGATTATTATTCTTCAGCTTTCTACAGAGACTTTATCAATTTTTGCAGTCAATCACGAAAGTAGATGTTAGTTTTTTTTTTTTGAGCTATCAGAATTAAGAGCTATTTAGAAGCAAAATCGGTGGCCGGTTTTTTAATATCAGATGAAAGCCTAGAAACAACAAGCAAGATTATAACCGTCTATAGTCAAGATTTGTCTGCAGTTCGCCATAGATTTTCGTAGACCGCGTGAAGCTAATATCGATTTTGCTCTACTGTGAGATATCCACCACTCATTTTTACCGATTGCAACAAAATGAAGAACAAAATATTATATTGTCCATAAATATACTAAAAATATATGGCAAAAAAAAAAAAAAAATATTCGTAAAAAATATACTAAAAATATACCGAATTTAGATGCGTTCAAACTTATTAGCTTGGTTGGAGTGAAATACCAACTGAACAGGTGCACCTGCATCTGAGTTCGCCTTATAAAATCAATTTTTTAATAACTTCTGTGTTTATTGACCAATTGTAACCAAATTTTAAGGGAAAATTAAGATGGTGATTATTATTTCATAAACATAAGGTTCAAGGTTTATTAGGCTATTCGGATTTTTTTCTATGTGGGGAGGCGGAAGGTGGTGTGACTCTAATCTAAAGCAAACTTGATCTGATCTAGATGTCTTCTTCTGCCTGTTACATAAATTTTCGCCAAAGAGTCTAATTACCCTTGTACTTACTTACTTTACACTTCTCTTGTACGTCCCGTTTTGGAGTAGTTTTCTTGTGTACGGTCCCCACAATATTCTGTTGATCAGGGTATAATTGTTTCAATGCAAAAGAAGTTTTTACTTTTTCATTTCCGTCGTCGGCTGGAATTAGACCCCTAGCACGCTAGAGGTGCTGACTAATTGTAGTCGGGCGAAGATCGTGAATCTATAAATCACCCCAATCCAAGGTGGAACAGCTTACGCTGATGGATGCATGGCCGGGGGGTAGCCCGGTCTCTAGTATGCGGACTCTGGATACCTGTCGCCCTCCAGTTTCATTTAGACTTTCAACGGTATGCGGGCTATACCGTAGATGACCTTCCCTTCCCGCCTACTCGTGGGATCAACTTTATGGATCAACAACAATATTTAGAAATGTCTGATATGGCTTCAAAAGTATCATCCCTGGGCGATGCCTTCACGGCTGACCCTTACACCAGCACTGCAGCCAGTGGGCTGCTGGCTTCCACCCCCAATACTACGGGTCTCGACTCTAGTATTTTAGGGGACCCGGATAGGCCACGAACTCCCTTGGACACAGGGTTCGCTAGTGCTGAACTTCCGTCCAGTAGCGGTTCAGTCCGGCAGCAACCCGTTGAGGTATTGTCCTCTGACGAGGAAGCTGACTGCGACCGAATCAGTTTTGCTGACGACTCTTCCGTGACCTCTCATAGGTCAGGCCTTACGGAAGCAGGCTCTCAGATCCAGTTGCTGCGGCTGGAATCTAAGGACACCTTTGTTAAACTGAAGAGCCGCGAGAAGAAGCTTTTTAAAGCTGCACTCACAAATGGTTCAAACCGAGAGGAAGCTCTAGCTATCGCCACTGCGCCCCTCGTTAACACCAAGGCTAAACGGACGCGCGCTGACGATACCATCGTCGAGCCCACTAGCTCAAAGAGGCCCAAAAAGACTCATAAGGAGTCCACAAAACCACTCTTCAGCCAAGTTGTTAGCAGCGTGAAATTGGGCTTCACTTCGCCTGACTCATCTAAACCCCTCTCAGCGGAGCAGTTGGCTACATTGAAATCCAGTATATTAAAAGCGGTGCTGTTGCACTCCACACCAGATGTTAGCCCAGGTTTCGAAGGCTGTTTACCCCGAAATGAGTGGCTGCTTCTGGTGGTTATTGGAGGTTACTTTTCAAGTAGTGCTGAGTTTACTCCTGCAACCATCTAGGAATACATTGGGCTCCAGACCGCCAGCAGCTTCTCCACGAAGCTGTGGCGGGTGGTGCAGCACAGCCTGAACGGCACAACGACTTACCTCGCAATGTTGGTTGACGAGGAGTCGTACACGGCTCTGACGGAGTGCCAAGGGAGGGTGAAATTCTGCTTTGGCAGGGTCAAGTTGATCCTTAAGAATTCAGGTCCCAAAGTCTCCTCCGCCGCCCATGTTTCATCCTCATCCTCACCAGTTCCCTCTTCTGCCAGTGCCCCTCCGGCAACGGCGCCAGTGCTTCCTTCAGAGATGTCAGCATTGGCTGACCCTGTGGCCTCCACGAGCGCTGCGGCCGAATCGGTACCCAAGGTTCCTTCCTCTACCCCACCGGCCATCGTGGTCACGACCCCGAAGGACCCAACTAGACGTGTGACATGTGGTCACCGTCCGACAACCGTCAGAGGTGCCTCGGTCAGGCCCACTGCCAGCACCTCAGGCCGCAACCCACCAGCAAGGGCACCTCCCGTGAGCGCGGTCCCCCGAGTGGCTCGTCTTGACCGCAGAAGGGCATGCATGGTAACGACTCTCGGGGGGGCAAGGCAAGTGGCCTTGTCTCGACCGCTATCAGGAGGGAAAATGAGCAGACTTAAAGTGCTCCAGGCGAACCTGCACCACGCTAGAGGAGCGTCGGCCACACTTTGCAGGGTCGTAAGTGATGATCAAATCAACCTGGCTCTCGTCCATGAACCATGGTTGATCGGTGGCCAAATACGTGGATCATGTGGATCATGTAAGTTGTTATATGACCGTATGGGCGGTGCCCCGCGCACTGCTATACTTTTGGATAACAGTGTCAGACATTTCCCACTAACTAACTTCATCCACAGAGACCTGGTAGCAACGGCTATTGAGGTAGCCACTGCAGATGGTGTCCGGGAAGTTGTGATCGCCTCCGCATACTTGCCGTCGCAACAACAAGCCGCTCGTGATCGCCTGTAATGCCAATGCACATCACACGATCTGGAGTAGTAGCGACATCAACAAACGTGGTGAGTCCCTCTTAGACTACTTATTGTATTGTCAATTAGGTGTAGCTAACATAGGGTACAAACCCACTTTTATTAATGCTATTAGGGAAGAGGTTTTAGATCTCACCCTCATCAGCAACTCGATAGCGAGTTCGCTTGTTAATTGGCGGGTTACAGACGAAGCCACTTTGTCAGACCATCAGTACATCAGGTTTGACCTTCCTGGCCAAGTCGAAATTCGCAAAACTCCTTCTGTCCGAAAAAGACAAATTGAGAGCTTTTCAAAGCCTTTGTAGCTTTCAAAGCAGACCTATTAGTCAGCAATCTTAACTCTATCAGTGAGATAGAACTCGCTGCCAATCTGCTCCAAGATACGCTTATCTCATCCTTCGAGGACAGCTCAGTCCAGAAGACCCTTAGGGTCAATCGAAAAATTCCGTAATGGAATGAGGAACTGGCTGTACTTAGAACGAGGGTTAGAAGTCTTTTTAATAAGGCTAAATCTAACCGTGCTAGTTGGGACGTCTATAGGGACGCTCTCACCAGCTTCAACAAAAGCATTAGACGAGCTAAACGCGATACATGGCGCAGCTACTGTGGTAGCATAGAATCATTGCCAGAGGCAGCGAGACTCCATAAAGAATTGGCTAAAGGGTCGTCTAATGGAATAGAGCTTCTTAAAAGAGGAGATGTCTCTTTCACCCAAGATCGCAGGGAAACACTTGAGCTTCTACTACAAGTTACTACTACTTACCGGGTTCTGTGGCGAGTCCAGAACTCTCCGGTCGCGATGGCGACACTTTGCCACCGGACTCACGCGGATTTAGCCTATCTGGATCCATTTTCGACCCCGAAAAGGTCAAATGGGCTGTAGATTCTTTCGCTCCTTTCAGAGCCCCAGGGGGTGACAAAATCTTCCCAGCCCTTATTCAAAACAGCATGGCTCATATTCTTGATCCACTGGTCGGCCTTCTTAGAATTAGTTTTACTTGGGGATACATACCCATCTCTTGGAGGAGAGTAAATATGGTATTCATCCCCAAGCAAGGGAATCGTCCGCTTGACCAGCCTAAGTCTTCGTATCTAAGAACATTGCTTTATGTTCTTTTCTGGATATAGAAGGTGCTTTTGATAATACCGGCTACGGGTCAACCTCTACTGCTCTAGAGCGTAGAGGAACTGCCCGTCCTTTGATCCGGTGGATTGAATCTATGCTCAAGCACCGGAAAATCACTTCCACCCTGGACTCCACGACTGCATGCATTAATGCAGTCAAAGGCTGTCCCCAGGGAGGGGTTCTATCCCCCCTACTCTGGTCCCTAGTAGTTGACGAACTACTAGACTTACTCTCCGAGTAGGGCATTGAAGCGATCGGCTATGCTGACGACCTGGCTCTAATAGTGACCGGGAACTATACCAGCACCGTGACAGAGTTGATACAATCAGCTCTGAACACGGTAAGTAGATGGTGCGCAGATGTTGGTCTTAGCATCAATCCACAAAAAGCTATCATAGTTCCTTTCACTAGGCGCTATTCCGTTGATATTGGTCAACTTTATACCAGCGGCTCCCCTGTGGGGCTATCCAACGAAGTCAAATATCTAGGGGTAACCCTCGATAAAAGACTAAATTGGAACTCCCACCTCAGCAATACCCTCACAAAGGCGACCCATGCCATGTGGTCTTAAAACCTGCACCATCCGGTGGCTTTTTGCCATGATGGTCAGACCGATCGTCACCTATGCTGCTATTATGTGGTGGCCAAAGGTTACGACGGGTCAAAAACTGATCAGGGGGTTGGAGCTGGGATCTTTCGACCCAATTCCAAAACCTCAATTGCTATGGGCAAATGGCCCACAGTCTTCCAATCTGAGGTTCATGCCATCGAGTTCTGCTGCCGTCTGATCCTAGAGAAGGGGATTAGAGGAGTGAACATCTACATCTTCTCTGACAGTCAAGCCGCCATCTTAGCCCTCTCCTCCAAAAAAGTAAGCTCTCGACTGGTGGCCGATTGCTGGAACTGCCTCCAGAGACTGTCTCTTATTAACAATGTCACTCTTCTATGGATACCTGGACACTCTGGTATCCAGGGCAATGAGCTGGCGGACAAACTTGCTAGGGCCGGTTCGTCAGCTACTTTTTCCGGCCCTGAGCCCTTCTGTGGCGTGGGTTGGTCAACCATCTCAGCTATTGTGAAAACCTGGGCTGTTAGGTTAACTGATCGCTACTGGTCGGTCCAACCAGGGATGCGGCAAGCCAAGGAGCTTATCAATTCGGTGGTCGACCGAAAAGCTATCTTACTTTCCGGGAGGGATCTTCACCTCCTCGTTGGCTTTCTTAGTGGCCATCATACGGTGAACTATCACCTCACCAAAATGCGTCTGTCTTCTTATGCTGAGTGAAGACTCTGCAAAGAAGATGATGAGACAACCAGACACATTCTGTGCGACTGTCCAGCCTTGGTATGGACTAGGAGGAAACATCTGCACGTGGATACCGCAGGTCCCGAGCATATTGTGCGTTCCTCGACAAAAGATCTGCTCTGCTTCATTAGGGAAGCAGAGCAACTTTTGTCTAGCTAGGGAGAGCCTATTGGCACAAAAGACCTCCATGGTCGCAGTGCCTCGCACCTTCTCTGTTGGGAGACTCCCTTTCACTAATAATAATAATAATAATTGGCTATGTATATGTTGGGTATTGTTATATATAAGTTAATTAGTGATAATATAAATTCGTTCGATGTTATTACATCAAATTAGCTTCACAGTTCCATCTAGAATAACTTGGAATTTTTCCCTATAACTCTTAATATGTGCTTCACTTACTATTTGTTGTATGAACCTTTTTGTGTGTTTTCTGTGCGGAATACAATAGAACTTTTCGTACTCGGCAACTCTTTTTGATTAAGAAATTAAACACGACCACGTTGATTTCATTATGTTTTTTTTCTCTCTTCCCTAATTCTTGCAATAAATGTTGGACAATTTTTGTAAACTTTGATTTCCCCAGTTATTTATATTTCTAATTTTTTTCAGAATTAAATTTTGTTTATAAGATTATTTAATTTACAAATTTATTATAACTCCGACTCCATAAAGAACATATATTCTTGATCATATATTCTTGATCTTATAGTCTCTGAAATCCACATTTTCGTAAAAAAAAAGACAGACGGACATGGCTATATCGTCTCGGCTGTTGATGCTGATCAAGAATATATATACTTTATGGGGTCTGCCTTTTACATACATTTTCGGTCGGCACAAAGTAATAATAGCCTTCTACCCTTTGTGTAAAGCCAATAGTGAATTGATTTGTTAATATCTTCTATATTTATTGGACGATAGGTAATAAAATTGGAACACAAATATAACATGACATATTTTAAATACTTTCCAAGTCATATCACAACAACAACACAATTTTATATATTATTCATATAATTTAAAAAATGCTTTACAAAGTATCTCGCCGCAGAAGCTACGAACGCAGCTCCATCTGAGACTAAAGAAAATACTGCTTTACATGACTTCTGGTCAAGTAAAAGTAAATTTTCAGTAATTAAGGGACCAAATATGCAATTTGATTAATTTACTTGATACGGAAGTGAAGTGTTAATGTATTCGCTTGGCCGCTTCGAGTTGAAGATTACAAAAAGCATTTCGGTTCTAGCTGAAAACTTGCGCCTTCTCAAATAATCCTTGTACCAATTTAGGGTGGGCAATTAGGAACGAGCAACAGAATAGCGAGAAAACTATAACAGAGAAATCCTTGCTGGGAGGGCGATAAACACCTCCAGGGTAAAGTGGTAAGGATCCTCAGGAGAGGAAATAGGGTTACCTTGGACAATGTGCAGGAAATTGGATCCAAAACAAAAGTCAAATCGAATATTTTATAATGAAAATTTTGTACCGCATTAGCCTGATATAATGCTATTTCAATGAAGACATGAGCTTACAAAGATTTCAAAATCTTCAACTCACAAGACGAAGTTACAGAAAAATTAGAGGTACACATAAAGTTTTCTTAGGCAGGGGAAAAGTATGAAGAGGTAATAAAGATTCTCAAACTACTGACATCACTACATAAATCTATAAGTTCAAATGATAGCATCGATACCTATAAGAACACCACCACCATATCGCAGCATGCGGTCAGTATTTTACAAAGCCTCAATATCAAAGTTCTTCTAAGTAAGTTTCGGCTTATTCCAAGGTTTTCTAGATCTAAGGACAGTTAATTAGGTCCGTTACTGTTTACATTATTCATAAATGATATTCGGTCGCTATTATTTTACTCTCGCATACTTATGTGTATAGATGATGGTAAGTTATAGTATGCTATAAATTTATTAAATCCAAATTGCAATAAATATACACTTATATCATTCTATAGGGGCATTTCCAATTCAAACAATAGTCATCTGAACAATGTAAAACTTGAGCGAATAAAGTCAGTGAGTAATTTAAGTATCCTTCTTAATTCTTAAAGTTTGATAAGAATATTTTATCTGCTTCTAATAGAGCCATACGTGGCCTTTGATTAATTTACCATTCGTCAATTTACCTACATCAGAAGACCTACTTATCGTCACCTATGCAGATGGCAACGCCTTTTTAGCCAGGTGGACCACAATGATACATTGTCATCTATCAAGCGCAAATGTCAAGTATATTGTGGTAAACGAATCCAATTCCTTGCAGACACAAGGCCCAAAGGACCCGTCGGTTACCCTTAGTGGGGCATCGCTGTCAAAACAGTGAAATACCTTGGCTTAGTTCTAGATAGAAAGCTGACTTGGGCTTCTCCCTTTAAATTCAAAGACTGCAACTATGCCACAAAATCCTGCATCTTAACTGGCTAGTAGGATCCCGATCGCACCTAAGCCTAAAAAATAAAATTCTGCTGTTCATAGCTATCATGAAGCCCAATTAAACCTAAAGGATAACCTTTCGCAGATTAGTTAAAGTCTCCGCTTATGTTAAAAAATCGGACATTCGTAGGGATCTTAACGTCCTATCAGTTTCCCAAGAATTAAACAAACTAAGCCTAAAACATATCATCCCACTGTATAACCATACCATCATCTGGCTGGTAGCCTACTAGACAATCTTCAGCCACGCCGTCTTAAAATGTATCACAGCCTTTATCTGTCTTACAGGTTGTCAAGGAGTGGTGACACCACCCCTGTTAAGCAAGTAAATGTTTCTTATTCTATAATTGTAATTTATCTAATATTCAATTATGTAATGAATTCTATTTTTGTAACTCCTAATATAAGGTAAGTTTGTAGATTGAAAAACAGCTAATTGCTAACGAAATTCCGAATGTCACAGAATTAACTTAATATACCTAAAAAGTAATTAAAACATTTTTTTGGTTGGATTTTAAAAAAATCATAACATTTTGCGTTTGTCCGAATGCGCGTAACAGGCGTATGCGACCCCATAAACTATATTTATTCTTGATCAGCCGACAGCCAACAGCCGAGCCGATATAGCCCTGTCTGTCTGTCGTCTGTTTGTATGAACATCGAGATCTCAGAGACTATAAAAGCTAGAGCTACCAAATTTGGAGACAACATGTAAAAACTCGGTCGGCAGATGAAGTTTATTTTCCGCCCCCGTAAATCGAAAACAACGATTTCCAAGCATCAGTTCCAAGTTCGGTTTAGGCATACACAATACTAATCATCATCTTAATGATCTCTGGAAATTTGGTTACAATCGGAAAAAAAAAACCAAAAGGACATAATAATGGTGTTCAATAAATATAATGCAGTGCTACCAAGCTAATCATTTTAAACAAAATTTATTTGGGTATATTTGTTTGTATATATTTAGTATATTTTATAGTATATATATTCCAGTATATTTTTAAAAAATATAATATTTTGATGGTCGCTTATTATTATTCTTCCATTCAGTAAAATTGAGTAACGGGTATCTCACAGTCGAGCAAACTCGACAGTAGCTTTCTTACTTGTTTTACATAATAATTATTATAATTATCATAATTTTATAACATTATTAAACTCTAATTTCCGCATGTACACTTAAAATCCATGACCTCGTACAGTCAAAGCTTGACAGTAGCCGTTGCTACTTTTTTTTTAATATATGTATATAACGGTGTATAGTTTGTTGGATCTTCTCTGAAATGATGAGACTAACAATAAGTTTTCAAATCTTAATTAAATCGCTCGCATTCGCTTTCCGACTTGTTTTTTTTTTTTTTTGCTGTCAAACTAACATTTTAATTTTCTGTTTGCGAGAGCTTACAGTAAATTTGTGCTCTGTTTTGAACTGCTACAGCACATTGTTGGTGTATCATTACATATCGCACTCTTTCCGATCTTGCGCACTTTCTGCTCTCGCGCTCTTTGTGCTGTGTTTTGTTGTTGGCCGTTTTGGCTATTCTTTTCTCTATTTTCGTCGCGCCCGCGATTGTGATTTCATGCTTGCTGTTTTTTCTGTAAGTAGTTATCAGTTATTATCCTAATACCCTGTTATTAACACAAATTTTATTTTTATTTCAATTTTTTTTTTCATTTAATGTCTATTTGCATTAAAAACCTGCAGTATGTTTGTCTGCTATAATAAAAAATGCCATCTACCAGCAAGCGCAAAAATGGGTTTCGTTTTCTGATGGCTCTGTGACAATGTTTCACATGAGAAATGTGCTGGCTTCACCGGCCGTATAGTCGACCTGATTGGCTCAAAATCTAGTTTAAGATGGACATGTGAGTTATGCAGGGATGTTGAAAGGGATGTTGCGGGATTCATACGTCAGACGAAGCAATGCTTTGGTGATATATTCGCAGGTTTCAAAAAACTTGCGGATAGTTTCGCAACTTTGGACTCTGGGTTTAAATGCATGAATCTTTTAACCGAGTCTCCAAAACGTAAAAAAGCTAATACTCGTTTGTCCATTGGCCCAAACGAACTTGATGTCCTTGAACTGGTCAACAACTCGTCCGTTCCAAATAATCTAATGTCATTTACGTCTCCCATCCTTCGACACTCCTCAGCGTCAATGATTGCCGATAATTACATTGTTCCCATGGACGTCATTTGTTTTGATCCCGTTTCAGTCTCGGTACCTGCAGTAGTTGTTAATGTTGCAGAAACTCAACATGATCAACTTTCTGATGTACCTAACGTTATATTAGCTAGTACAGATGCTCCTATCTCGACTTCTGCTACAAATGCTAAGAACACTATAGTAGGTGTCCCACCTATGAAACAAATTTTTGTTTCTTGTCTTGTCCATTAGGACATTAGGACATTTATTCGGTTAAAAATTTAAGCATCAATAAAGGTGGAAAAATTAAATTTCGCATATGAACGGGAAATCGCATCATTCAAAATAAGTGTTCCTGCCGAGCATTTTAGTAAAGTTTGCTCTAAAGACTTTTAGCCGGAATACTTAATTATTAAAGAGTATGTAAATAAAAAGAAAGAAGAAAAATCGGCCACCGATTTTACTTCCAAATGTTACCACTAATTCCTCTAAGCCTCAAACTCCATCTGATAGCTCAAAAAACTAACTTCTCTCCTGCTTGGCTATCAAAATGTAAGATGCCTTTGTAGTAAACTCAATAATGTTTATTTAGATAGCTTTCATTTTCCTATTCATGTCATTGCCTTCACTGAAACTTGGTTAAGGCATGATATTCTGAATACTGAAATCTTTACTAACAAATTTTCAGTCTATAGACGTGATCGCATGCGGCGTCGTGGTGGTGTACTTATCGCTGTCGATGCTGATATCTCTTCTGACCACGTAGATTTATGTAGTTATTTAGATATCGAATTTGTAGCTGTAAAACTAATTTATTGTAGTTTTAATATCTTTATCACCTGCTCTTATATACCTCTTGCCTCAGATAACTCTCTGTATTTACCCCGTTCTTCTGTATTCAATACTTCTGGAATTCTTTCTGATCGTGATTTATTAATAGTTCTTGGAGATTTTAATATTTCTGGAATTTCGTGGCTTTCGTCATGTGAGTCCAACGTATTGAATCCTTCGTCAACTCATGTCTTTGTTGATAGCCTTTTTGATATAGCTTTGTCTCAAACCAATTCTATACCAAATTGTCTAGGTAAACTGCTTGATCTGATTTTTGTTTTGGATCCCAATACCTGCACGGTGTCCAGATATAATCATATTTCCTCACCAGAGGATCCCTACCACCCTACTCTGGAGGTGTGTATTGACTTACCAACAAGTGTTTCGGATGCAGGTGTTTTACCGGAGAAGCGAGTTCGTTGTTTTCGGAAGACCGATTTTAAAAAACTTTCTTTGCTTCTTTCGCGTACTGACTAGTTCCAACTTTCTTCGTGTATTGACCTGGATAAGGCAATTGAAATTGTTTATTCTATATGTGTTCCCCTTGCTACTCTACAATTGTCTAATAGACCGTTATGGTTTACTTATGGTAAGCTTATGACATTTTTTTTCATTTTCATCTTAATGATACTCAACTTGAGCGAATAGAGTCAGTAACTGATTTAGGTATCCTTCTTGATTCAAAATTAAAGTTTGATAAGTATATTTTGTCTAATAGAGCCATGGGTGTCCTTGGATTTATTAAACGTTGGTCAAAGGAATTTAACGATCCCTACATAACTAAACAGATGCACATCTCACTGGTTCGTCCTTTTCTTGAGTATGGATATAATATCTGGTTTCCCCAGTATAAGGTTCATCAAGATAGGCTTGAATCAGTGCAGAAACAGTTTCTTCTTTTTGCTCTTTGTAGTCTTAGCTGGAATCCCACAATTAGATTGCCTTCGTATCGTAGTAGACTTTTTTTACTAAATCTTTCTTCTCTTTCTTCCCGTAGAACTATGCTAGGTGTAGTGTTTCTACATAGACTAATCATTGGCAAAATTGACTCATTGCAGTTGACAAGTCAGATTAGCTTTGCCGTTCCGGTCAGAACGACTAGAAATTTCCTTCACCTCTCTCTTTCCCGTTGTAGTGCAAATTATGCCAGTCACTATCCTTTTCGTAGTTTATATGTAAATTATAATAAATTTTCTAATCTTGTTAATAATACTAACAATACCTTAGAAATAAAACATTACTTCTACAAACATTAGCTCATAGTTAAGAATAGTTCTTATTATTATTATTTTATTCTTTTTATTAATACTATTTTGTTGTTTTGTCTGTGTTAATTGTTCGCGACCTCCGTTCCCGCACGTTATGCGGTTGCCCATCGGTACTACCGTTAGTACGTCAACGTCCAAGATATTAAAATACAATATTTAACTGTCTTTCCAACTGTATTATGGAGGAACGTACCTAATGATTAGCGGTGGGTCGGAAGGTCGTTGCGGTTAAGACGGGATTGGTCGCAAGCCTATGTTAATCCATTTGCAAGGTGGTTAGGATCTGAAGTTAATTTGCGTATGTTCCTTTCCTTTTGATGAGTTATCTCTTCTCTAACGGATATGGTGTTCAGATCTCTGTGGATATTTTCATTTCGGATTTACCAGGGTGCCCCAGTAATTGTTCTCAGTATCTTCGATTGAGCCTTTCGCATACTATCTATGCTACTACTTCTGGCACTCCCCCATAGTTGGGAGCCGTACGTTCAGATTGGTTTTAATACGGAATTGTAGAGTAGGACCCTGTAGTCCAGACGGAAAGATGAGCAGCAGTTGATAATCCAATGGAGACTACAAGCTTTAAGATTAAGATGTGTTCTTTTAGCTTCGACGTGCCTGCGCCAGGTAAGTGTTCGGTCGAGGTGCACTCCAAGATAAGTAACTTCTTTTGCTTTCGGAAATACAATGTTTTTTAAGGTGATCGAGGGTCAGTTTTGCCTGTTGAGTGTAAATGTTACATTTACATTTTTGTTCGTTTATTTTGTTTCGCCAATAGGAAAGCCACTTCTCCACGGTCACTAAGTGACGAGAGAGTTGTGTTGATGCTTGTACAGGTCATTTGGATCGACTTAAAATCGCTGTGTCATCGGCAAACGTAGAAGTCGTTAGTAGACTGCTTGTGGGTATGTCTGCTGTATAAAGGATGCATAGCGTCGGTCCAAATACGCTTCCTTGGGGAACTCCAGCGTTTAAAATGTGGTCATCGGACATATCAGAGTTGCATTTCAGAGCAAAGGCTCTATTGTAGAGACACGACTTCAGGAGCTTGTGGGTATTTTGAGGAAGCATTGTTTTAATTTCGAACATTAAAGCATCTAGCCAGAACTAGCCAATTGCTTGAGAGACATCCAGAAATATTGCTATTTTATAATAATATTCCCGTTTTTCGAAAGTAGTGCGTATTTCAGATATTATTCTACTGACTTTCTCAACGGTGTTCCATGTTTTTTTCGAAAGCCAAACTGATGCTCTGGGATAAGATTACGTGTCCTCAGGTAAGGGGTGATCTGGGTCATCAGACATTTTTCGAAAAGTTTAAAATACAAGACATCAGTCTTATAGGCCTGTCTGATGAAGAAACTGAATGGTCTTTTCTTGCCTTTTTCCTTTCTCCATCTCGCTGGAAAAACCCAAGCTTTGCGATAGCGTCAAAGAGCAGGAAAATAGTGCATAGAGCACAGTTATTAGATCAAATCGTGGGGTTTTATAGGTGGAAGTTGTCTATTCCAACAATCTCAATTATTTTGCTTACTAGAATATTCGAACTTTTCTCTCGAATATATATAGGTGGGGGCTTTGGCTTCTTTTTGACCTCTTCGTCAGTGATGGAGTGTAGATCCTCATCATCATCAGTCAATATTCCAAATCTGTTGGTGTACTCTTGGTTCTCAGTTTTCTGACTTCCTGCCGCCGAATTTTGCGGGCTAAGTTTCCTTTTTATCTGGATATAACAGTTCAATCCGGTCTGCAGTGTTTTTGTTTCAGGTTGTTTTTGGATTTATTGCTTATTCAGAAGAAACAAGCATTGGAATAGACAACGTACGTACGACCGATACCGCTGCAGTATTCGTTGTCGTTGCGAATGCGAAGGTAAATGAGATTGACGTTTTGGTTGTCGTAGGTAGGTAGTCAGTTTACTTTGGCTCCTTGTTAATGTTGACGGTGAGCAAGAACGCGCTTTGTCATTTGGTGTTGGCAAAAGTTTGCGTGTCGAGTTGGGGGTGATTGACCATGTCCGATCGATGTTCGCAATATTTTCGGATTGCGAAGAGATAATTAAGAAATACGCGTTGTTCCGTATCGAAGAGAGTCGACGTTCATCTTATTCACGTTGACATTGCTCGCGAATGTCGTTTTCTTTCATTGTAAAAGTACGTGGCTTGGTTCTTTATTAATTTGTTGTGAAATAAAATAGTTGTACAAAGGAAAGCAAATTGCACAACGATTTTTATCTGCGACTATACATCGCATTGAGCGTCTTTTCACCGAATTTATTTGTGCTTAATTTTTGTTATTTATTCACTGTTCACTTGGAATATTTTGTATATTTCGGAGCACAGAGAAAAAAAACATGTCCGCACAGTTCAAGTGATCATGTGCTGAAATTCGTTAATTATAAGAAATAAAAATTCACAAAAAAATACGGGTCAGATAGTGCAGGTCATTTAAGTGCAGGAAAATTTTTAGAACTTAAGCAAGATAAACTATTTAAAGATTCAAATAAACTTTAAAATGAAGATCTAAATCAAGACCTATTTGAGGCTTGTATAAATACTAAAATTTAATAAACTTATTAAACTTAAGAGCAAATAATATATAGAGAACTTTGCTTGTAGTCCATATACATATGTTTTTTAAAAGCAATTACGTAGTTTTAATTGATCAGTGCACGAGTTATCAATCTGCTTTGGTCGATGCGGTGAAAGGATCCATTGTTGTTTTTAATATTTGTTAAAGTCTGTACTTTTAGTCGATTTCCCTCAAATTAAATAAGCGTGTGATCTGTTTGATTGTACAAAATCACATGCTGCAATGCTTTGTCTCTATTATATATATAAATTTTCTGCTCGTTTGACCTTTGACCTTTGACCTTTGACCTTTGACCTTTGACCTTTAACCTTTAACCTTTAACCTCTATATTATATATAATCCTCCTCCTCCGGGAATCATGTTTTCTGCTCCTTCGAGCTAGTCGAAAGTATTTTAAAAGGATTGCCGGAGGAGGAGGACCAGAAAAAAAGGAAATGGGGGGATGAAGGAGGAGGAGGAAATGGGGAGGAGGAGGAGGAAATGGAAGAGGAGGAAATGGAAGAGGAGGAAATGGAAGAGGAGGAAATGGAAGAGGAGGAAATGGGGAGGAGGAGAAGGAGGAAATGGAGGAAGTGGGGAGGAGGAGGAGGAGATAGAGGAAATGGAGGAGATGGGGAGATGGGGAGGAGGAGGAGGAAAAGATGGAAGAAATGGGGGAGATGGAGAATGAGGAGGAAATGGAGGAGGAGGAGGAGATGGAGGAATACGAGAAGATGGAGGAAGAGGAGGAAATGGAGGAAGAGGAGGAGATGGGAGAAGAGGACGAGATGGAGGAAGAGGAGGAGATGGAGCAGGAGAAGATGAAGGAAGAGGAGGAAGAATAGGAGAAGGAGATGGAAGAGGAAATGGAAGAGGAGGAGGAGATGGAGGAAGAGAAGAAAATGGAGGAGGAGGAGGAGATGGAGAAAGAGGAGGAGATGGAGGAAGAGGAGAAAGAGTAGGAGGAGGAGATGGAGGAGGAGGAGATGGAGGAGGAGGAGATGGAGGAGATGGAGGAGATGGAGGAGGAGGAGATGGAAGAGATGGAGGAGATGAAGGAGGAGGAGGAGATGGAGGAGGAGGAGGAGGAGATGGAAAAGGAGAAGGAGGAGGCTTTAAAATTGAATTGAAAGAAAGTTATAAAAAATATTATGTTTGAGGAAGCTTTACTTTAAACATTGAGTTTTTATGTAAGCGCAAGTGGCGTGGAGGAAGTGGGAATACGGGACGCGGGCGGAAGAGGTGAGCGAGCGGAGCGAGCATTCTTCTATGCAGCTCCGCGTAGCGAAGCGAAGCAGACGTCACCGCGTATTTTATGTATTAATGCGTGTTTGCTAGTGTGCTTTTAATCCTGTTACTTGAGTGTGTTCTGCTTGACGGTCGGTTACGACGAAATTTGTTGCTTTGTTCTTAACTGGTATGATAAATAGTAGTAGTAAATATGAATCCCGCTACAATCGGATGTGATGAAATTTGAAGACGAGACGAAAATTGTATATGTGTACTTGGCATGGTAACTCCTCCCCTCCTAGCACGGAGCGAGGCCCAGAGCGAATGTATGGGATGAATGGATATCACTTGCGGATAGTTCAGGAAGTATGTGTGTAGTAGTCTTCTTACAATAATTCCTAGTACCATAGCGACGATAGACAGGCTGAATGGGAATATAGTACAGTTTTATGACAGATGAAATTCTTCCTTTAGCTCTAGATTTCTGTTGTTGGTCCAGGCCTAGGAGATAAAGTGCACATGGTGCTCGACATCCAAAACCCTTAAGATATTCTTTTCTCAACGCATTTAGATTAACTTTCTAGCTGCAGTACATTTTCTTTACATTCTAAGTTTGTTTTTATTTGGTTTCTGCCATAAGCCTCACATATGTTTGTAATATTATTATACCAGCCAATCCAAAGGGTAAAAGGGAATTATAACTTTGTGCCAACCGAAAAATTATGTAACAGGCCGACCCCACATAGTATATTTTTGATCAGCGTCAAGAGCCGAGACGATATAGTCATGTACATCTGTCCGTCCATCCGTCCGTATGAGCACCTAGATCTCACAGACTATAAGAGCTAGAGCAACCAATTTTCGGGATGGTATGTCTTACTGTTTCACGCAAATCAATCTTAATTTAGATTTCAGTTGCTATATCACTAAGTGACATAATAATGTTGTTAAATAAACCTATTAAAGGGCTGTCAAACTAACAATTTCGAACAAAACTAATTTCGGTATATTTTTTTTATATATTTTTAGTATTTTTTTTAGTACATTTTTCAGTATGTTGTTAAAAAAATTTATATTTTCATAGTCGCCCTTATTTTTTTTTCATTCAATAAAATTGGGTGGCGGCTATCTCACATTCGAGCACACTCGAAGTAGTAGCTTTCTTACTTGTTTTTTTTTTTATATTATTTGTTTAGTTATTGTTTTTGTTTCCTTTATGAGATAATCTAATACGTAATTACAGTTTTGTATACAGCTTACTCAATAATCTTAACTAGTTCATATTTTTGGTGCTCGAATATTGTTTTAATTTGTTTTGATTCGTTTTTTTTTTTTCAATTTGACATTTACGCAGTGTTTAATTCATTTACATTTTAATTCAAAAATATTACATCTAATATTTATTATAATTTTCGAACAAAGAAAAATTTGGTATATTATTTCTTTAATATATTTTTTTGTTATTTTTTCTAGTATATTTTTTAAAAAATATAATATTTCGATGGTAAAATTGGGTGGCGGGTATCTCACAGTTGAACAAACTCGACAGTAGCTTTCTTACTTGTTGTAATTATCAGTGACACGTCTTTTTTCATTCAGTATTATTGACTATTCAATTCATATTATCTTATCTGATATTTGACTAATTGAGTTTTAGATTTTTATAAGTTAGTAAAGTTGGCTCTGAGTCTGAGTAAAGGAAATGTGTTCAGCTTAATCAAATAATCATGACAACTATCAAATGTGATATTTTTATTATAAAGGTGGGTTCTACCCATAAAAAGTTCGTAGGGAATTATTTTGGTAGCAGACTGAATTGCATTTTGTATATGTTATCAGAGTTTCTGCTAAAATTTTCAAGTGATTGCTTGTCTTTGGACTTTGGATACTTATATATTCTGTATATTTCAGTCAGAGTTGAATGCAATCGTTCAACAGGAGCATTGCTCGAAGACTGTTGAAACGAGGTAGTGTGTTAGTCTATATGACATACTGAGCAAAAACATTGAAAATTTTAAATTTAAATTACGCATCTTGGTAGCAAACCAGTTTTTTAGGTATGCGAAAATTCTGAATGAACTGCAAAACAGTCCTTGTAGTGTTCATACTACATATCTCTGGAAGCACCATATGGGCTGCTACAGATTTTGATAACTTATCTATTATAGTGTCAAAATACTTTCCGTTAATAATATTAAGATCTGTATGTTAAGTTAACTAAAGTTAACGTCGCCAGACGATAAGGTAAGATACGACAGCAACGGCATTCTGCAATGTAAGCATTATTCCGGCCGTCGTTGCATAGCCGACAAACACAGCATATTTGCATGACAGCTATGAATATGAATTCGTAACAATGTGTTTTGTTTTCAATTCCTGCTTATGATTTAAATTTTCCGAATTCTTGGTCACACTGCGCTGCACGACACACGTGTTTATATTTTCTACTATGAGAAAAGACACATCATAAAAATATATTTTCTTTAAAATAAATAGTATCTAATGTACAAGTTAATTAAAAGTCACTTGGCGCCCAACTAGTGGTATTCGACAGTGGTTAAAAGTCGTTTCTCAAGCAGAAGCAAGTTAAAATTAATTAAACTTAGCCACATCAAAAAGGCTGCAGTGACACCAAGTGATAAACTCTTAAATAAATAATAATAATAAGGGAGTCTCCCAGCAGAAAAGGGGTGCCTATAAGCAAATCTTTCGTCTAGGAACCAACAATATACTCGGGGCCTGCGGTATCCACGTGCAGATGTTTCCTCCTAGTCCATACCAAAGCTTCACAGTCGCACAGAATGTGTCTGGTTGTCTCATCATCTTCTTTGCAGAGTCTACACTCAGCGTCAGAAGACAGACGCATTTTGGTGAGGTGATAGTTCACCGTATGATGGCCACTAAGATAGCCAAGGAGGAGGTGAAGATCCCTCCTGGAGACTAAGCTAGTTCTTTAGTCGTCCATGGGATACGGAATTGATAAGCTCCTTGCCTTGTCGCGTCCCTGGTTGTACAGCCCAGGTTTTCACAAGAGCCGAAATGGTTGACCACCACACGTCACAGAAGGGCTCGGGACCGGAAAACGGGCTGATTTACTGGCCCTCGCAAGTTCGTCCACCAGCTCATTGCCCTGGATACCAGAGTGTCCAGGTATCCATAGAAAGTTGACGTTGTTAATTAGAGACAGTCTCTGGAGGCAGTTCCAGCAATCGGCCACCAATCAAGAGCTTACTCTTTTAGAAGAGAGGGCTTATATGGCCGCTTGACTGTCAGAGAAGATGTAGATGTTCACTCCTCTAATTCCCTTTTCTAGGATCAGATGGCAGCAGAACTCGATGGCACGAACCTTAGCTTGGAAGACTGTGGGCCATTTGCCCATAGCAATGGAGGTTTTGGAATTGGGTCGAAAGATCTCAGCTCCAACCCCCTGATCAGTCATTGACCCGTCGGTATACCAGTGGATACCGTGGGGGTCGCTGATGGGGTTACCAGTGTCCCAGTCCTTCCGGTACAGGATGAGGGTTCTGAATTTAGAACCAAACAAAAGTTCCATTGCCATAGTATCCGATCTAGTGGAGATATTTATGCCAGGAATGTCTTTGATTAGGCTAGCATGTCCTGATTCGGTAGCTAGAAGCCCGGAATGGAACTTGATTCTAAGAAGGCTCATAGCTGTGACTTCTTTAATTTGGATATGCAGCAGAGTCACATTCAGTATCGATTCCATTGCTGCGGTGGGACAGATACGAAGTGCACCTATCAGTGAGAGGCACAGAAGCCTGTGCAATTTATTGCATTTGCTGATGGCAGTGACCCGCGTAACCTTTGGCCACCACACAACAGCAGCGTAGGTGATGATAGGTCTGACCATCATGGCAAAAAGCCACCGGATGGTGCAGGACTTAAGACCCCAGATTCTACCAAAGAATCTCCTGCAGGCCCAAATGGTATGGGTCGCCTTAATGAGGGTGTTGCTGAGGTGGGAGTTCTAATTTAGTCTTTTATCGACGGTTACCCCTAGATATTTGACATCGTTGGATAGCCCCACAGGGGAGCTGTTTATATATAATTGATCAATGTCAACGGAGTAGCGCCTATTGAAGAGAACTATAATTGACTTTTGTGGATTGATGCTAAGACCAACGTCTACGCACCATCTACTTACCATGTTCAGAGCTGATTGCATCAACTGTGTCACGGTGCTGTCATAGTTCCCATAGAACACCTCCCTGGGGACTGCCTTTGACTGCATTAAAGCATGCAGTCCTGGATCAATGGACAGGCAATTCGACTGCGCTCTAGAGTAGTGGAGATGGACCTGTAGCCGGTATTATCAAAAGCACCCTCTATATCTGAAATAGACCATAAAGCAATGTTCTTGGATTCGGAGGCTTTTCAATTTTCCCCACTAACCTGTGGAGAGCGACCTCCGTCGATCTACCGGCTATATACGCAAACTGCGTGGGATGCAACGGTGTCGACGTCTGCGGAGAGCACCGAATGTGCATATCTATTAGCCTTTCCGCCGTCTTAAGCAGAAAGAAGGTAAAACTGATCGGCCGATAGGACTTAGGCTGGTCAAGCAAACGATTCCCTTGCTTGGGAATGAATACCACATTTACTCTCCTCTGAGATCCGGGTATGTATCCCTAAGTAAAAGTAGCTCCAAGAAGGCCGACTGGTGGTTCAAGGGTATAAGCCAAGCTATTTTGAATAAGGGCTTGGAAGATTTTGTCATCCCCTGGGTCTTTGAAAGGAGCGAAAGAATTTACAGCCCATTTGACCTTTTCGGGGTCGATGATAGATCCAGATAGGCTGAACTCGCATGGGTCATGTGACAAAATGGCGTCATCGCGGCTGAAGAGATCTGGATTCACTCCAGAACCCGGGAAGTAGACCTGTATAAGAAGCTCAAGTGTTTAGATTTAGCCTTATTAAATAGGTTTCTAACCCTCCTTCTAAGTAGAGCCAGTTCCTCATTCCACCACGGAATTTTACGGTTGACCTTTAAGACCTTCCGGACCGAGGTGTGCTCGAAAGATATTGGATCAGATTGGTAACGAGTTCTATCTCACTGATAACTTAGGATTGCTAACCAAAATAAGTATGCTTTGAAAGCTACAAAGGCTTTTAAAAGCTCCCAATTCAACTTATTGGGACAGGAAAAGTTTTGGCGAATCTCTACTTAGCCAGGAAGGTCAAACCTGATGTGCTGATGGTCTGACAAGGTGGCTTCGTCTGTAACCTACCAGTTGACAAGCGAACTCGCTATCGAGTTGCTGATTGTGAGATTTAAAACATCTTCCCTAACAGCATTAGTTAAAGTGGGTTTAAACCCTATGTTAGCTACATCTAATTGATAGCATAATAAGTATTCTAAGAGAGACTCACCACGTTTGTTTATGTCGCTGCTCCTCCAGATCGTGTGATGTGCATTAACATCACAGCCGATCACGAGCGGCTTGTTGTTGAGATGACAGAAATCAACCAGTCGCTGGACCTCTGTTGGGGGTACTTCATCCACGTCGCCCGGGAAGTATGCAGAGGCGATCACAACTTCCCGGACACCGTCCGCAGTGGCTACCTCAATAGCCGTTGCCACAAAATCTTTGAAATTGAAGTTGGATAAAGGGAAATGTCTTACACTGTTATCTAAAAGTATAACAGTATGAGGCACCTCCCATACGGTCATATAGCAACTTACATGATTCACATGATAGTCCACGTATATGGCCACCGATCAACCGTGGTTCCTGGACGAGAGCCAGGTTGCTTTGATCATCACAGACGACCCTGCGCAGTGTGGCCGATGATTCTCTGGCGTGGTGTAGGTTCGCCTGGAGCACTTTAATTTTGTTAATTTTCCCTCCTAATGGCGGTCGTGACAAGGCCACTTGCCTTGCCCCCCGAGAGTCATTCCCATGTAAGCTCTTTGGTGGTGGGAGCCACTCGGGGAAGGTCGACTTGCGACCCCGCTCACGGGAGGCACGCTTGCGGGTGGGTTGCGGCCCGAGGAACTGGCAGTGGGCTTGACCAAGGCACCCCTGACGGTTGCTGTACGGTGACCACACGTCACACACCTAGTTGAGCCCTTCGCGGCCACTGCTAACATCCCGGAGGGAACCACTGGCGCCGTTGTCGGAGGTGCATTGGCTACAGCGAGAACGGGTGTCGATGGTGATGGAACAGGGGTGGCGGAGGAGACTTTGGGAGCTGAATTCTTAAGGATCAGTTTGAACATGCCAAAGCAGAATTTCACCTTCCCTTGGCACTCCGTCAGAGCCCTGTACGACTCCTTCTTAACCAACATTCCGAGGTGAGTCGTGTTGCCGTTCAGGCTATGTTGCACCACCCGCAGCAGCTTCTTAGAGAAGCTGCTGGTGTTCTGGAGCCCAATATAATCTAGGATAGTCGTAGGAGTGAACTCAGTGCTACTGGGAAAGTAGCCTCTAATGAGCTTTGGGAAACTCCGTTTCCTTCAGCAGTCCTACGTCAAGGGCACTGATGGACCCGATGTGCCCAACAGCTCCCCTGACTCAATTAGCCACTCGTTTCGGGGTATACAACCCTCAAAACCTGGGCTCACATCTGGTGCGGAGTACAACAGCACCGTCTTTAAAATGCTGGACTTCAACTGCTCCGCTGCGGGTTTAGAGAGATTTAGAAGAATCAACCGAAGTGAAGCCCAATTTCAATTTCACACTGCTTACCACTTGGCTGTAGAGTCACTTCGTGGACTCCTTATAAGTCTTTTTGGGCCTCTTTGAAGAGCTAGTGGGGTCGGGGATTGTTTCGTCAGCGCGCGTCCGTTTTGCCTTGGTGCAAACGGGGGGCGCAGTGGCGATAGCTAGAGCTTCCCCTCGGTTCGAACGCAAATGCTCCTTTAAAAAGCTTCTTCTCGAGCTCTTCAATTTTATAAAGGCGTCTTTCAATTCCAGCCGCAGCAACTGGATCTGAGAGCCTGCTTCTGTGAATCCTGACTTCTGAGAGGCCACGGAAGCATCACTAGCAAAGCTAATCCGGTCGCAGTCAGCTTGCTCGTCGGAGGATAATACCTCGACGGGTTGCTGCCAGACTGAACCGCTATAGGACGGAAGGCCAGCACTAGCGAACCCTGTGTCAAAGGGAGTTCGTGTGCTTTCCGTGTTCCATAAATTATTAGAGTCAAGACCCGTAGTATTGGGGGTGGAAGCTAGCAGCCCACGCGCTTCAGTGCTGGTGTTGGGGTCAGTCGTGAAGGCATCGCCCATGGATGATACTGTCGAAGTCGCATCCGACTTTTCTAAATTTTTTGATAGATCCATAAAAATTGATCCCAGTAGTAGGCAGGAAGGGAAGGTCATCCACGGCATAGCCCGCGTACCGTGGAAAGTATGAATAAAACTGGAGGCCGACAGATATCCCGAGCCCGCATACTAGAGACCGAGCTACCCCCCGGCCATGCATCCATCAGCGTATGCTGTTCCGCCTTGGATTGGGGTGATTTACAGATACACGATCGTGCCCGACTACAATTAGTCAGCACCCCTAGCAGAGACTTGACCGTGCTGCTTCCAGCCGTCCTCGGGTGGAGAGTATAGCCGCACTTCTGACAGTAGGAGCAAGCACTGCACGTGCTCCAGACAATACTGGGATTACATGTTGATCCCCTTGCTGCCTCTGGCGGCTGACGGCAAAACTTTTAAATAAGTTATGTTATGTTAAGTTATGCAAAGTTGTTGCACTATGCCGGTATAGCGCTAGCTAAAAACAACATTGTACAGCAAAGCCACTGAAGCTCTTCTGGCTGATCGCCAGATCAGACCAGGCAGAACTGATTTAGCGGACAACAGCAACAACAGTCTAATAGTTACCTTACATAAAACCAGGAATGTAAGTGGGCACTTTTATTTAAACTGTATTTAAGTCTGTGTAAAATTAAAAATAAATTGCAAGGTTATTTACCAATGTAAAAATATTTAGCAAAAAAAGACAAGTTCTAATAAATATAGTAAATTGTGAACGCTGACGAGAACTAAGTTGACGAAAAATAATATTAACCTTTTTTAAATTATTATTGCTTAATAGTTAATGTTGCTTAAAGGTTAATATTAATATAATTAATATTAACTATTAAGCAACAATAATTTAAAAAGTGTTTATTGACTAAGCATTTTGCATTACGCCACATGAAATGCATGCGTGCATAAGTTTTTTCCGTTTGCCTTTGTCTCATTCGTTCCGTATTGTCGCTCAGCGTAATAAGATCCGTTGAACATTGCAACTTTGTTGCCTTGGCTTTCAAGCTTCGCGCTTTAAGTTGCGTTGTTTACACTAAAGACCCATGACTTCAGCCTTCCACTATTATAGAGATCCCCGTCAGCAGCCTAGTGATTCAGACTCTGATTGCGATAATTACATTCGCATTCCAGCCCCATGACATATAATTGAGGCTCCCCCCGCACCCAGCAGCTTGGACGCTGAACAACAAAAACTAATAATACAAACAGCGGTCACCACTACCTTGGCTGAACAAGCCAATGCAAATCAGGCCCTTACCGATAAAGTCAACTTGTTGTCCCAGCAGGTGGCGGCAACACATCTTGCACCGCCAGAAGTGCAAGCTTATACGGACATAGACATAACAAAAGAAACAAGACGTGATGAGCCATTAGATGCCGTCAAAAGCTTGCCCGAATTCACAGGGGTACAAGATTCTTATGTCTCATGGCGACGGGCAACTCTCGTAGCTTACTGTATATTCAGGCCATGCAATGGTACCTCGCGCCATTATCTGTCACAATTATAAGAAATAAGATCAGGGGGCCCCCTGATGAGATACTAGCCTCATTTGACACAGCGTTTAATGTTGATGCGATTATGAGTTGCCTCGATTTCACATATAGTGACAAGCGGTCTATGCACGTAATCGAGCAGGAATAAGGTACGCTAAGACTGGGTAGCATGTCTTTGCTACAATAATATGATGAAGTCGGAAGAAATCTCACATTGGTGGCTAATAAAGTCAACATGTCGTATGAGCCGACCTTTGCAAGAGGCCTTTGTGAAAAATTTTGCGAAGACGCTCTACGAGTATTAGTGTCAGGACTAAAGCGTAGTCTCGCAGATGTCCTCTTCGCAGCAAAACCGAAAGATTTACCGTCTGCTCTGGCACGCGCGCTAGAGCTTGAGTCGAACCACGGCAGATAAGCCGTGAGCGTAAGGCGAATGCCAGTCAACGGGCTAGGTCATCTCAGCAGGCCGAAGCACAACCAAGTCAACCGAGTCAAAGAACCCGCATTTTAAGAAGCAGTACAAGCAGCAGGTTCAGTCTGACCAGCGCACTTCCGAGCAACAAAGTCGCGTTAACGCGCCAGAGCCAATGCAAGTGAACCCTTCACTTTTAAACTTTAGGCAACCCACTCAAGCATCAAACAATGTCAATAAGCGGCCGTCCATGTCCGAGCATACTAACGCCAAAAACAAAGCACCAGATGGTAAACAACATCACCTAGGGTTCTGGGCAGGGGGCAGAAGCGTACGCAGCAAAAATGCTTTGTCGCGTTATTCAACGTAAAAGCAACTTTCTTCCTCCTACCAGATTTGTCAACTTTCGATGGGATTATTGGCCTCGACTTGCTAGCGCAAGCTGGTGCGTCGATTTGCTTAAATGGGGTGCAGAAGTTGAGAAGCTCTCCTTCCTCGCGTGCGCCAATATCAATTTCATAGACATTGATTGCGCAGACGCACCAGCTTCGATACGCAATACTTTTTTAAATAAGATAAGGATCTATATGAATGCCTTTGCGGATCCGAATGAGGCCTTGCCTTACAACACTTCGGTGGTTGCCACCATCAGGACAGTGAGTGAGGAGCCCATCTGTGCTAAGCTTTATCCCTACTTCATGGGCGTAGCAGGTTTCAACTTTATCGGTAAACGGGGGAAAGTATGAGTTTAGTTCAACCATTCGACCTTAAAAACACCGCCAGTATTTTCCAAAGAACTATTGATGCTGCGTTTATGTTGATGATGGAATCTTCTTCTCGAAAGACAATGAGTCACTCTTCAGACATGTGGATTGGGCCTTAAAGAGGCGATCATGAGGGTATCTTTCGAAAATAGTTTTTTTTTAAGAAAATCGTGAACTTTTTGGGGTTCATACTCAACAGCAACTGTGCAACAAATGATCAAGAAAAAGTCAGAACCATAAAAAAATTCCCAAAACCCAAGACAGTGTACGTGGTCAGATCATTTTTAGGCCTCGCAAGCTACTTCAGATGTTTCAATAGAGATTTTGCTGCCATAGCAAGGCCCTAAAGGGCGAAAATGAAACAGTCAGCAATCACAGGTCGAGAAACATACAAGTGTGCTTTTCTGAAGCTCAACAACAGGCGTTCCAGAAGCTGCATAACATCTTGGCGTCAGAAGATGTCATGCTAAGTTACCCAGATTATAACAATGATTTCAAGAACATTAAAAGAAGCCAACTATGCGACTAATGAGTGGGAGTTACTGGCCATCGTATGGGCCCTGGCTAAGCTGCGGTATTACCTGTATGGAATTAAAAATATAAATATATTTGCTGACCATCAGCCCTTAACCTTTTCTGTATCAGAATCAAGCGCCAATGCAAAGATTCAGCGATGGAAAGCCCTCATAGACGAGTCTAAAGCTCATTTATTTTACAAGCCTGGTAAAGAGAACCTGGTAGCGGACGCCTTATCCACACAGCAGCTTAATGCGTTGGACGAAGAAGAGGCCGGGTCTTTGCGCAGCAACAACTCACAGTGAGATGTCTCTCAGCCACACGATCGAGTCAACTGATAAACCGTTGAACTGTTTCCAGAACCGAATAGTACTGGAAGAAGCACTCCTCTCGTCTAAACAGACCTTTATTTTATTTGGGAATAAAAGGCGACACTTGACTAACTTCGTTTGCAGAGAGTCTCTGATAGACGAGCTGACAGACATAAAGGTACCAAGAGGCGTAAACGCTTTTCATTGTGATTTGCATACGCTTGCAATGATACAGGATGAGGCAGTCCGAAGGTTCCCAGCCACTAAATACTGGCACTGCAAGAACCGCGTGATGGACATATTCAGAAGAGAAGAGAGAAAGAAAATCTTGACTGCCGAGCATAATAGGGCTCACAGAGCAGCTCAAGAGAATGTAAAGCAAGTTTTGCTGAATACTATTTACCCAAAATGGCTAGGCTAGCCAGCTAAAATATACAGAATTGCAAGACTTGTGAAAGACCTATCATTATTTATTATTATTAGTGAAAGGGAGTCTCCCAACAGAGAAGGTGCGAGGCACTGCGACGGAGGTCTCTTGTGCATCATAGGCTCTCCCTAGCTGGACAAAAGATGCTCTGCTTCCCTATGAAGCAGAGCAGATCCTTCATCGAGGAACGCACAATATGCTCGGGACCTGCGGTATCCACGTGCAGATGTTTCCTCCTAGTCCATACCAAGGCTGGGCAGTCGCACAGAATGTGTCTGGTTGTCTCATCATCCTCTTTGCAGAGTCTGCACTCAGCATCAGAAGACAGACGCATTTTGGTGAGGTGGTAGTTCACCGTATGATGGCCACTAAGAAAGCCAACGAGGAGGTGAAGATCCCTCCTGCAAAGTAAGCTGGTTTTCCGGTCGACCACGGGATTGATAAGCTCCTTGGCTTGCCGCACCCCTGGTTGGACCAACCAGTAGCAATCAGTCAACCTAACAGCCCAGGTTTTTACAATAGCTGAGATGGTTGACCAACCCACGCCACAGAAGGGCTCAGGGCCGGAAAAAGTACCTGACGAACCGGCCCTTGCAAGTTTGTCCGCCAGCTCATTGCCCTGGATACCAGAGTGTACAGGTACCCATAGAAGAGTGACATTGTTAATAAGAGACAGTCTCTGGAGGCAGTTCCAGCAATCGGCCACCAGTCGAGAGCTTACTCTTTTGGAGGAGAGGGCTAAGATGGCGGCTTGACTGTCAGAGAAGATGTAGATGTTCACTCCTCTAATCCCCTTCTCTAGGATCAGACGGCAGCAGAACTCGATGGCATGAACCTCAGATTGGAAGACTGTGGGCCATTTGCCCATAGCAATTGAGGTTTTGGAATTGGGTTCAACGATCCCAGCTCCAACCCCCTGATCAGTTTTTGACCCGTCGGTATACCAATGAATACCATAGGGGTCGCTGATGGGGTTGCCAGTGTCCCAGTCCTTCGGGTCCGGGATGGGGGTTCTGAATTTAGCACCAAAGAAAAGTTCCTTAGTCATAGTATCTTATCTAGTGCAGATATCTATGCCAGGAATGTTTTTGACCAGGCTAGCATGTCCTGATTCGGTAGCTAGAAGCCCTGATTGGAGCTTGATTCTAAGAAGGCTCAGCAGCGACTTCTTTAATTTAGATATGCAGCGGAGTCAGATTCAGTATCGATTCCATTGCTGCGGTGGAACAGGTGCGAAGTGCACCTGTCAGTGAGAGGCACAGCAGCCTGTGCAATTTATTGCATTTGCTGATGGCAGTGACCTGCGTAACCTTTGGCCACCACACAATAGCAGCATAGGTGACGATCGGTCAGACCATCATGGCAAAAAACCACCGGATGGTGCAGGATTTAAGACCCCAGATTCAACCAAAGAATCTCCTGCAGGCCCACATGGCATGGGTCGCCTTTGTGAGGGTATTGCTGAGGTGGGAGTTCCAATTTAGTCTTTTATCGAGGGTTACCCCTAGATATTTGACTTCGTTGGATAGCCCCACAGGGGAGCCGCTGGTATAAAGTTGACCAATATCAACGGAATAGCGCCTAGTGAAAGGATCTATAATAGCTTTTTGTGGATTGATGCTAAGACCAACATCTACGCACCATCTACTTACCGTGTTCAGAGCTGATTGCATCAACTCTGTCACGGTGCTGGTATAGTTCCCGGTCACTATTAGAGCCAGGTCGTCAGCATAGCCGATCGCTTCAACGCCCTACTCGGAGAGTAAGACTAGTAGTTCGTCAACTACTAGGGACCAGAGTAGGGGGATAAAACCCCTCCCCTGGGGACAGCCTTTGACTGCATTAATGCATGCAGTCGTGGAGTCCAGGATGGAAGTGATTATCCGGTGGACGGGACGGGCCAGGAAGGTCAAACCTGATGTGCTGATGGTCCGACAAAGTGGCTTCATCTGTAACCCGCCAGTTAACAAGCGAACTCGCTATCGAGTTACTGATTAGGGTGAGATCTAAAACCTCTTCCCTAAAAGCATTAATAAAAGTGGGTTTGCACCCTATGTTAGCTACATCTAATTGACAACACAATAAGTAGTCTAAGAGGGACTCACCACGTTTATTGATGTCGCTGCTCCCCCAGATCGTGTGATGTGCATTGGCATCACAGGCGATCACGAGCAGCTTGTTCTTGCGACGACAGAATTCCACCAGCCGCTGCACCTCTGCTGGAGGTACATCATCCACATCGCCCGGCAAGTATGCGGAAGCGATCACAACTTCCCGGACACCGTCTGCAGTGGCTACCTCAATAGCCGTTGCTACCAGGTCTCTGTGGATGAAGTTAGTTAGTGGAAAATGTATACGGTGGGGCACTGGCAGAAGAGGGAGCGGGTCAGGATGAGGATGGAGCAGGGGTGACAGATGAGCCTTTGGGAGCTAAATTCTTAAGGATCAATTTGACCCTGCCAAAGCAGAATTTCACCCTCCCTTGGCACTCCGTCAGAGCCCTGTACGACTCCTCGTCAACCAACATTGCGCGGTGACCTGGAGGCAATCCGAAAATTCAAGGATGAAATTGATGCTGATCGCCCACATCAAGTGGTTCTTATTGTAGTGGCGATATGTGAGTGAGTTCAGAGGACCAGAAGATCTGCCAGGCAATTGAATGTGGCATTTGCTGGAAGTAGGTCGGCCGAGGGCTGCCTCCATCTTGAGGAGGGAGTAGTTAACGTCGCAACGTCGATTAAGTAAGATACGACAGCAACGGCATACTGCTATGTAAGCATTATGCCGGACGTCGTTGCATAGCCGGCAAACACAGCATATTTGCGTGACCGCTATGAATATGAATTCGTAACAATGCGTTTTGTTTTCAATTCCTGCATATGATATAAATTTTCTGTATTCTTGGTCACACTGCGTTGCACGACACATGTGCTTATATTTTTTACTATGAGAAAAGACACATCATAAAAATATATTTTGTTCAAATTGTATCTAATGTACAAGTTAATTAAAAGACAATTTATATTAAATGGTCCATCCGGTGTTTCCGTTTTTTTATAAACTTGGTCAAAGGGATTTCTGTCATACTTCAAGGTTTTACAAACATTACAGTTTTGAATGGTTTGTTTTACTTTTGCATTCAGGTTTAGGAGATAAAATTGTCCTTTAAGTTTCAGTGTCACTTCATCCGTCCTTCTATGGTTTGAGTTTTCATGTTGGATATGGACTTGTTCTTCTTGGTTGTCAATGTTAAATAATGTATAAACTGCATAGATTTTGTTGGGTTTTAGAGGAGTTCTTAATGTTCTGGTTATGTTTTCTAAATTGAACTCTGGTTTTATGATGGTTCATCGTATTATATTTTAAAAAAGGACTCTCATAGAGGAGTCACAGTTCAGAGTTTCTGCAAAGATTAATTAAATCCTAAAATCATTGAGTGGTTTCTCTGAAATAGAAGAATAATAGAATAATCTTCATGGCGTGAATGTACTGTATCACCCGCTGTTCCTTCTAAAGACTCTTTGTCATGATACTTGAGTTCCAGATTTATTCTGCTTAAAGCATCTACAACGACATTCTGTTAGCCTTTTTGATAGATAACTTCAACTTTTAGTAATTTACGTCGCCAGCGAACATGTTTACTGTCCGGTTCCTTGTAACTCATTAACCGTGTTAGGGGTCTTCGGGTCTAGGGGTAAGATTTCTTTAGTATCACAACAATGCTAAAAATGATTTAATTTCTCTCCTTGATTTGGGAAGTGTCAAATTTTTAATTGATATTAATTTACTTGGGCTAGGTCTGATGCCATCGGCTGAAATAACATGTTCGACGTATTAAAATGCTTTTCTTAAGATTTCTGATTTTGCAACTGACAGCTTAAGGTTTGACGATTTCAGTTTACAAAACACCTGATGTAGGTCTTGCATATGCTCTAGGAGCGAAGATGCGAAAATTATAATGTCGTCTAAAATTATCAAACAAAATTCATCAATTAATTTCTTAAACACAGTATCTATGACTCGCTGAAATATGGAGTGTAGTTAGTCCGAAGGGCTTCTGGCAAATTTGAAATGGCCACCCTTAGTCGCTTTCTTAAGATTTAGGCCCCTTCCGCCTCAAGAAACCGAAAATAAACATCTTAAGCCAAGAACTTTAAATTTTTGGAATACACAATACTCATCATCATTCTAATGATCCCATGGTTACAATTGGACAAGAAACACAGAAGTTATTAAGGAATTACTGTTGTGCTGTTGGTGCTGTTGTTATCAACTGACATAATAATGGTGTTTAAACCTAATAAAGTGCTATTAAGTTAATAATTTTGAACACATTTAACTTCGGTATATTTTTTGATATATTTTTAATATATATAAAAGATAATAGTAGCTTTCTTAATTGTTAACTTTTTCTTATCAGTATCAGTATCAATAGAAAGGCAAAGATACGCTACATGCTGACCCTAAACTAATAATAACCTTTTGCAGATAGGCATGCAGACTCATGTGTCACACCATCTGGTTGCAATATATTGTTATCTGTTAGTGTTAAGTACAATTTGTCTTAAATAAGCGATAATAGTTTATTACATTCCTATCATTAATATTGTATGTAGACCTAAGCCATTCAGAGAAGAGCTATATAAACCCTTGCTCTGATGGACATAAAACTAGTACGAAAGAAAACTCTAACGTATTCATTTCTCCAAGGCCCAATTGGCTTCTGCAGTTATTGCGGCGACTTCTGCCACTGGTTCATGTACTTGCGGCAAAGCAACACAACAAACAGACTTGAAGATCTACATTTGGTGACCCCCGACAAAGACTTCTTCTGAAGTTGGCAACCAGGCGACAAGGACTTCACCTAAAATTGTCAGCCAGGCGACAAGAACTTCTTCTTGAAGTTGTCAACCAGGCGACAAGGACTCCAGCTGAAATTGTCAACCAATTGGAACTTTTCAGGATCAAGCAGCAAAATTTAGCTGCTTACGCATATACGTTCATTAAGAAAAAGATAACATTTTGTTTTGGTTTATAAAGAACATGGTGTGAGTTGAGGCACATCATTAAAAATCACCTCATAAGATTCGATATAAATAAAAAATAAAACAAAACAAGAAATCTTTTAATGGCATCCTCAAGCATAAACAGTCTGCTAACTCTGCAGCTGAACATTAGCAAGGAGATCCAGAATTTGATAAGGAATTTCAAGAAGGATCCTGCCGAACGAAAACCCAACGCTAAGTACTTCAGCGATAGAAACTCAGCGTTGGAAAATTATGAACAGCAGTTCCAAGCAAATGAACAAAAGATTCAGTCCATTTTGCAAGGAACAAGTATGGACCACGAATACTTCACTGAAAAATATTACGATGAAATACATAAAATCGTAATTGAATATATGGAGTTTTTCAAAGGCCAGAAGCTTATCATGGATGTGGATACACCATCTAATATGTCAATAGACGAAATTGACATTCAACCCATGATTCGGGAACAACGAGTTTTGCTCGATAGTCTTGAGCGCATCATGAACATGATGAATAAGGAAAATCAAGCAGGTTTCAAACCAATAATAGCACAATATTGGAATGATATTAAAAATAGCCATGTGGAAATTTATAAAAGGTTTGCAGACCCAGTGAGTCTCGGTTACAACCCGTCACATTACTTGACAGCCGAGATGGCTGCACTCGCAAACCAAGCAGCATGTAATGTGAACACCGCACAAGTGATGGTACCTGCAGTACCATCATCAGCAGCACTTCCATTACCAAAGGTCTCCATTCCTAAATTTGATGGAGACTACCTAAAGTGGCAACAATTTCATGATATGTTCAAGAGAATAATTCATGAAGCCACGACAATACCCATCATTCAAAAGATGTGGTATTTAAAAAATCATATAACTGGCGATGCGGAGAGGCTAATTCGCCACCTTTCCCTAACGGAGGGAAATTACAACACAGCATGGAATATGCTAAAAGAGCGCTTCAATATAAAAGAGTGCTCAGTACATATATCATTCAAAAATTACTAGATCAACCAACAACGACTAGTAATGATGCCAATTCTGTAAAAGCAATGCATGATAATATAAACGAAACATTATCAGCACTCAATAACATTGGTATAGAGACAAACCAATGGGATTCACTTCTTCTCTGCATTTTTACGAGAAGTTAGATCGATAGAATCACGTTTTGTATGAACAGTCCATACAAAACACAAAGCAAACTCAGTTAATTAATGAGTTTTTAGCCTTTATGACACTGGAAGCCATTAACTGGGAAAACACATGTGCTCCAGCGGGAGCTGAACACAAATTTGTATGCTATTTTTGCAATAAACAAAATCATAGCATTTATAAATGTAATGATTTCTTGAAGAGGACAGCATCAGAGCGTTTTAATTGGGTATAAAAACAGAAACTCTGTACAAAGTGTTTTCAATCAGAGCATTCTGCACAATCTTGCCCAAAAAGAAACTGCTTTAAGTGTAATAAAAGGCATAATAAACTATTACATTTAGAAGCATATGTTGAAAGTACAACAGCTCCAATCGCAAGTGGAAAGCAGGCAAGCCACTGCCCGAATTATCATAAAGGGCAATAATGGACAAGAGGCTGAATTCAGAGCACTACTAGACTCAGGATCTCAAATAAATGCCATCTCGGAACGTGCAGTTAAGATTTTAGGATTGAAAACAACACACTCAATGCTAAAAATCAATGGCATTGGAGGAAAAGCTCACACATCCAAAGCACGCGTTAATGTAATGTTAAAATCGAATTGTGGAGATTTTAGTTCCAGACTAGAAGCAATGGTATTGCCTAACATTGTCGATGACCAACCAACACGGAACATCTTTGCTGATAAATGGAAATTACCACAAAATATTACGTTGGCAGATCCATACTTTGGAAAACAACGAAAGATAGATGTTCTCCTAGGTGCTGAGCACTACTTCGAGATTTTAAAGAAAGGACAGTTGTCTTTAAAAGGCGGACTACCCAAACTACAAAATACCAAACTTGGATGGATCATCGCGGGAAAGGTTCAACAAAAGGCATCATCGTCATCAACATGTGCTACGCTTACTGAAGAAGAGAAGGTGGATGAACAGTTATCCAAATTTTGGGAACTGTATAATCTTCAAACAAAGCTACCATGCTATTCGCCAGTGGATAAGGAATGTGAATGGCAATTTGATCAAAACCGTCAAATTGCCAAAGACAACCGATTGATTGTTCGACTGCCATATGTGGAAGATGCATCAGAGTTGGGGGAGTCTCGTGACATAGCGTCACGAAGATTTATATCATTAGAGAAACGTCTTGAAAAGGATCCAACTCTGAAACAAGGATACACACAATTTATGAAGGAGCATGAAGAGTTGGGACACATGAAACAAGTTCCAAGCATACATATACCAAAAGAGCACTTCTTCATACCATATCACTGTGTTCTTAAACCGGAGAGTCAGACTACCAAATTAAGAGTGGTATTTGACGCGTCAGCAATAACTTCTTTCGAAAAATCATTAACTGATATCTTACACAAGGGACCAACAGTTCAGAGTACGTTATTCTCTATACTGCTGAGATTCAGAAAACACAAATATGTGTTTACAGCCCATATAGAAAAAATGCATCGACAAATATGGATGAACCCTGAGGATCAGCATCTACAAATGATATGGAGAAATGATCCATCTGAAGAAATCAAATATTATCGTTTGAAAACAGTCACGTATGGCACTAAAGCAGCACCATATTTAGCAACAAAATGCTTGCAACACTTGGCTACAAGGTCAATGCGAGAATATCCACCGAAACACCAAAAAACGATTTATATGTGGATGATTGTATAACAGGAGCAGAAACAATTTCAGAAGCTCTTCAAAAGTAAAACGAACTCAACAAAATATTAAAAAAGTCTGGATATAACCTGAGAAAATGGGGCGCAAACAATAATCAACTTCTGCAAGGTTTGCCCAAAGAAGATATTACGCCCAACGTCAATTTGGAAAATAAAGCTTATGAGGAATGCAGCATTAAAACACTGGGAATAACCTGGTATCCACGTTTGGATAAATTATGCTGCACAACACAAATCAATACGAAGGAAATCATAACCAGGCGGGATGTGGTTTCGAAAATCTTTAAATTTTCCGCCCCCCCGGTATTATTCACACCGGTTGTGATAAAAGCAAAAATCTTCATGCAAGAACTGACGAAGCAAGGATTTCAGTATAATGAAGAACTGCCTCAAGATCTGCAACAAGAATGGAAATAATACCGAAATGAGTTGAAAACTCTCATTGATGTTAAAATCGATCGTCATGTTTTCAACAAACAAACTCCTGTCCAGAAGGAAATACATACATTCGTAGATGCATCCGAAAAGGCATATGCAACAGCAGTTTATATTCGGTCTACCCATAAGGATAAACGGGTAAGCGTTCAGCTGTTGTGCGCTAAATCTCTATTAGCACCAATAAGTGCAGTTACACTTCCGCGATTGGAATTGAAGGCTGCTAAACTTGGAGTCGAACTAACGAGCAACGTAAAGGAGCAATTGGATTTGAAAAGTATACCCACATTCTATTGGGCTGATTCCGAAATAGTATTGACGTGGATCAATAATAAAAATGCCATAAAGGATAAATTTGTTGCCACCTGAGTAACTATAATACAGGAGTTATCGGTCCAAAGGGAATGAAGACACGTCCCAAGCGTACACAACGCTGCAGACGTTGCGTCAAGAGGTTTGACTGCCTCTAAATTTAAGGACCACAGTTTATGGTTCTATGGTCCATTATATTCGAAGTCAACTGACACAGCAATCTAAATGCGCTGGCACTATTTTTGGACAACGATAACATTATCCGAGTTGGAGGAAGATTGGAGGCTGCTAATATTGCATTTGATGCAAAACATCCTATGTTGTTGCCCTATAATGACTCCATCACAAAATTGATATTTGAACAGAGTCATAAAGACAACATGCACTGTGGACCCCAAGCTTTATTAGCAGCAACTCAACAAAAATTTTGGATCATTAAAGGCAAAACAATGACGAGGAACACAGTCCAGAAATGTATAAAATGCACAAGAGCTATGCCGAAATTAATTCAACAAATTATGGAAGATTTGCCACCATTAAGAATCACTCAAGCAAGACCATTCCTTAATGCTGGGGTGGACTATTGTGGTCCATTTAAGATACATTATAAAATCCGAGGAAAGCGACCGCATATGGCATATATTACCATATTTTGTTGTTTGCAACAAAAGCAGTGCATTTGGAACTTGTCAGCGACCTTACAAGAGATGCGTTCTTAGCGGCTTTACGGAGATTCATCAGTCGACGTGGGAAGTGTCAGACATTGCATTGTGACAATACAACCAACTTCGTTGGAGCCAAAAATAAGCTTCAAGAACTGAAAGAAGCTGTATATTCAGAGAAGGCTAAAACAGCTATAATTGAAAACTGCACTCAAAAGGGAGTAAACTTTAAATTCATCCCTCCCAGAGCACCTCATTTCGGCGGACTATGGGAAGCAGTAGTAAAGTCAGCTAAACATTTACTATTGAAAAATATTTCAACAGCTGATTTAACCTACGAAGAACTAGAGACCGTTGTGATCGAGATCGAGGCAATACTGAATTCTCGACCACTTGTGCCGATGTCAAATGATCCCAATGATATCAGCGCACTAACACCAGGGCACTTTATAATTGGAGAACTATTAACTGCACAGGTAGATCATGAACCAAGTCAACAACCTACATCATTAGGACAAAGATGGAAATTAGTGTCCAAACTAAAACATATGTTTTGGGCACAATGGTCAAAAGACTATCTGCAGGAGCTCCAGCAACGACAGAAATGGAAAAGGTCATACGCTAATGTAAAAGTAGGCATGCTGGTATTGATAAGAGAGGACAATACTCCAGTTTTACAATGGCCAATGGGACGAGTAATTAATGCCATTCCTGGAAAAGACGGCTACGTTAGAGTGGTAGAACTGAAAACTGCACGAGGCATCTTCAATAGGGATATTCAACACATCGCTCCACTATTCCCAGAAGAAGAATAAGACCACAACCATCCACTGGAAGATGATGAACAAGTCAAAGAAGAAACAAGACCCAAACGAAGACAACTGGCTACACCATCACTGATAACTACTTTATTAGTTATGATTTTATTATTACCAATTGTTTTCGCCCAATCCATCAACATTACACATTTTGCAGCGAAACCGGGAATCTTCTTTGAAAAGATAGGCACCACTCAACTTACAAAGACAGACTGGACCATTGTGGCATACTACGACTTAAAAAATTATTGCAAGATATGAAAACATTTTCTATTGGAACAAAAACAATGGGAAATATATGTTCTGGAATTGAAGAAATTCATGCGTGTACAAGCATGTATCAACATTTTAAGCACATCGAAGAAGAGCTGCAAGTATGATCACGACGAGCACCATTGGACATCATTGGAAATATAGCTAGCAGTTTATTTGGAGTTCTCGATTCAAATTACGCACTTGAAATGTCCGAGACTATATCGAAAGTAAAGGACAATGAAGATCACCTATTAAAACTTCTTGAAAATCAAACTACGTTGATCGACTCAACAATAAATGTAATAAGGCGAGACGAAATATCCAATTCAAAAAGGCTTACTATCCTTGAAGCATTTATGACAGACGCATTAAAGGAAAGACATCATTTTCAATCGTTTCAATGGTACACTAGACTTACTACTCGGTTGACACTCATAGCAACAAATCTACAGCGAGTACAAAGCGAGATCCTTAATGTATTAACGGACATTCGTCATAATACAATTAGTCCGGCATTGATATCACCACAACAATTAAAGCAACAACTTAATAAAATACCAGAGCACTTAAAGAGTGAACAAAGGCTACCAGTGAACTCAAACAATATGCTCATGCTCTACAAAATGATGAAGACCGAAGGAACTGTAGTCAACGATCATGTAATTATTAAGATTACTCTTCCATTAGTATCCACACAAATACTGGATATCTTTAAGCTTATTCCGATCCCAACAATATCCACAGAAGGATTAATCAAGTTTGAGATTAATTTTCCTTTCATCGCCGTCAACAACCACAGAGCTGCCTTTGTAGAACTAACAGAAAGTGATTTTAAAAACTGTTATGCAAGAGACATTGATGATTTTATATGCCATAACAAGCAAACGATGTTCTCAGCTGAAATTAGCTGTTTTTTTTTTTTTTTTTTATTTAACATTTCTTTATTTACAGTCTGTCTGTAGACAATGCGTAAATTAATAACAAAACTTAAAACTAATAGGAACAGTAGATTCCCATTGAAATCCATTGTTATATTCATTTCACATTTGGTTACAGTTAATTACCTATCTGGGAGATCAAGGATATGTAGTCGATTTAATCTTCTTATTGTAAAGCTATTATCTAATAAACTTAAGGCTAGATTATTTTCATGGTTATATAGTCTTTCAATATAATTTTTACTATGTTTTTTAATTTCTTCTTTAACCAGAGGGATATTGAGATCCTTATGTATGTTTGCATTAGTTACATAAAATGGTGCATTAAGTAATTTCCGTAAAATTATGGACTGGTAACGCTGTATGATCTCGACATTCGAGTTGCTAGCAGTTCCCCATATCTGTATAGAATAGGTCCACACTGGTTTTAGTATTGCTTTATAGAGTCTAACTTTGTTTTCGAGAGTTAATGCGCTGTTTCGTCGTAGTAGCCATGTAATTTTCATAGTTTTCAGTTTTAATTGCTGACGGTTAGCTACAATATGGTTTTTCCATGTAAGTCTGCGGTCGATATGTAAGCCTAAGTACTTTACACAATTACTTCTTGGGATTGCTGAACCATTTAGAAAAACTTCTGGGCAGTCACCCTGACGTAGTTCAAATGTGATGTGGACCGACTTGCCAGTGTTGACTTTTATTTTCCAGGTTATCAGCCATTCTTCAATTGCTGTGAGTTCTGCTTGCAACAGCCGGGAAGCTTCCTCTCTACATGTACTTGTTGCTAGGATGGCTGTGTCATCAGCACATGTAGCAACAACACAAGCATTTGTTGTTGGCATGTCAGCCGTGTACAATGTGCTTCCTTGTGGGACACCTGCATTGATAGGATAAAATGCCGACGACTCATTTCATTGTTGCACATAGAAACATCTTTCGCTCAAGTAGGATTTCAGTAGAAGAAAATATGGTACAGGCAGCCACTTCTTTATCTTATAATTTAGCCCATTATGGCAAACACGGTCCAAGGCTTGTTGAACATCAAGAAATGCTGCAGTACAGTACTGTTTGCTTTCAAAAGCTGACGTAATTGTATTAATAACTCTATGACATTGCTCTGGAGTTCCGTGGCCTCTTCTAAGTCCAAACTGATGTTCGGGTATGATCATAAGTTCGTCTAAGGTTGTCAAAATTCTCTTTAAAAGTATTTTTTCAAATACTTTAGAAAATATTGACAGTAAGCTAATGGGCCGGTATGATGTTAGTTCGTTATCTGATTTATGTGGCTTGAGGATCATGATAATCTCTGCACATTTCCATTGTCTTGGAAAGTGGTCTGACCTGAGTATTGCATTAAATACGAGCGTTAAAAAGTGAATACATTTTATTGGAAGATTTTTCAAAGTTATGGCATCAATTTTGTCTGGACCTGGTGCTTTTTTGTTGTTCAACTCTTTTATTTGTAACTTGACTTTATTAATGCTGATTTTGCGAATTGGTAAGCTCATTTGGCAGGGTGAGTCAAGGAAGTTATCCATATCCTCTGCTGAATGGTTAGCAATATCATTTGGTTGAAATACGGAATGTAAATGCTGGGCAAATGCTTCAGCTTGTTCGTCGTCAGACCTGCACCATACGCCATTGCTTTTACGAACTATTATGTTTCTTCTTGTGGGTCGTTTTAGGTATTTTGTAGCCCTCCATAGGTTGTATTCATGGTTGCTAGAACGTGGATCAAGTCCTTTGCGATAAGCAGCTAAAGATTAATTTCTTAAATCTGATAACATTTTCTTAAGGTCGGATGCCGCCTTGTTGTATATTCTTTTGTCACCAGGGTAACGTGTTTCCTGCCATCTTTTCCTGAGATTCCGCTTATTTTGTATTTGTCGCCGGATTTCAGCTGGGAGATAAAGCTGCTTTAACGGTTGCTGATTGGGAACGATTTACGTGCATATCAAGCTAGCTTTGTGAATTTGGCTGGTCAAAAGCTCCACAGCGGAGTCGATTTCATCCTCTGTCTTAAGTGGGATTTCCAGACTGGTGTATGCCTCCAAATAACATTTAAAATCATGTATGTTTGTGCTGTTAGTTATGACCTTGTATGGTCTAACCAAGGTTTGAGCTATTGCACTATATGTCACAATAAATGGTGAGTGATCCGAACTCAGGTCAAAACTTTCCGTAATGTGCAAGTGCGATTGTGGGATTCCAAAGAAGGCTATGAAATTCATCAAATTCGGTATTTTTCGATTATCAGTGGGTCAGTATGTAGGCTTGCCAGTTGAAAGAGTATTTATATTATTGTTTTGTATACATTTGTATAGCTCATTTCCCTTTGGGTTTGCTAATCTGGAGCCCCACCACGGGTGTTTGGCATTGAAGTCACCACAAACAATGAATTGTGGTCCGAGTTTTTAAAACACTCCCTTGAAATCGTTTTCTTTGAGCGCGAATCTTGGAGGTAGGTAAATTGCAGTTATCGATATGTCTGTGTGCATGCATTTGATTTCTATTGTAGCTGCCTGGATGGCATTTTCTCTGATACTATCCATCACTTTATACTTCATATTGTTTTTAATGATGATAGCTGCTCCACCGTGACCTCTGCCTGTCGGATGGTCAGCTCTGATAATATCGTATCCAGCTATTTTAATATATGATTTATTAGTGAAATGAGTTTCAGAAATTAACATGATGTCTATTTCATTTTTTTGCAAAAATACTTTTATTTCGTTTTCATGGTTGGAAAGACCGTTGGCATTCCATATTCCTAAGTTGAGATTTATTTGCATAGTTTGTTTACTAAGGACATAAGCATGGTAAGTAGATTATTAGTGAGCTCAAATTGTTTTTCTAATAGTTGCTCAGTTCTTTTGAGTGACTTATCTGTGTTATTTTCTGACGTGACTTGTGCATAGGATGAGTATTCACTTGGTTTTTGACTGGGTGAAAACGTATGGGGTGGGGCAAAAGATTGTGGTATTTCGTGGCTATTATGTTGATTTTTTGAGTTGTTTTTGATGATTTTTTAGACATAAGTTCTTGGTATACTCTACACCCTTTGTAGCTGGCAGCGTGTTCCTCTAGGCAATTGGCGCATTTGGTTGGAAGCTCCTTATCTTTAGGGCAAGAATTGCTTGGGTGCCTCAATATTCTTGGCAGCGGTAGCATTGAACAATGTCGTTGGTTTTGCGAGGTGGCTCTATATTTACAACAGCGTTACCAATAAATTTTACGTTATATATATATCTGCATTTTTATTATCAGGTTCAATGTCAAAGTAAAACATATTCAGTGGTTCTTTTGTAATGCGACTTTTTATGTTACTTATATTTCTAACAATATGAACTTTGGACTCTATATCATTTTTGATTATTTATGTACTGGTGGAAAAGTGTAAGTTCTTAATGACAACCCTGAATGCCCTTTCTTGCTTCAATTGGTATGTATGATATTTGGCACCTTCGTTACTAAGAGTTTTAACTAGTTTTCTATACTCTTAGATAGACTTGACCATAATTCTTACATGTCCATCACGTTGAGATTTGTAGTAGAATTTGTTCTTTTCTATTTTGGTACCAAGGTAGACGAACATTTCGCCAATGTTAGTCACGTTCGACATGAAGATAGGTGGCGGGTTGGCAAAATTATTATCGTTGTCATCAGTCCTCATTTCACTTTTTTCTTTGTCTTCATCTTCGATTCCATTGTTCTCGCTCAGGAGAGCGAACTTGTTGTTGCTTGTGCTTGCTGAGGTGTCCAATGCGACTCTCTTTTTCGGCGCCAGCGGAGAGGAAACGTTTAATCGTTTGGTTGGCTTTGGCTTCACATTCTGCCAGCTGAACACATGTAAATCGTTTTCGTCGTCACTCATGTTGACGGCAGTGTGTCAACTTTTGAAGCTTATTACCAGCTGAGAAGTTTTTGTTATGCTTTAGAGAAAAGCAAAACTGAAAGAGCAAAACTAAGATTCACTGTTATCTGTTGTAAATTTGTCAATTTAGCGAAAAATTCTGCGCAGACTCAGGCACGTCTTAACTCAATGAGTGTTCGATCGCGACTGAAATTAGCTGTGAGATGAATTTATTTCACAACAAAACAGATTCATCGTGTCATTTAATGCAATCAAATAAAACCTTTACATGGTTAAATATGCACACGCGAAATCATTTATATTTGCTACAAGGTCTCAAATACAACTATCAGCAGTATGTCCTGATGCGGCATCAGACATTATTCTAAGCAATTCTGGAATGTTAAGCATATCGGCTGGATGCACATTACGCAATTCAATGATGACTATGACAAGCAAAGACACATTAAAAACAAATATCCATGCGTCGTTCGCTCGTTTTGGAGATGTGATCAACGACAATGAAACTACTACAGCTGGACCTAATACCATATTAAAGAAGGAAGACCTGAGTCAAAACTATATAGAACTACAGCAGCTAAGAAAAGAATTTCTACTAAGCAATTACCCCAGAGACTTGGACCAATTACCACATTGCGTTGTATGGTGGACTTGTCTTCATAATAATCATTACCATATTCTATCTAAGAAATAAATAGTACAAAGGACGGTCTTCCGGCAAACAAACAGCACCAAACTCACCAGCCGAAAAAAATCCACAATTTAAAATCAACATCAACGACATTTGAACAGCCGTTCAAGGGCCGGGAGGATGTACAATTTTACATATCAACAGAAAATCGTACGCTGCAGCAGATACCGAGACGCTACCATCAGCATCAATAGAAAGGCAAAGATACGCTACATGCTGACCCTAAACTAATAATAACCTCTTGCAGATAGGCATGCAGACTCATGTGTCACACCATCTGGTTGCAATATACTGTTATTTGTTAGATTTAAGTACCATTTGTCTTAAATAAGCGATAATAGTTTATTACATTCCTATCATTAAGATTGTATGTAGACCTAAGCCATTCAGAGAAGAGCTATATAAACCCTTGCTCTGATGGAAATAAAACTAGCACGAAAGAAAACTCTAACGTCTTCATTTTTCCGAAGCCCAATTGGCTTATGCACTTATTGCGGCGACTTCTGCCACTGGTTCATGTACTTGCGGCAAAGCAACAAAACAAACAGATTTTCTACAGTTGAAGATATACAGTTGGGATACTACGTTTTATTGTATTGACAAATATTAATTTTGTATCTTAGTCATAAAATATGTCTTTGAATTTTTAACAGAATTTCTTTGACTGTGCATACTCTTCTGTATCAAGATGTTCTAAATGTAATTGGAAAAAGAATATTGTCACATTCGTATTCGCAATCGGAGGTTTTTCGTTGCTTTTAATGTATCAATTGTGTTTTCACCTTCACTGCTCTTATTAAATAAACCTTTTTTTTTTGAAAACAAACAATACCTGTGCTAAGCTTCGAAGTATTTTATCGCAGAGTTTCAATATTAATATTTTTTTAAATATTTGTTTTGAGTTATATAGTTTTGGCGTTTTCGCGCTTTTCAAACCTTACTGTGTTGTGCTCACGTCATACGCCTCTTGCTAACAATTCTCTTGTGCGTTGATTTGTTGGTGGCTGTTTTGGATATTCTTCTCACTATTTTCATCGTGCCGCGTTTGTGTTTTCGCCCAATGTTGCTGATTTTCTGTAAGAAAAATATCAACTGTCACTAATTTTATTTTTGGTTTGATTTTAATTTTTTTACTAATAAAACCTCTATTTGTTTGTCTGCTGCATTAAAAATTTTTCGCTTGTGACAATGTTGCACATCAAAAATCTGCTGGCCGTATTGTCAAGCTGATTGACTCAAAATCTGGCTTAAGAAGGACGTGTGTAATGCCGTTGACCTGATAAGTTCAAAGTCAGTTCAAAGTTGGATTTGCGAGTTATGCAGGGATCCAGAAAATTATATTTAATGGATTCATAAGGCAAACGAAAATAGTCTTTTGAGACTCTTTCGCTGGTTTTAAAAATTTTGCGGATACCTTCTCAACTTTGGAGTCTGGGTTTAAGGGTATGAAACTCTTGACTGAGTCTCCAAAGCGAAAAAAGGCTAATAATTGTCTGCCCATTGGCGCTAATAAACTGCATATTCCTGAGCACGAACCCACCTTGTCCGTTACTAATAATAAATTAGAACTTAGCTGGCAACGACATTTCCGTCGTCATTTGCTTAAATCCCGCTCCTGTTTTGGTTACAACAGAGGCTGAATCAGTTGAAGAAATTTAATATGTTCAACACTTCGAGACACCTAGTGTTCTATCAACTAATGCAGAAGCTATAGGAGCTTCTTCAACTTCTGCCAAAGTTGCCCAGAATACCTTAGTAGGTGTTCCACCGATGAAACAAGTTTTTGTTTTAAGTCTTGTCCCTGGTACGTCAACTGACGACGTTAAGACCCGTCCAAAATTCAATCCATTCTTAAGGTGGAAATATTCAATTTTTCATATAAACGGGAAATTTCATACTTCAAAATTAGTATTCCGGCAGAATACTTTAGTACAATATTTTGCGAAGAATTCTGAACGCAGTATCTAATTGTTAAAGAATTCGTACACAAAAAGAGACATCGGCCTCTGATTTCGCTTCCTACTGTCAGTTCTTCTAAGCTTTATTCATCAAAAAACTAATATCTTTTTTATAAAAATGTAAGGGGTCGTTGTAGTAAATTAAATAACCTATATTTAAAAAGTTTATCTTTTCCTTTTCATGTCATTGCACTAAGTGAAACTTGGTTAAGCCATGACATTCTTAGTACTGAAATTATGCCCAATAAATTTTCGTCGTGGTCGTGGGGTTCTTATTGTTGACGATGCTTATATCTTTACTAAATCTAAATGGCGTTCGTTATGTGAGTCCCATCCATATATTAAATCGCTCGTCAAATTTCGTATTTGTTGATAGCCTTTTTGAAAAAGCATTGTCTCCAACCAACGCTTTACCAAATTGTCTAGATAGAATACTTGATTTGATTTTTTCGTTGGACCCCAATACCTGCACGGTGTCAAGGTCTACCCCTATTTCCTTACCTGAGAATCCCAACCACCCTACTCTGGAGGAGTTTTAATATTAGCTTAAATTTTCCTTTTCATGAAATTGCCTGTACTGAAACTTGGTTAAGGCATAATATTCTTAATACCGAAATCTTTACTAACAAATTTTCAGTCTATAGACGTGATCGCATGCGTCGTGGGGGTGGTGTACTTGTCGCTGTCGATGCTGATATCTCGTCTGAGCACATTGATTTATGTAGTGATTTGGATATTGAATTTGTAGTTGTAAAACTAATTTATTGTAGTTTTAGTATCTTTATCGCCTGCTCTTATATACGTCCTGCCTCAGATAACCTTCTGTATTTATCTCATTTTTCTGCAATCAATAGTATTTCTGAAATGCTTTCTAATCGTGATTTCTTAATAGTTCTTGGAGATTTTAAATATTTTTGGAATTTCGTGGCTTTCGTCATGTGAGTCAAACGTATTGAATCCTTCGTCAACTCATGTCTTTGTTGATAGCCTTTTTGATATAGCTTTGTCTCAAACCAATTCTAAACCAAATTGTCTAGATCAAATAATATTTCCTCACCTAAGGATCCCTACCACCCTACTCTGGAGGTGTTGATTGACTTACCATGAAGTGTTTCGGATGCAGGTGTTTTACCGGAGAAGCGAGTTCGTTGTTTTCGGAAGACCGATTTTAAAAAACTTTCTTTGCTTCTTTCACGTACTGACTGGTCCCAACTTTCTTCGTGTATTGACCTGGATAAGGCAATTGAAATTTTTATACCCGCCTACCCAAACGGTAGAAGGGTATTATGGCTTTGTGCCGACCGAAAATGTATGTAACAGGCAGAAGGAAGCATCTCCGACCCCATAAAGTATATATATTCTTGATCAGCGTCAACAGCTGAGACGATATAGCCATGTCCGTCTGTCCGTCTGTCCGTATGAACACCTAGATCTCAGAGACTATAAGAGATAGAGCAACAAATTTTTCGCGACAGTATGTCTTATTGTTGCACGCAGATCAAGTTTGTTTTTGATTTTGGCCACGCCCCCTCCCGCCCCCGTAAATCGAATAAAACCGAATTGCAAGCGTCGTTTTAAACCTAGAACGTTCAATTTTGGTACGCACAATACTAATCACCATCTTAATGATCTTTGCGAATTTGGTTACAATCGGATAAAAAACACAGAAGTTATTAAGATATTACTTTTATAAGGCGTTACCACGTGCAACTGCTAGTGCTGCCTAGTTAGTTGCTATGACACTCCGAGACATAACAATGGTGTTTAATAAACTAAAGTGCCGTCAAGCTAATAATTTCGAACAGAGAAAATGTTGATATATTATTTTGGTATTTTTTAGTATATTTTTAGTATATTTTTTTAAAGTATTTTTTCAGTATATTTTGGAAAATATAATATTTGGATGGTAAAATTGGGTGGCGGGTATCTCACAGTCGAGCAAACTCGACTGTAGCTTTCTTACTTGTTTATTCTACATTAAACTCTCTGTTTGATGCTTGTGTTCCACTTGATACTCCACAATTGTCTAATAGACTGTTATGGTTTACTAAAGAACTAACAAAGTTAAGAATAACAAGTAAGAAATCTACAGTCGAGTTTGCTCGACTGTGAGATACCCGCCACCCAATTTTACCATCAAAATATTATATTTATATAATAGTATAAAAATATACTTAAAAAAATATACTAAAAATACCAAAATAATATATCAAAATTTTCTTTGTTCGAAGTTATTAGCTTGGCGGCACTTTAGTTGGTTTATTGAACACCATTATTATGTCGCGGAGTGTCATAGCAACTAGCTAGGCAGCACTAGCAGTTGCACGTGGTAACGCCTTATAAAAGTAATATCTTAATAACTTCTGTGTTTTTTATCCGATTGTAACCAAATTCGCAGAGATCATTAAGATGGTGATTAGTATTGTGCGTACCAAAATTGAACGTTCTAGGTTTAAAACGACGTTTGCAATTCGGTTTTATTCGATTTACGGGGGCGGGAGGGGGCGTGGCCAAAATCAAAAACAAACTTGATCTGCGTGCAACAATAAGACACACTGTCGTGAAAAATTTTTTTCTCTATCTCTTATAGTCTCTGCGATCTAGGTGTTCATACGGACAGACAGACTGACAGACGGACGGACGGACAGACGGACATGGCTATATCGTCTCGGCTGTTGACGCTGATCAAGAATATATATACTTTATGGGGTCGGAGATGCTTCCTTCTGCCTGTTACATACATTTTCGGTCGGCACAAAGCCATAATACCCTTCTACCCTTTGGGTAGGCGGGTATAAAAAGTCAAAGCTATATAAAAAATATAAGAATTTCTCCACGCTAAATAATCTTTGCTTTACAAGGATTATTTGACAAAGTGCAGACTAACGTTTCAGCGTGACCCGAAACGCTTCTATGACTTCGTTAATTCGAAGCGGAAGACGACTTTTAATGATCCTGGTATTGCCGATCTGTTTGCTGATTTTTTTCAAACTACCTATTCCATATCAACTTTTTATAGGGCCCAGCCTTATCCGTATCAAGTAAACCAAGCGAATTGCATTTTTGGTCCCTTACTTTCTGTAAGTTTACTCTTTCGTGAACTTAAGTCATGTAAACCAGTTTTTTCTCCTGGTCCTGACGGAGTTCCTAGTTGCATGCTTAGGTTCTCTGCAGAGGGACTTTATAAACCACTTTTAAAATTATTTGAATTGTCTGTAGAGTTGTGCTCTTTCCCTAATCTTTGGAAAGAGTCTTATTTTATTCCTCTCTTGAAAAAAGGAAATAAATCCAACGTTCAAAACTATAGAGGTATCTCTAAGTTGTCTCCTAATCCCAAAGCATTTGAGAAACTAATAACTTCTCAACTGTAACACTGATGTAAATCTATAATTTCACCCTACCAGCATGGGTTTGTGAAATGTAGGTCTACTACCACTAACTTATTAGAATTCTCATCAATTGTCATTGAAGGGTTCCAATCAAAAATGCAAACGGATGTCATTTTCACTGATTTCAGTAAGTCTTTTGATTCTGTCAACCATAGTCTCTTATTATATAAGATCAATCTTCTTGGATTTCCACAGAACTTAATTTAGTGGATATCTTCATATCTTACATGTAAAATTCAAAGAGTATTTTACAAGGGCTCTGTGTCCAAGACTGTCCAAGTCACTTCTGGTGTACCCCAAGGAAGTTATTTAGGCCCATTGCTGTTTACATTATTCATAAATGATCTACCGTCCGTTATATCATACGCTCGCATACTTATGTATGCAGATGATGTTAAGATTTGTCTGACTTTTAATGATCCCCTATTTAGTCTCAGATTGCAATTTGACCTTGATTGTTTTCAATCGTAATGTACTATAAATTTATTAAATCTTAATTGCAATAAATTTAAACTTATGACATTGTTTTAGGGGTATTCTCCATTTAAATAATTATCATCTTAATGATACTCAACTTGAGCGAATAGATCTAGTAACTGATTTAGGTATCCTTCTTGATTCAAAATTAAAGTTTGATAAGCATATTTTGGCTGCTTCTAATAGAGCCATGGGTGTCCTTGGATTTATTAAACGTTGGTCAAAAGAATTTAACGATCCCTACATTACTAAACAACTGTACATCTCACTGGTTCATCCTATTCTTGAGTATGGATCTAATATCTGGTTTTCCCAGTATAGGATTCATCAAGATAGGCTTGAGTCAGTGCAGAAACAATTTCTTCTCTTTGCTCTTCGTAGTCTTTGGAATCCCACCATTAGATTGCCTTCGTATCATAGTAGACTTTTATTACTAAACCTTCCTTCTCTTTCTGACCGTAGAACTATGCTAGGTGTAGTGTTTCTTCATAGACTAATCACTGGCGAAATTGACTCTTTGCATTTGACAAGCCAGATTAGCTTTGCCATTCCGCTCAGAACGACTAGAAATTTTCTTTCCCTCTCTCTCTTTCCCGTTGTGGTACTAACTATGCCAGTCACAATCCTTTTCGTATTTTATGTGTAAATTATAATAAATTTTCTAATCTTGTTAATAATACTAACACTACCTTAGAAATAAAAACATTACTTCTACAAACATTAGCTCGTAGGTAAGAATAGTTCTTATTATTATTATTATTATTATTTTATTCTTTTTATTAATACTATTTTGTTGTTTTGTCTGTGTTAATTGTTCGCGACCTCCGTTCCCGCACGTTATGCGGTTGCCCCTCGGTCGTACTTGATCGTTAGTACGTCAACGTCCAAGAAAAAAAAAAAATTGAACACCATTATTATGTCGCTGAGTGACAACTAGCTGAACAGGTGCATCCGATTTCGCGTATAAAAGTAATTCGTTAATAACTTCTGCATTTTTTGTCCGATTGTAACCAATTTTCCAGAGATCATTAAGATGATGATTAGTATTGTGTGTGCCTAAACCGAACTTGGAACTGATGCTTGGAAATCGTTGTTTTCGATTTACGGGGGCGGAAAATAAACTTCATCTGCCCACCGAGTTTTTACATGTTGTCTCCAAATTCGTTAGCTCTAGCTTTTATAGTCTCTGAGACCTCGATGTTCATACAGACAGACAGAGGACCCACACAATCGCAGGCAGCCTGTGCATTGCACCAACTGCCAAGAATATGGCCACACCAAAGCGAAATAGGAAGTTGCTGTCCCATGAAATGTTACGTATTGGAGTCAACACATAACTGCGTAAAACCAGTTTCGGTTGAGACGGCCATAGCAGCATTCAACGTGTGCATGTTGATGTGTTCTTTAATTTTTGTGTGCTTGGAGCGATTCGATCTGTTTAATGGGTTTTGAATATTTTTAGGTAATTTTATATTATTTTTTAAACTTATTATGAACATGTTATATTCATTTTACACCATACTTTATTGCGACTTAATAAGTGTACAATAAATATAAATTTTTAGATTTTACAATTCCATTTAAATTTTAATTTCATTCAGAAAAGATTTCAAGAGATTTTTAGAAATGAGTTATTCGCTAAATTAAATGCATATGAATGTAAATTTTATTTATGGAGTTATGTTGATAATATTCAATTTCATTACAGCTGCTCTAAATCGCAATAAAATATGCTGAAATTTAAATAGTAATTATTTGAAAATAATTGCTTAAAAATATTCAAAGCCCACCAATCAATCATGTGGAATCGGCCCAAGCACATGAACATAAAAGAACAAATCAACAAATGCACCAAAAACAGACAAGACTTCAATGGCAACCGAAAAAATAGCAGCAGACAAACAAAAACGAAGAGATCATCGATCAGGGAAGGGTCATACGACAATAACAATACTAGCATAAGTACACATGATGCAAAAATTAAAAAGTCAACGAGAAACAGGAAAAAAAGTGATAACACCAGCTGTATACTATTGCTTACAATTTCTAAATTTTTAATGATAGTGCATATATAGCATATATGTGATATGGCATAAACTATTGAACTATCCTATTGAGAATTTGTTCAATCAAAAAATCTATAATATGAAACGCTGGGCAATGCACACATTGTGCGCATATTCGTATATGAACACATATTTGAGGTTTTCTTCGGTCTTGGACAACCAATCAATCAATCAAACATGTACACGTTTGAATGCTAGTATGGTTGTCCCAACCAAAACTGGTTTCGTGGTGTTATGGCTTGAATGCAATACGCAACATTTTACGATGCAGCATCTTCCCACGACCGAACATGTTCTGGGACAGCAACTGAAAAAAAATCCATGCTGCATAACTTGTATTGGCGAGTGGTTCTATATGTTATGTAAACGATTGTGATATCGTAATGCAGTTTTCTCGGCTAGCGATTTTATGGAATGCAACACTTTCTTTATCACACATATCGAGTCCCATGGTCAATCTTGCATTCGATTTGCATTGCAAATTGCAATAAAGTATTTATACAAAATAAAACCCATTGTGCCTGTTATTGAATCAGAAATGTTTCACTTTTAGAATGTGAAGAAAGTGATTTACTGTTTATATATGTTAAAATTAACCAGCCATAGGTTAACACAACTATAATTGCAATGAATTGATAAATGTGTAGAAAATAAACAGGCATTCAATGTGAAATGAACGCTTTATAATTTATATTGTCATTTTCTCGTGTACTTCTAACTTGTATATTTATGTAAAGCGCCACCGCTATCGTCAAGGTTGATCCAAGTTATGGCATCTCTACATTCCAGTTGGCGCTTTGGCAAAAAGAGAACCAAATTTCAATTACGCATCAAAGGTATATATAAAGTTATATTCATACATTTTATATATATACATACATACATATATGTGTTGTTGCGACAAATGTCATTTAACATATGTACATATGCATTATATAGTATTAAATTGAAAATATGATTTGTTATACATACATACATATGTATGTTTATTATATGTGTATTCATATACTTAAATGTATGTACCCATACATTTATTTCTGGATATTTCTTGGTTACGGCCTACCATTAGAGGTGCAGAAACATCGATGTTTTCGATGTTGTTTCCCAAAACATCGATGTATTAAAAATTGTTTTTGATATTTTTTAAATTAGTGAAATTCACTTTTATTATATTTATTCTTTCATGAACTTAAAAACGGAACTTCATGAACCTAAAAAACTAACAAATGAGATCAAGCTCTTATACGTTATTCAAAAGTTTATGATTTTTGTTAATAAACATAAGTTTATCAACAATGTCGGGGTTTAGGCGAGTCCTGCGGTCAGAAATTATTTGCCCAGCTTTGCTGAACGCCCTTTCTGCCTCGCAGCAAGTGGCAGGCACACAGAGGCGCCATACTGATCGAAGACTCCTAAGAGTATAATTAATTGATAAAAAATAATGACAAAACAATTTTGAAACTTACCTTCCAATACTTTAACGGCTCGCAGAGTTCAAGCTCTTTAGACGTTTCGATATGCTGACTCAGCATTATAATAGCATCTGATCGATCTGTGGTAGTTTTAGCATGCAATTTTGCTTGCAAATTTTGAAAATATTCAGGAGATGAAGACTGGTTTGGTAGTGCAGGCTTTTCCGGCGAAGAGGACTTTCTAATAGCAAAAATTAGCAAGCCTGTTCGGCATTGCTCCGAGTGCAAAAACCCAGCTTTTTAAATCTGGGCACTAACCATACAATACGTAGACTGGTCTTTTCATGAGGACTTTTTGGTGGGCAGCATCGAAATAAAAGTACTGCGCCGATTACACCTGTTTAAGTGTTACGCACATTGATAATATTTTAAAACAGTTGCTATGGACATATTATATTTAAATTTCAGCAAATTTTATTGCGATTTAGAAAGTGTTTTGAAAATTACTATAATTATTTATTTAATTAGTGATCTGGGGTTTATAATAGTGGCAATCCGTAGCACGGTACGGGTTTCATAATGCGCGAAACGTTCCGTAAATCGGCCATCAATGGTATCAAAGGCTAAAACACTAACCATATAAGAGATAGACTGGGCTTTTCATGAGAGCCTATTCGGCCACACTATTTTATTGCGATGCTGCCCACGAACATGTTGGGTCGTAGGACGTTGCTGTCCACCGACAAATAACTGCATAAAACCGGTTTTGGTTGCGACGGCATACGCCGCATTCGAACGTGCACACGTTTGATGTTAGTCGAAGACCTAGTATGTATGTGTGATTATGTGTATATGCGTTTTGTACTGCTGCTGCGTTCTGGAATATGTTGGTGAATACACAAATGTTTATGCAAAATGCAATTGTGTTGAGCTATAGGCAAATTTTGTTTATTCGATTTGCAGCTAGCACAAATTGTTGTTTTTATTTTGGTTTCTTGTCTTATGCCCTCCCCTTACCATTGTTTTCTTTGACATCGTATTGTGACGAATTGTGTTCTGCTGCTGGTAGTGATTTTGTTGATTTGATTTTTTACTCTTGCTGGCGTGTGCCGACTGCACCTGTCGATCTTGTTTGAATATTGTGTTATTATTATCAATTTAGAAGTATAGACATATTATATTTAAATTTCAGCATATTTTATTGCGAGTTTATATATGTACATATATTCATATATAACTCGGAATAAAATACGCTGAAATTTAAATATAATATCTCCATACTCCAATGAATGCAATATTTTGTTTGCATGAAATCGACTTTGGCCACTGTAGAAAAAAAAAAGGAGAGCGGGAGAGAACAACGAGCGATCGATACATACAAATGAGAGTGAATTGCCAACAACAAAATACATGGTATTTTCGAAAACTTTAAATTAATTTAAAAAAAAAACTATTCATTTCCGCAAAAAAAAACTCTTCGTTAAAATTCTGGATAAATCTAGCTCTTTCCAGGAAAAATAAAATTTAAAAAATTAATTCACACGAGCGGCTATTTAACAATTACCAATTTTATTGTTATTATTATTATTAATATTATTTTTATTTTTATCAGGCAAACTTAAATTAAGAAATGCTTAAATAAATAAAATAATAATAATAATAACAATAAAATTTGCTGAAATTAAAATATAATATGTCCATACCAATTGTTTTAAAATATTATCAATGTGCGTAACACTTAAACCAGTGTAATCGGCGCAAGCACAAGGAAATAAAAAACCACATAAACAAACGCACCGCTAGCAGCCCAAAACTTCAACGTCAACCAAAACAATAGCAACAGCCGAGCGAAGGCAAAGAAAACAAGGGGAAGGTCATCTAACAATAACAACAAATGCATATGATACATGAAACCGAAGGAGAGAAGAGAACAACTTGAGAAGTCAATAAGAAACATTGACACATTGTGAAGTCAAAAAACCGAAAATATGAAAAGCTGTGCAATGTTCGCAAATTGCCGGCAGCTCTTCACACACAATCAATTTGCTCATATAAATATATTAACACATACATACTAGAGCTTCGACTAACATCAAACGTGTGCACGTTCGAATGCGGCGTATGCCGTCGCAACCAAAACCGGTTTTATGCAGTTATTTGTCGGTGGGCAGCAACGTCTTACGACCCAACATGTTCGTGGGCAGCATCGCAGTACTTTTATTTCGATGCTGCCCACCAAAAAGTCCTCATGAAAAGACCAGTGTACGTATTGTATGGTTAGTGATTTTATCTTGTGCTTTGAACTTTTGCTTACATACATACATATATACAGAAATGATTGTGTTTAAAGAGAAGTAAGCAAGCTATTGTCGAGTTTGCTCGACTGTGAGATACCCGCTACTCATTTGTGCTAAATAGAACAAAAATTAAGAGCGACCATCGAAATATTATGTTTATTGAAAATTTACTAGAAAATATACTAAAATATATATAACGAAATTAACTGTGTTCAAAATAATTAGCTTGGTAGCACTTTATTAGGTTTATTGAACCCCATTAGTATGTCACTGAGCGAAAGTGGGCGTGGCCAAAATTTAAAACAAACTTGATCTGCGTGCAATAATAACACACACTATTCCGAAAATTTGGTTGCTTTATATCTTATAGTGTTCATACGGACAAACGGACATCGCTATATCGTCTCGCTATTGACGGTGATTAAGAATATATATACTTTATGGGGTTGAAGATGCTTCCTTCTGCCTGTTACATACATTTTAGGTTGGCACAAAGTTATACCACTCTTCTTCTACCGTTTGGATAGGCGGGTTTAAAAATTATTCGAAAAACTATATGAAAAAATTTTTCATAAACAATATAAAAACTGTGCATTGACTTTCATGCACGCTGATGGGTTTATTTTGTTGTGTGCTCTCACGGTCAAACTTAGGGCCCACCACTGCTTAAATAAATTTTTATACCCATCGACGTTTCAATAGGACTCAGTACTATCTCTAAAGCTCGAATGAATCAGGAATGGCTGGTACGCGCAATACTCATATTTGGTTATAATCGGACAAAAAACACAGAAGTTATTAAAGAATTACTTTTATAAGCAACCTGTTCAGTTGCTGTGTCAGTAAGTGACATAATAATGGTGTTCAATAAACCTAAGAAAGTGCTACCAAGCTTATAATTTTAAATAAAATTTTTTTTGGTATAGGTTTTTGTATAATTTTGAAAAATATAATTTTGCGATGGTCGCTCTTATTTTTTTTTTATTCTGTAAATTTGGGTGGCGGTTATCTCACTGTAAACTCAACAGTAGCTTTTTTTTACTTTCATTATTATTAAATTTCAACTATTTTATTTTCTCTAATTTGTAAAAAATTAAGCTTTTCGTCTGTTAGATGAGTGAAATAAGCAAGAAAGCGCTAGAAACGTTAGTCCACATAAATTAGATATCTATTATGACTTCTTAATAACTAATATTCTTAAAAAATAAATGAACTTCCTGATTACATAATGGCAATACATATCCGTATATTTGAGCACTAATTGTTACATGTTTGTTAAGTTTCGCAAGATCCAGAAGACTTTTATCGTTTGGATCCAAAAAAATCAGCTTCGGAAAATGCGTATGACATCTATACCATGCTGTGCCTGGTGGAGACGCGTGACACTAAGCGTTTGTTTTTACTCAATGCACTGGCATCACTATGTCTAGCGGCATCCACTGGCTCCCCGCACAACAACCTGCGGTTCACTACTGAAGAGCTCCTCTTCTGGTAAGAAGGAAAGAACGTGGCTATTGAATCTGGATAACTTTTCGACAATTTATTAATTTTTTTCAGCCTAAGCGCCTCATTGGTGCATACTTTTACACAGGTGCGAGCTGCAGCGCTACGCACCATTCGTTATACGCTCGGAACACCGAACGATGTAAAGACTTTTAATTCCCTACAACTTCAACATCTGCTATGTCGATCTATAGACTTGATGCTGAAGAACGACGATGAGCGTGTACAGGCACTGAAGCTTGTACGCAAGATGCTGTCAATAGCAGCTGAAGATATCAGTCCTGTGGTGGTAAGATGTCTAGTTTCACTGGCTGACAGTGGTATTGAAGAAAGCGACAATCTACTGCGTGCCTGTTTAGCGACTCTTGCTGAGTTCGCTGTGCTAAATCCAGTTCTGCTTATAGTGTGCGGAGGTGTCACTTCCATAACGCGGAATGTGCTTGAATGCCACAATCCCCGTATTGCTGAAAGTCTTTGTGGTGTTCTGCTTTATCTACTTGAGTGGCCACAGACTCGCAACATCTGCGGTGTTCGACTCGATTGCTTAGCGGCACCATATTGTGACTTTACCTACAGACTAGGCATAATGGACAAAAATAAGTAATAATTATTATAATCTAACTCTTTTAGTATATTAATCAATTGTTCCCAATTTTAGAGATGCACGTGAACTACGTTATACCAGTTGCCGTCTGGCTCTATTATCGATATTTCGCAGCTGGACTGGCACACTCGAATTCTGTGATCCAAGCAAACCTTCTGGGTTAAAAGCTATAGTCGATGTTTTATATTTAAATCAGATTGAAGTTAGAGTGAGTAATCAGCTTTTTACATATAAATGTGAATAATATTTATTTTTACTGTTTTCAACCGTTATTTTAAGTTAATTTATTTTAGACTAAAATTTAATTTGTGCCTTCAGTCTTACAAACAATAACATACATTACAATATAGGACAAAAGTATTTTGACAACGCAATGCAAGATCAACCACCACTTCTAACTTTAAACTGAGAGGAGTAACGGTAACCAATTTAATTTTATGAGAGAGACCACGACAAAGGCATTAAGAGAGCAAAAGCTTGCATTGATAACGGAACATATTTATTTTCTATTAATATTTGTATGACAGCTTTTGGTTTTTTGGCTGGACACAAGTATTTTGACATTGCCTTTCGTAATCATTTTCGTTGATTCGCTTTCGGTGAAAAACACGTGCCTTGGTTTCTTAAGTTACTTTTCTTGTCTTAATTGAAATTAACCACTTTAAATTGTGTTTTGCTTGTTAGTTTTTGTAAAATATGGGCGAAACACACGAACTAAGTGAATTTATAAGAAATGAAATGCTCACTAAGTATAATGCAGGTATTTCTGTAGAATACCTTAGCAAATTATACAAGGTGCCAAGGGAAACAATATATTATCAAATAAACAAGAAAAAAATGAAATGAATGATTGCCTTAGAAATATACTGAGAACGGGAAGACCACGCGAAACAACGCCTATTGAAGACCGCATAATACTAAGGAAATTCAAAGCAAATGTTCTGATTACACCTAAAGCAGTGTCGATTGATTTTCATACTTATGTAGCTCGTCCAATACCAGCCATTTCCGTAAAAAACAAGTTGAAACGATTGTCGTTTGCCAAGTCCTTTGTAAACAAGCCGCAATCGTTTTGGGAACAAGTGTTATGGACAGATGAAAGCTCTTTCGAATACCACGGATCTAAAAAAAAGATTTACTGCAGGTTGCCAAAGAACGCTCGTAAAAAAATAAAGCCGGTGTGCGAACGGATACTACATGGTGGAGGATCGGTAATGTTCTGGGGTTGCGTGGTCTTCAATGGCTTGGGCGATTTCATACCAATTGATGGAACAATGAACAAGAACAAATATTTACGTGTCTTAAATGACCATGCATTTACTTCTGGTGACCGGCTCATTGGACAATCATTCGTACTGCAGCAGAACAACGCTCCATGCCACAAAACCTATATGATTACTACTTTTGGCCGCCTCAAAGCCCCGATCTCAATATTATATAGAACGTGTGAGTTTATATAAAAAGAAAACGAAGCTCAGATTTATCAAGAACGCGAGAAGAGACGATCACTGAGGTTCAAGGACTTTGGCAGGATATCTCATTGGAAACATAAAAAAACTTGGTGAAATCTATTCCTGGACGCTCGAAAAAGGTCATTGATGTCAAAGGAGGGTTTGTTTTTTATTAATAAGTTTGTAAACATCACCAATTCATACTTATTCTAACATTTTTGTAAGAAAGTTTCAATTGTCAAAAAAACTTGTGTCCAGCCAAAAAATCAAAAGCTGTCATACAAATATTAATATAAAATAAATATGGTCCGTTATCAATGCAAGCTTTTGCTCTGTTAATGCCTTTGTTGTGGTCTCTCTCATAATATTAAATTGGTCACCGTTACTCCTCTCAGTTTAAAGTTAGAAGTGGTGGTTGATCTTGCATTGCGATGTCAAAATACTTTTGTCCTCTATTGTATGTGTATTTATTTGATTTATTTACGTAACTGTATGCTTATAGTTTAAAATAAAGCTTCAGATAGGATAGCCATAGCTGAGGCTTTTCGGCTGTTTTGGTGGTGCGTTCTTAACATGTGTATTGTTAAAAAGAGCAGTGCAAATACCCTACACCTTTAAACCTAATATAAATACCACTATAGGACCAATTTTACATGACAAATTGGCATCTTGTCTCGTATTACTCTGTTAAACGCTACCTGTGCTGCTAAGTGGAGTCATTGTACAAGTTAATTTCTTTAAGATTTTGTTTGATAAAAAAATTAAGCTTTATTGAGTCCTATTGGACTGTTCTTCGTTGTTACAATTTTTAGACTAATTGAAGATAAGCTAATAAGAACCCTAAGTGAGCTATTTACATCGGCAGCGACGTTGGCAGCGGCGTTGCATTACTTCTGGATCACCTGACTTGTTGCCAAATGTTCCACGAATTTTGGCATTTGGGCTGCGCGTGCGGGAAGTTGTCCAGACGCTGTGCTCAGCAATATTGGGGCTACTGCACCTGACGGCCGGATGTTGTTGCAGTAGCTTTTGAATGATTTTGTTGTTAACTCTTCCCCCTTAGGTTTACACTTGTCATCAAGTGTATTAGAAGAATGGTATATTGTTAAACTGTGTATTTGACGGCTGGTATACAGTTGCTGGGAAGGTCGGTGTTACCTTGGGTATTTTAGATTCGATGTTCCCAAGTTGTAAGTTTATTGTCTTCTTTCTACCCTTACACCAATGAAGAGTAAGCGTTAGGAGTTAGGATAGCCAGAGATGCTATTGATGTGATGAATGCTATCCTGGTTACGGTTGGGTTTGCCGTTTGTGTAGCTTCTCGGTGTTATCTATGTGGAGCCCCTCTAGCGCTTTTAGTGATAAGATTCGTATGCGTTCGATCTCCACCGGAGCTATCTGGATAAGTGGTATGCCCGGTTCAGCAATTTGTATTTGTGTATTGCTGAACTCTTTGTCGTTGATGATTATTGTCTCCAGAAGATAATCAAGTATGTTCCCTTTATCTGCTTCGCATTGCCTGGCCATGATATGGTGCCCTTGCAGTCGTTTGCTAGGATGATTCCCTCGTCGATCTCCTCCAGTGTAGGTATGTGGTCCGCATTGGTGAATTCGCACATTGCCTGCTCTTTTCTAAGTAGTTTTGGTAAACAAATATTCTGACTTAAATCTTCTATCTTATTTTTATAACAGATTTTTATATTGTATAGATTCTTACGTTGACCTTTAATACCAAAAATGTAATTTTTAATTTTGTTTTCAAATATTTGTCCTGCTGGCAGATTAACAATGCTATTGGATTTTATTATTGGTGTTATTATAGAATTTTGGAAAGTTGTTGTTTCTAATGTTGGTATCTTTATCAAATATATGAGTGTCGTTCCATTATGCAGAATGGAGACATCTGAGAATTCTAACATTTCTTCGGTAGTTAATGGTGGCATATCGCCATTTTTAAACAGATTATTTATTATATTTATTTCGTTTTCATTTAACAGGAAAGTGTTGATCATATTTAATTTTGTCCATTGGATAGCGTTTTTTACATTAACAACTTCTTTAATGAGCCGAACTTGATTCTGAAAACTGATGGCCAACTCGTTACTCAAAAGTGAGTCTATTTTAATTGAATTTGCAATATCGTTAGAAATTTTGGTCAGTTTGTTTAGTCTGTCTTCTAGCTGTCTGTTGATTATTACCTGTTTATTATTATTGGTCGTAAGTTTGTCTATCTGTTATTAAAACTAAATCGTTATGATCGGGGCTACCTGCAACAAATTTCCAAGCAGTGCCAAGAATGTTTATTGCCCTACTTTTGCGGGAGTGAAAGGTAGTAATAGTTTTAAAGATTACAAATGTCTGCGATATTTCGTGCAGTATTGTATGATAAAGGTTATTGTATTTGAGGTTCTTGTCAGCGTAGAACTGCAAGTTGTTAAGGGCGTCCCGAATTTGTTCCAAATTGATGACATGTAGAATCTTAGTGTCGTTGGATCGTATTTTGCCGATTTCTCTATAAATGGTCACTATCTGTGCGTCGGTGTGATTGGTCATTGTAACTGTTGCGTTGGTTAAGCCTACCAGCATCCTATAATTGAATTGTTATGTTTTAATGTGGCTCTTATGTACTGTGCGTCCTGATTCTGTTAGTATTGTAGTGTTCCTGTCCTTTACTATTTCCTTTTTGAATCTATTTGATAGCTTTGAACCTAGTCTTATATTTATCTTTACAAATATCTCTTATATATATATAGGTTTGAATTGGTTTCTTTCTGTTATTATGGTCCTGTAAGTCTTTTATCTGTTTACGTCTCAGTTGTTCTATGTTGTCCCGTCTTGCCTGTTCGTATTGTGTGAGGTCGGTTGTAACTCTTCTGCCAAAGAATACTTCTAGTGGCCTCTTCTTTGTTACAAATGAATTGAGTAGTTATACTCGTAGACCCCTCGATCTAGAAGTTCTTCGAAATTCCTATGAACTTGTTCTCTCTTCAAGCATCTCATTATTTCAGAGAGTGTTGAGTGAAATCGTTCAATCTGTTTGTTAACTGTACTTTTGTTGGGGACTGTTTTATAAATTTGTATCCCTAGTTGGTCAATCAACATGAATCGTATTGATTCAGAATTTAGAGATTTTTCATTGTCCATTACGATGAATTTTGGTACGCCAAAATAGAAAACTATATCGCGGAGTGGTGTTCGAATATCTTCTATTGCTTTTGATTTTATTATTTGGGTTTTTGCTAACTTGAAAAATTTGTCAATTGCTGTCAGTACGAGGAATCGTTCAGTTGAGTAAATGTCCACGTGAATTATGTGTCCGGGGTATTCGGGTATGGGTGTTTCTCTAATCTCTGGATTAGGTGGGTGTCGGTCGTATTTAGTCTCTTTACAAGTCTTACACTTTCACTATATTTGCTATTTTCTGTTTCATTTTTGGAAAGTAGAATTCATCTGAAAGCTGGATTTTATTTTCTAACGCATTTCTGTGAGCCCTATTGTGTGTCTTGAGAATTTGTTCTTCTTGGTCTGTTGTGTTAGTCAAGTCTTTTACTAATGTCTGCGTGAATCGTACTTTAAAATTTTTGAAATGACTTGGATATAATTGTTGTATTTTCCACATTATATCTTCCGTCGTGTGGATGCCGTTTATTACCGAAGGATTCAGATATTTCTTTAAATCGAATAATAGTTCTTCTGGATTGTACTGCTGTCTATATATCTCGTGTCTATGGAAAATTTGAAATGGAGTACTAAACTTGTAGTCAGTCATTTCTGCTTTGTGGAAGAAGATCTGGTTTTTAGAGGCGTTAATAGGTACTTCAATGCTTGGAATTAATTCTTCGCTTGAGATCTCGGCACTATGTTGCGTCGAGGCTATTGAATTTATCTGTCCTATGGGTGGTATTCTGGATGATGCATCGGGTACCACGTTCTCTTTGCCTGGCTTGTAGAATATTTCGTAATTGTATTCCTCTAAGTACGATTTCCACCGTTTGATTCTCGCATTACCTTTTCAGCTACTTAATGAATGAGTCAAAGGCTGGTGGTCGGTAAATATTTTTACTTTCGAGTTACCGTATAGGTAATTCTTTATGCTTTTCAATGGCTAAATAATGGCTAACATTTCTTTTTCGTTCGCGGCTTTGGAAAGCGTTCTTGAGAGAAATGAAATAGGTTGGTTGTCTTGCGATAGCACTGCACCTATTGCGAAGTTGGAAGCATAGGTTGTAATGTGAAATTCTTTTGCGAAATTTGGGTAGCGGAGTATAATATCTTGAGATATTAGGCTACTTTTCAGTTTTTTGAATGCTTCAAGTGCCTGATTGTCAAGCGAAATGGATTTTTTTGGACATTCGTCCGTCTTCTCCTCTTAAAAGCGAGGTCGATAAACCTCCTGTAGTACCCGGAGAGTCCCAAGAATGATCTTAAATCTCTTAGGGTCTTGGGAAGGGGATACTGGACTATAGCTGCAACTTTATCGGGATTAGTCTCGATTCCTTTGTCGGAAACAACAAAACCAAGAAATTCAACTTTGTCCTTCATGAACTCACATTTGTCCAGTTGACATTTCATATTGGCCTCTTGCAAAGTTCGAAAAATTATGTCCAGATTTGTTAAATGTGATGCATCATCTTTACTGAATATGATGATGTCATCAATGTATATGAAACATATCTTGCCGATATGTTCATGAAGTATGTCATCTAGTGCGCGCTGGAAAATTGCTGGCGCGTTTTTCAGTCCATATAGGAGTCTTGTAAACTCATATTTTCCTTTATTCACAGAGAAGGCAGTTTTTTCTATGTCGGACGTTTTCAATGGAATTTGGTGGAATCCACTCTTAAGGTCTAATACAGAGAACACCTTGTTGTCACCCAATTGAGCGAGAACTTCGTTAATTTCTGGTATAGGGTATTTGTCGACTATAGTAACCAAGTTTAATTTCCTAAAATCTATGACCATACGATATTTTTTTTCTTTCGAGGCGTCTGTTTTTTTTGGTACTTTCCATACAGGATAGTTGTATGGAGACCTTGAAGGTCTGATTCTACCATCATTAAGTAGTTCACAGACCTGTTTGTTTACGTCATCTTTCAGACTCATTGGGTACTGATACAATTTCGAGTACACTGGTGAGTCTGAATATGTTCGTATTGCTGCCTTCACATTGGTCAGTTTCAGATTTGGTTCTGCAAATAGGTTTGGGTAATTTTTTAGGAGTTCATATAGTTTGTCGCTCTGACGTTTAGTTAAGTGTTCCGTTCTCGGAACAATGGTGTTTACCGCCTCAAATTTCTTTTCCTTGATAGGAACGTGAATTTTGTTTTTTATTATCATTATTTTCCTGCTTACTTTAATTTCAGCATTCAGCTCTTTTAAGCTGTCATTGCCAAGAATGGCATCAAATGACTTTCAGGTCGGCAACAGGAAGAATTAGACATTTATGTCGGGGTGATTAAAGAGATTGGATATTTTATGATGGGTTACGCGAACACTGCCCCCTACGGACACAGCGTTAAATGGTTTTTTATTAGCAATCGGATTTGTGATAAACTTGAGTTGTATGTAATTTCTATTCAATCCTGAATCTATAAATATTTTTAAGATTTTTAAATTCCCCAGCTTACATTCAAAGTATGGAAGCGAGGAATGTTCTATTCTAAAAAAATCAGTAAAGAGTTGTCTTTGTAATGGTTTTCGTCGTAGTCAACATATTCGTCTAACGTTTCGCCTAGGGTCTCGTCTTCTTGATCTGCAATTGCTTGCTCATATTCTGCCATAGTGGCATACGTTTCAGCAGATTGCATATCATTCTGTTCGCTATCGTCAGTTTGAATGTTGAAGTTCCGTTGTCTTTTCTTTCCGTCATGCGTTAGGTCTGGGGGTCTTTTTTCCCTAGTTCAAATCGTGGCCTATTCATATAGCTTACTACTTTTGACCTAAGGCTTGGGTCTACGTCCATGGGTTCTGGTCTCGGTAAGGGTTTAAACGCTGCTGGCCTGAGTGGTGGGTACTGTTGCTGTCGGTGTAGGTTTGCGTCGTACTGTCTTGGCGTGGGGAGTTGGTTTTGCTGTCCAAAGTTGTTATAGTTCCTAGGCTGTGCGCCTGGATGGTGTTGGACATGAGGATTTCTGGGGGAAACCTGTGGTGGCTGTCGAAACCCTGAGCTCACAAATTGTATGTTTATAGGAGCTGGTATTGGTTTTGTATTGGCGCTTTTGCCATTAGCCTGTCCTTGGGTTACCGCATGCATGGTGCGAAATTTCTGATTCTCCATTTTCAGGCATGTGTTTAATGCTAAGGGAAGATCACTTGGCGCATGTGCACCCAAGATAAGAGGTAGGTCTACACGCAGCCCACATACGAATGTATCTGTGGATTTGTCGCGATACATTTTCTTGAAATTGATGAGCTTCTGTTCCCAATTCCATGCAATTAACGATATTTAGCAGAAGGGAAAGGTGTTGATAAACTGTACGGTGGAATTCTTCGACCGTTTGGTTACCCTGAGACAACATTGTCATCTGATACTCTAGTGTACTAAGATTCCGCTTGTCTCCGTAATGCATCGTTAAACACTTAACCATTGCTTTCCAATTTAATGGAACGCCATATGCTTCTAGTGCCGTGTCAGCATTATCAGTAATTTTGCTCCTAGTCGTGTGAAGCATTCCCAAATATTTTGAAGTACCAACCTCCCCTGCGTAGGCTTCCATTAGGCGGTCAACACCCTTTTTCCAAGAGCTGAATTCCGTTGGATTTCCAGAAAATTCTCTGAAGCATTTTACTACATCTGGGACTTTGTCGAGTCCCTCTAAGTTTGCACGATGTTCTGCATTTATACCCTGGTCTATAGCATTGGTAAAATCGTGGTCTGGGTTATTTAAAGCTTAAACTATTCTTAGGACTTGTTGTGCTATTAACTGTTCCACTAGCTCAGTAATGAGCTCTAATGATGCCTTATTTCTATTCTGCTGGTGTTCCCCGTGTCTCTGAGCCTGTCTTTGTTGTTGTGGTTCGCTAGCCAGGTTGTCTATCTTGATTTAAAATGGGTGGTCGTAGCAGATTGTTAAAATTGGCCATCAATTTTCAAATATAAAGAGTGTTTTATATTATTGGAATTTAAATGTGTTTCTCAAAATGTGTATTATATAAAATTTTTAAGGTGTTCTTAAATTTTAAGATAAAATTATGTTTTGTGAAAACCAGTAGTTGGTTTCTTCCTTCTACCTTGGAGGGTCCCTATGTTGGGATTCGCAAAATTGGGTAATTTTATACTACTCTTGGAGCACTTATATTTATTTTGTTATTGTTTTACTATGTTTGATGTACTTTTGTTTATGAACTTATTCGCTAGCTTACATTAGGAATACTGATGTGAATGCTCCTCCCGAATGACCGGATTTCATTTTTTTGATTCCTCTACTGGGGATCCTGCGACCAGTACACAATGAGGGTGTTCTGCGAACGGATCATGCAGAACTGCAGTCCACCGATGAGCAATGATCAGTTACGATCCACTGATTTGCCGAACATACAATTAAATACTTCGTTTTGAAGTGCCCGGCCGCGCGATTTAACGTGAGGGAGTCTATTCGTACACTTCACTTATGCCAGCGGACGGTTGGCAACTGTCGTTACGAACCGAAACTTAGATGCGGTTTTGCACTTTCGTTTATTTTCACGCTGGTCCCTGCTCGTGCGCCAGTTAATTTCATTAAGATTTTGTTTGATAAAAAAATTAAGCTTTATTGAGTCCAATTGGACTGTTCTTCATTGTTACAATTTTTAGACTAATTGAAGATAAGCTAATAAGAACCCTAAGTGAGCTATGTACATCGGCAGCGGCGTTGCATTACTTCTGGATCACCTGACTTGTTGCCAAATGTTCCACGAATTTTGGCATTTGGGCTGCGCGTGCGGGAAGTTGTCCAGACGCTGTGCTCAGCAATATTGGGGCTACTGCACCTGACGGCCGGATGTTGTTGCAGTAGCTTTAGAATGATTTTGTTGTTAACTTACATAAGTACAAATTTTCTAATTTCATCGTTTAAGTTGTGTTTGTTTTGGAATGCAATTTTTCGTCTCTGCACTAGTGCTTTGTTCAGTTAATCGAATGCTAAACAAACCCAGAGACCAATTGGGAATGGGGCTCTTGTCATCGGTGCCGAATTGTTTGCTTGAGTAATTAAGAAGCGATCCATGCAGGACTTTACCAACTTTTCGTTTTTCACCAATCTTTGGAGCGTAATAAGCGCTTCATTGCGTTCTTCCCCAGAGGACCCTGATGAGCTAGCTATTCCTAATGTCTTCTGCCGTAAGACCATTGAAATAATCAAGATCGATAATAGTAAAATTATGCCGATTATGGATAGCTCAAATCAAAATGGATAGAGGTTTTTTGATCCTACAAAACTCCACCAATCATAACTCAAACTAATTAGGACATCAACGATTTGCTCATTGATTCTGGAATAGAGTTTCTTAAGATCCGAAAAATACTATATTCAAACCTTGAGTCAAAATTCTTTGTCAAGGAGATGTTCAACAGACGAGACAGAAAATTACCTTGAAGTTTGTAGACGAAGGAGCCATCTTTCGATTGGTTCGCTGTCTTTGGTGAATTGTAGTAGGCCTGATCGGATTTTTACAACGAAATAAAACAATCTTGGCATTTCTGCCAAACGTGTTTTGAGGACGTCGAATAATTTTTTTTCCTTGGTACCCCATATCAACTTAAACTTCTTTCCTTAACAGTTGTCTCAGAGGTTCTGTGCGATCAGCTAAATCCGAAACAAACTTTCTAACGTATGTGATCAGCCCTATAAAACCTCTCGTCTCCTCGTATTTCGGATCTCTAAATGAAGTAATGACTGTCACTTTTTCAGAATCGACACTAATTCTCCTTCATTAGATAGATCTGACCCAGAAAACTTAAACGTTGTGCTTTTCAAACACACTTTGAATCATTTAATTCCAGGTTATTTTCCCGAAATATTTTGTCAATTTCCCTGACCAATTCAATGTGCTCGTCTTTTGTTGATCCAAATATTATAACATCATCTCTCTCTGCAATTTTGAGCATGGCACTAATAACTCTTCTAAACGCTGTTGCAATATTTCGGGTGCGGAGTTGATTCCAAACATTAATTTTTTATACGAAAACAGACCCCTTGTCCTTATAAATGTTGTTATGTGACTGCTCGTCTTATCCAACTCTAATTGGTGACAGGTATCTTTTAGGTCAAGCCGTGAGAAGTATTTAGCACCCTGCAACTTGGTCATAAATGACATAAAGATAGGTAGTGGGTAGTGTTCCATCATTATCGCTTTGTTAGCCATTCGCAAGTGTAAACACAAACAGATATCCTTAAAGGCAATTACGATAGGCGAGATCCAAGGGCCATGCTCGATTACTGGCTCGATTATGTCACTCTGTAACGCCTCCTCCAGTTTGGATAATACTTTATCTTCAATAGCGACTGGGATGCGTCCCATCACCTGTTGAGTGGGTCTCACATTCAAATCATGGGTTGGGCTATGATGTCGGAGCTATCAGAAAGCTGTGCATTCATCAAGAATGTGATCTATTGATATGGGGATATTATTATTGACAGTATCGCCAGTTGGATCGAATCTGTGTTTGGGCATAATTCTCGGGTATCCGATAATATTTGTTACGTCTTACCTGGTTTGTTAAGAGTAGTTAGGTATTGGGTATAGGTATTAGGTATTGTAGTTGATTGACTGAGACCATATGGACTACGTTTCGGACATTTTTTGATACGTTTGAGGGTTGGGTTGAGTCTAGATTAGAAAATATGTCGAAACGTTTTTTAAGTGTCAACTCTCCGTAAGGCCTATTATGTGTCTACAGAAAAGCGTTTATTGTAACTTTTAAAGGGGTGTCTTGTTTATGTGTAATTATTTTTAATGGCTTAACTTGCATCTGTTTGGTTCTTAGTTCGATATGGTAGTTAGTTAGCCTAAGTGGTAGCCCAAAATCTATTTCAAAAAATGGGTATGTTGGTAAGTTGATAGACATGTTGAGGAATGGTACAAGATTTTTAATATATGTATGGTCCCCATCTGTATCTGGAAATAACTTTACTAGTATCCATAGTTCTTGCACGTCATTTATGGTCCTTGTGTTTGTTCCTATCTTGCAGGCGGAGTTGCCTTTTCGGCATATGTGTAGGTGTTAACTTTTCGTTATGGATATTGCGGCCCATTGCACTATACTTACATATATCCATAAAAAGTCGGTTTAAGGTCAACTATTATATTGAAATCGTCCGCGTAGACTATAAAATGTAAGCTTATATGTTTATTTGTAAGCTGGGTTATTGAAGGCTATTTTAAATAGGATTACTGATAATGGTGAACATTGACGAATTCCATTATGTATGGTGTATGCTAGAATATTTGCTGTTTGTATTTACCCTAATTTTCCTATTCGTCTTAAAAGTTGTGATGTATTTATTAATCTTTAGACCACATTTTGAAATTTGGTATAGTATGTAGAGCCACTTTTTCAAAAGCTTTTGCGAAGTCGAGGCATACAATTGAAACGTGCGTTTTAGAGGAGAGAGCTCTGTTGGCTAGAGCGTTTACGTAGAGTAGAAAGTCGTTAACAGATCCACCTTTTTTGAGGCCTAGTTGGCGTCTGTTAAGTAGTTTATTATTGTAACAAACTATCACAGTCTTTAGACTATTATTTAGTGTAGAATTTTTTAAGGCATGTGTTTAGGGGTATTGATATTATATGTCTTTATAGCCGATTTGTCTTGATTTGTTTTCTATATTGGGGCTATTCTACTGATTTGGTATGTTTGCGGAATATAACTATTTTAAATATTATTGTAAAGTCCTTGATTCGATTTTCTTTAACACTTTGTAATGTATTGTATAGTACACCGCTGAGTGGGATTCTAAGCGCTCAATTTTGTTCCTCATGAGAATTGTTTCTTTATATGTGCTATTGTTACGAAGTGACTAGCTTAACTATGAGAAATTCGGAAGAAAAATTTGTTGTCTTGGGAATCCGTCGGCCAGTGTTCTACAAAAGCATTTGCAACTTCTGTTGGTGCTGTGAAAGTTTTTACTATATTTTATGCAGAACATAGAGGCGTTTTAATGGAGGCCGCAGAATTATCGTATCTTGCTACATATAATTTTTAAGCTAGAATTAGGTATGTTTTTAAATGCTCTGTGAATTAATTTTTTTTTGATGTTGTTGGAAGTTGGAATTAATGCTCAATGAATTTTTTAAATTCTGGCTTTCTTTATGTTAAGTCTTCTATCGTGGCTCCCGACAAAAAGTAGAGAAATGCGTTGGTTTTTTATGGTTAAGTATTGTGTAGATATTATCGTGTATAAAATTGGAAAGTACTAGGTGGGGTGAAAAGTAACCTTGACCGCCAAAATGCGCTGTTACTTCAAAAAAGGTTATAGTGCCTTGTAGTCCGTTCATATTTAGGTAAACATGCCAAATTTCCGTGCGATACTGCCCTTAGTTTTGTTTTGACAACTGATTGTTGTTGACGTGTTTGACATCATGTTCAGTATGGACAAAAACGATTTTCGTTCTCTCATAAAACATTATTTTTTGAGAGGCAAAAAGGCGAAGGAAACAAAAGAAAAGTTGGATAAATATTATGGGGCTTATGCTGCGTCAATTACAACGTCAAATATTGGTTTCGAGAGTTTCGTGGTGGCCGCAACTCCACTACCGATCAAGGCCGCAGCGACAGGTCCTCTGATGCGGTCACAGAGGACAATGTCAAAAAATACATGAAATGGTGTTGACTGACCGGAAAGTGTAGGTGCGCGAGCTAGCAGATGCTACAAAGATTGCTACTGAGTACACACGCCATATTTTGGGCGAGATTCTGCAAATGAAAAAGTTATCGTGCCGCGTATGCTCACTCCGAACCAAAAACACGAACGCGACAGCACTTCGATAAAGTGTTTTAACTTTCTAATGCTGAATCAGGTGGACTTTGGCGTCGATTGGTAACTGTTGATGAATCCTGGATCCACTATTACACACCAGAGAACAGAATGAGTGCTAGACAATGGACTAAAGTGCTCCGAAGCGGGCGAGGGAGGCTCGATTTGTCATATTGAAGGCCGAAATCGTCAGTGCTTGTTTTAAAAAATCTGACATTTTCGGTCAAGCGGGGTATGATTGGTATCAATGTCTGGGTTGTCTTTGCTATTCAGGCAGCTTTTTGCGTTTTTGCAAGGCTCGCTTTCAATTGCGTATTTGTTCTCCGAGCAATTTGTTGCATGTTTCTATCTTTTTTTCATATTTGTGTTAAGTGTTCATAGCGGATGCAGTGGGAGGTTACTCAGTGTCTCTGGTAACTTAAGTAATGCGTACTTTACTATAATTAACTCAGTTCCTTTTAGATGTGCGTTTTTCTATGTTTTTCATTTTTTTCTGATTTCGGTTACTTATTGTGATATTATTTCTTCCAGTCTACATTTCATCATTTTCCTTTCGCTTATGGTTTATAGTTCGTTACTATAAATGAATCATTTTGAATAGTTCAGTTTTAGGATATTATTTTAGAGTTAGTAGTCTCAAGGCTTGTAATTGATTCATGATTTATCAAAAGACAACCATCTCTAGTGTTGGTGCAAGTTTCATTTCTCCATTACAAACAATCTCGGTGGTTTTTATACGCAGAGCATAAGATACATATATTGCGTCCAAATTTATTATGTATGTAGATCAAGTTATTTTTCAATATTCGATATTAACGTAAAAATGATCTGATTAGTATTAAAAATGTGGCATTTTGTATTGGTACTACTTTGTGCAAAAAGTAAGGAAAATTTGTTTGTAAAATGAAAAATCTTTTATTCTTCGAAATCAATTTCATCTCCTTCAAAGTAATCCCCTCCCGATAAAATACACTTATGCCAACGTTTTTTTCCAATCCTCGAAACAGGCCAAATAGTCCCTTTCCAGTATAGCCAAAAGCGCCTTCTTCTTTTATCTCCTCAATCGGCTCGAAACGCTTTCCCTGGAGTGGTCTCTTAACTTTTGGGAATAGCCAGGTTATGGAACGATATAAAAACCAAGAATTGTTGGTCCATAATTCTGGTCTTTTTAGTCGAATTGCTTCACGCAAACGACGCATAAGGCTCAAATAATATTCCTTATTAACAGAAGTAAGGAATTCATAGTGCACCACACCACGAAAATCGGAAACAAAAAAATGTCATAATGACCTTGATTTTTGAACACCTTAGACTTGCTCTTTTTTGGTTTGGTCGCACTTTCAGCACGATATTCGCTTGATTGGTCGGTTGTTTCAGGGTCGTAAGCATAAATCCAAGTCTTATCTTCCGTAAACATGCATTTGAGCTTGTCCTGATAATAAGAAAGCATTGTTTCACACACATCAACCCGACGACTTTTTTGGAAGAAGTTGAGCGTTACCGGTACCAAACGAGATTTGACTTTTCGAACAATCAAATGGTCTTTCAGAATGGTTTTTACCGATCTTTCTGATATTCTGATCATATCTAATAATCAACCGACGATTTTAGATTACTTATTCCTTTACTTCATTCATGTGTAGGTCATCTGTTATCGTCGAAAGAGAAACCTCCGAAACATGATTTTTGAACGCTTCAATCGCTGTTCCGGGCTTAAAAAACATTCGCCGCGAATTTTTATACCCGCCTACCCAAAGGGCAGAAGGATATTATAACTTTGTGCCGACCGAAAATGTATGTCACAGGCAAAAGGAAACATCTCCGACCATAAAGTATATATATTCTTGATCAGCGTCAACAGCCGAGACGATATAGCCATGTCCGTAGGTCCGTATGAACACCTAGGTCTCAGAGATTATAAGAGAGAGATAGAGCAAACCAGCTTTTCGGTATAGTGTGTCTTATTATTGCACGCAGATTAATTTTTTTTTTATTTTGGCCACGCCCCCTTCCGCACATGCAAATCGAAAAAAAACGAATTGCAAGCGTCGTTTTAAATCTAGAACGTTCAATTTTGGTACGCATAATATTAATCACTATCTTAATGATCTCTGGAAATTTGGTTATAATCAGATAGAAACCACAGAAGTTATTAAAGAATTACTTTTATAAGGCGTAATCAGGTGCAGCTGCATCTAGTTAGTTGCTATGTCACTCCGTGACATAATAATGGTGTTCAATAAACCAACTAAAGTGCCGCTAAGCTAATAATGTCGAGCAAAGAAAATTTGGATATATTAATTTGGTATATTTTTAGTATTTTTTTGAAAAATATAATATTTTGATGGTAAAATTGGGTGGCGGGTATCTCACAGTCGAGCAAACTCGACAGTAGCTTTCTAACTGTTTTTTATTATTTCCCTGCATCTATTGACACGAGATAAGATAATCATGCAATATATTATGTATGCTGGTAGAGCTATTGCTTAAGGATGCCTCCAAATCACAGTATCTCACAAGTCACTCTTCATCAATTCATGCACAGCATCGATGGTTGCCGGCAAAATTACCAAATTGGGAGTAACTTCTCGAAACTCATCCTGGAGAAACGGCGTCCGAAACTAAACTTTCAGTACCACCGATTCACAGGATTTTGCAAGTTATTATAAACAAAGGAATTCGTAGTCAAACTACAATCTTTTGGGTTAAGTTATGCTAAAAATGTCAAACTTGACATTGGAAGTGTTATTTTGAATATGGCCATTATGAACCAGTGTCGGCAGGACCAGAAATATAAATAGCGGCCCTCCTACCATATTTCATCACAGATTTGACAATATATAAATATTTATATATGGATGTGTGAGTGCTTAGTGGGCTGTTCTATGCTTAAATTATACTAGCGGTGGGCACGCTCTTGCTCTAGTTGCTCACAGTGATGCTCACTATGGCTTGTCAAAGGTAATGGAGAGTCAGTAGAACTATAGTAAAGAGCTGTGACCGTATACGAAGAAGCACGCACATGCAATGCTCGCAACCCGATCTAACACACAAAACAAAAACAGCTATTATCTTTTGTACCTGTCGTGAGAGCATCATAAACGAGAATAACGATCCACCTCCATTTTCGGTCTAGAGCGACAATCGGCGCAACATTGTTTTTTGTCCTTGTCTTGCTTATTACTCTGGTTGTCCTTTATCGCTTCTACTTGCATTTTGCATAACTGTTTATGTTGTATTTGTTTTTACTGCTTACTGATTGGATCTTTGCGCTTTTGTTGATAGATTTTGTAAACCTTGGCTTTGATTTTAAGTAGCATGTTGAAGTGAAACTGGAATTTTATATGTACTATGTAGATATACTCAATCACTAGAGCAGTTGTCAACTCCGCCCTATGCACTGCCGAAACTCTGCCAACACATGCACACTTTGAAACGTTCGCGTAGCTTCAGCAATTTCTTTACATGTCAGAATTGTCAATATTGTCAATTACCCGCGAGATTGAAAATTTTAGCTACATTAATGTTAATATTTATCAATATTTGTATATATAGTATGCTTTAGCCTTGACAAATATGTCCAAGCATAAATCACACAATCAACTTTTTCAAACCACATTGTGAGAAAAATGTTAAGTAATGAACTTCTGTTCTGTTCATATACAAATGCAATTTTAAAATCATTGAAAGCATAAATCAATTACTGCTCTAGTACAGATTGTGGCAACAGTCACGCACTCTAGTGTGGCTAGTGCTGCGATCTATGTACTGCTGTGTCAGCGAAGTATTACTAAAGAAATAAAAAGACATTTGAACAGAAACCCAATGTGGTCTTATTACCGAATAAGCGGGTCACTATAGTGCCGACGAGTGAATCAAATCGAAAAAATATAATTAAAAAGTGTGATCCGTCAGTGTGGTAGTCGATCGATTGTTTTCCTTTCAATCACAAAGACCAAAAGCTACCCGGACAAAATTTGCAAAGGCAAATTACAAATACTTAAGCTACATGAACATGAAGTGTGAACTGAGTATAAATGATAACGCTGGTCTTAGGTCGAAGCAAAAGATCAGGTTACCACGCTGGCCAGGGCAACGGACTTGATGTATTTGATGGGTCAGCATTATCAGTGCGAGGTCTGCTCGAATAGTTGACTAGGGTTACTTGTTAATTTACATACATAAATGCACAAAAAGCCGCGAAATTACAAGCGCGCGGTGGTGGCTTGATAAAGGGTGTGTTGTGTGTATGTGAGATGCTGGAAAAGAACTGTTTTAATTATGTTAACTAGCATGCAAATCCGAAAAGAGAGAGAGGAGAGAAGAAGTGAGCTGCGTGAATGCAAACACGTACATCGCTAACAGATTTTAATTTTGAGCACAAATAAGAATGAGTTATTTGACTCGCGAGATCTCACATTGACCCTCTCTATACACACGCCATATGCACTTACACGAAAATGCATGATATTGGAACCACAGGCAGATTGGCTGAGTGAAGAGATTACTTTGCGGTAGCTTAATTGAAGGTAAGTTAACACTACTCTCTAGCAAAAAAGAAACGGGAAAATAACAGAGATCCGCAATCTATGTACGTACTATAAGCCCTTAAGAGAGGTGCTGAGTAAATGTACAAGCAAAAACTAAATATTGAGAGCCGAGTTCGCACTATAAAAGTGGTACAAGCAAAAAAAAATATTAAAATGATACAAGCAAAAACCAAATATTAAGGGCCGAGTATGAATTATAAGCTATCAAGAAAAATGAGTAATGGTACAAGCCAAAAGAAGATGAAGAAATTACAAGAAACATACGTATATATAATATATACAAATATATACAAATATATAATATATACAAATAATCATACAAATCGGTATTTTATTGAACTGGGGCTGTGTAGAAAATTATAAGCTTCTAAAAAACTGGGTAATAGCTACAAGGCAAATCATAAATCTAATAATGGTCTTCTTTATAAACCCGAACCCTAGGTTCGGCTGACAATGTCATAAAGCCAATTCTTTGCGAGGCGATCGACAAGGTAACCTTCACGAATGAGGGGGAGAATTGGCTGAGTGCGTTTGCCATACATATATCTCGAGGCTGAAGAGATCGATACAACAAAACAAAAGCGAAGTAAGCTACGCCTCTTTGGAGGAGTCCAGATGTAGTCTGTGGCATATTCTCTCTCGGGTGCTCTTATTGAGCTCAACGAACAAAATAAAGAAGACATCTACGGCATTCTCATAGACCATTTGAATAAAAACTTCTCACCAAAACAAAACTCAACGTTTGACAGGCATTTATTTAGAGATCTGACACAGTTAAGCAACGAAAATTTTCCGGAATATATACTACGACTACGCCAGCAAATGCATAGATGTGTGTTAGTAAAACAGAAATCGAGGATAATAATAAGGTGAAGATCCCTCCTGAGAGTAAGCTAATTCTTCGGTCGACCACGGGATTGATAAGCTCATTGGCTTGCCGCATCCCTGGTTGGACAGACCAGTAGCGATCAACTTTACAGCCCAGGTTTTCACAATAGCTGAAATGGTTGACCAACCCACGCCACAGAAGGGCTCAGGGCAGGAAAAAGTGGCTGACGAACCGGCCCTCGCAAGTTCGTCCGCCAACTCATTGCCCTGGATACTAGAGTGTCCAGGTACCCATAGAAGGGTGACGTTGTTAATTAGAGACAGTCTCTGGAGGCAATTCCAAGAATCGGCTACCAATCAAGAGCTTACTCTTTTAGAGGAGAGGGCTAATATGGCCGCTTGACTGTCAGATAACATGTAGATGTTCACTCCTCTAATCTCCTTTTCTAGGATCAGACGGCAGCAGAACTCGATGGCACGAACCTCAGCTTGGAAGACTGTGGGCCATTTGCCCATAGCAATTGAGGTTTAGGAATTGGGTCCAAAGATCCCAGCTCCAGCCCCTGATCAGTCTTTGACCCGTCGGTATACCAGTGGATACCGTGGGGGTCGCTGATAGGGTTGCCAGGGTCCCAGTCCTTCCGGTCCGGGATGAGGATTCTGAATTTAGCAGCTAAGAAAAGTTCCTTTGTCATAGTATCTGATCTAGTGCAGATATCTATGCCAGGAATGTCTTTGATCAGACTAGCATGTCTTAATTCGGTAGCTAAAAGCCCGGATTGGAGCTTGATTCTAAGAAGGCTCATAGCAGCGACTTCTTTAATTTGGATATGCAGCGGAGTTAGATTCAGTATCGATTCCATTGCTCCGGTGGGACAGGTACGAAGTGCACCTGTCAGTGAGAGGCACAGCAGCCTGTGCAATTTATTGCATTTGCTGATGGCAGTGACCTGCGTAACCTTTGGCCATCATGGCAAAAAGCCACCGGATGGTGCAGGTTTAAGACCCCAGATTCTACCAAAGAATCTCCTGCAGGCCCACATGGCATGGGTCGCCTTAATGAGGGTGTTGCTGATATGGGAGTTCCCATTTAGTCTTTTATCGAGGGTTACCCCTAAATATTTGACTTCGTTGGATAGCCCCACAGGGGAGCCGCTGATATAAAGTTGACCAATGTCAACGGAATAGCGCCTAGTGAAAGGAACTATAATAGCTTTTTGTGGATTGATGCTAAGACCAACATCTGCGCACCATCTACTTACCGTGTTCAGAGCTGATTGCATCAACTCTGTCACGGTGCTGGTATAGTTCCCGGTCACTATTAGAGCCAGGTCGTCAGCATAGCCGATCGCTTCAACGCCCTACTCGGAGAGTAAGTCTAGTAGTTCGTCAACTACTAGGGACCAGAGTAGGGGGGATAGAACCCCTCCCTGGGGACAGCCTTTGACTGCATTAATGCATGCAGTCGTGGAGTCCAGGGTGGAAGTGATTTTCCGGTGCTTGAGCATAGATTCAATCCACCGGATCAAAGGACGGGCAGTTCCTCTACGCTCTAGAGCAGTAGAGGTTGACCCGTAGCCGGTATTATCAAAAGCACCTTCTATATCCAGAAAAGAACATAAAGCAATGTTCTTAGATACGAAGACTTAGGCTGGTCAAGCGGACGATTCCCTTGCTTGGGGATGAATACCACATTTACTCTCCTCCAAGAGCTGGATATGTATCCCCAAGTAAAACTAGCTCTAAGAAGGCCGACCAGTGGATTAAGGGTATGAGCCAGGATATTTTGAATAAGGGTTGGGAAGATTTTGTCATCCTCTGGGGCTTTGAAGGGAGCGAAATAATCTGCAGCCAATTTGACCTTTTCGTGGTCGAAGATGTATCCAGATAAGCTGAAACCACGTGAGTCAGGTGACAAAATGGCATCATTGGGACAGGAAAGATCTGGGTGCACCACAGAACCCAGGAAGTGGACTTGTAGTAAAAGCTGAAGTGTTTCCCTGCGATCTTGAGTGAAAGAGCCATCTGCTCTTTTAAAAAGGCCTATTCCATTAGACGACCCTTTGCCAATACTTTATGGAGTCTCGCTGCCTCTGACAGCGATTCTATGCTACCAAAGTAGCTGCGCCATGTATCGCGTTTAGCTCGTCTAACGCTTTTGTTGTATATGTATATGTCCCTATAGACATCCCAACTTTCACGGTTAGATTTATCCTTATTAAATAGGCTTCTAACCCTCCTTCTTAGTACAGCCAGTTCCTCATTCCACCACAGAATTTTACGGTTGACCTTTAAGGACTTCCGGGCTGATCTGTCCTCGAAGGATGAGATAAGCACATCTTAGAGCAGATTGGCAGCGAGTTCTATCTCACTGATAGGTTTAGGATTGCTGACCAATAAGTCTGCTTTGAAAGCTACAGAGGCTTTGAAAAGCTCCCAATTTATCTTTTTGGGACAGAAGGAGTTTTGGCGAATTTCGACTTGGCCAGGAAGGTCAAACCTGATGTTCTCATGGTCTGACAAGGTGGCTTGGTCTGTAACCTGCCAGTTGACAAGCGAAGTCACTATTGAGTTGCTGATTAGGGTGAAATATAAAACCTCTTCACTATTAACATTAATAAAAGTGGGTTTACACCCTATGTTAGCTACATCTAATTGACAACACAATAAGTAGTCTAAGAGGGACTCACTTGTTGATGTCGCTGCTCCCCAGATCGTGTGATATGCATTAGCGGCTTGTTGTTGCGGTGACAAAAGTCAACTAGTCAACCTCTGCTGGGGGTACTTCCTCCACATCGCCCATGAAGTATTCAGAAGCGATCACAACTTCCCGCACACCGTCCGCAGTGGCTACCTCAATAGCCGTTGCCACCAGGTCTCTGAGGATGAAGTTAGTTAATGGGAAATGTCTTACACTGTTATTCAAAAGTATAGCAGTGCGAGGGGCAGCTCCCATACGGTCATAAAGAAACTTACATGATCCACATGAAGTCCACGAATATGGCCACCGATCAACCATGGTTCGTGGACCAGAGCCAGGTTGATTTCATCATCACAGACGACCCTGCACAGTGTGGCCGACGCTCTTCTCGCGTGGTGTAGGTTCGCCTGGAGCACTTTAATTTTGCTCATTCTCCCTCCTAATGGCGGTCGTGACAAGGCCACTTGCCTTGCCCCCCCGAGAGTCATTCCCACGTAAGCTCTTCGGTGGTCTGAATGAGCCACTCGGGGGAGGTCGACTTGCGACCGCGCTCACGGAAGGCACTCTTGCGGGTGGGTTGGGGCCCGAGGTGCTGGCAGTGGGCCCGACCGAGGCACCTCTGACGGTTGCTGGATGGTGACCACACATCACACGCCTAGTTGGGCCCGTCGCGGCTGTGACCATGATGGTCGGTGGAGCTGGGGAAGGACCCTTCGGTACCGATCCGGCCGCAGCGCTGGTGAAGGCAACAGGGTCAGGGTGGCTTCGTGGACTCCTTATGAGTCTTTTTGGGCCTCTTTGAAGGTCTAGTGGGCTCGGCGAAGGTAGCGTCAGCGCGCGTCCATTTTACCTTGGTGTGAACGGGGGTGCAGTGGCGATAGCAAAAGCTTCTCGCGGCTCTTCAATTTTACAAAGGCGTCCTTCGATTCCATCCGCAGCAAATGGATCTGAGAGCCTGCTTCCGTGAGGCCTGACCTCTAAGAGGCCACGGAAGCGTCGTCAGCAAAGCTGATCCCGTCGCAGTCAGCTTCGTCGTCGGACGACAATACCTCGACGGGTTGCTGCCGGACTGAACCGCTATTGAACGGAAGGTCAGCACTAGTGAACCCTGTGTCCAAGGGAGTTCGTGGCCTATCCGGGTTCTATAAATTACTAGAGTCGAGACCCGTAGTATTAGGGGTAGAAGCCAGCAGCCCCCTGGCTGCAGTGCTGGTGTTGGGGTCAACCGTGAAGGTATTGCCCATGGATGATACTGTCGAAGTCGCATCAGACTTTTCTCAATTTTTTGATAAATACATAAAAATTGATCCCACGAGTAGTCAGGAAGGGAAGGTCATCCACGGCATAGCCCGACTACAATTAGTCAGCACCCCTAGTAGAGACATGACCGTGCTGGGAACCTGCTTCCAGCCGCCCTAGCGTGGAGAGTATAGCCGCACTTTCGACAGTAGGAACAAGGACGGCACGTGCCCCAGCCAATACTGGGGTTACATGTTGATCCCCTTGCTGCCTCTGACGGCTGACGGCCGAAAATCGAGGACATACATATGCTTAAGAAATAAAATAATTGATGCGTGGGTACCTCTTGATCTTAAGAAGAGACTCCTTGGAAGGAAGTATTCACTGGAATGCATGCCAGGTTGAGGAGCAAATCAACAATGAACTGAAAGCAATGACGTCAAGACCAATGGTGTATCCTATCTATAAAATCTGATACCCAGATTGAAGACAGCGTGGGAAAACCTGCGGCAGGTTTAGCCATCAAGCGATTATAAAGAGCAATATATACAATGCTGAGCTGGGACGCCGTAAGATTCCTCTTATCATCGACTCGGGTTCCAAATTTAAAATTTAATCCTTACAGCCACGTGGACTGGTCACAGCTAAAGGAAGGGAAAGCCATAGTTTTTAACGTGAGATTCCATTCGGAAAAGCAATTTTTTGAGGCGCCACTTGCCGCCGCTGAGCCGGGTAGGTTGCTTAATTTTACCTAATTGAGAATGCAGAGCAATCTCTTTTGGGCTAAGATATCTATCGAATTTAACGTTCTCCGGCTGGGAACAAACATAAACAGAAAAAAAGAAGCAGCACCATTCCCGAAATCGAAAAATATTTATACAAAACTCTCCATCGACTACGGGGTAAAACCGGTTCAGTAACCAGTGAGACGAGTTCCGGTAGCTCTCGTAGACAAGGTTATGGAAGCCCTAAGTGGTGATGTAATTGAGATAGACACAGAGCCAAGTGCTTGGATATCTCAAATTGACCTTGCATTTAAGGAGTGCGAGGACATCCGGCTGGCAAATAAACCGATCCTCCGAGGAAACTACCCATTGCCAACTTTCATGACTCTTTTACGACCAGACTCAGAGACAAAGCTCTTCGCATGTCTAGAACTATAGGACGCATTTCACCAACTGGCTCTCTAAGAATCGAGTAGGGAAATAACCACATTCATAAGGGGGCTTTTCTGTTATAAGCAGTTAATTTTTGGCGTGAACTCATCTCCAGAGATCTTCCAACGTCTCCTCGATCAATTGTTGTCTTCAGTTCCTAACGTCATGAACTCCCTCGATGACGTCATCATCTTTGACCTGGTAATCGACGGCGCCGTGAAGGAAGTGTTCAAAATATTCCACGAAAATAATGTTCTGTTAAATAAAGAGAAATGACAAGTAAGCTAAAGTTCCTTGGGCATATCCCAGCCAACAAAGGCATAGATGCCCAAAGTACAAAGGGGAAACACGGAGCTTCCTCGGTCTTGTATGTCGGTAATTTCAACAATCTAAAGAATCGGCTAGCCAAGGTACCCAAGTTGTCATGTTCCGATCTTTTCTATTGTAATTCAAAACAGACAACGAATTGTTGATTATCACCTATGCTAGCAAGGCCCTATCAGAGGTGGAGAAACGCCTCTCCCAGACGGAAAAAGAGGGGGGCCTGGTTTGGGCCGTGACGAAATTATGCTATTACCTAGCAGGTTTACATTTCAAACTCGTAACTGACCACAAACCTTTGGAGGCCATTTTCAAGCCAGTGTCTAAGCCCCCGCTGGCTGCCTGGTATCGCAAGAAATCCGTCCAGCCCCCCAACAATAAATATTTTCTGGTCTTTATTGACTACTTCCCACGACACATGGAGCATAAGTTTTTTATAACAATATTTTCCGCGACCCTGGTAGAGGCAATGAAAGAGATCTTTTGACTGGGATATTCTAATTTCCTACGGACTGACAATGTACCCTAATATATTAGTGAAGAATTCTCCGACTACTGCAAAGCATGCAGCATTGAACAGGTCAGAACCCCACCGTATTGGCCACAATCAAACGGGGAAGTCGAAAACATGACAAAATTAAAAATTTTGTCCCTATGTACAACGTAACCCCACATGGAACAACAGGGGCAGCGCCCACCAAGCTTATGCTCAACTGTATAATTCGGGACAAAATACCAAGCATTGAGGAAATCGGCTGATCTAAAACTCCGGGGAAAGAGAAAGACCGGATAGAAAAAATCCTAATCGGTGCTGTTGCTCGTATCTTTTATATAAGTTAGTTCTTCAAACAAAATAAATAAATAAGTTAATAATGTGGAAAAATTCCCCAAATGTTTCGTATAAAAATATGTTATCTGTAACTTTAAGTAACACGTAGTTCTAGTTTGAGTAATTTATAATGTCAAAGGCACCTAGTGGTATAAGTATACAGTGCCGCTCAACTGAATAGGTTTGACTATTTGTTCAGGTTTGAAACGTTGTATCTTAGTTATATGCAATCCAGTTTAAGAGAAATAAATTTTTATGTATGAATAAATATGTCATTTGTTAAATAGCAAAGTTCCTGATCTCATAGTTTTGTTTTTATATCATTTTTTTATTTAGTATTTGGTATGGCCACCCTTGCTTTTAATTATTTCAAACATACGGTTTGGTAAGGAATCATAATATTTTTTAATTTCATTTAGTGAAATTGTTGACCAGGCTTTTTTAATTGCTTCAACTAATGTCCTCGTGTCACTAAATTGTCTTCCTTCTTCGTACACTCTCCTGGACAAAAGTCCCCAAATATTTTCAATAATGTTAATGTCAGGGGAGTAAGGCGACCACTCGAACAATTTTACGTTTTGGTCTTTAATCCACTGTTTTATAATCCGAGCTGTATGGATTGGAGCGTTATCATGTTGGTACGTCCATTGAATATGACCATAAATCTCAGAAAACTGAGGAAAAGCGTTTTGAAGCACAGTCTTATACACGTTTGCGTTCATTTTCGAGGTGACAAACTGGAGCTCGCATGTTTCATACAAAGATATGACCCCACACCATTACACCACCTGCACAAGTGTGATGACGGCTTAAAAAACATTCATCCTTTCTTATATCATGGAAATAATAATTATAACCATCCGGTCCATCGAGGTTGAACTTTTTTTCATCGGAGAAAACCACCGTCTTCCACTCCTCGTTCCACGTCATGTGTTATCGGGCAAATCAAAGTCGTGCTTCCTTACGAGAATCATTGAGAGGTGTTTTTTTTTTTAAATTTTTAATCTCTTCAAGTGTTTGGCACTTTAAATAATTAATTTTACCGTAGCAACACAAGCATTTACGCCGCATTTTTCCTTAATTTTTCCAGCAGAAAGGTGGGAATATTAGGCGTTTCGTAGGATTAGTCGCCTCTCTGAAGGTGTTGTTGCATATTTTTTTCCTCCTTTCATTTTGTTTCCATAGTCGGCTTCATTACGGAGAAAATTGCTCACAACGTTTTGACTTCGACCGATTTTCTTGGCTATAACACAGTGTTTTAAGCCAGATACAATATAGCCTTTTATTTGACCTTTTTCAAAATCGGTTAAAAGTTTTCCGCGGCCCATTTTAGAAAAAAATGATATAAGATGATTTTCATTTTAGAATACAAAAGAATTCAATTCTTTTCAATCACGCGATCAAACAAAAAGTGATGTTAAAAGTGTAAAACCTATTCAGTTGTGCGAAAAATAGTGCGCACATTGATCGAATTTCACGATGAAAGCACAATTCCGAATTACCGTTGCATTTTTCCCGTTACTTTTTTCTTGCACATAACAGATAAGCAATTGAAGGTTCAAAACAAAACAAAATGATAGAAAAAAACGCATGTGGACCAGAGAAAGAGAACAAAATGTAAGAAAGATTTTTCAAACCTATTCAGTTGAGCGGCACTGTATATAATATAAAAAATATTCACGCTAAATATATATAAAAACAAATAAGAAAGCTAGCGTCGAATTTGCTCGACTGTGAGATACCCGCCACCCAATTTTACTGAATAAATATGAGCGACCATCGAAATGTGTGTGCCAAAACTGAACATTCGATTTACGAGGGCGTGGCCAAAATATAAAACAAACTTGATCTGCGTGCAACAATAAGACACACTATCCAAACTATATCCACTATACAAATTTGTGGCTCTATCTCTTATAGTGTTCATAGGTGTTCATACAGACGGACGGACATGGCTATATCGTCGCGGCTGTTGACGCTGGTCAAGAATATATATACTTTATGGAGTCGAAATTCTTCCTGTTGGTAAATTGTAAATTTGTTTTTCAATGTGCTTTGTGTTTCATTTAAATCTTCTGGAGTGCAGTGAATTCTCGTAATCAAATTAATTTATAAACTTTTTTACAGAGTCATACTTTATTAAATACCTGGTTTTGTTAAACACTTATATTTTTGATGAATCTATTTTGTGAAATAAATATTTGTTTTTTTTTTATTAATCTTGGACGTTGACGTACTAACTGCAGTACGATCAAGTGGCCCAAGCTCGGGCTCGTTTACGCGCGGATCTAGGCAGACACGACCACCCGCCCATCCGACCGAGGGGCAACCGCATAACGTGCGGGAACAGAGGTCGCGAACAATTAACACAGACAAAACAACCAAATAGTAATAATAAAGAGAATAAAATAATAATAATAAGAACTATTATTAACTACGATCTAAAGTTTTTAAAAGTTATGTTTTCATTTGAAAGGTAGTGTTAGTAATTTACACATAAAATACGAAACGGATTGTGACTGGCATAGTTAGTACTACAACAAGAAAGAGAGAGGGGAAGAACATTTCTAGGCGTTCTGACCGGAACGGCAAAGCTAATCTGGCTTGTCAACTGCAAGGAGTCAATTTCGCCAATGATGAGTCTATGTAGAAGAAGAGAAGAGCAAAAAGAAGAAGCCTATTTTGATGAACCCTATACTGGGGAAACCAGATATTATATCCATACTCAAGAATAGGACGAACCAGTGAGACGTACAGATGTTTAGTTATGTAAGGATCGTTAAACTCCTTTGACTAACGTTTAATAAATCCATGGACACCCATGGCTCTATTGGAAACAGACAAAATATGATTATCAAACTTTAATTTTGAATCAAGAAGGATACCTAAATCAGTTACTGACTATTCGCTCAAGTTGAGAATCATTAAGATGATAATTATTTAAATGGAAAATACCCCAAAAAAATGTCATAAGTTTACATTTATTGCAATTAAGATTTAATTTTTTTATACCCGCCTACCCAAAAAGGGTATTTTAACTTTGTGCCGACCGAAAATGTATGTAACAGGCAGATGGAAGCATCCCCGACCCCGTGAAGTATATATATATATTCTTGATCAGTGTCAACAGCCGAGACGATATAGCCATGTCCGTCTGTCCGTATGAACACCTAGATCTCAGAGACTAAAAGAGATAGAGGAACAAATTTTTCGGGAGAGTTTGTCTTATTGTTGCACGCAGATCAAGTTTGTTTTAGATTTTTGCCACGCCCCCGTAAATCGAAAAAAAACCGAATTCCGTTCAGTTTTGGTACACACAATACTAATCATCTTAATGATCTCTGAAAATCTGGTTACAATCGGACAAAAAACACAGAAGTTATTAAAGATTTACTTTTATAAGGCGAAATCAGGTGCAGCTGCACCTGTTCAGCTGGTTATCACTCAGTGACATAATAATGGTGTTTAATAAACATAATAGAGTGTTAATTTGCGTATTTGTTGGTATATATTTTAAGTATATTTTTCACTATATTTTTGTATAATATAATATTTCGATGGCCGTTCTTATTTATTCTTCCATTCAGTAAAATTTTATGTTTTCTAACAATAGCTTATCACTAATATCATAGTTTTTAAATATTCTACATTCTTATTGATCGATCCTCTATACTGAGCTTTTGTGATACGGTCGATAACTGTTGTGAATGGGGTGCATGTCGATTATCAGTTAGCGTAAAGCAATCCAAGTGTTTTTTTGATAGCGATTCTTTAGTATCTGTGCTTCTTTTATGATTTGGTGTCGGATGTTCTGAAATATTATATTTTATTGCAGTAAATCCGTCATCGGGTACACTTCAAAATGTGTTCCACTTGTTATAAGAAAGTGGATGTGGCTGTGATGAACCTTTGTAGTGGATCCTTTATTGTAACTGGCAAGAACACAATATTTTGTTGAAGCATTTTTTTTTGTAGATACGTAGAGTGAAATGTTAATACGATATAGCACTTTATTTTTTCGGCGATGGTAAAATGCACTTTTAATAGTATGTGATGCGTATATCGTTTTATGCAATATAGCACTTTTAATAATGTTTGCGTATAACGATTTATGCAATATAGCACTTTTAGCAATGTTTGCGTATAGAGATTTATGTAATATAGCACGTTTAGCGCACAAATTATTCTTGATACATACAGCGGTTTAGAAATTTTATTTTGTATCCGATCCAGTTCGTTTTGCGGAATAATTATTAGATGTTACCACAATTGTTATTTAATGATTTCCTACCGACCGCGATATTTAAGTCTTCTTTTTACATAAAGAAAATTAAACATATAATTTTCTGTGTATTCCGATTCAAAGCGGCTTAGACTAACTTATGCTAACTAAGATGTGTAATCATGAAGTCAAGAAGAGTTTGGATCACGCCACAAGACTTCTTTGTCATGAACTACATTTCCGCTTAGTAAACAGATTTTGATGAGTATCTGCGATTGATGCTGAACTGAAAGGCGATTTAACTGAATAACCAATTTGTAAAGGATAGTTATACAAATATTAGTAGTGGAATGTAATCTTGTATAATTTTGTTTTGTTCTGCTGATACGTTTATATTTTATAAATAAAATATAATGTCGTGATAGGTTATAATGTATTAATTAAAACAAAATAAACTATAAAAAAGGTCTATAAACTTAATTATTCTGATAATCAAATGTTAAGCTGACGAAGCAGCAGGTATGCTTGCTATTATATTAAAGACTATGTACTCTACATTTTTTAAGTATTGTATCAAGTGTATGAGACACTTATCATACATAAATTTATGTGTCCTCCATGTATTCCAATTAACTTTATTACTAACTATTCAATGTGTTTTTGTTGTACTTACAGAAAGCAATATTAGACTTGCTTTACGAGTTGTTAGCTTTGCCGCAACCTAGTTGGACTGATGATTATGTGGTCGCATTGCAAACGGTTGATCCGTCGGATTTTCAGGACACGTGGTTGCTGAGCAACGGTTTTGTCTCTGCCGAGGGACGTTCTATATTGCCTAGTCTTGCAGCAAGCGCCTCAAATGTAGTTGAACAGCATTTAGCCTTGCTGCTCTACTGTTTTCTAGAGACTGGTCTTCTCAATGCACTGGTCGAAGTTGCTGTTAGCAGCGATCAGTTCGTATCGGTGCGCACAACAATATTAATTGGCAAAATAGTGCAGCTGATGCATACACATTTACCGGCGGACATATGCAGTACCAGTCCAGCGTTGCCCACGCTTGTTGCTCATGCTACGCAAGGCAATCAACAGGCAAATGCAGCTGTAGCTGCCCTTAAAAATTACCAGAATATGTTGCGACAACGGCCGGCATCCTGTAGTTTATTTTTAGATGGTATTATACAGGGTGGTGCGCTCATACAAACCAGTCTATTTCGCCGCAACATAAATGTGCAGGATCAAATCAGAGATTTACTGCTGAATACGACTGGTGAACCGATCACGGCGACATCGCTTGTCTCCTCGTCATCGCTTACACGACCATATAAAGGTACGACTGCGCTAGATCGCCCTCGTTTAGATTCAGTCTCCTCTGATGAATCCAATTTGCAAACGTCAAGTTCATTGCGCTCCAGCTTTAGATTGAAACGAAAGTTTCTTCCTGTATTTAATCTTGACAACTTTCGTGCGTTCAATCGACTTGTGGCAGGGTCGCATGTGTTGACCCAGTCGGATGCCAATACATGGGATTGGGAAGTTGTCAGCTCTATCCTTAGAGTAAGTAAACAATAATTAAATAAATTAATCATTTTTTTACATTTATTTATCTGGTTTTTAGTCGACTGTTATACGAAAGCTTGACTTTTCGCCAGGCAAATTCTTGAACAAATTCCTAAAACGTCTGGTGGATTTCTTTAAGCCAAGTAATAATCGTTTCTCACATCAGGACCTAGTTCCTGGGCAGCCTATGCCTGCGTACGTAAATGCTGGCTTAGACCTTATTGATGTATTGCTTAACAGCACAGAGGTAATCATTTTAATTACATACATATAAATATATATATTTATACATAAAGAGGTAGTATTGTTTTGTGCAATAATATCTAAGAGAAGGAGTCATCAGTGATCCCATATAAAGCGTTATATTTTTAATCAGTATAAACAGCTGAGTTGATTTAGTTGTGTTCGTATGACTGTACCTTTGTGTATGAACTCACCGATCTCATATTAGCTTAACCAATTTTGGCAATACAATTTGTATGTTTATTTCTCTAAAATGCAATAACGCTGGTCAAATATATTTTTTTTGGGATCGGAGTTGCTAAATACAATTTTGGTTGGCATAAGTAATAACACAGTTCTAGCCTATATGTAATGACAAAATTTTAATTCACCATTATCGACTCTGCTCAATAGCATTTTTCTGAAAATTTCCCGATAATAACTTTAATGTAAATAAAAAATTACATTATGAAGTAATAAATTGTTAGGTTATTGGAGTATATGGAACATTTTGTGCATAAATGTGAATATTTTATTGTTATCAAAAGAAATACTTATATGGAGCATTGGGTAGGCGGTATTTTCGGGATAGTATGTCTTATTGTTGCATGCAGCTCAAGTTTGTTTTAGATTTTGGCCACGCTCTCTTCCGCCCACGTAAATCGAGAAAAAAAACGAATTGCAAGCACGATACTAATCACCATCTTAATGATCTCTGCAAATTTGGTTACAATCGAACAAAAAACACAGAAGTTATTAAATAATTACTTTTATAAGGCGTAATAAGGTGCAGCTGCACCTTGTTAGTTACTATGTCACTCCGTGACTAATGGTGTTCAATAAACCTAATAAAGTGCCGCCAAGCTAATAATTCGTTCAAAGAAAATTTTGGTATATTATTTCGGTATATTTTTCAGTATACTTAAAAAAAATATATTTCAATGGTAAAATTGGGTGGCGGGTATCTCACAGTCGAGCAAACTCGACAGTAGCTTTCTTAAATGTTTATTTTCAAAAAGCTTAAATTTTTGGGACAGGGTAACTTTTTTGCTGGTTCCTTGTAAAGTTTCATGAAGTTTGGTCACTCTGTTTAATTTTCGCGATTTTTCTTGTTCAACTAAAAATTTTGTACTGTACTTAGATTTCTGTTCTTAAAATATAAATCATATAAGATGAAAGTTAGAGTCTGCGCCATTCTTTTAAACAATAAATTATTGGACAGCAGAAATTAAACGTGGTCGCACGAGTATTTTCGATGAGGATCGACCAGATTGTCCAATTAATGTCGACAAAATCGATGAAATGGTATTGAATGATCTCGTGTGAAAGAGTTGATTATATTTGGCATTAAATATAAAAAAGCTTACTGCGAGATGGGTACCGCATTTGCTGACAGTGCAAAATAAACACGATCGGGTGGTCTCATCGAAGGCGGACTAAACCCAAAAAAAAGGCAATTCTATCGCCGTTTTGTAACTGTAGATGAAACTTGGATTCAGTTAAAAATGTAGACTTCTACTGGAGAATGATGAACAAAGAAGGCCAAAATTAGTTTGTCAGCGAAAAAAATAGTGGCAACTGTTTTTTGAGATTACCTTGAAAAAAGAAAAATAAATCACCAGAAAGTAATATTCAGATCTTTTGAATGTATTTGACATTGAATTAAAAAAAAAGGTACGTCCATCGAAATCTTGTATTTTTCACAAATATACTTCGAAATATACTTAAAATAAAATATACTGAAAATATACCGAAATTACCTTTGTTCAAAATGATTAGCTTGGTATGACTTTATTATGTTTATTGAACAACATTATTATGTCACTTAGTGACATAGCAACTGAACAAGTACAGCTGCACCTGATTTCGCCCTTTAAAGTAATTATTTAATAACTTCTGTGTATTATCCGATTGTAACTGATTTTCAGAGATTACTAAGATGATGATTAGCATTGTGTGTAACGAAACTGAACCTACTAGGCTTAAAATGACGCTTGCAATTCGATTTACTGGGGCGGAAGGGGGCGTGGCGAAAATCTATAACAAACTTGATTTGCGTGCAACAGAAGACATACTACCCCTATCCTAATAATGCTTTAGCTCTTATAGTCTCTGAGATCTAGGTGTTTTAGGTCATGGATTTTAAGTTATGCGTTATAGCATAAAAGAAGATATTATTATTGGATATTAATAATTTGGTAAGAAAATTGATTTTTGACATCGCACCGCCCGGGAATCGAACTCCTCTCTGAACCTCTGACCGCACAAATTGTGTTATTAAGTCAAATTGTCATATTTGTATTAAAAAAAATAAAACATTTAAATGTTATGTATGTTACTATGTGTTTTACAACAACACACTTTTAAAAATGTATATTATTGTACATTATAAATATTTGAAGGAGTTCAAAAAATTTTGAGTCTTAAATTTGCCCGAGCGGGGTTCGAACGGCCAACATTCGACCAACGCTCTGCTACTCAACGAATCACCCCACCATCTCATTTTGATAACGTGGGTAAAAATGCATTATGAAACAATTCTAATTACGAAAAATAATATTATATGGGCATTTCCACAGAAAGGTCCACCGCAGCCAAAAAATTAAAATCTATAAAAGTATGAGGTTTTAACATATTCTTATAACGTAAGTTGAAACATTCGCTTTGCAAAAATTATGTTTTTATCATTTTTATGGTAATTTCGCTTTGATCTACAGACTTAAGAAAGACGTTATGCAATGATCTGTAATCTCTTAAATCTTCATTAAAGATCAAAGAATTTAGGAAATAAGATAAGACTACCAAATACCAAATACCAAAAATAAGTCTAACAACTTAAAAAATTAAAAAAAAACATTTAAAGTATGATGGCAAAAAATGTCCCGTGCGACAGTGCTACAAAGTCAATTTAAAAAAAAAGTATACAATCAAGACAAAAACATTATTAAGATAAATGATGGCATAACATTTTAAAATTAGACTCATTAAAATATTCCTTTAGGTTTCGCTAAACTTTAACTTTGAACGGTAGGCCGACAAAACTACTTCCATTTTTTGTCCCGTGCGACAGCGGTAGTTTTTTGCAATTATCTTGAAAATGAAAAGTTGGCCGAGCTCAACTTTTTCACCAATAGTAGAGCTATGGAAGAGTAATAATTTTAACCTACTCGTCAAATTTGAATTGCTTTAATTGTTTTTTTTTGCTTTAAAAGCGTACAAATGTCCCGTGCGACAGCATGGAATTGCCCATATATAACATTAAAATAATAATTGTGAAAAAAAAAGTCTGACCTGAACTGTCCGGTATTTGAACTCGGGACCCTTCGCCTACTTTGCTATTGTATAACTATTTTTTACTGTTTTACTACTTCTATATCTTTCATGTTTATCGTCCGATCTTAATGAAATTTTCGCTAAACGTCCGCGCTAGGAGTCTTCACATGTGGGTCAAACGCTGTATATCTATAATTGTGACTGTGAATGTGTTTTTAGTGGTTTACAGAGGCGGAAAGGGGCGTTGTCAACATCTAATATAAACTTCATCTACCTAGGGAGTTTTTTCATGTAGTCTCCCATTTGGTAGCTCTAGCTTTTATAGTCTCTGAGATCTCGATGTGCATACAGACAGACAGGCCTGTATCGACTCGACTGTTGATGCTGATCAAGAATACATATAGTTTATGGGGTCGCAGACGTCTCCTTCTGCCTGTTACGCACTTTCAGACAAACGCAAAGGTCATAAATTTGTTAAAATCAATGACCCAATGAATACATATATAAAAGTTTCGTTTTCTTGTCGTGCCCGATTACTTATCAGTCAACCCTCATATTTATTATATTTTTCTAGTTTTTTGTTGGAAAACATTACACAACGATAGTGATATCGTTATATGTATTTTTGGCCACCTCTTCCATATAAGTGCAACCATTGTATACCGGTACATCCTCACGTACATTTGTCCAACCGGCCTCTTTTAACGAATTATATGAACCGATAAACTTTGATACCAAAACTTTTCTAAACTTAGTAAACACTAGAATCCAAAAATCAGCCAGGGGATTAAATGGAATCTCCTTTGATAAGAGTATTCAAGGCAACAGAATTTACATACAACCTATGAAAAACCTTACTCTTCACAAAGCGTGCATTAGAGAAATAAGTAGAGTACGCCTGTTTGTTCTTTATCAACCGCTTTAAGACGGCCTTAAACAGGATTCAAAGCCACTTTAAAGCTCATCTGAGAAAGGCGCTGAGTGCTATCAAAGGCATACCTGCAATCTTGCTCCCTCCGGTTTATCGAGTTAAGTTCACAAGAGCCAAATAACTAGTGAAATCATTTACGTCTAACCCTCCTGTTTGTGAAATACTCCACTAACGTACTAACACACATCAAAGGCGTTGAATAGTTCAGTATCCCATATAATAAACTAATTAGTCTCACGGATTTCCTTAGAGGCACAGCCAAAAACAAGAAATTTATGAAAAAGCATTTTCACCCTTTTCAGAGCAAAACTAGCTTCGCTCAAAAGTAGAAACTTTAATCTAATGTTTGCAGATGGCTCTGTCTGAGTGCAGCTTTCATGCTTGACTGATCAAAACATGTCATGTTTTTACGAACATAGTAGTTTCCTCACTCTCAGCAGAACTTTTAGCAATTGACAAGGCAGTAGACCACGCCATCTCCTAAGATATTCCCCTTGTGAAGTAAAAATAGCATAATTACTCTCTACAAAGATAAACAAACGAATAACATCGCTCTAAACAATCTTAAGAAAATGAACAGTCATTCTTTGTCACAATGGGATGCAGTTGCTGATTTTTTCAGGATCTAATTTTTAGACAGAAATTTTCAAGTCAATAGGAGTTGGTCAGATCGCATCGAATATTCAAAGCAGACTGTGCATATGTGGTAATCCAAGCTTCTGCAATTCAACCCAGTACATCCAATAACAGTGCGCCAATATTCTGATTTTTGTTTGTTATTTTAATAATCGTACAGTAGCCAGGGCATTGTAATGGTGGCTTTCGATCGCACTGATATCAATCAAGTAACGTTTAATGCAGCGTAAACATGTGCAATATCGTCTAACAGTAGGCATCAGTCAAGCAAATAACTCTCTAAAAAAAAAGAAGCAAAACCGTTTATGAATTATCCTATTCAAAAGAAAATTCCCTTTAAAAAATAAGTGTTCTACTATGAATTAATGTAGGGTCTTACATTCCAAATTTTGAGTGTCTGGCACTTATAGTATCTGACTGTTGATGATTATTAAGAATATATACGACAAACTTGGAATATATTCGAGAAATATGTATATATATTTATAGGACGAATATAGGGGTATAGAGTGTTGTCATTTATTTATTTGAAAAAAATCTTGAGCTTTTGCGATTCTCGATATAGCTCTCTATGTCTTTTCGTCTGTCTATACGAGACTATAAAAGCTAAAGTTGCCAAATTTGGAGACAAAAACTTTCCACGCAGATCAAGTTTGTTCTAGATTTTTGTCACGGTCCCTTCCGGCTCCACAAAATCGAAAAAAACCAAAGAAAATTAAATTTTGACCTTAATTTTATTTAAATTGTTACAATAGCTCAATAGCTTCTTATAATAAGTTATAGAACATATTATAATTCAGCTTAATAATACAACAAGCAATGTATTATTAACTGGAGGAGATAAACTTAACCTGTAAATTTGATCTGTGTATGTTATATAGGGAGCTACATACCAAATTTAGAAGTTTTAGTTCTTGACAGTCTGAGATCGACCCGTTCATACAGGCGGACTGGGAGAAAAACATCTCGGGTATTGGTACTGATTAAGAGCATATATATATAGTATTAAACTATTAAACTATTATTCCATGTTTTGCCCATTTTCAATGGGCCACACTACTCCCCACTAAATCCCAGACTCAGTTTGTTCGATGTCCGCTAAATTGTACTATAAATTTACATCGTTTTCTTGGAAAACAAAAAAATTAGACAATATATCGTCATATACGTAGTACAACAACACACTATTAATATTATCTAAAATAATGTAAATAATAAAAAAATGCAAATTTAAAAAAAATTCATTCATATGCATGTAGGATATTTCGTATATCTTGAGTACAGCGTTCTTAATTGTTTTTATTATATTGTAGCTCGAGTGCATGCGCTATATAACGGACTACTTTTCGGATATAAGTCAGCATCTATTGGCTGTAACCACATCTAGTCGTGCGCACGATTGTCTATTTAGCCCACAGCATATGAACAACACAATGTGCCAACAGTATTTTCTCTACATCGGACGAATGTGTCGCAGTAAAAAGGGTATCGGAGTTCTTAAAAACACTACCGTGTTTGAATAGTAAGTACCTACCATGTTAGGGTAAGAAACATTAAATTATATAACATTTCTTTATTTATTAGCCTAATTACTTTAGTACGTCACACAGATCATGTGTGTTATGTAAAGCTAATAGTTTCGGGTCTCAACTACAGTTATCAGGAGATGCCCCGAATGGTCCTCGAAAAGGCGTTAACGTTGTCCAAAACCCGCAGTGGTCGATTATATGCTACTCAATTTCTGACTGTATTATTACGTGCGCGGTTGCCATTTTTCGAGGAATGGGGTCTACCTTTAATTATACAGCAAACTAAGGATTCTGACCGTAGCGTTGTATTGGCAGCCATGGATGTATTAGAAGAAGCATGTCATGAAAAATACTATCTGGAAGAGGTTGTCAGCATTTGGCCCAATTTAAGGCAGCTGGGCGATGTTGGGAGGCTTCTTATGTCGCGATTTTATTCGGTATCACGGGGCTTAAATAGTAGTAAGGCACACATTGAGGACGAAATCAAGTACTGGCGAAATGGTTACAATAAGCGCTATGTGCTGCTCGTTGAGGCCGATACTCACTCTAGCTTAACGCTTCACGTTCGCAACGAGGATGGTTATTATTCAAGGCGGAATTGTAATCAAAGGACACAGACCGTGCCGCCCAACATAGCGCCGCATCTTTATGGTCAAATGGTTCAGACTACGCAGGGCATGACAGCACTTAGGAAGCATGGCGATTTACCACAACTTCTTGAGGTCCTAATGCGTAGAAAGTGCTCTGATGATGTTGAATGTCTTGAACTAAAGGCAGCTATCTGGACTATCTGTCATGTTTCAACACACTCCAATGGTATTGAATACTTTATCGAACTTGGAGCCAGGTGATTTAAAATAGTCATACATACATTTCTTACTCAAAACTTACTATTGTATCTGCAAATCTATTTTGATAGGCCCTATGAACAGCTTATAATGCTTGTAACACAATGCGAAGTATATTCGGTGCGTGCTACTTGCTTCAGCGGCTTGGGATTAATAGCTGGTACACAAGCAGGCGCCAACTTACTGTTCAAACTAAGTGAGTTTACATGTATATTCCTTTAATCCCCGTTATATTTAAATGACAAGCAAACATGCTGCAAAACGATATACGATATGCAAAGCAAATACGACTTTGATGAAATTTGGTAGCTTAGGACCATTTGCAAGTTATGGTTTTACATGTTTTATTTAAAAGTAAAGCTACAGAAAATGTAGGGAGTGAATGTGTAGGTTGAAATCAGATGAAGCTGTTCAGTTGCTATAATGGTATTCTCATATTGATTGAAGTGGTATTCAACTGTCTCAAAGTTATGCCATTCGCTCTGAATAACTCAGCTGTTGCATATGGAAACAATCAAACAAAATAAATTGACTAGATAACGTAAAAATGGTAGCAAATAAGGAAAACTTTTTCCAAGCCAGTAGCAAATGGACGATAACTTCTATGGCGATGTAATAGAGAATTGTTTCCAGTTGGAAGATGCTAAAGCATTACAGAACTTGGCAATTAGATTGGGCAGACCTCAGATAATAAAGTACTCCTCTTAAAGTTCGATGAAGAGGACTTTCTCAGCATCAGTCTAAAATATGCTCTCTATTTATTCTATCTTTTTTGCGTAAAAATCTAATGAACAAGTAGGAACGGCTATAGTCAAGCTTTGACTGTACGAGGTCATGAATTCTAAGTGTACATGCGTTAGAGCATAAAAGAAGATATTATTGAAAGCAGTGTTTAATAATGTTATAAAATTATGAAAATTATAATAATTATTGGGTAAAACAGGTTAGAAAGCTACTTTCCAGTTTGCTTCACTGTGAGATACCCGTCACCCAATTTTACGGAATAAAAGAATAAAAAATATCGAAATATTATATATATATATATAACAAAAATATACTAAAAATATACCAAAAATATACGAAAATAAACGTTGTTCAAAATGATTAGCTTGGTAGCACTCCATTATTATGTCACTGAGTGACAACCAGCTGAACAGGTGCAGCTGCACCTGATTTCGCCTTATAAAAGTAATTCGTTAATAACTTCTGTGTTTTTTGTCCGATTGTAACCAAATTTTCAGAGATCATTAAGACGATGATTAATATTGTGCGTGGGAAAAAAATTTTATAGCTTTAACATGACGCTTGGAATACGGTTTTCTTTTATTTACGGGGCGGAAGGAGGCGTAGCCAACATCTAAAATAAACTTCATCTACTTACTGAGTTTTTACATGTTGTCTCCAAATTTGGTAGCTCTAGCTTTTATTGAGTCTGAGATCTCGATGTGCATACAGACAGACGGACAGACAGACAGGGCTATATCGATTAGGCTGTTGATGCTGATCAAGTTTATGGGGTTACAGACGCCTCCTTCTGCCTGTTACGCAGATTCGGACAAACGCAAAAGGTCATTTTTTAAAATCCATGACCTAAAAATTTAATTGGAATTTGGCTTTCATTTGATGTAATTTTTCCATTTGCGCAACAGCTAATTACGGAGGTATGTTTGGGTATTGAACAATTTATCAATAAATATGGCGTGCTCGATCAAAAAATACCTATAGACCTTCAGGGCGAATAACTTTATTGAACAGAATGATTTTTGAAGGAGATATTCTGGTTTTGTGGCGTCGAAGGACTCGTTGATTTTCTGGTCTGAATAGATTGGATAGAGGGGATGTGTGAGGCTTTGATTTGGGATGTGAAGCTGGAGATATTAAAAAGCTCTGCATTCACCACGAATGTCGTCAATCGATATTTCATTTTCGTATCTGTTTACAATGTGTATTCAACTAAAATTAAAACATACATAGATGGAAAAAGAGATAGCAATAAAATAATCAAAATGTAAAAAACAATAGAGATACACGAAAAGGGAAACAGAATCAGGTAGTCTAGTTCTATGACGCAGTCAAGCTAGTTCTATAGATACTTGAATTATTATAGATTGGCTCAGCGTGCGGCATGATCGGAATACAATGTGGCCGGTTCATCAGCCCGAGGATTGGTTGTCAAGTCAGTTAACTCCAACGCGGCATCACTATGAGGATATGGCGATGTGTAACAACATAGGCATTGATGATCAAATTGACGGTTCCTATTATGCTGGCAGTTATTGGAACTTGCTTCTTGAAAACAATGGCAACAATCATCAATTACAGGACGTAAAAATCACAGCAGCGACAACTACAGATAGCGTTCGAACGGCTGTCGAAGAGGTGACTATTTAATACAAATTTATCATTAATCCTTCATATCAAGTTTACATATTTTTCCCAATAGCAACTCCTATTTACTCGACCACAAACTATTGGGGTAGCAGCCAAATCTAAGACACTTCCAGAGGGAAACATTGGTCGCCAGAGCAAACACCAACGCTCGTTATCCGAATCGAAAACAACAGATGTAATTAGTGTGATAGGAGGTGGCGCCAGTGTACCAGTCGGTGCTTTCTGTCCCATGCACTATCAACATCGAATACGGTACAATTCGTGCACGGACTCGAATACATCGGGCGTCAGTAGCTGTGAGTCTGTAACTGGACGAACAGCTGCAGCTGTCGCTGCTACTAATATGAGTGACTTTCAACAATTTCCGTTGAGCCCGATACCTAGCATGTCAAATCTGTTGGACCCTCAGACATTACAATCAGCCAAATTTTTGCGCCGTACCTCCTTGTTAGGTACAAGTTTCTTACCACCTGCTCTTAGCCCGTTGGCAATAAAAGGATATGCACAGCTGCGGTCATTACGCGCTCACAGCCGTCCGGTGTTTTCAGAGTCGGCTGCAGAGCTCTACGACTTCATCGATATTGTTGATCGTGGTGAGATTCAACCACGTAAATATTCCTGGAGCGAATCAAGCCGCCGCATTAAAGTTCGAAGTTTGGATCGTCAGACTATGCTCAATGTTTTCTCGTAAGTTTATGATCAGTTTATTCCACAAAAAAACTTCTTATTTCACACAATTTTTGATAATTGTCTTTAGACAGTTCGCTCATTAAATTAAGTTATTACGTCCATAGGTAACCGGTAAAAATATATAATATAATAAAACCTTTGAATTTTTGTATACGTACAAATAGATTATCAGCAAAGTTAATATAGTTTAGTACATCTGTAAGCACGCTCTTGCACTTTCGGCTCCCAGTATGTATTCCCTCTGTTCAGAAGAAACCGTCATATAAAATTTTTTATGGGATCGGCTTCAAGTTAATTTTCTGTTAGGTTTTAGAAGATTTTTATAATAAAACAAGCGCTCATGACTTTTTCACTAATCTTTTTCATGACGCATTTTCACATGACAATGTTATTACTTAATTTAGCAATAGCGTAATGGAAATTACAATCTATGTATTTAGGAAAGGTAGTCCGAAAAAACTGCAGATTAGATAAGTATATGGAAATAGAATTGCTGATAAATAATATTAAAAAAAAAACATATTCATACTAAAAACCCTAATACCTAACGATTTTCATTTTGATAATAGTTTAGACCAGCCAAAAATTGACCTTCAGAGTAAACAAAATTTACAAGACATGCAATAAAATTTTAGCGTTTTTTCGGAGGTTTGTGACCAAAGCAGGTAGCGTCTTGCTCTTGTGCGAGAGATTGCATCGCCTATGAGCAAAAACGAAACAGGGCAACCAGAGTAATATCCAAGATAAATTAAAAATTGACTTCGCACCGATCGTGGCTCGAGACGGAAAGTGGAGTGGGAACGTGATCTCGTGCGTAAGACTGAAACGGTATAAAAAGTCGTAAGATAGATAGGGACAAAAACTGTGAAAGAGCATAGGTAGAACGTGCCTATCGCTGGTTTAGACTTATAGTAGTTGAAAGGCACTATAATATATAAACAATATAATAATATATAAACAATAATTTATAAATAATTGTCAGAAACTAAGCAATTCGCTCGAAAAAAGGAAGTGGTTTTCGCTAAAGGCACTTTGAACGTTGATTTTAACTGAGTAGACGCCCATTAAGATGGCGTTAAAAAAGAACGGACTGGATGTCGGTAAAATTTGATGGAAACGTTTGCATAAGAACCCTTTAACGTATCAAATGAAACACAATATTCATATTCTTATTGCGTATTGTACATTAAACAATTAGGCACTGGATTGGCAGAGTGGTAGAGTATGTTTTCGTACGCGGGAGTATGCGGGTTTCTTCAGCTTTGCTGTAAAATAAGTATGAATAGATCGTATATACACAGTTTAACATGTTTGTATGTGCTTACATATATATTTTACATGCTTTTGCCGTTTACATACATACATGCCGCGATTCCAAAACATATACATACATGAATTGCGTTTTTATTTTTTCCTTTGCTTTGTATATTTGTTGCAAAGAGAAATAGAACTAATACAACTGAATGTATTCAAACTACTATATTCTATATTTTTAATGCACCCGCTTGTTGAGCAGGAGGTACAGGGATAGATGCTGTCTTGATTTTTAGGTAATGGATTTTGAAAAAGAGCATGACCTATTGAGATTTCCCGAATGTGCGTAACAAAAGGAGACATCTGCGACGTCATAAAGTATACATATTTTTGGTCAACATCAATAGCCGAGTCGATATGAACACCTAGATCTCAGAGACTTTAAAAGCTAGAGCTACCACATTTTGAGACATGTAAAAACTTTCCGCGCAGATAAAGATTACAGGTTACGGCCGCAATAATATAAAATACTTACAACGATTGTTTTATGACCCACAAGTGAAAAATAATTGCGCAGATGTTTGATAAAAATTTCATTGAGATCGGACGATAAAAATGGAAGATATTCAAGCAAAAAAAATACACTAGCAAAGTAGCGCAATGTTCCCGAGATGAAGTACCGGACAGTTCAGCTTAAACAGTTTCTCAAAATAAAATAGTGTTTGGATGCGTTGAGTTGCGGGAATATTAGTCGAATGTTGCCTAAATTCAAAATTTAAATCTCGATACAAAAAAGACAATTTGACTTTATAGTAAAATTTAGCGGTCATCAATCAAAATGTTTCTGTGGGAGCTGTGCCGTATCTGTCGAACGGTTTATTAAAACTTTAACTTTAAAACTTTGAAAATAGTTTTATTTTTTCATTTTACTTTGTTTTAAATTTACTGAATTTTCTCATATGAGAACTGACAATACGTTTAAAAATCTTAAAGATAACTAAGTTTTGTTAACAGTTTTTTCAAACTTATCTGCGATTAGACATCCCATTCGCTGGTTCGCTTTCGGCGAAGACGGGATCGACTACTGAGCTGCGTGAGACCTCTCGCTAGGGTGCGAGGAGTACCTGAGTACCTTGAGTTTCGAAATTGTATTTGTTACTGGTGGAATGTTCAAGTCTCTTTTGATGTTTTCATTCCAAACGTACAACGGTGCCCCATGACGGGTCTTTTATATCTTTGATTGTGCTCGCTTGAACTTTTGTTCGTTTACTTTTATTCGTCACTCAGAGAGCCACTTTTCAATGCCTATAAGGTGCAATGTAATTTGTGCTGTTGCTTGGATCGGGGACCTTGAGCGGCTAAGAATAGCGGTATCATCGACAAATGTGGATACTGTTAGCCTGCTTTTTGTTGGGATGTCGGCTGCGTATAGAGTTGGCCCAAGAACGCTGCCTTAGGGGACTCCAGCGCTAATTTTGAGGTCGGCACAAGTGACTGTGTTACACCGGACTGAAAACTTTCTGTCATAGAGGTAGGATATTAGAATCCTTTGTGTGCTCTAGGCCAGAGCTGTTTTAATTTCAAACATTAGTCTATTAATCCACACTATTGAATGCTGGGGTACATCTAAAAATATTGTGCTGTATTACCGATTTTCGAATCAACTGCTCGACTGTTACATGGCTTTCACGAGAGCCAAATTGATGAGCTGGGATTTTGTTGAAGGCTCTCAGGTGTAGATTGAGCCGACTTAGCAGGCATTTTTCGATTCATTTCAAGAGACATAAAAGAAGTGATTGTATGATCCTTACCAGGCTTTGGAATCATTATGATAATTGATCTATTAAATCTTTGTGAAAGTAACCAAGCTTGGTGATTGCATTGAAGAGCTGGGTTATGTAGCGAACTACAGAAAGTGGCAGTTCGAGAATTATTTTCTATAAGGTCGCAGACGGGCAACCGAAAATGAATGTAACAGACAGAAGGAAGAATTTTCGACCACACAAAGCATATACATATATTCTTGGTCAGCGTCAATAGCCGGGACGATAAAGCCATGTCCGTCTGTCCGTCCGTTCGTATGAACACCAAGATTTCAGAGACTATAAGAGTTAGATTTTGGCCACACCCCTTTTCGACCCCGCTGAACGAAAACAACCGAATTCCAAGCGTTATTTTTAACCTAGAATGTTCAATTTTGGTACGCACAATAAGCACTATCTTAATGAGCTCTGAAAATTTGGTTACAATCTGACAATAAACACAGCAGTTATTAAAGAATTACTTTTATAAGTCGAAATCAGGAGCATCTCCAATTCTTCTGTTGCTATGCCACTCAGTGATATAGTAATATTATTCAATAAAAAGAATAAAGCATTACCAAGGTAATAATTTTCAACGCACTTGAATACGAAAATTTTTTTTGGTATTTATTTAGTATATTTTTTTAAAGTATATTTTCAAAAAAATTTAATATTTCGATGGTCGCTCTTATTTTTTGTTCCTTTTTGTAAAATTGAGTGTCGGGTATCTCACAGTCGAGCAAACTTGGCAATAAGTTTCTAACTTGTTATTTCGTTTAGACGAAACACAATTGGGTAGTGCGAATGTATTAGTAGCCTCGTTTGGCCTAATCACATTTTGTAGGTGAGCGACAAAAGTGTCGGCTCTCTGCATCACTACAGGCCCAGCCGCCTGAAAAACGGTATCAGTCGGTGGGCGAAGAGAGGGCTCTCCACAGTGACTGTTTAATGCTTGTTGGTGATAGCTGCTTTATATATGGGAGTTGAGCATATTCCTCTTGTTTCAAAGCGTTGATCAGTTTCCGGATGGTGATTTTTAGCTATTGTTTTGCAGATGGAGATCTGAAAGATTGTCCTTCTCTACTTAATCTTCGTTTCTCATGAACGAGTGGCTTGATTTCTACATTAGCTGTATTCTGGTTAAGTGTAACGTTCTTAGTTTTAGGTGTTGAAGTACGAGCTGCTGCCGCAAGAGTGGATTCCCGTGTTGCTGTGGAGCTCTCTATATCAGATTCGGTGTTGAGTTGTGGTCTCAACTCGATCTGTAAAATGATATATTTTCTAGACCATGGCCAGTTTGTTTTACGTGAGGAGGTGAATTATTACATGCGAGTGTTTTTCGTAAGTCGATCAAGTCAGACAGCTTGTTGAGATCTGATGGCCAGTATAGGACTCCCAGGAGATACGTGGTCAAGTTTGTTGGTGGCCTTTATTATAGTCATGTAGTGATATTTCCCAATGAGCATGTTCAGCGTTGTAGTCTCCTGCTGGTATGAAGTGTGGCTCTAGTGCTTGTCAGAATTCCAGGAATTGATTTTCCAGTACTGGGAAACGTGGGGGTCAGCATACGGCCGCTAGTGCAAGGTGACTACTGCCCTCAAGCTGTATGTTGATGAATGTGGCCTGAAGATAATTTTCAACATACGCTTTGTGAAAGGGCTTCACACGATTTCTTATAAGTATGCCAGTCCTACCATGTACTTTTCCATCGGGGTGATTTGTACCATAGAAGTGGTAGTCTTTTATTTGAATATTGTAATTGATTGTACGATGTGTTTCAGAAAGAAGCATTACGTCGATATGCTTCTCGTGTAAATATTAAGCTAGCTCAAGTTTGCGATTTAAAACGCAATTGGCGTTCCATGTAGTTGTGCGTAAGGTAGCCATTATTTATTTCGATTGTTGGGATAAATCAATCTCGGTGGTCCGCATAAATGACATAAACTCCCTCAGCGACGACAACGGCAGCGGCGACAACGACGGCAGCGACACCAGCGTCAATAGCGGTCTTTAAGTTTAATTTTAGTTTCTTCCAGACAATTCTAATTCTGCAGTCAAATAAAGAAGTTAATTTTTATATTCAGTGTTATTTAATTTCAGAATCAACCATTTCTAAATATATGATAAAAACACAATATTTTGAATAAAAACAATAAAAAATTATTAAATTAAATCATTTGAATTCGCCCAACAAATAACTGAACACAGGCAAAATACCATTTAAGTACAATAGAAATTAAGCGTTTTGTTTTTTATCTTATTAAATCAAATCAAAGTTGAACGATATATTTTAAAAATGTTGCGATAATTTTAGGCAAAATAAAATTAAAATAAAAGTCCTGAAGTTTACAGCAATATGAGTAGGAAGATGCACATCAACGCTGAGAGCTATTCTGTGCAAAAGTTAGAGACTTATTCGTCTTACGATTTGGGCTGTGTATTGATAAGTTAGTTAGGTAAAAGAACTTATTCATATAATAACTTTAGGCCAATCGAAAATGTATGTTGCAAACAGGAGAAGGCATCTCCATTTCGTAACTTTGTTAACAGTTTTTTCAAACTGAGCGGCGATAAAATGAGCGATAAAATGAACGATGAGCGGTCCATAAAAATTCATTCGCTGGGTTGGTAGGTCTTTTCGGCGAAGACGGGATCGATTGCTAAGCTGCGTTAGACCTCTCGCTAGGTAGTTAGGGTACAAGGGAAACTTGCTGAGGTATTTTTCCTTGAGTTCCGAAATATATTCAGTTTAATGAGCCAGTGTAAGTTGTTGGCTTTGAGTTTTTGATGATTTTTTTTGGTTTCAATGTGCCTGCGCCATGTGGGTCTTTTGTCAAGGTGTACTCCTAGGTAACATACGTTACCTCTTCTGCTCTCTGGAGTGTTATGTTGTTAAACGAAAGTAGTGGGCAATCTTGCTTGTTTAACGATACGTGCGTGCATTTTTGCTCATTTACTTTTATTCGCCAGTCAGAGATCCACTTCTCAATGTCTGTAGTAGGTACAATGCTAGTTATGCTGTAGCTTGGATCGAGAACCTTGAGCGGATATAATTTGCAAATGTGGATTCCGTTAGGCGTCTATTTGTTGGGATGGCGGCTGTGTAAGTGAGGTATAGAGTTGGCACACGAACGCTGCCTTGGGGATTCCAGACCCCGGTTACACCGGACTGCAAACTTTGTGTCATAGAGGTACGACTTTAGAAGTATGTCTGTCCTCTCGGGCAGAGCTGTTTTAATTTGAAACATTTACGGCAAGCCACACTCTGTCAAATACTTGGGGTACATCAAATTCGACCCCATAAACTGTATATTCTTGATCAGCGTCAACAATCGAGACGATATAGCTATATCCGTCTGTCTGTCCATCCGTATGAACACCTAGATCTCAAAGACTATGAAACTATCTAGTGTACAATGAGGAGATCGTAGTTGTGAATACTTTGCTTTCAGTTTTAAGAATGAATTTTATTTCTTCAAAATGTAAAGTCTTAGCCTAATACATGGTTTGGATATATAAGTCTCTGTCGCAGCAGAGTACGTAGTATATAGCTAAAAGAGAGTATGTAACTTATGTATGCCGTTGTTTATATATGTGGCGCGCGGAATGCGCGCTGGCTCAAGCGTGGGATCTGCAGCGTAAGCATAAACGGTCAGCTAAAGGCTGGTAAACCGCGCTGCGTATGAGTCGGGACCAATGTGCCTAAGTGGGTCTTGGTTATTAAAGTATATTTATTATTTTATGCAACAAAGTGCTACATAATATATTCTGAATATAGGATGTTTTATTTAGGGCATATACTCACTACACCTCCCTTTTTAGAGGAATAACGTAATATAATGTAGTTATTTTTACTTAATTAAAAAAATGATTTTTTTTTTGTTTTTATAAAATTTTTTTTTTTATATTTTTTTTTTATAAAAATGTTCAAATGCAAAAAATATAATGATATAAAGGTAAAGAAATATGGAAATGTATTGGTTAATTATACTAATTGGCTGATCTGACCGAAATATGTATTATTATTATTATTTTTTTTTTCATGAATAAAAGATTTTTAATCTATCTTTATGAACTATCTGTTTTTTTTCTTTCTTATCTTTTATCAAAATGTTATCTCTATCTTTTATTTCTAATATTTCATAAGGACCTAAATAAACTGTTTCCAATTTATGGCCTGTTTCGTTTCTTAATAGTACGTTATCTCCTATGTTTAATTCTATATTCTATATTGTTCAAGCATTATTCTAGCTCTTTTATATGCTATTTCTAATCTATATTTTGATTCTTTTGCAAAATCTTCTATATTGTATAAGGGTTTTATATTATCTATACTATTAAAATGTTTAGGTAAATTTGAAATTTTACCAAAAACTAACTCATATGGACAATAGTCATGTGCCATAGAGGGTGTGGTATTAAAACAATATACGAAGTATTGAAGCCATACATCCCAATCTGTTTTGTCTACTGAGATGTATGAGCGTATGAACTCATTAAGTGTTCTGTGGCTTCGTTCCACGGTACCTAAAGTCTGGTGGTGCTGTGCTGTGGAAGTTATGTTTTTTATATTCAAATTTTTACATAAATCTTCAATTATAGAATTTTTGTATTCTGTTCCCATGTCCGTAATGAACGTCTTCATTGGACCGTACTTTAGAATAAATTCTTTGAATATAGCGTTTGCTACTGTTTTTGCACATTTGTTTTCAATTGGTATGGCAACTAGGTATTTTGTTAAATCGCATATCAGTGTGACTGCGTATTCATTACCTTGCTCTGATTTTGGTAGTGGACCGATCGTGTCAACTATTACTCTATCAAAGGCCATTAGTGGTGTCTCTGTTAGTGTTAATGGAGTTCTAGTGTGCGTTGACACTTTTGATTTTTGTCATTTTGCACATTTTTTCACATAATTTGTGATATCACGTGTCATATTTTTCCAATGATAATGCCTTTTTATCTTAGCTATGGTTTTAGCTGTTCCTGTATGACCTCCTTGTATGGGATCGTCATGGAATGTAAACAGTATTGCTTCTTTTTCTTTATCATTATCTGATAATAGGGTCTCCGGCTTGAGTAGCGCTACTCTTAGAGATTTTAATATTTTATTGCCCATTGATTTAAAAGATTCTATTGAAACTGTATCAAAGATCTTTTCGCTCGGTGCCATTTTTAGTTGGCTGATATTAAGTATACCGGCTTCTTTTTCAAGCCTTTGAAAGAACTGACCTAAGTCGAGTCTTCCATTGGTGTACATATCGCTAACGTCAAATCTTGCCATAACCTTTCTTCCATGTTTTAATAAGCATAGTGAATCGGTTATTCGCAAGGTCCCTACTTTTTGTACCTCATCATTTACAATGACTTCGTGTACATTGGGCTTAGAAGCAGGAAATTTTCTGTTTACTTTGATTTCTGGTAGTGACTTTCAGAATTTTGTTTGACATATTTTTTAAATCTTTTATTGTGATGCGTGATAATGCATCAGCAACGAAATTGTCTTTACCCTTGAGATATTCTACAGTAAAATCATACTCCTCTAAATCTAATCTCATTCTCGTTAGTTTCGAACTTGGATTTACCATTGAAAACAGATAAGTCAATGGTCTATGATCTGTTTTTATTTTGAAATGTTGACCATATATATATGGTCGAAAGTGTGCAATTGCCCAGTGTATTGCTGCTAATTTCTGTTCAGTGGTATTTTTATTGCTTTCTCCTTTTGTAAAAGATCGAGAAGTGTATGCTACAGGCATTTGTTTTTCTCCGTACTGCTCCGCAGGCTAACTTACTAGCATCTGTAATGATGCAAAATTCTTTGCTAAAATCTGGGTATTTTAGTAAAGTAGGTTTCATTAAGGCTTCTTTTAAGTAATCGAATGCTTTTTGACATTCAATTGTCCATTCGAAAGGGACATTCTTTTTACATAATCTAGTTATGTGCCGTGAATAGTCGGCGAAGTTTTTGATAAATCGTCTATAATAATTGCAGAATGTAACGAATCTTCTAGCGCTATCAGCGTCTGTAGGGACTGGGTATTTTTCAATGACATCATATTTTTTGTCATCTGGTAAAATACCTTGATCAGTGCATTTATGACCTAGAAAAGTCACTTCATGGATAAAGAATGTGCATTTTTCTGAATGTAGTTTAAGTTTGTGCTTCCTACACAAATCAAAAACATTTGTTAAATTTTTGATCATGTGATTTTCAGAACAACCGATGACGATTAAGTCATCATGATATTGTCATCATTCTTTGAAAAGAATTTGGCGCTATTTTTAGTCCATATGGTAATCGCGTGAAACGATAGGAGCCATTGCTCGTTGAGAAGGACGTAATGTTTCTGATTTATCTTCCAATTCTATTTGATGGAATCCGGACATTAAGTCCAAACATGAAAAGTATTTAGCTCTTCCTAGTTGGTCCAGAATATCATCTATTCTTGGTAATGGAAATTTATCGGATAGAAATTTTTTATTTATTTGACGATAGTCGATCACTAATCGCCATCTCTTTGTGTCAGAACCCGGTAATCCCTTTTTTGGGACGAGTAGTATTGGGCTGTTATATTCTGATACAGAAGGTTCGACTTTTTTATCTGAGATTAGTTTTTCTACTTGTTTATTAACTTCTTCTTTATGAGGTATTCTGTAATTTTTAATGTACACTGGCTCAGTATCTTTAACTCTTAGTTCTTGTTTATAAAAATTGTTTGTTGTTATTGATTCGGTTTCAAGTCCGAATATGTCTGTATACTTGGTACATAGGTTTTTCAATTGTGTTTTAAACAATTGCGGAAAGTTCTTTTGTAATTTTTTAATCACCATTTCATGTCATTCTTTGCTAATTTTATATTTCCAATGAATATTCCTCTTTCAATTTCTTGATTTGGAATGAAGATATTGTTTTCTGATGAAACAATATTGATTTGACGGACTACTTTAGAACGAGCTGGAAGTATTGTGACATTATTATCGCAAGTGTGAATTATTGGTACTTTTATGGGGTAATTTAAATTATCTGGCCGAAGTATTAGAGAATCACATGTTTGTGTGAAATCTAATTGGCAATTATATTTTTTAAAGAAATCTATACCAATAATGCCGTCGCTAGGTATTGCAAAGTTGTTTCCGATTATATGAAAGTCGTGTGGAACGACATACTTTTCTGTAACTAATTCAATGGAAACTAAACCTTTTGAAAGAACTGAACCTTCACCTATTCCCGATATCTGGGTTGATATAGTTAAATTTATATTTTCAAATACATCAACATTTTCTTTTAATAGTGAAATATCTGCACCAGTATCTAGCAATAGCGTAAGTGCTCTGCCTGTTTTTTCAATTTTTAATTTAATGAAGATACTTAGGTTAAGATTAACGGTGTGTACTTTCTTTGTAATTTGTGAATATCTTAAGGGGATTGCGAGTTTTCCGAGTTGATCTGAGCAACTCGAATATTGTTATTATTGTTTTGGTTCGATTGGTTTTGGTTGTTGCCTCGGTTGGAATTATTCCTTCCTCGGTTATTACCACGGCCATTTCCTCTGAAATGACTTCTATCGTTGCTATTATTGTTGGTATTATTTTCGTTAAAGTTACCGCGGCCATTGCCTTTACCTCTTTGGTAATTGCGGTAATTGTTGCCTCTGTTGTTTCTGCCTCGTTGATATAATACTGTACTGGTACTTCCAGTCATCTCAGTGCTGCAATGTATGTATTTACCCATTGCATCATTGAATGTATGAAAGTTTCCTGTTTCCAGTATTATGCGAAGCTTCTCATGTTCGCAATTCTTTATCATTGCTGCTATTGATTCTTTTGTTGAGAATTCGTCTGCGTAATCTGGGTCTAGGCCATTGTCAATATAAGCTGCTTCTAGCTGTTGACGCAAATTGTCAATTTCTGCTGTATATTGAGAAGCTGGTTTGCCTTTTTGGCGTGCGTTTAATAGACGCGCTTTGATTACGTCGGTCGATTCACCTTTGACATTATTTTTTAATTTATTGATAATGCCAGTGATCGTTGTTTCGTTTTGGCACTTGTAATATAGTGGGCCAACTATTTTGGATTTTATGACTTCAACAGCCAAATCTTCCTGGTTGTCTTTTGTGCGCTCTACAATTCTTAAACTGTTTAAGAAACGATTTAATGACAGTTTTTTACCGTCGAAATCGGAAACTGTAGACGAAACTTGTTTCGCGTATTCCCTGTCTAGGGCTACTTGGTCAGGCATTGTGAATTCTTTTATTTCCTCTAATGTGTCAATATCGCTATCAATATTTGAATCTAAGATTGGCTTTGACTCATTTAGATCTTGGAGCTGATTAGGCTCAAACCCTGCTGGTTGAAAAAGATCTTCTGGAACATTTATCTCAATGTTATGTCTAGTGCCAATATTTTGTAATCTTAGATTTAGAGACTTTAGTACTTTTAGACATTGTTTAAGGTGCTGATTTGACAGATTGTTCTTGAATTAATTTATAATGTTTGCAATATTATTGTATTGCTGAATTATTATGGTTATGTGATGCAACAGCGTTTCGACCTTAATTACTGCGTCTTTATTGACACATTTATAAGACTTTTCGAAAGTGTCTTTAAAATTGTTAATGTCTCGCGCTATTACATTCCATTCCATAATTTTTTATAATTATACATATATCGGTTTTTTTTTGTTACTTTCGAGAATATAATAATTTTTTCTTTTTAAATTTCTTACATTTCCTGTTATTTCTAGATCTTGTCTAGATCATTAGCTTGGCTTAAGGCCTTCTTCGTAATACATTTATTATGTAGGCGATATGCTTTAAACAGAACATATGCACACAAAATTATTACAATTATCAATAACAATATGTTTGTTAGCTTACAATCAACATTTGTTGATTCGATTTTATTAATTACATTAGCAGTGGAGTCCACTGTTTTAGTATCAATTAAACCCATTTTGGGTGTATCATATGCAATATAACTCATCAACTTAGTGCTGGTCCAGCGATGCGGCGGGTCGTCCGTCTCTCGGTCCAGCGGTGAATTGGTTATACGTCTGTTTAGGACGATTAGGTTGGGGAGCTTGACTTCGCTCCCTTTATGATCACTGGCCTTGTGGCTCAAATGATAAAACAAATGTATTTACGGCAGCGTGCCGGAGTAATGAAGTTTCTTTATTGGTGTCTTCACAAAGCTAAACTAGTACAAATTTTGATATTAAGCTAAACCTAAAAAGTGTTGGACCCATGGCTGCAAAGCTACAGCCGGCAAGCCGACTCAGCATAACTGATAGCGCAGACATTTGCGGTGTAGTCAAATATCATGCTATCACGACTGACCATAATGGTCAGGCCACTGAACTCATGCGTCATCGGATTGTATTTGGAGCAAATGGGTCAACTAAGTGCAATGTAATATTTATGTGTTAACTACTCCCCCCTCAATTCTATGACCGTCCCCCGTTATTTTATAGCTGTCGATGACCTTTTGTACCTCCCGCGATGTTTCCCTTCTCTTTAAGATTTGCCACATAGTAACACAAACAATGATCCACATATTTAGTGAGTCGGCGGACGCAAGCTCGTCCTTGAAGTCCCGGATGACGCGAAGATTGTCGTTGTTCATCCTATGGAGTTGAGGCATGCTCAAGACTGGGTCGTGACTAATGATGTTAAGTAGCGGTGACCCTGCTATGCCTGGCTTTTTATTTAGTATCTCACGCTGATTTACGTATTTTGTGTCGTTAATTACTGCGGAGTAACGGAAAGTGACGAGATGTGTTCCATTTGTAACGATCTCTGGGCCATTATCTGTACTGATCCTTCCTGTGCTCTCGTTGATAATTATGATTCCATCATCCACTTGCGTAATGGGCTTCAGGTGGCTCGGTTGAGTGCGACAGGAGGCAGCGCCGCTGGCGTGCAACGCTCGTGCACAGGTGTCTTGCTCGGTTAACTTGCAGACAGATGCGAAATTTGTTTTAACGCACTCGTTAACCGCTAACACGTCATCGTTGCATTCGGCCAGTGTGTCATCTTCTAACTGTAGTGTGACATGTTGATGTGATACCGGGAAGACGGTGACCCTGGTGCAGATGAATTTGATTCTAGGGTAGGCTATGAGTATGTGAATTATATTCTCGGACTGTAAGATTTTAATTTTGGACGCTTCAATGAGGCTAGCTACGGGAATTTCTACGGGGTGTTCGTTTAAAATTGTCTCCAAATCTCCATGATCAAAGATAGTGGGATTTATAATGTCAGCCTTAGCTAAAGTAATTGTGAGTATCAAATTTGAAATCTGGGTTTGTAACATCCTATTTCTCGTTAATAATGTCTCATATAAATGCGGTGTGTCCACCAGCTCACTCTTTTTTGCTTTAATTATTTCATTTACTGTATCTGTGAGCTTATTAATTTGTTTCTGTTGTGATGCTCTCTTTGGCGATATAGAGCATCAGGAGTGTTCACAGTTTGGTTTGGGCGGCAGAGTTCGGTCTGCGGCCAAGTTATTTAGTCTTAAGCATAAATGATATGTTATGCTTAAGAGAGAAGACGGTGTTTTTAGTTTGGAGTCCGTTTATTCAATGTTTTCTTAGTCTTTTACAATATATTATTAAACCTAAGTTTGTTAGCAGCGCTGCCTGCGTTAGCGACAGAGCAGCGGCAGAATTATATATTTCTTAAATATATTCTTCTATGTTGCTGGAATGCAACGTAAAGAATTCATGTAGCATGCGTTCACTTAGTGCTTGACTTTGGTCAGCGTGGGAAACGCCGACTAAGCGTTTCCTGCGTGTGGCCTTCAAGTGGCTCTTCATATTGCAGTTTGGCCATTGACATTGACATTTGTTTTGACAATATATTGCATTCATATGCTTGTAATTTATTTATGAATTACTGCTACAGTGAACACTCTATATGTGCGCATACTACATCTCCCTCCTTTTGAAAAATAACGTAATATTGTGGAGTTATTTTTAATTAATGTTTACATAATTTTAAGTTTAACATATTTTTTTTAATATTTTTATTTATTTATTTTATTTTTTTTATTTTTATGAATAAAATTTTTTTAATCTATCCTTATGTATTATTTGTTTTTTATTTTTATTGTTTGATATTGTTATATTATTATTTTCTCCTATATTTTCTATTTTCCCGTATATTTAAATTCTAATTTATTTTTTAATAAAACCTTATCTCCTACTGATATTTCTAAATTGTTTGTTCTTAAGTCGTATGTTCCCTTATTTTTTATTTTATTCTCTTCTATCATTCTTCTTGCTCTTTTATATGCTACCTCTAATCTATATTTGCTTTCCTTAGCGTAGTCATCTATATTGTATATGGGTTCTATGCTATTTGTATTGCTAAATTGTTTTGGCATATTTGTTGTTCTACCAAAAACTAATTCGTATGGACAATAATTATGTACCATAGATGGGGTAGTATTAAAACAATATACAAAATATTGAAGCCATACGTCCCAGTCGGTTTTGTCAACCGATATATAGGATCGTATATACTCGTTTAGAGTTCTATGACTTCTTTCAACTACTCCGACTGTTTGATGGTGATGAGCTGTTGATGTAATATTTGTAATTTTAAGGTATTTGCATAGATCATTAATTATTGAGTTCTTATATTCTGTTCCCATGTCCGTAATGAACGTCTTCATTGGACCGTACTTCAGAATAAAGGATTCAAATATCGCTTTAGCGACTGTATTTGCGCTTTTATTTGGTATTGGTATAGCAACTAAGTATTTAGTTAAATCACATATTAGTGTGACTGCATACTCATTGCCGTTTTCTGAATTTGGTAGTGGACTTATTGTGTCGACTACTACTCTATCAAACGCATGTTCTGGTGTCTGTGTAATCGTCATTGGACTTCTACTATGTTTAGTAGTTTTAGATTTTTGGCATTTTTGACATTTTCTTACGTACTCTTTTATGTACTTAGTCATATTTTTCCAGTAAAAATATCTTTTGACCTTGGCCAAGGTTTTTTTTATGCCTGTATGTCCTCCTTGTATTGGATCATCATGTAGTGTAGACAATATAGCTTCTTTGTCTTTTTCATTATTTATTAAGGTCACCGGGATGAGTAGCGCTACTTTCAAATTCTTTAATATTTTATTGCCCATATATTTGAATTGATCTATTGAAACGTGTTCAAAGATTTTTTCCCAAGGTGCCATTTTAAGTTGAGTGATTTCATATATACCGGCTTGCTTTTCAAGTCTTTGAAAAAATTGATCCAGATCAATAACTTCATTAGTATAAATGTCACTAACATCATATCTTGCAATGATTGTCTTTCCATGTTTAAATAAACATATCATGTTATTCAATTGCAATGTCACTACTTTACGTACTTCGTCATTTGTCATGACTACATATACGTTGGGCTTTGAAGCTTTTTCATTGGACTGTCTCTGCAGTTCCATTGTATTATTTTCATTCCCTGCGCAGGATTTTTGTCTACTTTGATATCTTGTAGTGACTTTCATTATATTTCCAGTTATTTCTTTTAGTTCTTTGATGGTTATTCTAGATAACGCATCGGCTACGTAATTTTCTTTACCCTTCAGATACTCTACAGTGAAGTTATATTCCTCTAATTCTAGTCTCATACGTGTTAACTTTGAACTTGGGTTTGTCATTGAAAATAAAAATGTAAGGGGTCTATGATCTGTTTTGACTGTAAAGTGTTCTCCATATATGTAGGGTCTGAAATGTGTTATTGCCCAATGAATTGCTGTTAGTTCATGCTCTGTAGTACTTTTATTACTTTCACCCTTTGTAAATGATTTTGATGCAAATGCAACTGAAAGTTGGTGGCCATTATGGTTTTGAGATAAAACTGCACCACACGCTTGCTTACTTGCATCAGTAGTTATGCAGAATTCTTTGCTAAAGTCTGGGTATTGTAATAGGGTTGGTTCCATCAGTTTATATTTTAAATATAAGAATGCATTTTGACAGTCTTCTGTCCATTCAAATGGAATATTCTTTTTACATAATCTAGTTATGTGCCGTGAATAGTCAGCGAAATTTCTGATAAATTTTCTATAATAATTGCAAAATGCAATGAATCTTCTAGCACTGTCCGCGTCATGTGGGACGGGGTACTTCATATTTCTTGTCATCTGGCAAGATTCCTTTGTCTGTGCACTTGTGTCCTAAAAATGTGACTTCGTGCATAAAGAATGAACATTTTTCTGGGTGTAACTTTAAATTGTATTTTCTACATTTATCAAAAACATCTGTTAAATTTTTAATCATGTGTTTTTCAGAACACCCTATGACTATTAAATCGTCCATATAAAGGAATGCTTGTGATGGCTCTAGTCCTGAGAATGCTATAGTCATCATTCTTTGGAACGAATTCGGTGCTATTTTTAATCCAAACGGTAATCGCGTGAAACGATATGAACCGTTGCTAGTCGAAAACGACGTTATATCTCTGGATTTTTCTTCAAGTTCAATTTGATGAAAACCAGACATTAAGTCGAGACATGAAAAATATTTAGCGCTACCTAGTTGATCTAAAATGTCATCAATTCTAGGTAGTGGAAATTTATCAGCTAGTAACTTTTTATTAATCTGGCGATAGTCAATTACTAAACGCCATTTCTTTTTATCTGAGTCTGGGAGTGACTTCTTTGGAACTAATAGAAGTGGACTATTATATTCCGATATTGATGGTTCAACTATGTTGTCGTCAATTAGTTTTTGTACTTGAGCTTGAATTTCATCTACTTGACTGTGAGGATTTCTGTAGTTTTTTATGTATACGGGTTCTTCATCTTTCAATCTCAGTTTTTGCCTATAAAAATTGTTTGCTGTTATGGGTTCTGTTGATAAGCAAAATATATCAGTGTATTTATGACATAATTCTTTTAGTTTATTTTTGAATTGTGGTGGAAAATTTTTGGATAATTGAGACATGACAGTTTGTTCTCTGGTTTCTTGGGTGTTTTGAACTATTTCATAGTTCGAAAGTGGTTCATACTCTATTTTAGTTACATTGACATTGATCGGAATTTGTCGTATTTAAGATACGTATATAGGCGTTTTGAGTGTTGGCAATTGTATTTGCAATATAAATTCCAGGTTGTATTTCGTTATTTGGAAACAATATATGTTGGTCTCTAACTGAAGATATATCGATTTTTCTTATAACCTGTGATCTTGCTGGTAACAATATTGTAGTGTTGCCTGAACTGTATTCTATTGGGACATAAATTGGATATTTTAAGTTGTTTGGTCTAAGTATAAACCAATTTTCTTTCTGATTGAAATCTAATTGACAATTATATTTTTTTATAAAATCTATGCCTATAATTCCGTCGCATGGTATTAGGAATTGTTGATCAAGTATATGAAAATTGTGAGGGATTATATATTTTCCTGTTTGTATTTCTATTGATGTTAAGCCTATGGATGAAATTATTTCTTGACCAATGCCATGTATATTAATTTTATTATGCTCTTGAATGTTTGTAAAATTATCACTGTTTTCTTTTAAAACAGATATATCTGCTCCTGTGTCTATTAGAAAGATTAAGTCTTTTCCTGTATCTAAAAGTGTAAATTTGACAAATATATTTTTGCTGAGATTGATTGCGTATACTTTTGGGTCTTCTACTGTTGTGGTACTGAGGGTTGTTGGGAGTTTCCCGAGTTTTGTGCTACTCTTACGTTTGCATTGTTGGTATTTCTATTCTGGTTTTGATTATTATTGCCGTTGTTGCGGTTACCACGGTAACCACCTCTACCTCTGTTATTGTTGTAATAATCATTGTTTTGTTGACCATTATTTCTGTTATAACCGTTGTTGTTATAACCGTTATTGTTATAACCTCTGCCTCTACCGCGATAATTACCTCTGGAGTAATTACCTCGTTGGGCATTTCCTCTCTGCGCGTACATTATTGTACCTGCATTACTGGTCATTTCAGTGCTATAAGTTATATATTTAGCTATGGCTTCTTTTAGCGTTCTAAATGTTCCTCCTTGCATGATATATTTTATCGGTCCATGCTCACAGTTCTTTACTAGAGTTTGTAATGATTCTCTTTGGCTCATTTCCGTTGCCTTTTGGGTAGAATAACCTTCATCTATATAGGTGTCTTCTAGTTGTCTGCGTAGATTTGCTATTTCAGTTGTAAACTGTGTTGGGGTCTTGCCTTTACGGAAAATGTTTTGCAATTTGCATCGTAAGACATTTGAGTCTTCTTCTTCTACTTCTTCTTTCAGTTGTAGAATGAGTTCTTCGATGGTAGTTGCATTTATGATTTTATTATATGTAGAGCCCATAACTCTTGATTTAATTACTTCTAGGGCTATTCTGCCTGTGGGTCCGTCTGGTATTCCGGCGGCCCGTATGGTTTTTATGAATTGATTTAAATTTTGCCGCGATCCATCGAATACCGGGATCGACTGCTGGATATCTTTAGAGATTTTCCTGCTGGCAAAATATTCATCCATTTGTTCACTAGTTGGTTGTGTCGACGTCATGTTGTCTATTATTGTACTTGACAAGTCGACAAACTGTGGCTGTATTATATTTATGTTTTCTATAACTGACAGATCTATTTCTGCCGGTATCGTTAAATCATGTAAATCTTCCTCTTTGATTTCTAGCTCTGAGTCACTTGATGACTCATCTAATTCTATTTCCTGTACTTTCAGTGGGGTATTTAGTATTGTCGGTATCGAGATACTTAATTTGTATCTATCGTTTACCGCTATTAGCCTTTCTCTGAGTTTAACTAATAGGTTAGATGCTGTTTTGCACTGTGTTTCGCTTAATAAATTCCTATTTTCATGTATTAATTCTCTGGCTTTGTTAAAATTTTCAACTAGTATATTTGCGTGTTTTTTCAGTGTTTCTAGTTGTATTGCTCTATTTTGTGTTATACATTTGTATGATTTACTGAAATTCTCCTTATATTCTTTTAACTTTTCTAAAAGTTTCACCCACTCCATGCTATCTGGGACACATTTATTAATATTATTTGTTTAATTCTTTATTTATTTTTATTTTAATTTCATTACTTTTGTAAGTATATATGTATAATAAAAATTTTCTTAAATTGTATCGAGCCCATTTGCTGTACTTTAATATTGTTTTTTAAGGCATTTGTTATGCATTTTATATATCTTTATTAGTGCATTTGCTACTAGTACTAGGGCAATTATTATTAGGATTACTATTATCCAATATAGGTCTATATTTTCTACTTTTACTTTGTTAATGACATTTGCAGTGGAGTCCACTGTCTTTGTATCTATAAGACCCATTTTGGTGTCTATGTATATTTTATCAATTTTAATTTCTTGCTCTGTACTTGTTCTTTTATCTATGTTGTTGTATATTAAAGACATAGAATAAAAAATTTTTTTTTTTACTTTCGCATTCTATTTATATTATTTTTACTTTTAACATTGTGGAACCTGCCTACTTCTAGCCATGGCTTTACGGGCCATGTTGGGCTAACTCGGCTGAAAACATTCAGCGAAATTTTACAAAAATTTTTCTTAATTGTAAGTATTTAATATTTATAGTATTCTGCTGTGGCTTCGGTTTCGGTTGTGGGTTGATTCTTTGACTTCTATGGTGTCAGCTTGGCGTAGCCGGACCGGCACGCTGACACTCCCTCGACGTTCACTTGTTACAGGTGCCTTGGCAATAAGGCATCCATACGCCTCCACAATCGGGTGGGCACTGCTTCTTTGCCGTCGGGATCTGTTTTGGTGTGTTTCTGTCTATTGTTGTGTTCGTTGTGGTTTTTCTTTCTTCCAGAATCGTTTTTAAATGATCGTATTCCTCTTGTAACTTTACTGCTTTATTCCATTCAGGCGGAGTTTGCTGGCCGTTTAGCAACCACTTAATATGCGCCAGTCTCTTGTTTATCTTGGTTTTCACTCCGCCGCGTTTCTTTCCCATATTAGTCTTCGATTTGTAGGTTTTCCAATCTGTGTACTAGCATTGCATATGGTTGTATTTCCTCTAGGACTTGAGTGCCCAATCATCGTCTGATATCTCATTCAGTATTGCATTTATATATGCCACTTCCTCTAGTATGGAATCGTTTGTATTTATCACTTCCTTTGGTGTAAAATCGTTGTCTTCGTGATTTCGTGGATCACACATTATAGCACAGATTACAACTTTATCTTTTTGTTGTTTTTTTTTCTTCTTGGGATGTTTGCCTTCTTTATTCTTCCTTATAGTCCTTTGGTCCTGTCACGGTCGCCATGTGATGCTCTCTTTGGCGATATAGAGCATCAGGAGTGTTCACAGTTTGGTTTGGGCGGCAGAGTTCGGTCTGCGGCCAAGTTATTTAGTCTTAAGCATAAATGATATGTTATGCTTAAGAGAGAAGACGGTGTTTTTAGTTTGGAGTCCGTTTATTCAATGTTTTCTTAGTCTTTTACAATATATTATTGAACCTAAGTTTGTTAGCAGCGCTGCCTGCGTTAGCGACAGAGCAGCGGCAGAATTATATATTTCTTAAATATATTCTTCTATGTTGCTGGAATGCAACGTAAAGAATTCATGTAGCATGCGTTCACTTAGTGCTTGACTTTGGTCAGCGTGGGAAACGCCGACTAAGCGTTTCCTGCGTGTGGCCTTCAAGTGGCTCTTCATATTGCAGTTTGGCCATTGACATTGACATTTGTTTTGACAATATATTGCATTCATATGCTTGTAATTTATTTATGAATTACTGCTACAGTGAACACTCTATATGTGCGCATACTACACTGTGTTTCTGAGTTGATCGTTATTTGTCTATTGCTTTCCTCGATTAGTCTTGATTCGGACCACCTAACCTTCTCGAAATCGGCGGCATCAGGTGTGCCAGCTATTACCTTAAGTGCCGAGCCTAGGAAGTCCAGACTTCTTGCCATTCTATGGTGCACCTTTATCACGGACAACAAATTCCTTATATGTTCTATATCTACATCCAACAATTTTCGCATGTGCGACTGAGGGAAATGTTTTGCCAATTCTGCAGTCTCATCTATCATGCTAGTAAATTCTGTCAGATTACTCGAATGCCTTAAATAATCCCTCTGTTCCCATACCATTACCTTCCCGTCTATTACCGGAATGTAGTTGGAATGGGAGTAGTCGACGATCCGACAATGTACTACACCTAACAAAAAGAATACTGCAAGTTTAATCCTGTAACGACAGAGAAGGAGGGAATAAGAATCGTTGTAAGCTTAATTTCTAACCTAAGCTTGTGCGATTTCCTCGCTTGTAATTAACTGCTATTTCAGATTGTCCTTGTGGACTACCCTCCCTTTAATGAGAACAGACGTTCCCAGGTCTGCTTGAATTGTTTCCTCTGTGCAAAGTGGTGTTAGCTTGTTTCCCAACCTTTTATTATTTTTTACAAACACTTTGCCTACTTCGCCTACTTTGAAAGCTCTATTTCGCCTGTTCGGGTTAGCTCTTTCAATGCTATCATGTTGAGCTTTTGCAATTTTATTTTTAATGGTCTGCCTGAGTTCGCAAGACGCTGCATGGATTATATCGATCGGGGTTTGGTTTGTGACCGAGTGTATGGACCGATTGTAGGCCACTGTTGCTCTTAAAATAAGTTCGACTGTGTCCTCAGATATCTTTTCTAGTCTAAATGCTCTAGCTATGTCCGCAAGAGTGCCGTGGAAGCGTTCCACTTGTCCATTGGAACAAATGTGAAGAGGTGGTGCATTCACAATGTCTATGTCGTATCCGTTCTTTAGAAGTGTTCTAATTGTCTCTGAGTTAAAAGCAGCTTCATTGTCACAATAAATTGTCTTTGTTAAAGGAAACAAGTTTAGGAGTTGAAGGATGGGCGTTTTTACGTCCATTATCGTTCGAGACACGATTGGTTGCACAACGGCAAATTTGGAGAATTTGTCAACACAAGTGAGGAACCATTTTTTGTCCGTCGAAAAAATGTCAATGTGGAGCATTTCTCCAGCATATGACGGGACTGGTGTCACCCCAAGCATTTGTTTCTTTGGGTGCCTATCGTGTTTTGCTCTTGTGCACGTTTTACAGTTGTTTACCACCTCATTGGCTAATTTTGCCATTTTTGGAAAATAATAGTCTTGCAGGATTTGCTTAACGTTTTCCTGAGCGGCCCTATGCGCGCGATTATGTTCACTGACAATAATTTCCGTTTGTTCACCCTTGTCTGTAATATCTATAACAACTTTCCTGCAGTGCCAGAACTTAGATGCCGGAAAATTTAACACCAAATCGTGTTGTATACTGGCTAACGTTGGCAGATCACAGTGAATCGCGTTTACTGAGTGTCAATAAGTGGTTTGATTACCTCGAATAGGGTGTTTTTATCTGTGAAATTTATTAGGTGGCGTATTTTCTTGCCAAAGAGTATGATGTCTCTCTTCAACGGAAATTTGGCCTATTCGAGAATAAACTGGTTCTTGAAGCAATTTAAAGGCTTTTCTGTCGATTCGATCGTGTAAGAAAGTGATATTTCACTGTGAATCGTTGCAGCGTCTGATTGTACTTCATTTTCTAAATTGGTTACATTCTGACGGGATAGGGCATCTGCCACGAAATTTTCTATGCCAGGTTTGTAGAACACCTTGGCGTTGTGTTCATCAATGAACGACTTCCACCTTTTGATTTTCGCATTTGTGTTCCTGTCAGAGGCAGCGAAGGTGAGGGGTTGGTGGTCTGTAAAAATGTTGATTTCTTTTGAACCGTATAGGTAATTTTGCAATTTACCTAATGCCCAGACAATGGCTAACAACTCCCTCTCATTCGTAGCGTAGTGTGCTTCGCTTGGTTTTAGCGTTCGCGAAATAATAGTAATTGGTTTACCTCCCTGAGATAGAACTGCATCGATGCCGTCCATGGACGCGTCTGTGGTTAGGTCAAAAGGCTGTTTAAAATCTGGGTACATGAGAATAACATCCTCGGATGCTAGGATATTTCTTAGATTTTCAAAGGCGTTTCGTTGAATTTCATTAAATTCAATTTTTACCTTTTTGGACATATGTTTGCTCACTGAGCCATTTTCTCCTTTGAGAATGTTGGTCAAAAGCCTTGCTATTGCTGCGAAGTCCTTAACGAATCCTCTGTAATAGCTGGCTAGGCCAAGGAATGATCGTAAACTGATCAAGCTTTTAGGCTCAAGATATTCCTGTATAGCTCTAACTTTTTCCGGGTCAGTTTTTGCCCCGTTTTTAGTTACTACAAAGCCTAAAAATTCGACACTCTCTTTAAAGAACTTAGTTTTTTCTTCAAACTTTTTTTAAAACTGTGTCAATATGCGTCACATGGTCGACTTCGTTTTCGGAAAAGACTATGACGTCATCTACATAAACATAACACGTCTTCCCTATGTGTTCCCTCAAGACGTCATCAATGGTTCTTTGAAAAATGCTTCCTGCGTTTTTCAATCCAAAAGGTAGACGACAAAACTCATATTTTCCACCGTTCACTGAGAACGATGTTTTTTCCCGGTCTTGTTCCGCCAGGTAAATTTGGTGGTACCCTGATTTTAAATCTAGGGTTGTGAAAAACTTTGCTTTTCCTAGATTCGCAAGAATCATTGGAATGCTTGGCATTGGGTACCTATCGGCTATAGTTCGCTCGTTTATCTTTCTGAAATCGATTACCAATCGTTTATTTTTACTGCCATCATTGTGAAACCCTTTTTTGTCCACAACCCAAACGGGGCTGTTATATGAGGACTTGGATGGTCTAATAATACCATCTTTGAGCAGTGCCTTGATTTCATTGTTAACGAAATCAGAGACTCCATTCGGGTACGGATATAGTTTGGTATAGATTGGTTCGTTGTCAATGGTGCGAATTGTGGCAATGACTGAAGTGTTAAAGGGTAATGCCTCGTTAGAGGTCGAAAACACCCTTGACCTTCCCAATATCATGCCTTTGAATTCCTTTTTGACGGATATGGGCACTACTATATCGTTAACATCTGTGAAGTTTACACTGTCACAGTAATGGAAGTTTAATTGCTCTGATTTGTTTTGGTATTTAATAAGATTATTTCGTAAGTCCAATGCCGCCCCTGCTTGTGTTAGCAAGTCAAAGCCTATAATGGCATCGAACGTGCTTAGTGTGTCAAGCACAAAAAATGGTGAACTTTGCCCAAAAATTTTCATAAGGCATTTGTTTGTTATTTTGCTCGAACCATGTACCGAGCTCACAGTGAAGGGTTTATCGACATAAATTACTTCTTTTAGCTCCTTTACGGGCATATTGTATTTTTATGCCGCCACTGTGTCAATTAAAATTTTTAGAATTCTCCCACCCAAATGTTTGATGTACGGCAGTCGACATTGTTCCCTAAAAAATGCATTGAGTCATTGTCAGCCAGTGACTCACTGTCTTCCTCAATTTCACTCACGGCAGCCTCTGCTGACTCATCGTATATTGGTTCTGTACGATCTTGGGCCTTCTGCATAACATTGTTCAGCTTCTGGCGTCTTTGTCCTGTCGCTCTCTCGGACGTATTTGACCTCTTCTGTGCCTGTTCATTGCTACCCTGAGGTCTGGGGAAGTTAGTACGCTGTTTAAACTTGGATGAAGAATCAATTTCCATTGGTTCTGGGGCCTGTCCCTGTTCATTTCCTTTGTTTTTTCCTGGTAACCATTGCTGTTCTGCTGTTTCCTAAAAAAGTGAGGGCTTTTCTCGCTGCCTCGTTCGTCCCTGCTATGTTTTCCCTGCTTTGCATGTGGGCGGTTCCTATGGTCTTCTTTTGATTGTTCTCTTTCAGCCATGGCTTTGGCGTAAGAGGCTGAGAACATGCTGCGCTCAATGCTAGCTTCTGCTTCCCTAGCTAATGCTAAAGCGGATGCTAGATCCTTCGGCTGAGCCGGAAAAACAATAACCTTGAGTGGTCTTTTGAGACCTGAAATGAAGGCGTGGAGCGCGTCAGCCCTGACCTCATTATTTAGAAGTGTTGCCTGCACTGCCTCATGTGTCATCATAATCTTGTTTGTGACTAGAGTTAATTTTTTCTCTACCTCGTCGTAATATTCCATTAGGGTCAGGTCACCCTGTCTAACCATTTCAAGGCCCTGCCTCAGAAGTCGTAAGGAGGTTTTGTCAGCATAAGAGCAATTTAGTCTGGCTATGATTGCATCGAAGTTTAAAACGGTGTTATGCGACACTAGTACCGCTCTGGCAGCTCCTCCGATTTTATTCCTGATAATTGCTACTGCTTGGTAGTGTGTGCAACTACCGTCAAAAGGTTTAAATAACTCGTACGCATCAACGGCCGATTGTCTCAATGCTACGTACTCTTCGGATCCTCCACCAAACTCTGGGACTGATTTTATTATGTCCAATGGGATACTACAACTAACACTCGGGTCCACGGAAATTCTTTTGAAGGGTTCGACTTCTGGTGCATCAATACACAAGTTATTTACCCGTTCACTTACAGCGTTAAGCTGAGTTTGAAATCTTTGGTCTTGCTGTGCTAATGCTTCAGCAACTGCGACCGCTATTAGTGCCTTTACTTGATTCGCGTCCATGGCGAGGTTCGTCTGGTTGTGTGCCTGGCTAAGGTTTGGTTGGTTCTCTACCTGGCTAGGGTTTAGTTGGTTCTGTACCTGGCTAAGATTTGACTCTAGGTTTGGGACTCGGCTATTGTCGTCTTCTGTGTCCCAGCTAATGTCACTGTCACACTCGGTTTTTAGGTTGCGTAACGCGTCGGTCCAACTCATATGCTTATGCTTATGTGTAAAACAAATTCTTAGCGGCGGCTCGAATTCGTTTTTTTTTTTTTTTTTTTTTTTTTTAAATGATTTTACTCAACTTGTACTTTTTATGAAATAACCAGTCCAGCTGGTTCGACACAAAGCATAATTAGACAACACGAGATTGATAATTTAGTTTTCGAAAAAGAACCTTTTATTTTTATTTTTCTAACTTGACACTTCCACAATTAACTTTGCTGCTGCCAGCTGTTTGCATTAATTTGTTTGGAGGGGGTTTTAAACGAACATACATGTTTTGGGGAATAGAGTAAACCTAACTCTAACTATGTGTTCTAATCCGTTGGGCGCCACTCATCAACTTAGTGCTGGTCCAGCGATGCGGCGGGTCGTCCGTCTCTCGGTCCAGCGGTGAATTGGTTATACGTCTGTTTAGGACGATTAGGTTGGGGAGCTTGACTTCGCTCCCTTTATGATCACTGGCCTTGTGGCTCAAATGATAAAACAAATGTATTTACGGCAGCGTGCCGGAGTAATAAAGGTTCTTTATTGGTGTCTTCACAAAACTAAACTGTAGTACAAATTTTGATATTAAGCTAAACCTCAAAAGTGTTGGACCCATGGCTGCAAAGCTACAGCCGGCAAGCCGACTCAGCATAACTGATAGCGCAGACATTTGCGGTGTAGTCAAATATCATGCTATCACGACTGACCATAATGGTCAGGCCACTGAACTCATGCGTCATCGGATTGTATTTGGAGCAAATGGGTCAACTAAGTGCAGTGTAACTGTGTGTTAACTTATATATATTTTCAAATTTACTTATACTATTATCGTTCATATGTATTATTTAAATTTCCTGTTTTTTAGATATTTTTTTTTTACATTTTTCCTGCCTAATCAGTGTGTCTGACCGTTGGGTCAAACTTTCCTTAACTCACACAACACAGTGGGAGTCATTACAATTATAAAAATTTTTCTTTAATAATATAGTTAATTAATATTATTATTGTCTTCTGTTGCTGCTATACGTCACTTCGCACATCGGGTCGAATAATGGTCCAGCGCAGTCGTTTGGGCATGTTTTCTTGACCTCAGGAAGCGGCTTTTCCGCGATTGGAGGCTTTTTGATTATTAAGTTTGGAATATTGTGAGGAGCAGGTGTTTTAGCTCGTGTTTTTAATAAACGCTCTTCCGCCTCTAGAATATCTAGTTGGTCGGCAAGTTTCTTAGCGTTTTCCCAAGTCGGGGGCTTTGCAGTATTATATAGAATTCTGCAGATTTCGGCCTTGCGCTTCTTTATGCGCAACCGAATGCCTCCACGATTCTTGGGTTTTTTCTTAGCGTCAGTTTCTTGGTTAGCCGTATTTTGTGGTAACCGCTGGCGTGTCCCATACTCATCTAATGTGATGCGTATGGACATATTACACTGAGCAACACCTACTCACTCAGTTGAGGCACTTCAACGTCGCGTCATCTATGGCAACAAATTCCCCTATGAGAACTTCCGTCTGAAGCACACCGGCTTCGGAACTCTTTCGATGGCCAACGCTGGCGCCAACACCAACGGATCGCAGTTCTTTATCTGCACCGTGAAGACCGCTTAGCTGGACATCAAGCACGTCGTGCCTAAGATTGTATGTGACTCGATGTCACGGTCGCCATGTACAATGAGGAGATCGTAGTTGTGAATACTTTGCTTTAAATTTTAAGAATGAATTTTATTTCTTCAAAATGTAAAGTCTTAGCCTAATACATGGTTTGGATATATAAGTCTGTCGCAGCAGAGTACGTAGTATATAGCTAAAAGAGAGTATGTAACTTATGTATGCCGTTGTTTATATATGTGGTGCGCGGAATGCGCGAGTTATGATCGTCCAAGGGGGGATAAGTATGTATATATCAAGTATGGGTTTAAATAAAAACGTCTTTGCGATTCAATGTTCAAATTTAATCTAATCTTTATTCTGCTTTTCAGTAAGCATGAGCCCTAGCGATACAAAGAGAACTTATATTCTAGCTTATGTTGCAAAACTGCTGACCGTGGTGTCAGCGTTTTGCCGGCTGCTGATTTGGTCGTCGCTACGGCATCCGCTCCAGTTGTTTACAGTTCCCGGTTCAACGACTGTTTAGAGGCGTGGTGGCTTAGGGGGTCCAGTATAAGGGGGAGCGGTTGATATGTTAACTCCTTCCCCCCTGGTATGAAGTGAAGGCCATAGCGATGGAATGGTCGGAACGAATTGTTGTAGGGGTTCCGTTGAGTTGAAAATTGTAACCTTTTTTCTTATACATAGTGTTGTGACAATTAATATGCTTATTATTATGAGCCAAATGTGTGTAGATAATATATGTTTTTCTGTTGTTCTTTTAATTTCGAACATCTCTTTTACATTTTTTATATTTTTTAGCTCTAAATGTTTTAGGTTTAGCTTATTATTGGGGTCCGTTATGTTTATCTTAAGTATATTAGGTTCGGGTAATGTTATGTTTATGTTTTCGAAGGCCTCGATCGTATCGTCATCATATATGATATTATTTATCTTTACGTTACATCTTTTAAACTTAATTATAGCGGTCCCATTTATTACATGTGGTGGGCTGCAATTCGGTTCTATTTTTGTGTTTTTTGTGTTTAATAGGAAGATGTAACCTTTTTCGGCTTCGATGATGTTCTCGTTGCTTCCGATCTCTTGTGCCACGCAGTTTGTTTGAGTTCCCATCATTATTTCTTTGATACAGTTTGGATTTACTTGTTGGACGACCACGTCGTTGTTTTCGCAGATAAACAACTTATGGATTCTAGGGCATTTTGCATTAAAATGTTTTATGTTTAACTTATAATTATACAAAATATATTTTGGTAATATTACAAATTGTGTTTCGTTTATTGGTAGTGGGATAATGTGTGCTAGTGTGAAATTTTCCGTTTCGAATATAGGAATTTGTATATTGAATATGATATTGGTCTCGTGATTTACTGCTTCTAAGTTTATGAGTCTATATACATGTTCAGTGGATTCAATAAGGAAATCTTGGTCGGTAATTATTTTTGTTATTATTTGGATTTCGTCGTTTGTAAGTATAAATTTAGGTATGATCTTGAGCTTGGCTAGCAAGAGGCTTTCAGCAATATTATTTATATGATTACTTAATATGTCGATGTTATAGCTTATTCTATTTATATATTGTAATATGTGTATTTCGTTATGTTCTTGACTTAATTTACTAAATATGTCTTGTTTGTAATTTTTTAGGAATATGCTTATCGTATCCTGTTCTTTATTTATATGATCTGTTATATTTTTAAATCTAGTCGTAATTTCTTTATTTATTATTATTTGTTCATTAAAGTTATTGTATAGATTCTCTCTTTCTTTTTCCAATTTTAACATCTTACTGTTAATTTCTTGCGCATCTGATGCGTCCATGTTTCCTGTAATACTCTTTATTACGCTACCTAGTCCGTCTACCAGGCCCCGTTTTTGTCTACTTTTGGGGATTAATGCATTAATGCGTTCATATACTTGCTTAATTTTGATCTTTAGTACGTTTATGGTTTTTCCTGAAAAACGGATATCCTTTATGATAAGCATATTTTCTTCTATTTTTTGTAAATTTCTAATGTAATCATTAATATTAATAATATGGGAAAGTGTTTTAAAAGATTTAATAGTTTTTGCTGCTCCCAGGTCGATTTTAGCAAAAGGGGTATTATCATTGGGGTATTGGATATGGAATTCTTGGGCGGATAAATATCCCATGCTGGAATGATTCGGTGAGATATATTTTGTTAGTTTAGTTCTGCTTTTTGCGTTTTCTTATTTTAGACTTATGTATTTTTTGTTTTCTTTTTGTGACCACTGTCGGGCCGTTATCTTCTAAAATCTGGTGTTCTGAGAATCTAGCTGTGAGTTTATTGCGTCTATTTTCTTTTCTATAGATTGTGTCATTAGCCTGAACTTGTTGCGGGTCTTCTCTATCTCGATTGAGCTTTTCTGTTCTGTTCTCGAGTTTTAGCTGTGTTTCCTTTTGTATATCTGTATAAAGTTTTTCCCTAAATTGATGAAGTTCTTTTAGGTAGTCGTGTTCGTTATTAAACGAAATATTTTGTTGAAAGGTATGTGTTCGTCCGGTAAAAAGTTCATGTGGTGTTAGTTTGGTTGCGGAATGTATCATATTATTGTAAGTTATGAACGTTTCTGTTAGTATGTCTTCGTGTTCGATGGTTAATTTTTGTTTTTGTTTTTTATTGAGAATAATGCGGTATATTTCCGTCAGGGTGGAGTGTAGTCTTTCTACCGGGGAGTTGCTTGAAGATTGTTGAAATGACGTGGTATGCATTTCTATATGGTATTGGGTACAAAAATCTTTAAAAGTTTTCCCGAAAATTCGGGGCCTTGGTCGAACACTAATTTTTTTGGAATACCAAATGTGTTGATAAAATTTCTTACTGATTTAACAATGTTCAAGCAATCCCTGGTAGGAATTGTATAACCGAATGCGAATCTAGAGAATTTATCTATTACTGTTAGAATTATGTTTGCATTGATTGTATATAAGTCAATATGTACGATCGATAGTGGAAGGTTAGGGCATTCTGTTACTTGATACTTAATTTTTTGCGGGTGTCTGTCGTATTTTAAGGTTTGACAGACCTCACATTCATTAATGAATTGAGTGATTTTTTGTTTTAGGTGTGGGAAATAGATTTGTCGTTTAAGATTACTATATGTTTCCTCGATACCTCTATGATTGCTTCGCAAGTGATATTCTTCTATGTACGGCTCTTGTTCTTCTGTTGCTGTGATGTCTTTTAGAAAACATTTGCATCGGAGCAACTTATATAGTTTTGTTTTGGAAAAATATTTGCAATAAGCCTTATTAAGTGTTAAGAATATGTCGTCTGTCGTTAATATCGCACAAGTTTTATTTATTTTAATGTTGTTTTTGAGTATTCTCGTCATGTTTTCTTCCGTGAAATTTTGTTCTGTAATTGTCTTTCTTACTTTATTTTTGAAGAGTGTCTCTATTTGTTGATTAGATTTGGGGCCTACTTTGAGAATTATTTGGCAAGAGAATTCGTTAATTGGTGTGTCTGTAGTTTTAATTTCGTTTGTCGTGTCTTCATTTAATTCTTTGTTATGTATGTTTATTTCGATGCGACTTAATGCATCCGCTACTACATTCTGTGAACCCTTTGTATATTCGACTTCATAATCGTATTCTAGCAACTGTAGTTTCCAACGTACTAACTTAGAATTTGGTTCTTTGAAGTTCATAAGCCACGTAAGTGGTCTATGGTCAGTTTTAATTTTGAATTTTTGACCGAAAAGATATGGTCTAAAGTATTTGGTTGCCCAAATGATCGCTAACATTTCCTTTTCTACTGTGGAGTAATTAAGTTCAGTTTCCGTTAGTGTTCTACTGGCAAATGACACAGGGTGTTCCGTGCCTGCATTGCCTTGGGCTAAAACTGCTCCTATTGCTACGTTACTAGCATCGGTGGTTAGAACGAAGGGTTTATTGAAGTCAGGGTAACAGAGAACAGGGTCGTTGCATAGTAGTGTTTTGCTTTTTTCAAAAGCGGTAATGAATTCGTCAGTTATTTGTATAGGGGATTTACCCTTTAGTTGTTGGGTGAGGGGTTTCGTGATCTTCGCGAAATCCCTAATAAATTTCCTGTAGTACCCTAATAAGCCTAAGAATGACTTGATGTCCTTTCTAGATTTGGGGATAGGGAAAGCTTTTATGGCGCTAATTTTCTGTGGGTTGGGCTTGACGCCTTCGTTGGTTACTACGTGTCCTAAGTACTCGATTTCTTTTCTAAAGAAATCTGATTTTGCGGGTTGTAACTTTAAATTAGCGTCGGACAATTTTTTCAAGATTTTACCTAGATCGTTTACATGTTCTTGTAATGATGCGGAAAATACGATTATATCATCTAGATAGATTAGGCAACATCTGCCATTAAAGTCCGCTAAGATCATGTCCATTATTCTTTGGAAGGTGGCTGGGGCATTTGTTAGCCCGAAAGGCATTCTTATGAACTCGTAATGGCCTCCCTCTGCTGTAAACGCAGTCTTTGATGCATCTTGGGGGTCCATTTCTACCTGGTGGTAACCGCTAGCTAGGTCTAGTGCGGTAAAGTACTTGGCCCTGCCGATTTTGTCTAGAACTTCATTTATATTGGGCATGGGGTACTTGTCTTTGATTGTTTTTTCATTTAGCTTTCTATAGTCTACCACTAGTCTCCATTTCCTGTCGTTATTATTAGCCTTTTTTGGAACTAGAAAAATTGGAGCGCTCCATGGTCTATGACTATGTTGGATAATTTTTTGTTCTAGCAGTTTGGATAATTGGCTTCGGAGCTCTCTGCTTTCTATTTGGCTGTATCGAAACGGTTTTGTAGCTATGGGAATGTCGTCGGTTGTCCTGATTTTGTGTTTTACGAGACTTGTAAAAGTGAGATTTTTCGATTCCTCATAGAATAGATTTGAAAATTTTTCACATAGTAGTTTTAAGGCCGCAAGTTCTTCGCTATTTAGGTGTTCGGTTTTTATGTTTTCAAAATTTATTTTACTGTTTGGTCCGTATTTTCTGTCTTTTGTGGGTTTATATTCTATGTATTCGTTCTGTTCGTATTTGTCCACCTGTAACTGTGAATCTAGTACAAGGTTTTGTTGTGTCTCTGAGACATTAATCACTTCCATCCAGCTACTATTATTTTTTGCCTCATATAGTCCGCCTGATATTATTAGATCTTTGTTAACTTGTATGTCTTCGCAAAGGAAAAATCCGTTGTCGACATTTACTGGTAGTGAAATCATTACCTTAGAGAATTCTTCTATAAGATGTATTTCTGTAGCTGGATTTGCTTCTTGGTGAATTTTTAAGTGAAAGGTGTCTGATTGAAGTGTTTCCTGAGCCAAGTTGACAACAGCGTTAATGTTTCTAATATATCCATGCCGATCAGGCCATGGAAATAATCGTGAAAATGAAATAGGTTCATATGAAATTGTTGGTTGTTGCCAAATTGCTTGAATAATGCGACAATGGTTTTCTTATAGAGTTTGTGGACGTTTAATGCGGTCTTGATAGTTAATGGGTCTTGAAGATTTATGTGGTCGGACTCTGGAATAATACTGGGATCAATAAAAGAAACTGAGGCACCTGTATCTATTAGGAACCGTAGTGATTTTTGATTTGGGAGACTGATTATTACATAAGGTAGCATTTGTCCATGAGTATTTTTGTTTAGGTATCCAGATTGGGATTTGAGGCTTGTTTTTGAAAATTTGTTGCCTCGTCTAAGTTGTGTAGTTCGCCCGTTTGTTGTATGTTATGGAAGTTAGGAGCTGTGTTATTGTTTTGTTGTGTAAAGTTCGGTGGCATTATTGCTCTGTTTTGTCCTTGGTTTCTTGATTGGTAATTATTATTATTGCCCTGCTGATAATTTCTTCTCTGATGGTTGTTGTTGCTGTTTTGTTGGTTATTTCTTTGGGGCTGGTTGTTACTACTTCCTTGTTGATTTTCCCTACGTCTGTCCGTTTGGTTGTTATGGTTCTGCCCACGATTATAGGGGGTTTGATTCTGGTATTGGTTTTGGTAGTTGTTGCGTCTTGTATAATTGTCTTGTTTTCGTTGTTTGTCTAGCAAGTATATGTTTCTTTCCTTTATTGCCCAATCATAGGCCTCATGTAGATTAGTTGGTCTCATAGACCGAATTGTGGCTCCCAAAGGGCCAGAGAGTCCGTTTAGGAATGTATTTAGACAAGTGTCTGCGAAAAAGTTTTTTTTGGTTCGAATTAGTAAAGCGTCTGAATGCTTGGTATCGGTTAGACGGAATAGAGTTGTTCTAATTGCGGTTACTTGTTCGAAAAGTCGTTGTATAGATAGTCGTTTTTGTAATAGTCCATGTAACTCGTGCATTAGAGTTGGTTCGTCTCGTCTATCAGCGCAATGGAAGAGTAGATTTTCTCTTATCTCGTCCCAGTTTAAACCTGTTCCTGTCTCATTCAGCATTACATTGGCTGAACCTTTGATCTTGTTTCTAACAATTCTGAGAAGCATTTGTCCGTACGGTGTTTGGTCGGTGCCCCTAATGGCTAGTAAGATTTCCTCGACACTGTCTATAAAATTATTGAGGGTGTTTGGGTTGCCGTCATATGTGGGTAGCATTCTAATTGCGTCCGGAACGCGTAGGGAGGAAAAATATCGACAGCATTGTTAATGGGTGGATTTGGGTTTGGGGATGGGGAAGTTGAAGCAGTTTCCATACTAGAGTTTGCGCTGGGCATTCTGACTTGGACCTGTGTAGCGCACTGATCTTGTGCAATTACTAAGGGAGCTGTGTTGACGGCTGATCTAGCCCTGGTGTTTTGAAATATCTGATCCACTATTTTCGACATTAATTCTGAAGTCGTCTAGACTGTATTTGTACTGAATAATCTATTTTTGTTTTATATCGGACTTTGTAGTTTGTATTTTGCTCAAATTTTTGTCGACTAATGTGTAATGTGTATATGTGTTGGTTTATCTTAACTTATCTTTAAGTGTGTGTATGTGTATACTTATTTGTAATATATCTATATTAGTGTGTGTTCTTGTTGTGGCTGTTGTGCCTGTTTTGGATGTTGTGGATGATGAGTTGTGTTCTGAAATGTAACTGTAATTAGTGTGTGACTTGTGGATAGGTGTATATATGTATATAGTTTCATTTATATTACTTGCGTATTGTTGATCTTTACTGCGCACTGCAGTTCATGATCCGGTATTGATTCTGACCGAAGGAAAGAAAACAATAAAAATTACACAAATATTAAATTGTAGAGACTATGTGTTTTTTCATTTATGTATTTATTTTTTTTTATTTTATCTATGTCTGTTTTGTCTTTTTATCTAACAACGTCATGTTCGCACTGAACTGCTGACGTCGCACTTTACTTGTCTTCGTGTTACAATTGTATAAGTTTTGTGTTCGCACTGAACTATGTATATGTTGGCTGCAGCACATTTACACATAATATTCACCCTGAATATATATGTATGCATGTGTATGTGGTGACTTAAATTTTTCGTTTTCTTAATTTCTTCATGTATTAATGTTTGCGACTGCATTTCATCTTTCATAGTATTCGCACTGAATGTCTATGTGTACATGTATGTAGCGGGTTCATTTTATATATTTTTTTTTTTTATTTCTTTCTTTATATATATTTGTTTTATTTAATTTATTTCCACTTGTATTTGCACATATCATCATCCACAACATTTTTGTTCACTTTAGCTATATGTGTAGTTATTATATTTTCTCATTTTATTTATTTTATATATGTATTTCTTTGCACTTATGTTTAACTTACATTACAATAATTAAAATTATCTTCATTCTAATCCTGGTCCGGTTTCCGGCTGCGCCAGTTATGATCGTCCAAGGGGGGATAAGTATGTATATATCAAGTATGGGTTTAAATAAAAACGTCTTTGCGATTCAATGTTCAAATTTAATCTAATCTTTATTCTGCTTTTCAGTAAGCATGAGCCCTAGCGATACAAAGAGAACTTATATTCTAGCTTATGTTGCAAAACTGCTGACCGTGGTGTCAGCGTTTTGCCGGCTGCTGATTTGGTCGTCGCTACGGCATCCGCTCCAGTTGTTTACAGTTCCCGGTTCAACGACTGTTTAGAGGCGTGGTGGCTTAGGGGGTCCAGTATAAGGGGGAGCGGTAGATATGTTAACTCGCGCTGGCTCAAGCGTGGGATCTGCAGCGTAAGCATAAACGGTCAGCTAAAGGCTGGTGAACCGCGCTGCGTATGAGTCGGGACCAATGTGCCTAAGTGGCTCTTGGTTATTAAAGTATATTTATTATTTTATGCAACAAAGTGCTACATAATATATTCTGAATATAGGGTGTTTTATTTAGGGCATATACTCACTACACTAGAGCAACCAATATTTCGGTATAGTATGTAATTGTTGCACGTAGATTAAGTTTGTTTTAGTTTTTGGCCACGCCCCTTATGTCCCCGCAAATTAAAAAAAAACAATATGCATCATTTTAGTCCTAGATTTCAATTTTGATATGCACGATACTAATTACCATCTTAATTATCCCTGAAAAAAAGTTTTTAAAGAACTACTTTTATAAGGCCAAATCAGGTGCAGCTGCACCTGATTAGTTGCTATGTCACTATGTGGCATAATACTGATGTTTAATAAACCTACTAAAGTGCTGCTAAACTAATAATTTCGAACAAAGCTAATTTCTGTATATTTTTTTGGTATATTTTAGTATATTTTGTTTTCTTTATTTTCCAGTATATTTGGAAGAGCGGTGGTTCTTATTTATTTTTCCATTCAGCAAAATTGTGTGCTCTCAGTCGTGCAAACTCGACAGTAGCTTTCTTACTTGTTGTTATTTCGTTTGGTTGAAACACAATTGGGATGTGTTGCTGGTGGTTGTCATCGGAAGAAGACAGTAGCGCGAATGTGTTAGTAGCCTCGTTTGGCCTAAACACATTTTTTATCGGGTATCGATTTTTAGTTTTTGTTTTGCAGATGGAGATCTGAAAGATTGACATTCTCTACGTATGCTTCGTTTCTCATGCATGAATTGCTCGATTTATGATTTAGAATGGATTTCAGTGTAGCTGTGGAGCTCTCTATATCAGACTCTGTGTAGAGTTGTGGGCTTATCTCGATGTGTGAAATGTGAACTTATATATTTTCTTTAGCTGGACCAGATCAGATGACAGATCTGGCAGACATTTAGCTGTTACTTAACTACGAGGAATGTTGTTCATACCTGCGAATTCGATCAAGTCAGACAGCTTATTGAGATCTGATGGCCAGTATGTAGGACCTCCAAGAGAAAATAATAGTCTGTTTTGCTTTGAGTTCACGAGGTGCGATCACCAATGTGTAAATTAATTATCTGGTGCCGGCGTAAACGCGCGCGGCTGTTCGAGGCAGAGTGTCGGGCGGGGCCGCGACAGTAAAAGCCAAGGAGTTTGTAATTATTTTTTATTCCACGAGCCAAGCGGAGCTGTGGCGTCGGAGTACGAAGATAAACTGAATACAAAAAGGTTCTTAGAGCTAAATGAAAGCGAAACTCTGTTTCGTAATCATACCCATAGCGGCCACGCAAATGTGCTGTGTTTGCCGACTATGCAACGACATCCGGTCAAATGCTGGCTAAGCAGATTCGCTCGGAGTCGTATTACGGTCAACAATCTGGAGACTGTTGACTTCAGTTAACTACTCCCCCTCCCTATTCTAGCAACCATCTCACATAGTTGCCTCGCAGCTCTCTTTGCCTTCAGGATGCGGTAACTCATCAGGGTAACGCAGACGAGGGCACAGCTTACTGCTCCAGCGGCGACTATCAGCAGTATTGTGTGATCGGTGCCGACTTCCTCTTTGAACTGCCGGATGATCTCCAAATTACGCTCGTTCAGCCGGTGGAGATAAGGGAGACTAAGCACCTTCTGGCTGGCCGTGACGTTGAGCAGGGGAAGGCTCGCAACTCCTGGGACTTTGCTTACGACACTGTTCCGGTTAGTGAACAGGGTTCCATTGATAGTGGGCCACTCACCGAACGTGATGAGATGCGTGCCGCGTATCCAGACATCAGTGCCGTTGTCGACTCGCACCTTTGCCGGTCGGTCGTTCACGATGACAATTCCATCGTCCACGCAGGTGACCGGGTCCAGATTGCTTGGTTGGGATTCGCAATGGGCCACACCGCCTGCATGAAGTTCTCTGGCACATGAGCTCTCTGATGACAGCCGACAGAAAGATACGCTGGGGTACAATCTTCGACCGCGTAAACTCCTGTGTCGCATTCCGCTATAACATTGTCGTTTATCCGTAGCGTGTAACCTTCTCGCTCAACGGGAAAGATAGTAATTTTTTTACAATTAAATCTTATTTTAGGAAACCTAACTATGAAATGTATGGTATTAACGGACTGTAGGACCTTAATTGATGAGACGGACATAAGATCTCCTATGGGAGTGTCTGTGGGCTCCTCGAGCCAAACTGACTTTAAGTCTGCATGGTCTAAAATGTTTGGGCTGACAATTTTGAGTTTTGCAAGTGTTATAGCCAGTATAAGATTTTGTAACTCCATCATTAACATTCTATTCCTGGCTAGTAGGGTTTCATATAAATGGCCGGTGTCTATTTGCGAATTTTTGGTTGCTCTGAGAACTGTGTTTACTGTGTCGGTTAATTGGTTAATCTGATTTTGAGTTCTAGTGTTTATTTCTACCTGTTTATTGTGCGCATCAATCAGCTGGGTCTCGGCGAATCTACTCCGTTCTAAATCATTGGCGTCTGGGGTGCCCGCTACAACTTTCAGTATAGAACCTAGAAAATCTAAGCTCCTAGCTACCCTGTGATGCGTGCCTAACGCTTCTAGTAAGTCCCTTAGGTGTGTTACATCTACGCTCAATAATTTCTTCATATGCGATTGGGGGAACTTGTCAAACAAGCTGGCTGTCTCTTCCACTATGCGCCTGTACTCTGAGAGGTTCGCTGAGTGCCTGATGTAGGCGAACTCCTCCCATACCAAGACTCGTCCCTCGACGACGGGGATATACTTGGCGTGCGAGTAGTCGGTGATGTGCGCTGAGGCCACAGATACCGAAAGAAGGAGGATGAGTCCAATCCTGTAAGTGAAATTTTAACTATGTTTTTGTTCGTAAAGCGGGGAACCCGACACCAGAAAATACCTAACTTAAGTACTATGTGCCGATGGCATTAGATCCTTTGAAACTAATTAAAGTTATGCCAAGTGGCCAAAAAGAAAAAAAAAAGGAAGACATGATTTGGCAGCGCAAGAACATCGTTTTTGGGAACGTTATTTTAAGTTGTCCTTGTGGACCACCCTCCCCTTAATGAGGACTGTGGTCCCCATGTCCGCTTCTACGGCTCTCTCTTCGCACAGAGGCGTGAGTTTGTTTCCAAGCCTGCGGTTGGACTTGACCAAAACTTTTTCTCCTACATCGAAGACCCTGTTTTGTCGAGAGGCATTCTGTCTGGCTCTGAGGGCAACCTGAGCATTTCGAATCCTGGTCTGAACTTCCGTTTGTGGTTCGTCAGGGTGTGCTTGTACAATGTCAACAGGTCTTTTGTTAACGACCGAATGGATTGACTTATTGTACTCTACCGTGGCCAACAAAATTACTTCTACAGTGTCACTTATGCCCCTGTCGATCTGCAGGCATCTGGCAAGCTCCACCAACGTACTATGGAAACGTTCCACTTGTCCGTTGGAGATACTGTGTAGCGGTGGTGCATTCGAAACGCTGACACCAAAGTTGTTGGACAACATAGATGTGATTGTGTGCGAGTTCAACGATGGCTCGTTGTCGCAATATATTACTCTGGCTTTCGGGAGCAATGCGGCCTTGAGATCCTCAATGGTCCTCGATTGAATAGGCTGTACGACAGCAAATTTGGAAAACTTGTCGATGCAAGTGAGAAAGAACTTTTTATCTGTAGAGAATATGTCTACGTGCAACATTTCTCCCGTGTGTGCTGGTATTGGAGACTCCCCAATCTCTTGTTTCCTTGGGTGTCTGTCATACTTGGCCCTCGCGCATGTCTTGCAGTTCTGGACTATCTCGTTAGCAAGCTTTGTCATTTTCGGAAAGTAATATTCGGACAGAACCTGTTTGACGTTTTCCTGCGCCGCTCTATGGGCTCTATTGTGTTCGGGTGTGAGGATTTCTCTTTTCTCCACCGTGCCGAATATGTCAACTACCAGGTTCTTACAGTGCCAGAATTTGGTGGCTGGGAACCTACGGACGACCTCGTATTGAACCATCGCGAGCGTATGCAGGTCGCAGTGGAGAGCATTTACGCCCTTCGGCACAATTACTTCTGAGAGGTAGTCCAACAGTGATTCCCTGCAGGTGAAGTTAATTGCGTGGCGCTTTTTATCCCTGAACAGAACGAAAGTTCGTTTTAAAGGAAAGCGCGCTTCCTCCAGTATTATCTGGTTTTGGAAGCAGTTTAACGTTTTTTCCGTTGTTTCAATGGTATGCGTCAGGGAGAGCTCACTGTGAATTGTTGCTGCGCATGATTCGGGTGCCTGTTCTTCCAAAGCGTTAAGCTGTTGTCTGGACAATGCATCCGCAACGAAGTTCTCTTTTCCGGGTTTGTAGAAGATCCGGGCATTGGACTCGTCTATGCGTGCTTTCCACCTCTTTATTTTCGCATTAGGGTTGGATTCCGCTACGGAAAATGTCAAAGGCTGGTGGTCGGTAAAGATATTTATATCTTTAACTCCGTACAGATAATGCCGAAGCTTGGCTAAGGCCCAGATAATGGCTAATAACTCCCGCTCGTTAGTCGCGTAGTTAACTTCCCTATCTTTTAAGGTTCTCGATATCATGGTGATAGGGCGGCCTTCCTGAGACAACACCGCACCTATACCGTAGGCTGAAGCATCGGTCGTTAGATCGAACGGCTTCTTGTAGTCAGGATATCTGAGCATTACATCTTCGGATGCCAAATTGTTTCGTAACTTTTCAAAGGCTTGCCGCTGCTCTTCCGAGAACTGTACTTGGATGTTACGGGACCTGTGCTTGCTGACAGATCCATTTTCACCCTTTAATATGTCGGAGATGGGCCTAGCTATCGCTGCGAAGTCCTTTATGAAACATTTGTAATAGCTCGCGAGGCCCAGGAATGACCTGACCTCGAAAACTGTCTTGGGCTGTGGGAATTCTTGTATAGCCCTAACCTTTTCCGGGTCTGTCGTTGCACCGTTACTGGTAACTATGAACCCAAGGAAATTCACGCTCTTCTTAAAAAAACGTGATTTTTCTATTGATACTCTCATATTTGCCTCGTACAAGCTTTGTAGGACCCATTCTACATGCTTGACATGAGACTCTTCATCTTCAGAGAATATGATAACATCGTCTACATAGACGTAGCAAGATTTGCCAATCTGTTCTCGCAGGATATCGTCAATAGTTCTCTGAAAGATGCTGGCTGCGTTCTTGAGGCCAAAAGGAAGCCTCTTGAACTCGTATTTTCCACCATTCACTGAAAAGGAAGTCTTCTCTCCGTCGCGTTCAGCGTGTATGATTTGGTGGTAGCCAGACTTGAGGTCTAGTGTAGAGAAGTAACAGGCCTTGCCCAAGTTTCCTAATATCATTGAGATATTTGGCATGGGGTACCTGTCAGGAATTGTTAGCTCATTAAGCTTGCGAAAGTCTATGACCATACGTCGGTTTTGGTTGCCCGCCTCGTCAGTACCCTTCTTATCCACAACCCAAATGGGGTTGTTGTAAGGGGAGGCGGACGTTTGGATTATGTCGTTATTTAGGAGGTTTTGCACCTCCTTGTTAACGAAATCAGCCACTCCCATTGGATATGGATATAGCCGCGCATAAACAGGGTCATCAGTCGTTGTTCTGATGGTAGCCACCACCGAGGTATTGTAAGGCAGGGCCTCGTTAGGGTCCGCGAATGCCTTCTTATTGGCCGTTAGCATCTTTAAAAAAGAACCACGAACTTGGGGTGGCGCGTCCGAACAATCTACATCAGTGAAATTGACGTTAGCGCAGGAGTGAGAGGAGATCTGTTCGACCTCCGTTCCCCACTTGATTTGACCGGAAGCTAGGCATAGCGATGCGCCGGCCTGTGCTAATAGGTCGAGTCCGATTATTCCGTCAAACGTGGTTAGGTCCGGTAAAATGAAGAATACTGCTTTCACATTGAACAGTGATACAAAGCATTTCTGGTTAATTTGGGTCGTGCCATGGAATGAGTGAATTCTGAACGCAGAATCCACTGGACGGACACCGCGCAGTCCTTTGTGTGGTCGGATAAAATTTTTGGACGCTCCTGTGTCGATGAGGAACTTCATATCGCACCCTGCTACTCTCCGTCTGATGACGGGCAGCAGGGACTTTCCTCTAAAAAATTGAGGGAATCGGAGTCGGCGTCATCGTCAATCTGTTCCACCACACCACTGGCGGCACTGGCGTATGATCCAGCCCCTTGTCTCGCAGTCTGAGTGACATGGTTCACTCTCTGCTGCTTTTGGTTGTTGTTGGTGCGATCGGACGCGGCCGACCGCTTGCCCGTGCCCGCTGGGAATTGTGTGGACTGAACAAAGTTGGAAAGGGAAGGGTCGACATCCATGGGCTCTTGCGCTTTCGCATAGCTCTGCTGACCATTGCCACGCTGGTTGGATTGGCCTTGCTGTTTGGAATTCTTGCTGTAATGTGGGTTTTTCGAACCACTTGGTTGTGCCTCTGCCTGCTGAGATGCTCTCTCGTGCTGGCGGGCATTTGGCTTACGCTCCCTGTCCTCTAGGCTTTTTGCAAAGTTGGCTGCGAACGCATATCTCTCATGGTTCGATTCAACCTCCTGTGCCAGCGCCAGGGCAGACGGAAGATCTTTTGGTTTCGCTGCGAAAAGGACGTCTGTTAAGCTTCTCTTAAGCCCTGATATAAATACTCGCAACGCATCGTCACGGAACTTTTCACACAGACCCTTGGCCAAGGCTGGCTCGTAGGACATGTTGACTTTATTCGTCAACAATGTCAGTTTTTTCTCGACCTCATCATAATACTGTAGCAAAGACAGGCCGCCCTGTCGTAGCGTACCTAACTCCTGCTCTATTACGTGAATTGGTCTTTTGTCACTGTACGTGAAATCAAGACGACTTATAATAGCGTCAAAGTTCAGCACCGTGCCGAACGAAGCTAAGACGGCATCAGCCGGTCCCCTAATCTTGCTTCTTATTATTATCACGGCCTGGTAGTGGAGTGAACTGCCATTATGTGGCTTGAAGATATGATAGGCGGCGAGGGCCGCCTGTCTCCAGGAGACATACAATTCCTGAACTCCCATGAATTCCGGCAAACATTTGACTGCATCTAACGGCTCGTCACAACGAACGTTGTCTCTTATCTCTATCGCAGTATAAGCCCGCACTTCTGGCGTGACGATATGTGCTGCTGCTATTTGATCGGACAACTGGTTGACTCTGTCTACAAGGGCCTCTTCCTTTTGTCGGTTCGCAGCCGATTGCTCAGCTAAAGCCGCATTGACAACCGCCAGTACCACTGCCCTCAATTGTTCTGGGTCCATGACGCTAACTCCGGGTGGGGGTGTGAGCCTTGGCGCTGGAATGCGAATACGGTGATCGTCGCGATCAGAGTCTGAATTACTATATTGCTGACGAGGAGTTCTATACGGCGATGACATGGGTTTGAAGTGTGAACAAATTATATTCCGCGAGACGCCTGAAGCCAAATGGAAAATGTCACAGAACTCAACGGATCATGTTACGACACAATATTGGGTAAACACAAGAACAAAGACAAGTGGGAGCAAAAGAGGAAAAAATAAAACAATGCAAATCATAGAGGCAATCACAGTTCTGATTGCAACAAAAAATTCACGTCTACTTTCAAATTTACCAGCTTTTTCTTTTAATAACATTAAACACTTGCAAAACTGATCAGTTCTTTTTTTTTTTTTTTAATTTGCTGACTTAAAACGAGTTTGAATGAAGATGCCCACTTACATGTCTTTTAATGTTGTGCCCTGAGCTACGTAAACTATCTCCTCGATGTAATCTCGCTGCAGCTGCGGCTTCTGATGTTCCTGCTCTGCTGTCTCCGCTGCCCGAAGAGCTCCGGCGGCTTCGGTGAACGATGCAAGTCGAATTAATAGCGCTCTTGCGCACCTCGGTCAACCGTAGCAATTGACGAGGCTGGTGTCACTGCTGCTGCCTATGGATTCTTAGGTCAGCAATTGTTCGATGTTTCTTGTTGCTTCGCGCAACCACAGAGATCACTGCACACGCTCACAAGTACTTTGCGCGATTTATCACTGTGCGGCCTTAAACGGCTTGATTAGCACTTAGGTCTTTAAAAACTGTTTTTCTTTGTTGAAGACCGGGTAGGTCGTGGCGTTACTACCACGAGTTGGGCGCCAATTAATTATCTGGTGCCGGCGTAAACGCGCGCGGCTGTTCGAGGCAGAGTGTCGGGCGGGGCCGCGACAGTAAAAGCCAAGGAGTTTGTAATTATTTTTTATTCCACGAGCCAAGCGGAGCTGTGGCGTCGGAGTACGAAGATAAACTGAATACAAAAAGGTTCTTAGAGCTAAATGAAAGCGAAACTCTGTTTCGTAATCATACCCATAGCGGCCACGCAAATGTGCTGTGTTTGCCGACTATGCAACGACATCCGGTCAAATGCTGGCTAAGCAGATTCGCTCAGAGTTGTATTACGGTCAACAATCTGGAGACTGTTGACTTCAGTTAACTTGTATGCTTAGCGTTGTAGTCTCCTGCTGCTATAAACTGTGGCCCTAGCTAGTGCTTGAAACAATTCCAGGAATTGATTTTCCAGTACTGGGAAACGTGGGGGTCAGCATACTGCCCCTAGTGCAAGGTGACTGCTGCCCTCAAGCTGTATGTTGATGAATGTGGCCTGAAGATAATTTTCAACATACGCTTTGTGAAAGTGCTTCACACGATTTCTTATAAGTATGCCAGTCCCACCATGTGCTTTTCCATCGGGGTAATTTGCAGCATATTATAGAAGTAGTAGTCTCTTATATGAACATTTTATTTGCTTTTAAGTTGTGTTTCATAAAGAAACATTATGTCGAAGTGCTCTTCGTGTAGATATTGGCCTAGCTCAAGTTTGCGATTTGAAACGCCATTGGCATTCTATGTAGCTGTTGAGCAAGCATTTGTATCAAAAGGTTTTGATTACTATATTATTATAAATCAAGATATAAATCTTGCATGGTGGTCCGAATAAATCACATAATACTATGTTGCAAGGCTTACATCATAGCTTCAGTTTTTGTTACTTGCCGCTCTGATGGCTTATAGTTTTGTTGTATGTCCAGTTTTGGGTGCGCTTTATTTGGTAGTTGCTTATTTTGGATAGGAGGCATCATACCTGATTTTAGGACGTTTGTTGATGTTACTTTATTAATGTTGGGTAAAGGCCATTCCGTGAATTTTGTTTCATTCGAAAGAGTACTTCTGGATTTGTTTTCGATGTGTCAGCGTAGGTATTTCTTGATGTGGCGCATTGCTCATTCTTTAGTGAAGACAGCTTTTCAGTTCCTTGTAAATTAGACAGACTCTGTAATTTATGGGTGTACCTTGTTTTTTTTAAGAGACTTATTACATCAGGCTCAATGCCCTTCAATACTACTTGTGGTCCCTTGCTACTTTTAAGTAGCGTTTTCCATTGTAGTTTAGCCACACTAATAGTACCTTTTACGAGGGGAATTATATGAAAACTATCCTTTCCAATTAGTCCATTCAGTGTGTTTACCAGACCGTTTGTGCTTTTATTGCGGATGTAAATTAGGGGGAGGCTTTATTTCATTTTCGACGGGTTCCAGTAACAAGACCTCAGCGGTGGCTGCTAGCAGTGCAAATCTGTCGGAGTATGGCGTTACATTAGTAATCAAGCTAGTATTGTCGCGTGTAATTTTCGACTTGTTATTTGCTTCGGAACTTTGCTCTTTATTTTGCTTTGCTGATAGCGTAACAGTACCGTTTTTGTGTTGATCGCTGACTCATGAGAGCGGGTGCAGCCGTCGAAGAAGTTGAGCGAGCTGTCGATACCGTTTCAGTTGTTATGATTGCAGTTGCAATGGGTAATGAGGTCACTGTAATAGTCACCGTGGGTAAGCGTGGAGGAATTTCGCCAGATAGTAGAGAGGGAGAGAAAGTTCGCGCTCTTTCTTGAGTTGTTTGTAAGAGAAAATTCGTCGGGATAGGGGTCATTGACCGCTCGCTTTCTGCATTTGCAGTAGTCACGGCTTGGTTGGGGACGTGGACGTAAGACATGTACGCGTTGTTTGTTTTTCAGTGAGAGCCAACGTTCGTCTTGCTCACCTTGTCGCTGAGCCCGAACGTCATTTTGACTCATGGTTTTTGGACTTTTGGTTGAAAATGTAAAATTGTTGGCTAATATTATTTCAAACTCAGAATATATGTATAAATTAATAAGACGAGCGGATATCTATTTTTTCTTTATTATGCGACTTAGCGCTCGAGTTATAAATCTTAAACTGACAAATATGAATTGAGCATAGTTTAACGTAACCTATGCGTGAAGCGTTCTATAAGCAGCACTTCGGGCAGAATGCTGATCTTGTGCCTCGTGCGCTTAGGCCGGAGGCCCATTGCTGCCGACATCAAGGAGTCATATTACCCTAGCGACCAAACTGCAGTCGCGACATTTTATGCATCCGGGTCATAGACTTCCCGCTGCTGGCGAGTGACTAAGCTTTAGTCGGGGCAACGTTCTGACGGCCGCATCCGGTCTTATTGCTGAATCAGCTACTTCGCCATAGCGCGTGTTAACTTATATATGTAAATTATTTAAATTCTCCAGATTTCCTAGTGGATCCTCCAGATACAGGTTAATCAAGTTCTCCAGATGTCCTCACGGATCTTCCAGGTGTATTGAACTGAGTTTATTTATAATTATGATGAGAAGGTAGTCACCTTCTTGGTCTTGCGCTCAGTAGTAGATAACAATAGTAATAAGATAGAGCGGCTTTTGCCGGTGTTATGTTGGTCAGCGTATGCTGCGCTTTTATTCGAATCCAGAACTTAACTAACTACAGAGTACAGAATTTCTTAGCAGCTAGCCTAAACAATGTGGGAGCATGAGCAACAGAGTCATAGTCGACAAGCTGACTCAGCATAATCATAACACTACTCTTGCGACACATTGCAAGAGTCAAGTTATTATTGATGACTTTGTTGCTCGGGCATTGGCCTGTTAGCATACTGCATCAGCGCTATGCCCGCTACCAGGGCACTGACTCGCTAGTGTGTTGAGTCAGCGCTATGCCGGCTGTTGAGGCACCGATTTGCTGTCTTCTAGCGTCAGCACTATGCCCTGGGCGGTCTGAGCACTCTGAGTGTGTGGGTTACTTGATAACTGCTTCCCCCTTAAAGATGCGCCGTCCCGGTGTACGCCATATGAATCCATCAGTTGTTAACTTGTATTGTGTGTACTGATGGATCGCGTCTCTTTCGTTTTCCGTTTTAAAAGTATATTTTTATCTTTTTTTTTTGATTAACTTCACTCAAATTAATTGATTTTATATCGATGAAAACACCCGACAGAAAACTTTTGAAAATAGTGAATTGATTAATTGTTGAACAAACATTAAATTATTTAAAAATCCGTCTACCATATGTTAAAAAAAGAAATTAACCAATTGCGCAACTGTTATTTCATACTCATAATACTAACGCCACGATAAATAAATAATAATTAATTCGAAGGTCTAGATGGCCACATATAAAAAACGACCATGTACATTTGCATGCCGCTGGATATGATTCATATTCAAGTGACAAGATTTGTTTAACAAAGAACTTTTAAATTTAAGTCTGTACTTTAAATTTGTGCAGAAAATATATGTTAACCAGTACTGTTGGACTGGAATCATCAGTTTAGATGTTTCTGTTATTCGTACCTAACCAACGGAATTTTAACGCAAACACTTTATCTGACTGCTGGGTGTTCACTTAGAACGACAGAGGTGCATACTTGGTATGTGAGGTGACACCTGCCACCTCAGCCTGTAACATACATTTTTGGTTTGCCCTAAGTTATAATACCCTCCTCCCCTAAGGAAAAGTTGTGTACAAAGAGAAAGGAAAGGTACATATCTTAATATATATGTTAGTTGTGAATTAAATATTTTTTTTTAGCACTTTAGGTTCGTTTGGCATATAATAAATTTACATATATGTATATAATTTTTTATAGTTTCTAATTGACGTTGCTGAGAGACATTTGACAAACAAAATAAAAACTGCCATACAACTAAACTTGAGTAAAAAGCCGCAACAAAATAAATGTTTTTTAAATAATATGTTAGGCTGGCGAAGCGGGTATACTGGTCAGTTTTACTATCAAATAGTCTCACGGGACATCTTTCCATCATATTTTGTTGAATTATTTTGAGAACTTGTGTAAATTAAACAGTTTTTTAAAGAGGAACGTTCCCGCTACCAGCTGTCTGGTGATTGAAGCTGCTTCGTCATTGATAATTATAACGCCTTCGTCGATTACTGTCAGTGGCTCAAGATGACTGGGGTGTGTGGTGCAGTGTGCGGTACCTCAAGAATTGAGTTGTTGTGCGCATTTTGAGTAGTGCAGTTTTCTATAGAATGTTGTTGTAAGGGCGGCGCTACAGTTTCCAATTGACACCACCTTATTACCGCATTCAGCTATGTTGTTGTTTTCAGCAAAATCGAGAATGGTGTCGTTACGTTGAACAGGGTGCGATATTATTTACTTACAAATTAAGTTAGGCTTAGGGTATTTAATTATATTATATATATATATATAAATTATGAATTTCTGGTCAGAGGTCTTCCCGTCGGCGATACACTTCCAGTGTATGTAGCGGTGTGAGATTCTTTCCAATCGAGTCTTTCTGCAATCGAGTCCGGTGTGCGCGTTTGGGCACTTGCTGGAACGGATGATTACGTAGACTAGGTTGGGAATGCACTTCTTCTCCTTTATTGTTGGCCGTTGGGTACAGCAATGAATCAATTAATATTTGGGTTATTTGCGGCTATTGCCGGAGCTGAACTTTATTGACAATGTTGGTCAAGATACAAAATCAAACTGAAAACTAAAAGAATCAAAGTGGACAGTGGAGTTTGAATATTTGCATAACATCATGCATTGACTACATGGTCGGCAAGCCGACTCAACCATTCCACAGCGCGATAAGGCAAATGCCCATAAACAAGTGTCATGTTACCGTCGCCGGATGTTCTTATGTAAAATGCAGAACGTCAGTGTATGCGTTATGTGTGGGAAGCTTAATACATAATTGTTTGGGCTATTTGTACTTAAACACTCTCCCCTTAGAATGTGACCGTCCTCGGGCACCGTGTAGCTCTCCGTGATTTGTTGCAATTTGTTGGCCGCTCGACTTCTCCTGTAGTATTGGCAAAGGAGGATTAAGCCGCTAAATATAGCACTGAAGCATACGCCAATGATGAACCAAATTCTAGGCGATCCGCCTGCTGGCACATCATTCATAATGTAATATTTCATAGACGTAATAGGTATAGATGTAGTAGATGTAATAGATTTGGTTTTGGAGCTCAGAGCATCTGCTCTGTTTGAATCGGTTTATTAGAATGAATTCATATTGCTGTTCTTGGGTACAGCTACCCGTACATGGTGTGCTTAAGACTATGTGTTTGTTATATTATATACATATACATGTGTATGCAGAGGGCATACATATGTTATGTATAGCTTGACCACTTGAGCTGCGAAGTGCATGCTCAGCATTCTCACGCTCCGCGATCGGCTTATGTATAAGCGTTAGATCGTATTTCAAGAGCTGAAGTGTTCATGTAAGTGTTGGTGGTCTTTTGATATTATTTATGTTTATTATAATTTATGTGACAAAGTGTCACAATGTATATACTTTACTTACATATTAACTCTACTCTACATATTGAGGGTAGATACACTACACCTCCCTTTTTAAAGAAATGACGTAATATATGTAGTCATTTTCAAAAAAATTATTATTTTTTTTTTTTCATTATTTTATATTTTTGCTATTTTTGTTTTTGTGTTGTTTTTTTTTTTTTTATTATAATATACATATAATTTTTTTTTTATTTTTGTGTATATAAAATTGTATTTTGATTTGTTATTTATTTATATGTATTGTGTAGATTTAAAAATATTGTGTCTCTTTGTAAATTCGTAAATTCATGAAATTTTTTGTATTTTTTAATTTTTGTATATTATTGTCATCATTACCATATTCTGTTGATGTGGTTGATCAGACCAATCGGTTGCATGATGATGATAAGAATAATCTGTGTGTTTTCTTTTGAATAAAATTGATTAAATGTTTCGTATTTATTTGTTATTTAATGAAAAATTACGTTATTCGTTAAAAGTTTTTAATCTATCCTTATGAACCTTTTGATTTTTGTCTTTGTCGTCTTTTATTATTATATTGTTCGGTTCTTCTATTCCTACTACTATATATGGTCCTAAATATCTATTGTCTAGTTTATGTCCTGTTTCATTTCTTAAAAGAACTTTATCGTTAATTATTATTTCCTTATCTAGTACTTTCCTATCGTAGTATTCCTTATTTTTACGTTTATGGTTTTCTAACATTATTCTGGCTCTTTTGTATGCCATTTCTAATCTGTATCTAGATTCTATTGCGTAATTATCTATGTTGTATATAGGGTCTATGTTATTTTTAATGCTTAATTCTTTAGGTAAATTAGGTGTTTTACTGTATACTAATTCATATGGACAATAGTTATGTGCCATTGATGGTGTAGTATTGAAACAATATACGAAATAGTTAAGCCATACGTCCCAATCAGTTTTATCGACTGATATGTATGAACGTAGATATTCATTTAGTGTTCTGTGGCTTCTCTCTACCGTACCAAGTGTTTGATGGTGGTGAGCTATTGATGTAAGATTGTTTATTTTCAAATACTTACAAAGTTCGTTCATGATTGTGTTTCTATATTCTGTTCCCATATCGGTGATGAACGTCTTCATCGGACCGTATTTGAGAATGAATGATTCGAATATAGCCTTGGCTACTGTACTAGCACTTTTGTTTGCTATGGGGATAGCAACAAGGTATTTGGTCAGGTCACATATTAAAGTAATTATGTATTCATGACCATTGTCTGATTTGGGTAATGGTCCAACTATGTCAATAATGACTTTGTCAAATGCTTTTATTGGTGTGTCTGTAGTTGTTAAAGGGGTCTTTATGTGCTTTATTGTTTTTGCTTTCTGACATTCTGGACATTTACGTATGTACTGAGATATGAAATTTATCATCCCTTTCCAATAGTAATGTCTTTTGATTTTCGCTAGCGTTCTTGAAATGCTAGTATGACCTCCTTGAATAGGATCATTGTGAAATGTAGACAGTATTGCTTCTTTTTCAATATCATCAGATATTGTGGTCACCGGCTTGAGTAGCGCTACTCTTATTTGTTTTAAAAATTCATTGCCCATATTTTTGAAAGTTTCAGTTGAAATTAATTCAAAGATCTTTCCGCTCGGTGCCATTTTGAGTTGGCTGATACCAAGTATACCGGCTTCTTTTTCAAGCCTGTGGAAGAACTGACCTAAGTCGAGAGTTCCATTAGTATATAGGTCGCTAATCTCAATTCTTGCAATAATTTTCTTACCATGTTTAAAGAAACATAATGTGTCAGTTATATGCAAGGTCACTATTTTTCGTACATCGTCATTATTGATGACTTCATATACGTTGGGCTTAGAAGCATTTTCAAGTATTTGCCTTGGCAAAATTTCTTGTTCTTTTTCATTTACTGCGCAGTTGTTTTGTCTACTCTGTTGTCTTGTAGTGACTTTCAAGACTTGTTTTTGCATATTTTTTAATTCATCGATGGTTATTCTTGATAACGCATCGGCTACATGATTATCTTTTCCTTTAAGGTATTCTACTGTGAACTCATACTCTTCTAAATCAAGTCTCATTCTAGTGAGTTTGGAAGTAGGATTTCTCATTGAGAAGAGGTATGTTAAAGGCCTATGATCTGTTTTTACAACGAAATGTTTGCCATATATGTATGGTCTGAAGTAGTTAATTGCCCAGTGTATTGCCGCTAATTCTTGCTCTGTAGTGTTTTTGTTACTTTCTCCCTTAGTGAAGCTGCGAGAGGCATATGCTACTGGTAGTTGTATCTCATCGTATGTTTGTGTTAATACTGCCCCGCAAGCTTGTTTACTTGCATCTGTTATTATGCAAAATTCTTTGCTGAAATCTGGATATTGTAATAACGTGGGTTGTATTAATGATTGTTTGAGATATGTGAATGCATTTTGGCATTCTGAAGTCCACTCGAATTTTACATTCTTTTTACATAACCTTGTTATGTGACGAGAGTAGTCAGAAAAATTTTTGATGAAACGTCTATAATAATTGCAAAATGCAATGAATCTTCTTGCGCTGTCTGCGTCCGTAGGGACGGGGTATTTGTCAATGACTTCGTATTTCTTATCATCTGGCAAAATACCACGATCAGTACACTTATGACCTAGAAAAGTCACTTCATGCATGAAGAATGAACATTTGTCTGGGTGTAGTTTTAGATTATTTTTCCTACATAGGTCAAAGACGTTAGTCAAATTTTTGATCATATGATTTTCGGAACAACCGATGACTATTAAGTCATCCATATACAGGAATGCCTGTGAAGGTTCTAATCCAGAAAATGCCATTGTCATCATTCTTTGGAATGAATTGGGCGCAATTTTTAAACCATAGGGTTATCGCGTGAAGCGATAGGAGCCGTTGCTCGTTTAAAATGACGTTGCGTTTCTTGAGTTTTCATCTAGTTCTATTTGATGGAATCCTGACATTAAGTCTAGGCACGAGAAGTATCTTGCTCGTCCTAATTGATCAAGAATATCGTCTATTCTTGGAAGTGGAAATTTGTCTGATAAGAGCTTTTTATTAATTTGTCTATAATCGATTACCAGTCGCCATCGTTTTGTTGCGGAACCTGGTAATGATTTCTTCGGTACTAGTAGCAATGGGCTGTTGTATTCAGATACGGCTGGTTCTACTATTTTATCATCAATTAATTTGCTAACTTGTCTGTGTATTTCTTCTTTCTGTGATTCTGGTATTCTATAATTTTTGATGTATATCGGTTCATCATCTTTCAATCTTAATTTTTGTTTGTAAAAATTATTGGTACTTATAGATTCGGTTTCAAGTCCGAATATGTCTGTGTAATTTGTGCATAATTTATTTAGTTGTATTTTAAACAATGGTGGGAAAGTTTTGTTTAATTTTTGTAAAATATGTTCATTTCTTTCGTTATCTATTGTTTTTACTATTTCATATTTGTTAAGACTTTCAAATTGTATCTTATCAATATTTATTATTTGGTTTCTTTTGGTTGTGTTTATTATACGAATTACGCAAAATTAACCAGTCTTCTTCTGTATTAAAATCTAATTTGCAATTGTATTTCTTTATAAAGTCTATTCCGATGATTCCATCGGTGGGTATTGGGAAATTAGAATTAACTATGTGGAAATTATGTGGAATTATGTAATTATTTGTTGCTAGTTCTATGTTTACTGGACCTAGAGAGGTTGTTGAACCTTCTCCAACTCCAAAAATGTTTGTTATTGTATTTTGGTCTATGTCTTGGAAATTATCTGAGCTGTTTTTGATAAGTGAAATATCTGCTCCTGTATCAATTAAAAATGTTAATTTTGTATTCGTATTATTATTATGCACATATTTAAAAATGTTGAAATTAAGATTGATTGTGTGAACCGTCTTATTTAGTTTCCCGAAGCTGTAGCATTTTGTGATGTACTAGCAGTTTCGATTGCTCGGACATTGTTATTGTTGTTGTTATTTTGATTTTGTCTATTACCTCGGTTGGAATTATTCCTTCCTCGGTTGTTTCCTCTGTAATTTCCTCTGAAATTACCTCTGTTGTTGTAATTGGTATTGTAACCACCGCGGTTACCTCGGCCTCGGCCTCGGTAATGGCCGTGATAGTTGTTATTTTCCCTGTAGTTTTGTTGTCCATTGTTGAAATATAGGACGCTACTGGGACTGCCTGTCATTTCAGTGGAGCAGTGTATGTATTTTCCTGCTGCATCACTGAATGTATTGTAATTACCAGCTTCGAGTATTATTCGTAGCTTTTCGTATTCACAATTTTTAGTCATTGCTTGTATTGACTCTTTAGTTGCGAAGTTATCCGGCTGAAAGGCCTAAGTCAATATACGAGGGTCGTTTGATAAGTCCGTGACTTTTTGTATTTGCCGCGCACCTGCTCTAAATACAACACTGCTCCTGTCAGCAGTTATCGATTAACAGCTGACTGTAAAATTTTGAGAAAGCTGCGTTTTTTGGTTTGCGTTTTATAGGCATTGAAAGCAGACGATCTCGTGAATTTTAACGAAAATGGAAAAAAGTGAATTTCGTGTGCTAATTAAGCATTATTTTTTGCGTAAAAAATCCATCACCGAAACCAAGGAAAGACTTGATAAATATTATGGGGACTCTGCACCATCAATTTCAATGGTTAAGAAATGGTTTACTGAGTTCCGTTGTGGTCGTACCAGTACAAGTGATGCCGAACGTTCAGGTCGCCCAAAAGAGGTCGTCATGCCAGAAATCGTCGACAAAATCCATGGAATGATATTGGATGATCGGAGAATGAAAGTGCGTGAGGTAGCTGAGGCTGTAGGCATCTCAACTGAACGGGTACATCACATTTTACATGAATATTTGGACATGAAAAAGCTTTCCGCGCGATGGGTGCCGCGATTGCTCACACACGACCATAAGCGCAACCGTGTGACCATTTCAAAGGAGTGTTTGGCGATGTTCAACCGCAATCCAAACGAATTTTTGCGCCGTTTCGTTACCGTAGACGAAACATGGATCCACCACACCACACCAGAGACCAAAGAACAATCAAGACAGTGGGTTTCTCCGGGTGAACGTGCACCAAAGAAGGCCAAGGTGGGTCTGTCGGCCAACAAGGTCATGGCCACAGTTTTTTGGGATGCACAAGGTATCATTCACATCGATTACCTTGAAAAGGGTAAAACGATCACCGGCGAATATTATTCAGAGCTTTTGGACAGATTCGATATTGATTTGAAGCAGAAACGACCGCATTTGGCGAAAAAAAAGTGCTGTTCCATCAGGACAATGCACGGGTGCACACGTGTGTAGTCAGCATGGCAAAATTTCATAAATTGGGCTACGAACTGCTACCCCATCCAGCATATTCTCCAGATTTAGCCCCCTGTGACTATTTTTTGTTTCCAAACATGAAGAAATGGCTCGGCGGTAAGAGATTCGGGTCAAATGAAGAGGTCATCACAGAAACAAACGACTATTTTGAGGGCCTTGAGAAAACCTATTATTTGGAAGGAATAAAAAAATTGGAAAAACGCTGGACTAAATGTATAGAGCTAAAAGGAGATTATGTTGAGAAATAAAACGCTTCTTTGACGAAAAAAATATATTTTATTCAAAAAGTCACGGACTTATCAAACGACCCTCGTATATTGTTTCTAATTGCTTACGCAAATTGTCAATTTCAGTGGTGTATTGGGAAGCTGTCTTCCCTTTCTGTTTAATATTTAGTAACTTTGCTTTTACAACTTCAGCTGATTCACCTTTTACATTATTATTTAGTATGTCAATGATGCCTCTGATGGTTGTTTCATTTGTTACTTTGTATAAAATTGGTCCTATTATTTTTGATTTTATTATCTCTACTGCTAGATCTTCCTGAGTTCCCTTTGTTCTATCTGTTATTCTTAACGCTGTTATAAAGCGTGTCAATGATGACTTTTTGCCATCGAATTCTGGTATTGTTGTCGACAATTGTCGAACATATTCTCTATCTTTCTCAATTTGGTCTGGCATTTTGGTTTCGTTGTTTTTTATTTCAATGTCTTCTGGTAACGACTCAATATCGCTTTCGATTTCAATGTCGATATTACCTTTAGATTCCTCAAGATTTTGTAATTGGTTTTTATTTATATTAACCAATGAATGCAAATGCGTGTATTTGAATATCTAGATTATGTCTGATGCTAATATTGATCAATCTTTTATTGAGAGATCTTAGTATTTTATGACAATGTTTCTTATGTGTTTCTGTTAATCTATCTTCTATAGTTGTGATTATTCTACATATGTTATTGTATTCTTTTATTATTATCTTTATGTGTATTTCTAGAGTCTCTACTTTAATAGGTACTTCTTTGTTTACACATTTATATGATTTGTCAAATACTGCTTTATTATGGTTTATTGACGCTGCTATATTGGGCCATTCCATGTGTACCCACTGTGAATCACTCATTTGGTGTTCCTTTTATATTCGCAACAATTTTGTCTACTAAAGTGGAATTCGGAATCATATAAATGTATTTGACAAAAAGGATGTCTACCTATTGTGTTTTTCCTTGATAAAAATGGTATTCTATACTGTTGTCTATATTCTGTATAGTCTTCTAAGTCATATCTATGTATATTGTTTTATTTCGTAAGTACAGTTTATATCTTGTCTAGGCCATCTGCACGGTTCTGATATCTTTTCTTAAGTCGTTTATTATGTTGCTGATAAATCTTAAGGGTCAAACTCAAAATTGATATGACAGTCATAATCAATAACAAGATGAATATATTTTGTAGTTCATCTTTGTGATCAATTATTCTTACTTCATTAACTACATTGGCTGTTGGGTGATCTACTCTTGATTCAGTAGAACCCATTTTGGAAATATTAATTTGCAATAAAGAAAAAAAATGAAATCTGTTTAATCTCTCAATTTATTGGAAATAAAGTTTGAAAAGTTTTTATAGTGAATATTGAAATTTAATGAATTTACTTTAAATATTTGCAACTTGTATTAAATATATACAAGTGCCAGAGACATGGAAATTTGATAGTTTTAATGTGGTTGGCTCACAAGTCAAAGTTTACATTTCATTAGAATTTAAAAAAAAATCTCCAACCACATTTGTTAGTATATAGCCTGACGGTTTTGTTGTTAGTTTTTCCAAGCAGCGGTTTCCCGCCTCGGCTTGGGTTTAGTTTAAATCTATGGCAAATTGGGGCATTTGCATTTAAGCAGCCCGTTTGCGTGTCTTCGCACTTTGGCGAAGTTCTTTTTCTATAATTTCCAAACGCTCTTTGTAGCGTTGCCGGGCTGATTCCTCCTTGGCCAACTGGGTCATTTCCTTGACCAGTCGGCGTTGTTGTAGTAATTTCACTCTACGTCCAGAGCGTTTATGTTTCCTGGGTTGGCGCTTCTCCTGACGTGCCCGGTACTCAGCTATTGTGAGTGGGCGTGGTCCATTGGCGGGGTTTAATTCCCGCGCTTCCTCCAGCGTTGGCTGGTCCCTCTTTACCTCGGGTTGCGCCTCGGTCAATTGTGGCTCGTCTGCCATCAATTGCCGCTTGTGTCTGTGTGTTTATACCCGCCTACCCAAAGGGTAGAAGGGTATTATGGCTTTGTGCCGACCGAAAATGTATGTAACAGGCAGAAGGAAGCATCTCCGACCCCATAAAGTATATATATTCTTAATCAGCGTCAACAGCCGAGACGATATAGCCATGTCCGTCTGTCCGTCTGTCCGTATGAACACCTAGATCTCAGAGACTATAAGAGATAGAGCAACAGTATGTCTTATTGTTGCACGCAGATCAAGTTTGTTTTTGATTTTGGCCACGCCCCCTCCCGCCCCCGTAAATTGAATAAAACCGAATTGCAGGCGTCGTTTTAAACCTAGAACGTTCAATTTTGGTACACACAATACTAATCACCATCTTAATGATCTCTGCGAATTTGGTTACAATCGGATAAAAAAAACAGAAGTTATTAAGATATTACTTTTATAAGGCGTTACCACGTGCAACTGCTAGTGCTGCCTAGTTAGTTGCTATGACACTCCGCGACATAATAATGGTGTTCAATAAACCAACTAAAGTGCCGCCAAGCTAATAATTTCGAACAAAGAAAATGTTGATTTATTATTTTGGTATTTTTCAGTATATTTTTTTTTAGTATTTTTTCAGTATGTTTTGAAAAATATAATATTTGGATGGTAAAATTGGGTGGCGGGTATCTCACAGTCGAACAAACTCGACTGTAGCTTTCATACTTGTTTGTGTGTTTTTTTGGTGCGTGTGGCTGTGTGTTGTTTGTTTTAATAGAACATTTGTTGTTGTGTATTAATTTTGCATTTACGATTTAACAGTACCAACAGTAGAACAAGTAACAACTTGCACATTTTAATTCACAATGTATATATAATTTTTATCCACACACACACAACACAGAGACAGACTCGAGACCGAGTCACGGTCGCCATGTAATATTTCATAGACGTAATAGGTATAGATGTAGTAGATGTAATAGATTTGGTTTTGGAGCTCAGAGCATCTGCTCTGTTTGAATCGGTTTATTAGAATGAATTCATATTGCTGTTCTTGGGTACAGCTACCCGTACATGGTGTGCTTAAGACTATGTGTTTGTTATATTATATACATATACATGTGTATGCAGAGGGCATACATATGTTATGTATAGCTTGACCACTTGAGCTGCTAAGTGCATGCTCAGCATTCTCCGCGATCGGCTTATGTATAAGCGTTAGATCGTATTTCAAGAGCTGGAGTGTTCATGTAAGTGTTGGTGGTCTTTTGATATTATTTATGTTTATTATAATTTATGTGACAAAGTGTCACAATGTATATACTTTACTTACATATTAACTCTACTCTACATATTGAGGGTAGATACACTACAATAAAATTGTGAATGGCTTTGAGGTTGTTTTCGTTCATCCTCTTCAGTTGTGGTAAGCTTAGCACTGGATCGTGCCCTATGATGTTCAGTAATGGAGAGGCAGCTATACCGGGCATCCGTCGCAGCTCTTCATTGTGGTTCACATAGCGAGTACCATTCACCATGGCCTGATGCTCAAAAGTTATGAGATGGGTGCCCAGTATGTTTACTTCTGGTCCATCATCTGTGCTGACGCTTGCCCGCTGTTCGTTTATGATGATCATTCCTTCGTCGACAACATGGATCATCTCTAAATGGCTGGGCTGCGTCTGGCAGTCGACTGCGCCACCCCCGTGTAATTCGCGTGCGCATGTGTCGTGCTGTGCCATTCTGCAGATAGTAGCAACATTGGTGGGTGAGCAATCGGTTACCACCAGGACCCCTTTGGAGCATTCCGCGACAATGTTGTCCTATAGCTTCCGCACGATGTCGTTGTGGGCTATTGGAAAGACAAATACTATTTTGCAGATTGCCCTGACCTTGGGGTACTCTATTAGCAAATGTACAAAATCAACGGACTGAAAGACTCTGATACTGGCCACTTCCATTAAGCTAACTATGGGAATTTCTGTGAGCATTTCAGCAAAAATTATTTTCAAGTCATTGTGGTTTAGTATCGATGGATTAATTTTTTTTGATTTAGCCAAAGTTATGGTGAGCATTAAGTTTTCTATTTCCGAAATTAACGTTCTATTTCGCGCCAAAAGGGTTTCATATTAATGCGGGGTGTCTACCGCATCTTGCTGCTTTGCTGCAAGTATCTTGTTAACTGTGTCCGTGAGTCGATTGATCTGTTTCTGTGTTTCGGTATTTATAATCACCTGTCTATTGTTCGATTCTATCAGCTGAGACTCGGAAAACCTTATTTTTTCGAACTCTGCGGCATCCGGCGTGCCTGCCACTTTTTTCAGGGCCGTGACTAGGAAATCCAAGCTTCTAGCAAAACGATGGTGGACATTTAATGTGGACAATAACCCCCTGGTGTGCTGCAAATCTACATCTAGCAACTTGCGCATATGTGAGTTTGGGAAGTACTCGGACAATTTCTGCGTTTTATCAATGATGCTAATAAATTCTGTCAAATTGGTGGAGTGTCTACTACCCTGGTCTCATTCCAAATCATTACATCGCCGTCTATTACAGGAATGTAATTGGAATGGGAATAGTCGGTGGTTTTTGATTGTGCTGATGCCAGCACTGCGATGATAATAGCCACAAGCCTGTAAAGAAGCGATAGAACTAAGCGCTATAGTATAATGTTCAACTGAACAATTCAGTGTAAAACTACGCTAATGTTTACTTTCTAATTATCGTAAGTTGTCCTTGTGGACCACACTCCCCTTAATGAGAACAGACGTTCCCAGGTCTGCTTGTATGCTCTCTTCGGAACATAAGGGAGTCAGCTTATTTCCTAGTCTCTTATTGTTTTTTACGAATACCGTTTCCCCTACTTCGAAAACTCTATTCTGCCTGCTTGCGTTGCAGCGTGCAAGTTGTGCTTGTTGGGCCTTTGCGATCTTGTCGCTATTTGCCCGTGTGCGCTCTTCATTGGCTTCGTACAACACGTCGAGAGGCTTTTCACCTATGACCCAATGAATGGTCTTGTTATACTCGATTGTAGCCTGCATTATAAGCTGGATTGTGTCGCTTATATTTCTGTCGATTTTCATACACCTGGCTATTTGCGCCAAGGTGCTATGAAAGCGTTCGACCTGCCCATTTGAGGTGCTATGAAGTGGCGGCGCATTTACGTCTATTTTGAACTGGTTCCTTAGTAAAGACGTGATAGTCTCTGACCAGAACGCTGGTTCGTTATCGCAGTAGATTGTGTGAGTTCTTGGAAACAGATTCACTAGCTGCATGATTGGGTTTCGAACGTCGGCTATTGTTCGTACAATACATGTCAGGAATTTCTGATTATCTGTCGAAAAAATATCGATATGAAGAAGTTCTCCTGGCCTTTTTGGAATTGGTGTCTGACCGAATTCTTGTTTTTTAGAGTATCGATCGTACTTAGCTTTTGTACAAACTCGACAATTTATGACCGCTTCAGCGACTAACTTGGACATTTTTGGGAAGTAGTAGTCCCGAAGTATTTGCTTAACATTTTCTTGAGCAGCTCTGTGTGCCCTGTTATGCTCTGTATTGACTATTTTTGCCTGCTCGGACTTGTCCGTAATGTCTGCTACGAACGTTTTGCAATGCCAGAATTTCGTGGCTGGGAAACTAAGCACAATTTCGTGCTGGAAGCTGGCTAACGTAGGCAAATCGCAGTAGATCGCGTTGATGACCTCCGGATTAATCACGGCCTTAAGTTCCTGAATGAGCTGGTCCCTGTCAGTGAAGTGAATTATGTGCCGGCCTTTGGTTGTGAACATAATTATGCGTCTGGATAAGGAGAATCGCTCCTCTTCTAGTACAATTTGGTTTCTGAAACAATTTAGTGGTTTAACAGTTGACTCAATTGTATATGAAAGTGACTGTTCGCTATGCACTGTAGCTGCATCGGATCTTACCCCATCGTTCAGTACATTGACGTTCTGCCTTGAGAGAGCGTCGGTCACAAAATTTTCTTTGCCAGGCTTATAATGTATCTTTGCGTCATATTCCTCAATTTTCGCCTTCCAACGCTTAATTTTTGCGTTTGTATTCTTTTCAGATATCGCAAAGATTAGAGGTTGGTGGTCCGTGTAAATGTGCAGCTCCCTGGAGCCATACAAATACTGCTGTAACTTGCCCAGGGCCCATACTATAGCCAGTAACTCTCTTTCGTTAGTGGCATAGTTCTCTTCGGCCTGTTTGAGGGTTCGCGAAATCATTGCGATCGGGCGACCCCCTTGTGACAACAACACGCCTATGCCATTCGCAGATGCGTCAGTCGTTAGCTCAAACGCTTTTCTAAAGTCTGGGTACATTAACATCACATCTTCTGATGCTAAAATGTTCCTTAGACGATTGAAGGCATCGCGTTGCTCGGTGTCAAAAGTTACCTCGACTTTTTTTGACATGTGCTTGCTCACAGTGTCATTTTTGCCTTTGAGTATATTCGTTAGTGGTCTCGCAATGGACGCGAAATCTTTTACGAACACTCGGTAGTAACTAGCGAGCCCAAGGAATGAACGCAAAGCGTACAAATTTGTTGGCTCCACATATTCCTGGATTGCTCTTACTTTCTCGGGGTCTGTCTTCGCCCCGCCTCTAGTTACCACGAACCCCAGGTATTCAACACTTTCTTTGAAGAACTGTGTCTTTTCTCTGGATACTCTCATGTTAGCCTCACACAGGTTTTTCAACACCGTGTCAATGTGTCTAACATGATCGCTTTCATTCTCAGGGAAGATTATTATGTCATCAACATACACATCAACATTCACATTCTACCTATGTATATGTTCGCGTAAAACGTCGTCAATTGCTCTCTGGAAGGTGCTTCCCGCATTCTTCAAACCGAAAGGCAATCTACAGAACTCATATTTGCCGCCGTTCACTGAGAACGACGTCTTCTCTCTGTCCTGCTCAGCTAGGTATATCTGGTGATAGCCGGATTTTAAATCAAGCGTTGTGAAGAATCTGGCTTTTCCAAGATTCGCTAGAATCATTGGAATACTCGGCATTGGGTATCGATCAGCGATCGTTTTCTCATTCAGTTTCCTGAAATCGATCACCAGGCGTTTGTTTTTATTGCCATTGGCATCAAGCCCCTTTTTATCCACTACCCATACCGGACTGTTATACGCGGACCTAGATGGCTGAATGATGCCATCCTTCAACAACTATGCGACCTCGTTGTTAACGAAATCTGCTACACCCATTGGGTACGGGTACAGTCTCGAGTAAATCGGCTCATTGTGCTCAGTGCGAATATTCGCAACGACTGACGTGTTAAAGGGTAGCGCTTCGTTAGAAACCGCAAATGCCTTTATTCTTTTAAGGAGCATCTCCTTGAAATCTTTGCGTACCATTTCTGGCACAACAATGTCATCGATGCGTGTGAAATTCACATTGCTGCATTGGTGGAACTTTAACTGTTCTGATACATTCCCGTATTTGATGGCGCTGTCGCGCAAATTTAACACCGCTCCCGACTGCGTTAGCAAATCGAAACCTATTATAGCGTCAAATGCGTCTAACGGTTTTAATATAAAGAATGTAGCGCTTTTTCCAAAAATTTTTACTTTACATTTCTGGGTGATTTGACTGGAGCCGTGTATTGAGCTCACAGTAAACTGGGAGTCGACAGGTTCTACATTTTTTAGCTCCTTTAGGGGCCGTATGTAGTTTTTTGCCGCTCCGGTGTCAATCAAAATATTTAGTGTTTTGCCAGCCAACTGCCGCTGTATGAACGGCTGTTGGGACCGTCCCCTAAAAAATTGAGCTGCTCGTCTTCAGAGTCCGACTGCTCATTATCTATTGCGGCCATATTTTGCTCCGCCACAACAGCATAACTCTTGTTTGGGGTTTCAGCGGGCTGCTGAGCTACATTATTCACTCGCTGCCGCCTCTGCCCAGATATGCGCTCGAACTCGTTTTGTCTTTTCTTTGCTACCGATGGCTCATATGCACCTGTCTGTGGTCTATTCTGGGGAATCACATGCCTAAACTTAGCTATCGACTGATCCACTTCCATTGGTTCCTGCTCTGATTCTTGGGGAGGCTTACTTTGCCCCTGCCCGCGGGTGAAATGCGGATTCTTATCCATGGCTTTCCCATTGGCGGTGCTGGTCGCCGGCTTCTCGTTTCCCCTGCCGTAATGTTTGCTGCCGCCAGCCTGGCTTCTGTCTTCGACAGTTTTTGCATATGTTGCAGCAAATATGCTTCTCTCTATACTGGCCTCATCTTCGCGGGCCAACGCTAAAGCGGAGGGCAAATCTTTCGGCTGGGCTGTGAGCACTATTGATTTTAATGATCTTTTCAAACCCGATATGAATGCATGTAAAGCCTTTCTTGCTTCCGTATTGAGGAACGCTGCACCCTCAGGCTCATAGCTCATCATGATATTATTTGTGAGGAGTGTCAACTTTCGTTCGACCTCATCGTAATATGAGGCTTATTTCTCCCCGTCTGACCATCTCTAAACCTTGCTTTAGACTTCGTAAAGAAGTTTTATCTGCATATGTGCAATCTAGCCTTGCTATGATTGCATTGAAATTCAATGTGGTATTATGTGACACTAACAACGCCCTTGCCGCGCCTTTTACTTTGTTTCATATAATTGCCACGGCTTGATAATGGGCTTCACTACCGGCATACGGCTTGAAAATCTCGTATGCATCTAATGCTGACTGCCGCCATGCCACATATTCATCATGGGCACCAACGAAGTCAGGCACTGATTTAATTATATCCAATTTCACCTCGCACTTTATGCTCGGGTCAATTGATATTCTGTTGTACACTTCTACTTGAGGCACTTCAATTTTCATACTGTCCAGCTGCCCTTTTAATACACTCACGCCTTTCTTGCAGCGCGAGGGCGCCCTCTATCATGACCTTGACCTGTGCTGGGTCCATTTTTCCACAACAACTTTCTTCGTCACTATGCTCTTCACTATCGTAGTGTGCTCTGGCTTCTCGCCAACTCATTCACGAATTTATTTACGTATGTGCGCTTTTCGCTATGCCGATTAAATGCGATCGGCCACCACACGAAATGACAGTAAAGAAATCACTCAAACACGCCACAATTAACACAATTAACGACTCTATTAATTTCAACTTTATAGAAGTCAACTTCGGTTTTTATTTATCTGGCTTTGTTTTTTTTTTTAATTTTTTGACTTGATAATGATTTTATCAAAAGGCTCACTTACGTGACAATTTAACACGCCGTCTATCAGTGGTGAGTTCTTATTATACGTTGGGGCGCCAATTATGAATTTCTGGTCAGAGGTCTTCCCATCGGCGATACACTTCCAGTGTATGTAGCGGTGTGAGATTCTTTCCAGGTGTGGGTGAGTCTGCAATCGAGTCCGGTGTGCGCGTTTGGGCACTTGCTAGAACGGATGATTACGTAGACTAGGTTGGGAATGCACTTCTTCTCCTTTATTGTTGGCCGTTGGGTACAGCAATGAATCAATTAATATTTGGGTTATTTGCGGCTATTGCCGGAGCTGAACTTTATTGACAATGTTGGTCAAGATACAAAATCAAACTGAAAACTAAAAGAATCAAAGTGGACAGTGGAGTTTGAATATTTGCATAACATCATGCATTGACTTCATGGTCGGCAAGCCGACTCAGCCATTCCACAGCGCGATAAGGCAAATGCCCATAAACAAGTGTCATGTTACCGTCGCCGGATGTTCTTATGTAAAATGCAGAACGTTAATGTATGCGTTATGTGTGGAAAGCTTAATACATAATTGTTTGGGCTATTTGTACTTAACTTATATGTATAAGGTAATATTGGTAGAATGTTCATTAATTATAGTTTGCAAATCGTTGAAGTCTAAAATAACGGGGTTGATTATTCCAATTTTTGTAAGTGTAATCGATAGCATTAGAGTTTCGAGTTCGGAAATAATTATTCTATTTCTCGAAAGTAATGATTCGTGACTTTGCATTTTGTACCAAAATATTTACTGCTCTTGTTAATTCGTTTATCCGTTCTTGTATCTTTGTGTTAATAATTATTTGCATTCTTTCTGATTCTATGAGCTCCTTTTGCGTGAATTTAAAATTTTCAAATCGTCGAAATCTGGAGTACCTGCCACATATTTTAAAACCGTTCCTAAAAAATTGATACTTCTCGAATGTCTATAGTGAATGTTTAATGTTGCCACTAGGGTACTTATATGTCGTATGTCTGATCCAATAACTGTCTCATATGTGATTGAGGGAAATTGTTTCTTAATTCTTCTGTTTCTTTTACTATTTATGAATAGGTAGTTAAGTTAGTTAGTTAAGTTAGTAGAATGTTTTAGATACTAGAAATCCTTCCAAATAGTCACGTCTCCGTCCATTATGGGTATGTAGTTAGTAGTAGTAGTGAATTAGTGTAGTCCGTTATTTTAGCTATTATCGTTGTGACAAGACTTAATATGGTCCAAATCCTAATGTATTGAGAAAGAAAGAAAACAAAACATGAGATTCGTTGTAATTATCTCAAATTGTCCTTATTGACCACTCTCCCTTTAATTAAGACTATAGTCCCCAAGTCTACATTTATTTTTTTCGGTGTACAAAGTTGTTAGTTTATTTCCTAATCTCCTGTTTGATCTTACAAGTACTCTTTTGTCCTACCAGGAAACTTCTGTTTTCTCTTGTCTTATTTAATCTTTCCAAGTGGATGTTCTGTGCTTTTAGGTTTTTATTTGTAATGTCAGCGGAAAACTCTGTTGGCGATGAATGGATTATGTAGATAGGTCGTTTATTCGTGACTGAGTGAATAGTTCTGTTGTATTCTATATTAGCAAGAAGCATTAAGTCGACTGGGTCTTCAATGGCCCTTCCAATATTCAGACACCGCGAGGTTTCTTTCAGGGTACTGTGAAATCTCTCTACCTGTCCGTTTGATGTGCTATGAAGTGGTGGTGCGTTAACGATTTGTACGTTAAACTGATTACTTAAGAGTAATTTGATTGTCTCGGGCTTAATAGATGGCTCATTGTCGCAGTATATTAGCTGCAGGATTGCTGTTTGGAGATCTGCTATTGCTCTGGAAGCAATTGGCTGGACAATTGAAAATTTTGAAAATTTGTCCACGCAAGTGAGAAAATACTTCTTGTCAGTTGACAATATTTCTATGTGCAATATTTCACCTGTGTATGAAGGAATAGGCGTTTCCCCAAGAATGTGTTTCTAAGGGTAGCGATCATATATTCCTTCTGACAGGTTCTACAATTCGCAATGCCTCATTTGCCAACCGAGTCATTTTGGGAAGATAGTCCTGTAGAATATGTTTCACGTTCTCTTGAGCAGTTCTACGAGCTATATTGTGTTCTAAGACAGTAATTTCTTTTTATTCATTTTTGACCAGGAAGTCATTTCCATGCGGTTCGTGTATCGAAATGTAGTTGTCGGGAATGTCTCTATTAGTTTATGTTGAATGAAAGCCAGTGTTGGTAGTTCGAATAATATTGCGTTCACTACGCTTTCTTTTACCACATCACATATTTTCTGCATAAGTGTATCCCTGTCTGAGAAATGTATGAGTTGTCGAGTTTTTTCACCAAACATAGCCGTACCGCTTTCTTCTATTGTTATTTGATTAAGAAAGCAGTTGCCCGGCTTGTCTGTCTTTTCGACCGTGTAGGTGAGTGATAACTCGCTGTATATTGTGGCAATATCAGATTGTGCCTCTTCTTCTAGCGTATGAATGTGGTGTCGTGAAAGTGCATCAGCGATGTAATTCTCCTTCTCTGGATTGTAGAAAATTTGAGCGTTGTGTTCTTCAATGAAAACTTTCCAACGGTTAATTTTAGTATTCGGATTGCGATCGGAGATGGCGAAAGTTAGGGGCTGATGATCTGTGAAAATATTAAAATTTTTAACACCGTATAGGTAATTTGTAAGGTTCCTTATCGCCTATACTATGGCAAGTAGCTATCTTTCATTTTTTGCAAAATTTAATCCCCTATCTTTTAAAGTTCTTGATATCATGGTTATTGGTTTCCCGTCCTGTGATAAGACTACTTTCAAACCAAACGACGAAGCATCCGTTGTCAAATCGAACGCTTTCTTGTAATCCTTATAGAGTAACATCACATTTTCGGACTCAAGAACCTTTTTAAGTTTCTCGAATGCCAGACACTGACTTTCGTCAAAGTTAACTGGTATTCTCTATGATTGTCCAGCGCTCACCTTTCCATTTTCGCCTTTTAGGATGCCACTCATAGGCTTTGCTATAGATAATATTAATAAATCAGCTATAGTAGCTCGCTAGTCCAAGAAATTACCTGACGTTAAATAGTGTGGTTGGTTGTTCATAGTTACGAATTGCATCCACTTTTTATAGGGCATGTTCTTATGCCTCCGCGGGAAACCACGAATCCTTAATACCAACGTTTTCCTTGAAGAAGTTGGATATTTAGCGCGAAACCTTCATGTTGGCTTCATATAGTTTGTCCAAGACCCATGCCATGTGTTTAACATAAAACTCATCTTTTCTAAAAAAATGATTACTCGACGTACTGTGTGCATTTTTCAATATAAAGGAAAGCCTTCAAAATTCGTATTTCGCATTTCCTACTGAGAAAGCAGTTTTTCCCTGTCATTTTCAGCTAATAGTATCTGAAGAAGACCAGATTTTAGATCTAAGGTAGTAAAATAATTAGCTTTACCCAAATTTTCCAGAATGAAAACAACATTAGGGATTGGATATTTGTTGTCAGTGAGTTTTCGGAAGTCTATTACCTATCTTTTTTCGCATTTCCCTGTTCGTCAGTCCCCTTTTTATCTACGACCCAAACTGGGTTATTGTAGGCTGACCGAGATGGTCGAATTATACCGTCATTTAACATGGCTTGAGTCTCTGCATTTACAAAATCGGAGGAGACGATAAAATTTTGAATATATGGGTCGGTCTTCATTCTCTGTCCGGATAGTACCAATAATGTTAGTATTATACGAAAGGGCCCCGTTTGGTTCTGCGAATACACCAGTTTGGTTTTCATTAAGTGGAATTTTTCTTTAATTTCTTCAGGTGCTTCTTTATCCTCAATCTATGTAAAATTCACGTCTGCACATTTTGAAAATTTGATTGCCTCAGAATCACTGTTAATTATTAAGTTTTTGTTTTTTAAGGTAAGTACAACATCAGTTTGTTTAAGTAAGTGAAGTCCAATTATTCTGCCAAAAGTTGAGAGGTTTGGTAATAAAAAGAATATCGTATTTGTATTAAAAAGGTTCATAACGCATTTTTTGTCTATAGTGTTATAACCCTGGATTGACCTTACATGAAATGGTTTTTTTTTTTACAGAAATAATAGCTTTTAGCTTTTTTAAGGGTTTGATATAGTTCTTTGAAGCCCCCGTGTCTATTAAAATTTAATTGTTCTCCCTGCGATGTGCCTTTCTATGAACGGGTGCAGGGAGTTGTGCCTAAAAAATGTACTTGATCGTATTCTGTGAGGTCGTCATCTATGTCTTCTGCCTCCTCCTCAGCTACCATTGGATATTCGTTATCCTCTTGGTTGGGTGGAGCATAGTCTGAAGCTGTACAGTTGATTATCTGATGTTTCAGTTCTGAATATCTTGCACTACTATTGTTCGGTCTTTTATTCCCCTGTCCTTAACTGTTGTAAGCGTCTGATCGATTATTTTGAATTTGTCTATTAAACGGACCACTTTGCTGGTGTTGTGTGGGCTCTCTAAAGCGAGATGAATTATCAACGTCCGTTGGCTGCACCTGATCCTGTTTAAGCCTTTGTCCTTGTCTTCTATTGAAGTGTGGATTCTTGCCTTCATGATCAACTCTAGTATCTGGCATCATGTTTCTATCTTTCTTATCTTTACCCTGCTGTCTTTGTTTAAACGTTTGCTGTTTTTCTTCGATGGTACGGGCAAAATGGCTTCCGAACATATATCGCTTATGGTTAGGCTCGACTTCCTGCGCTAATGCTAAAGCAGATGGAAGGTCGAATGGCCTTGCGGAGAAAATAACATCACTTAACGATTTCCTAGTTCCGGAGACAACTACTCAAAGTGCGTCTGCTCTGTATTTTTCATTCAATGAATCAGCTACGTTGCCGTCGTAGGTCATGATAGTTTTGTTTATTAGCAGAGTCAGTTTTTCTCTACTTCGTCGTAATATTGGAGATTTCCCTGTCGGAGAGTTGACATTTCCTGTTCTATCAGATATACTGGTCTTTTGTCTGCATATGTAAAATCTTGACGGTTGATTATGACCTGAAAGTTGAGAGGAGTGTCGAAAGACGAAAGTACCATATCAGTTGAACCTTTTATTTTATTTCTCAATATTCCTAAAGCTTGATAGTGCCATCATATTTTTGCGTACATTTTGTATGCGATGTGTGCGGTCTTTATCCATGAGACGTAAGTTTCATTTTTTCGTTCGAAGTCTGGTAGGGACTTCATAATGTCTAAAGTTTCGTTGCACATGACAGTTACTCTGATATCAGCATCTTTTTACGTTTCTACCTCAGGTGTGTTGATAGTTACACTACTTAAGCTTTGCTTAACTTCCAGTAGTTTTAAATTGAAACTCTGTTCCTGTACGGCGAGTGCGTTTGCAACTGCGCTTTCTAAAATAGCTTTCAACTGTCCATTTATCATTGCCATATTGGAATAGTCTCTGCTTCTAAGTTTCTCAAAATTACTTTAATAAATCCTCAAATTCACTTTCACTCATATGTTTTATTAATACAAAGAGCAATAACTTTGATTATATTTTTGTACCAAAAATTTTTTTTTTTTTTTTTTAATTTCCAAAAAAAGTTAAAATCTGAAACTCGTGGATATATTTGGTAAACACAGCATTTTAAATTCAATTTTATTAGATTTTCAATATTTCATTGATTTTTTACTAAAATAAATTCGTAAAGAAAACATGAACACTCTACTTACATGTTCTGGTTTTGTCTTAATTAATAAATGAAGAGTATGTTGCTGCCGTCAGTACATGTTCCTCTTTGTAAGGTATCGTCTCCAACAGCTTTGCGGTTAATTTTTATACCCGCCTACCCAAAGGGTAGAAGGGTATTATGGCTTTGTGCCGACCGAAAATGTATGTAACAGGCAGAAGGAAGCATCTCCGACCCCATAAAGTATATATATTCTTGATCAGCGTCAACAGCCGAGACGATATAGCCATGTCCGTCTGTCCGTCTGTCCGTCCGTATGAACACCTAGATCTCAGAGACTATAAGAGATAGAGCAACAAATTTTTCGCGACAGTATGTCTTATTGTTGCACGCAGATCAAGTTTGTTTTTGATTTTGGCCACGCCCCCTCCCGCCCCCGTAAATCGAATAAAACCGAATTGCAGGCGGCATTTTAATCCTAGAATTTTGGTACGCACAATACTAATCACCATCTTAATGATCTCTGCGAATTTGGTTCCAATCGGATAAAAAACACAGAAGTTATTAAGAAATTACTTTTATAAGGCGTTACCACGTGCAACTGCTAGTGCTGCCTAGTTAGTTGCTATGACACTCCGCGACATAATAATGCTGTTCAATAAACCAAGTAAAGTGCCGCCAAGCTAATAATTTCGAACAAAGAAAATGTTGATATATTATTTCGGTATTTTTTAGTATATTTTTTATTTAGTATTTTTTCAGTATATTTTAAAAATATAATATTTTGATGGTAAAATTGGGTGGCGGGTATCTCACAGTCGAGCAAACTCGACTGTAGCTTTCTTACTTGTTTTTAAACGATTCGGAGGAGCGTGTTTAGTTTTTATATTTGCCGTTTTCGAGAGTCTTACGAATACGTTTAAAATTAAATTTTCGAGGGTCTTACGAATACTTACAATTTTTCAGTTTAACGTTTGGTGGATTTGCAAACACGTTTGATTTTGAAGTTCAACGTTTCGAGGGTCTTACGAATTTAGAACAATTCAAATATAACTTTTTTTTTTCAATAATCTAAACAAAATTGGTTGGGCTTTTTGAGATTTACTGAATACCATTATAACACATGTGTCTTTGCAATTGAACAGGTGCAGTTGTATTTATTAAAAATTTCTGTGCGGTGGTAGAAGGGTGCGTGGCAAAATTCTAAAGCAAATTTAATCTGCGTGCTTATATAAGATATTGTCACCAAATTCGGTAACTAACTTTTACAGTCTTTAAAATCTAACTTTTCGGGATCTATTTGGTATTGGCTGTTGACCCTGACTAAGTATGTATATATATACATTATGGATATGTCCAACTGGCTGTTACGTGCGTTTTCAGTTGGCACAAAAAAATAATAGATTTATACCCTAAGGGAAAGTAGATATTTGACTATTATTAGGTCAAGTAAAAAGTTCGTTCGGTTTTTATCTAAGAGATGGCGTTATTGTCCATAGTACTAGTGTTACGTGTCGCATCATGTCATGTTATACGGCGCTGAAAACGTGTTTATTTGCGCTAAAAGTTTGTCTTTGACAGTTTATCAATTAATTGACTCAGTACGTTGCTAGCGCTCGTCAAAGATGGACACCAGCAAAGATAAAATTCGCTATATTTTACAATTTTTCTTCGATCAAGGCGAAAAAGCAGCCAAAGCGTCTGAAAAAATTAATTCAGTTTATGGGCTCGATACTGTAAACGAACGTGTAGCACAAAAGTGGTTTGCTAGGTTTCGTTCTGGTAATTTCGATGTCAAAGATGCACCACGTTTAGGGAGGCCTGTCGTCGAAAATTGCGATAAAATCATGGAAATAGTGGAAACAGACCGTAACGTGAGCACTTATTTAATTGCTGAGGAACTAAAGATAAGCCAGAAAACCGTTTCGAATCATTTGCATAACCTTGGATTCAAAAAGAAGCTAGATGTTTGGGTGCCACACGAACTATCGCAAAAAAACATGATGGACCGAATTTCCATCTGCGAATCGCTGCTGAATCGCAACAAAATCGACCCGTTTCTGAAGCGGATTGTGACTGGCGATGAAAAATGGGTCACTTACGACAACATCAAGCGCAAACGTTCGTGGTCGAAAAGCGGTGAGTCGGCGGAAACGGTGGCCAAGCCAGGATTGACGACCAGGAAGGTTTTGCTGTGTGTTTGGTGGGATTGGCAAGGAATCATCTACTACGAGCTGCTCCCCTATGGCCAAACGCTCGATTCGGTCCTCTACTGCCAACAACTGGACCGCTTGAAGGCAGCACTCATCCAGAAGAGGCCATCTTTGATCAACAGAGGCCGAATTGTGTTCCATCAGGACAACGCCAGACCACACACTTCATTGATGACTCGTCAGAAGCTCCGGGAGCTCGGATGGGAGGTCCTAATGCATCCACCTTATAGTCCGGACCTGGCACCAAGTGATTACCATCTTTTCCTGTCCATTGCGAACGCGCTTAATGGTGAGAAGTTGGCCTCAAGAGAGGCCTGTGAAAATTGGCTCTCTGAGTTTTTTTGCCAATAGGGACGCAGCCTTCTACGAGAGGGGTATAATGAAGTTAGCATCTCGTTGGCAACAAGTGTACGAACAAAACGGCGCATATTTGACTTAAATCGGACAAATGTACACAAAGTTATCAGCTTTTAAAAAATCAATAAAAAACCGAACGAACTTTTTTTTACTTGACCTAATATTTAACTAAAATACTCCAACAAATATTTTGATTATATTACATTTAAATTAATTACCCTAGTTGCATTCTTTTGGTATATACTTAGACAAGAATGTCTGATGCTTCTTCAGCCTAACATATTCATTTTAAGACAATTTATTTTGTTGTTTGCTTACGTATGCACTTACATTTCCATTAGTTCAGAATTACGAAAAAAAACTTTATATGCGCCAGAGTTGACCAACAAACATATGTAACTTTTAAAGTAAAAAAAAGTAATTTTCATGATCATAAATTATATATTCATTTTATATTACTCATTTTACACAAATTAAAATTTAATTCTTTTCTCTATTCTATTTAATCCCAGGGATAGCCACTTATTTATTTTTCTTTTTTTCATGGCCGTCCTCGGCCATGCCCAGGTCACTCAGTATTTTCTGCACAGTATGAGTGACTCTATTCCTTTGTCTACATCGGTAGACCCAAACGATCACCGCGATAAGGATGCAGCTGAGGAGGCATGGTAGCGTAGCCAAATACAGAGTGGCGGTGGTAACAGCTTGGAGTTCCTCTATCTGTTGAAGATTGTCTTCATTCAACCTCTGTAGGTACGGCAAGCTCGCTATGACTCGATGCTGGGTGATATTGATTCGCGTCGAGACGGCGGCGGCTGGCAGTCGGTCAGGTGTTGCGTTGTAGTTGACGTATTTGGAGCTATTAACGTATGCTTCCCTTGTCAAGGTGATCAAGTGTGTGCCCGTTATATTTTCAGTGGGGCCTCCATCGAAGCTCACGGTGGCCCATCGCTCGTTATCACGAGGATGCCTTCGTCGATGGAAGTCACGCCGGCAAGGTGGCTGGGCCGCGTCACACTGTATGTAACACTCCCAGACTGGAGTCCTTGGGCGCATGAACCCTCTGCGGCCTCTTTGCAGAATGTGGCAGTGGCATGGCCTACGCAAGAGTTGACGGCGACGATGTGACCGTTGCATTCAGCCACAATGTTTTCCTCCAGATGAAGTATGATTCCATTGTGCGCTATAGGAAAAATAGTAATTTTCTTACATACTAACTTGGGTTTTGGAAATGACATAATGAAGTGGATTAACTTATCGCTTTCTAATACGCTGACGCTAGCCACACTCGAAATCTGAGCTAAGCTCAAGCCGGCGAAGCCTTCTTGTAAGTCAGTGCTGCCGAAGATTACATTATTAACCATATCTATTTTTGCCAGTCTTATTGCTATTATCAACTTCTCTAGCTCGAGGGCTATTATTCTATTTCTTGCCAAAAGGGTTTTGTATAGATGCGGCGCGTTCACACGTTCCCTACTTGGATCGTTTAGTATTGCGTTAACGGTGCGTGTAAGTGCGTTGATCTGGTTTTGTAATTTTGAGGTTAGTAGTATTTGCTTATTATTGGCGTTAATCTGGCCATGTTCTATCAGTCGGGTCCGTTGCAGGTCGTCCAATTCCATAGTTCCCGCCAGAACTTTTAATGCGGAGCCCAAGAGGTTGATGCTGCTCGTCCGTCTGTGGTGCACATGCAGTGTGGCGAGAAGAGTCGTCAGGTGTTCTAAGTCGTCTTGTAGGATCCTTTTCATGTGTTTCAGAGGAAAAAGCTCCACGAGTTTGGTTGTTTCTGATACGAAGGTGTCGTATGTAGTGAGGTTCGTTGTATGTCGAACTGTCCAAGTTTCATTCCAAATAATGGCGTTACCGTCAATTATTGGTATATAGTCCGCATGTGAGTAGTCCGTTATCTTAGCATGGGTCAAGGTGGTCAGGGTCAAGATTGCGAAGAACAGTGTAAACCATGGATAGAAGTAGTGTAGGTAAGGTAATGATTTTGTAAAAAATGCTTATCTAAGATTGTCTTTGTGGACTACCCTCCCTTTTATTAAGACAGTGGTCCCCATGTCACCTTCTACCGATTCTTCTAGGAACAACGGGGATAGTTTGTTTCCCAGTCTCCTGTTTGCTTTCACCAGAACTTTTTCTCCTACGTCAAAAATTCTGTTTTGGCGTTTCTGATTGTTCCTTTCCAATTGCTTGCTTTGTGCTTTCTCGAGCTTTCTGTTAACTTCAGGGAATTGGTCTTACGTGGCTCTCAGGAGTTCCGCTGGCTTCCGCCTGGTGACCGAATGAAACGTCTTGTTATATTCGATGGTCTCAAGAAGAATGGCATCAGAGACATCCTCGATATGCCTTTCAGCTTTTATGCACCTGGCAATTTCTTGCAGGGTGCTGTGGAATCGTTCCACCTGACCATTTGATGTGCTTTGAAGTGGCGGGCAGTTTATTACTTCCACACCGAAGTGATTTGACAACATGGAGCGGATGGTTTCAGAGCTAAACCACGGCTCATTGTCGCAGTAAATACTGTTGACCTCCGGAAAGTTATTGACGATTTGCAGTATGGGGGCCTTAAGGTCAGCAATAGTGCGTGCAATGGACTGTACCAAAGCAAACTTTGAAAACTTATCTACTGCAGTTAGTAAGTGCCTTCCTGCCGTAGAGAAAATGTCAATGTGGATCATTTCCCCAATACCGCTAGGGATCGGCGTGGTACCCGTTTCTTGTTTTTGAGGGTGTCTGTCATACTTGTTTTTTGTGGAGATTTTGCAATTTGTTGCAACTTCTGTCGCGATTTTTGACATATTGGGAAAATAATAATCCAGCAGAACTTGCTTTACGTTTTCCTGTTCGGCTCTATAGGCTCGATTATGTTCAGCGGTCACCATTTCCACTGGCTCTTCCTTATTTGTGATATCAGCGATGAAGCGCATGCAATGCCAAAAGGTGGTAGCCGGGGAGGCCATGGCTAGGGGATGCAGAATGCGGACAAGAACTGGTAGTTCGCAGAAAATGGCATTAGTCACGTCAGGCTTTACTACCGACTTGATTGTGTCAAATAATGTGTTCCAATTCTCGAAGCCTATGTGATGGCGTGTTTTTTGGCCAAAGATGATGAGCAGTTGTCTGGAAGGGTATGTTGCCTCTTCAATCACTATCTGATTTCTAAAGCAGTTGAGGGGCTTGTCTGAGGACTTAATTGCATAAGTGGACAAAAGTTCGCTGTGAACCTTGGCAGCGTCGGACGCGTTGGAGTTCTGTAAGGGATGCAGGTTCTGTCGTGAAAGTGCGTCAGCAACGAAATTTTTTTGCCTGGTTTATAGAACAATTTAGCCCCGGTCTCGTCTATGCGCGCTTTCCAGCGCTTTATTTTTGAGTTCGGGTTTCTGTCGGAGACAGCGAATGTTAGGGGCTGATGATCTGTGAATATGTTGATATCTGATTTACCGTAAAGGAAGTAACGCACACAGCGCGTCGAGTGCCCAAACGATGGCAAGTAGCTTCCTCTCGTTTGTAGCATAATTTAATTCAGCGTCTTTTAGGGTTCGGGAAATCATTGTTATTGATCTATTACCTTGGGATAGCACAGCACCAATGCCAGTGGAGAAGCATCTGTGGTTAGGTCAAATGGTTGGCTGAAATCTGCATAATGTAGGATGACACTTTCAGATGCCAAGATACATTTTATTTTTTCGAACGCCTGCAGCTAGTCGTCGCTGAAGGCGACTGGTATGTTCTTTGATCTGAAAGTACTAACCTAACCATTTTCTACTTTTAGAATGCTGGGGATGGGGCGGGCAATGGATGCAAAATCTTTTATAAAGCATCTGTATTAGCTTGCCAGGCCCAGATATGAGCGTACTTCGAAAATACTTTTCGGTACGGGGAAATTTTGGATGGCCTTGACTTTTTCGGGGCACGTTCTGGTGCCTTCTTTGGAAGCCATGAATCCAAGAAATTCAACGCTTTCCTTGAACAATTTTGATTTTTCCCTGGCGACCCTCATGTTAGCGTTGTGTAGACTCTTTAGTATGAGATCAATGTTTCGAACGTGATCGGCCTCATTTGGTGAAAAAATTATTACGTCATCTACGTAAACATAGCAGATTTTGCTTATAAATTCTGTTAAAACATCGTCAATAGCTCACTGGAAAATGCTTGACGCATTCTTCAGGCCGAAGGGGAGAAGACAGAATTCGTATTTGCCGCCGTTGATGGAAAATGCGGGTTTTTCTCTGTCTTGTTCTGCCATCATTATTTGATGATAGCCAGACTTGAGGTCCAACGTAGAGAAGTATTTGGCCTTACAGAGATTTGTTAGTATCATTGATATGTTGGGCATCGTGTACCTATCAGCAATTGTTTTCACATTAAGTTTGCGAAAGTCGACGACCAGTCGCTTCTTTCGCGCTCCGGTCGAATCAACTCCCTTTTTGTCGACCACCCAGAGGAGGTTGTTGTATGGTGACCTCGAGGGTCGAATTATATTGTTCCTAAGTAACTCCTTGATTTCTGCATTAACGAAATCGAGGGTACTGGCCGGTAGGGGATGCAGTTTGGTGTACATTGGATCATTATCCTCAGTGCGGATGGTGGCAATAATCGCAGTATTGAATGGGAGCAAGTCAGAGGGGTCCGCAAAGGCCTGATCCCTACTGTGCATCATCTTTTGATAGGCGATCTATACGCAAGATGGCACGGCGATGTCTTCTATTTTCGCAAAATTCACCGCTTCGCAGGAATGGAATAGACCCGTTTTTGCATGAGATTTCTTGTTTTTCGAGGTTAATACTGGCACCTGCTTTCTTTAGCAGGTCAAGACCAATAATGCCGTCGAAAGTCGATAGTTGAGGGAGAATAAAGAATGGGCTGTTAATGCCGAAGAGGTGTAGGTGGCATTTTTGCTTTACACAGTTGAACCCGTGTATTGACTTTACTTAAAATTTTTTTTTCAACTGGCACTACATTTAAGAGGCATTCTACTAGGCGAACATAATTTTTTGCTGCCCCAGTATCTTTAAAAAGGTTAAAGTCTTCTCCGCTATTGTCCGTTGTATAAACGGGAGCAGGGACGCTGTTCTAAAAAATTACAGCCGTCCTCTTCAAAGTCTGCGACGCTTTCCGATTCAACTTCAGCTAGAGCGTCGGCTACTAGTTGATCGTACTTTTCGACGTCTTCCTGTTCATTAGCCTGATCAAGGCGAAATGCGGCGACTTACCAAAGTTTTTGGCATTATTGTTGCTTGAGCCGGTTCTACCTAGGGCTTGGCGAGAGTTTTTTTCTTCGATGGTTCTAGCATAGTTCGAAGCAAAGGAGTGGCGGTCGTGATTGGCCTCTATTTCTAGAGCCATAGCAAGAGCGGTTGGCAAGTCCTCTGTCTTAAAAGAATAAAGCACGTCCGTTAGGTTGCGCCTTAGACCAGAAATGAAGGTCTGCAAGGCGTCAGCTCTGTATTTTTCATTGGCATATTGAGCCTGTAATGGGTCCAGAGACATGATGGCCTTGTTTGTTAGTAGAGTCAGCTTGATCTCTACCTCATCATAGAAGTCGACAACGGAGAGACTCCCTTGGCGCAGAACAGATTACTCTTGCTCTAAAACGCCTAGCAAACGCTTGTCGGCATACGTGCGGTCCAATCTGTCTATGATGGCCTCGAAGTTCAGGGGAGTGTTAAAGTGGGATAATTTGGCATTTGCTCTGGTTTTTACTTTACTACGAATAATTACCACAGCACTATAGTGCTGAGTGCTGCTATAGTGCCCACAAAATCTCTGTATAGTTCGTATGCGGCTACGGCAGATTGTCGCCAAGACACACAAGACACTAACAGCGAAGCATTTAACCGCGTCTAAAGTTTCTAAGCACTGTACAGAGCGGTCTACTCTAATAGGTTCGTATATTTTGACTTTTGGTATGGCGCAAGCAGAGTCGAACTGCTCACGCAATTTGTTCATCTCCCCCATAAAATCCTGCTTCTGAGCAGTCAGAGCAGTGGTCACAGCGGCTGTTACTAATTGATTAAGAGTGTTAGAATTCATAGTGGAGCTTGGCTTCGAAATCGTCAACACGTCAAATAAGTTGAATACTATCAAGGTCGGCGTCAGCGTCCGACATACACCGTTTACGCAACACTTTTTGCAAATACGGCAGAAGAAGATAATGGCTCAATTGAATGCAGCCTGAAGCGGAGAGCGCGTTCAACTAGCAACAATATGCCATAAAAACATACAAACAAAAACAGACGAAGAGTTTTTTATTTGTTTATTGTTTTCTTTATTCTTTGAGCGCTACTCAAGTTGCGTCGCACAAGGGTAGAGAGAAAATATTGTACGACAGCTATTGGCGATAGTCTGTTAGTGGAATTTAACAACGTACTTGACATCTTGGCAAGTCTTGAAATTCAAATACATGAATGAATGATTTTAAAGACTGATATTAAAGACTGATATTTATAACTTTATTTATTTTTAAGCAATTAGACAACAAAACCGGCAATGATAGAAGTACTAACAAGACTTTTTATTAGGCAACGCACTAAACCTGGTGTCGATGTTAATAAAAGGCTTCACTTACATGGTTTGCTAATACTAAAGATGATAATGCCGATGCTGACTTCCGCCTGTGACTTATGGGTAATGTTGATTGGTGCTGACTTCCTTCTTGTTTTATTTGTCTAGTCTCCGCTGCCCAAGCCGACCGCTTGGTCTTCAATTGGGTATACTTGGCATATTTGTGACACAGCTTGTATTAGCTTGTCGTAATTTCTCAGCGTTTTTCACTTGAGCTTTTGGTTGTTGAATTTTAGCGTAGCTTATAGCTTTAGCTTATGCTTATTGCAATTGTTCTGCACTTTTCACTTGAGTTTTTGGTCGTTGAATTTTAGTGTAGTTTGTAGTCTTAGTTTGTGTTTGTTGAATGTTATTTTTATTTATGTAGATGCTGACCATGCGATTCGTGCAACGTCTTGGATTACCATCCGGTATAGCCGGACGATGCACGTTGGCACTTAAGATCAGCAATTAAGATGCTGACCGCTTAATGCTGAGCCCGCAGTCTTTACTTATACAATATTTAATAGTCTTTCCAACTGTATTGTGGAGTAATGGACCTAAGGATCAGCGGTGGGTCGAAAGTGGGTCTTTGGCGCGAACACAAGATCGGTCGCAAACTCGTGTTAATCCTCTCGCGAGGTGGTTAGGATGTGTAGTTAATTTGAATGTGTACTTTTCTTTTTGTTAAGTTATCTCTTCTCTAACGGATATGATGTTCATCTCTCTGTGGATATGTTCATTTCGGATATACCAGGGTGCGCCAGTAATTGTTCTCAGTATCTTCTATTGAGTCCTTTGCATAATATCAATGTTACTACTTCTAGCACTCCCCCATAGCTGGGCGACAGAAGAGGGAGTTGATAAGCCAATGGAGACTACAAGCCTTAAGTTTAAGATGTGTTCTTTTAGCTTCGACGTGCTTGCGCCAGGTGATTCTTCGGTCGAGGTGCACTCCAAGATAAGCAACTTCATTTGCTTTCGGGAGTACCATGTTGTATAAGGGGATCGAAGGGCAGTTTTGCCTGTTGAGAGTAAATGTAACATGCTTACATTTTTGTTCGTTTATTCTGATTCGCCAATCGAAAAACCACTTCTCCACGAACACTTAGTGACGAGAGAGTTGAGTTGATGCTTGTACAGGGCATGTGGATCGACTCAAAATCGCTGTGTCATCGGCAAACGTAGAAGTCGTTAGTAGACTGCTTGTGGGTATGTCTACTGTATAAAGGACGTAAGGTCGGTCCAAGTACGCTTCGTTGGGGAGCTCCAGCGTCTATAACTTGATCTTCGGACATGTCAGAGTTGCATCTCACAATGAAGGCTCTGTTGTAGAGATACGGCTTTCGGGTTCAGTTGGTTCTTTATGATTTTTATACCCGCCTACCCAGAGGGTAGAAGGGTATTATAACTTTACGCCGACCGAAAATATATGTAACAGGCAGAAGGAAGCATCTCCGACCCCACAAAAGTATATATATTCTTGATCAGCGTCAACAGCCGAGACGATATAGCCATGTCTGTCTGTCCGTCTGTCCGTCCGTATGAACACCTATGTAGATCTCAGAGACTATAAAAGATAGAGCACCAAATTTTTCGGGACAGTGTGTCTTATTGTTGCACGCAGATCAAGTTTGTTTTAGATTTTTGCAACGGCCCCTTCCGCCCTCGTAAATCATAAAAATTTAATTTCAAGTGGCATATTAAACATAGAAATTTTGGTACGCACAATACTAATCATCATCTTAATGATATTTGAAAATTTGGTTACAATCGGATAAAAAACACAGAAGTTATTAAAGAATCACGTGCAGCTGCACCTAGATAGTTGCTATGTCACTCCGTGACATAATAATGGTGTTTAATAAACCTAATAAAGAGCCGCCAAGCTAATAATTTCGAACAAAGAAAATTTTGATATATTATTTTGGTATAATTTTAGTATATTTTCCAGTAAATTTTTTAAAAATATAATATTTCTCGACAGTGGATTTCTTACTTGTTGCTATTTCATTAGGTCGAAAGTTAATTGTCTCACGTGGTATTTGGTCATCGTCTGCTAACGCCGGTAATATAAACGAACTTGTAGTAGGGTTCGGCTGGAACACATGTTGAAGGTGCGTTGCAAATGTCGCTCTTTCTTTATCGCTTCGAGCCTATCCACCTGCGGTGTTTCTTGAAGGTGGAATAGTTTCTGCCGGCGTGATTAAACTGGGTTGAGCTTTCCACAGTGAGTTTTTACCAACAGATGTTGATAGTTGTTCTATATAGCGACGGTGGGCGACGGTAGTTTTCGTGAAGCGTCTTTTAGTCTTTGCTTTGCGAATGGCGACCTATGGACTTATCACTCCCGTCCTGTCCGTCGTTTTTCATGGACAAGTCGCTTTATCATCCTAGGGCAGCGAGTTCCACTTTACATTGAGGTGCAGAGATGTGAACAGCTGCAGCTATGACATTCTTCAGAGATTTTGCTGCACATTCAACATCGGCATTGAAGTTAAGCTTTGGTTTCAGCTCAATGTGTGTGTGAACTTATATATTTTCTGTATTTGATCCAGTTTCTTCTCTTTGATGTTAATCTGCTAGTCTGCTTTGTAGTCTCAGAGCATTGGAAGAGGTTCAGATTTAAAAGGACTGGCGAGTGGTCAGATGATAGGTCCGGGAGAGATTCGACTAATAAGGTTTCGAGGAATATTTTTAGTGATTGCAAAGTCAATCAAGTCAGGAATTTTGATCGCGTCGGTTGGCCAGTACGATGGTCTGCCTGAAACGACGTAATCAAGGTTTCTGATTTACTTTTATGATGGCGTTATACAATTGTTTCCTTTAGGTGTGACAATGCGTGATCTCCAGTGGGTTTGGCGTTATAGTCACTTGCAGCATTGAAGAGATCCCCTAGGGTGTTGAAGAAAATCATAAATTGTTGTTCGGATACATTAAAGCGAGGGGCACAGCATACAGCTAAGAGGGTAAGATTGCTGCTTCCTAGTTGTACGTTTATATAATAATATTTAAAGTGTCAAAACACTTTGTGTTATTTTGAGTCTATCAAATGGTCCAGGGACCAACGCGAAATAATGTTAAAGAAAAACCAAAATAATAACAGTTATTGTAGGTTTAGTTTTTTTTACACGGAGCAACGTCCACTTTATTTCATATTCGGCTTAAGACTAACAATTCAAATTTTAATTATTAATTTCTTAGCTGCAAAAGAATGTTTATGCAAGAGTTGCAAAAGAATGTTTATGTAAGATACGCGCGAGATACAAGTGTGAGATACACTAGGTTTTTGTACAGGTTGCCAATGTGAATAGTCCAATGTCCAGATGCCTTCTTTAAATAAAATCAATCTTTTCTTTTTGTCGTCCAAAATGGAAGTGTGCTCTTTTGTTTCTGAGACTTAAGCTAAGCTAAATGTTTACAAAGATTTCTTTGGTTTGTTGGCAACATGTATATATGAAAGTGCTGGTGCGGTAGTTCTGGTTTCATCTCCATCTTCTGTAGCAATCAACATTCTCTCAAAGTGCTGTGTCTGCATTTGACACATGTAGAACAACAACATAGTAGAACATTCGATTGAAGTCATGGGAGCAATGACTGTCTTGGCGGCTTGGCGGGTGGGACCGAATCGTGTATACTCTGTAATGCGATATCGGTAACTCCTCCCACCCTGGAATGAAGTGACGGCCACATCGATGGAATAATCGAAACGTAATTTAACGGAATTTCCACCGGAATAATAATGGTGAAGAGGTGATTTGTAGCTGAAGTCTTCATGACGATGATGTCATCCTGGCTTGATAAGGACTGTAGGTGGAGTTTGTGCATGTTTATATCTTCGAAAGTTTTGTTTAAATTCATCTGCTCAAATGATTTTACGGAGATTTCCGTTTCTTAGTCAAATTCCATCATTGTATCGTCATATGTCAAGCCGTTGACCTTGGCTGTGCAATTGTTGAATGTTAATATGGCTGACCCTTTGATCGAGAAGGGTTTTTGGCATGAGGACGTGACATTGGTATTAATTGTGTTAAAAATAAAGGTGTGACGTTGTTCTATTTCCTTGATCATTTCTTGCTGGCCGACGTCTTTGACATCGTATGTTGATGTTTGGTTGTGGAGTATGCCTTCGAGGCAGCGTATGTTGATTAAATTGGTTTGTGTCCGAGTTTGTGTATATGTTTGATGTATTTTAGGGCATTTTTCTTCTAAATATAAAATTTGATTATCTTGATCGTGTAAAATATAGTTGGGTACAATTAGAAATTTGGTTTTATTCAATGGTAAAGGGACAATGTGTGTAAGTGTATACATTTGAGTATTAAATTTAGTTAACATAACATGAAATATTATGTAGGAATCATTAATATAAGTTTCTAAAGCTAACAATCTATATAAGTGTTCATCGGATTCTATTTTGACATTTTGTTTTGATATAAATTCATTTATGGATTTAATTTCGTTTTCTGATAATATGAATTTGGGTATAATATTTAACTTAGTTAATAAAATACTTTCTGCTATGTTATTTATGTGGTTGTGTAAAACATCTACTATATTGAAATTTATTCTTGTGATATGTTGGAGTAGGTGTATTTCGTTATGCTCATTATTTATTGTTTTATATTTGTTGTTATTATAATTCTTGATAAAATTGTTAATTGTTACTTGTTCTTGTGTTTTGTTATGTTTTCAAATCTTAGAATAGCTTCTTTGTTAAATAGTGTTTGTTTGTTAATTTTTTTTGTAATTTGATTTTCATTTTCTTTAAAAACGTTAAACTTTTCATCCATAGATTGGGCGTCTTTTGCGTCCAAATTCCAGTTACTACTTTTGTTATGCTACCAAGACCGTTTACTATTCCTTTTCTTTCTCTTTTTTTTGGGTAATAAAGCGTTTATTTTGATTTTTAGTTGGTCTACTTTAGCTCTTAAGCCGTCTATAATTTTATCTGAAAATCTTACTTCTTCTAGGCTATTTAATGCTGTTTCGAAGTTCCTAGTGTTTTCTAAAAGGTTTTGTGTATTAATCTTGTGAAGTAAATGTTTATATGATTGTAATACCCTAGCGTCTCCCAGGCTTATTTTTGCGATTTTGTCATACTCCCCCAGCGTTTGAATTTTGATAACTTGTGCCGTTACGCAGCAAATTCTGTAAAATATGACTAAGATTACTATTTTGATCTTTTCGTAATTTTTGATTTTTGAATCTTTTGGTTTGTGTGATATAAACGTTAGGCCTTTATCTTCTTTAACTCTATGTTTTTTGAATCAATTTATTTCTTGTATTTTCCTTTCTAAAAACTGTTTTACCTCCTTCGAGAGCTATTGGTGGGTTTCTATTTTCATTGCTTTTCGTAATTCTGTCTTTCATTTTATTTTCCATACTTTCTTTTATGTCAGGGTAGATAGTATTACGAAATTCATTAAACTTTTGGAGATAATCGTGTTTGTTATTTGGATTGATCCCCTGGGTTAATAGGTGGGGTCTTCCGTCTTCGAGTGGATTGACTTGTTATATGTTGTCAGAGTTTCGAAAATAATATATTCGTGGTCGCAAGAGAGTTTTTCTGTTTTTCTTTTATTTAATATTATTCTGTATATTTCCGTTTGGGACGAATGGAGCCTTTCTACTGGAGAATTACTCGACGATTATTGGAATGACGTAAAGTGTAATATGATGCAAACGAGCTTTTTCGGAATTCCAAAGGTTGATAGAAAATTTCTCATTGATTTGACAACATTTGGGCTGTCCCAAGTCGAACTTGTATAGCCCGAAGCGAACTTTTAAAATTTGTCAATGATCGTTAAAACGGTCTTTTCATTAATAGTATAAATGTCCGTATGTAAGTTAAGCCTTCCCATACTAGGAGACTCTTGCAGGGTGCCTACGCCGATTTTACCTTAGGTCGTGGTGCATATCCAGCGCTGTGAATCCCTTCTATTCACTCAATTAAGACTCAAGAATTCAGCTTTTGATTTTGGTTTATCCTGACAATGAAGGTGTTTGATCGTTTCGTCATCCAACTCGAACTAACTCTTGGTATTTTCGCTAGTCCCTTTTGGAGTGGTTCAGCCGACGCTAAATATGCTGGTCAGCAGTTTCGGCCGTCGTTGAGCCCGTTGCGCAATTCGGTCGGTCGAAGCGCATAAGTGACATTTGAGGTGGCTAAGCTAGCGCCAAATATACTGATCAGCAGTTTCGGCCGTGGCTGAGCCCGTTGCACAATTCGGTCAGTCGAAGCGTATGATTGAATGGAATTGGAGCGGAAGACTAACTTCTGTTTGACTTGCATTTTGTTGCTGCTGCTTTGTCAACGAGTCAGCAACTCGTGTCGGTTTTACAGTGTAGGCAAGAGCGGGGTGGCATAAGTGGGGTATCGCTGGTCTGCTGAAGTGTTTATTGATGGTATGCAAAGTGCTCTCACTTTGGTGAAGGGGTGAACAGCGAGTCGTCAGGCAAGGTAAATGCTGTGTCTTAACTCCTCCCCCTTTAAAGATCTGCGTCCCGCAAATTAATGAGGCTTTGGTTGCACGGGAGTGGGTTGTGATTCTGTATCCGAGGCCAAGTCGTCGAGCTTTGGTATCCCCTGGGTAGTTGTCAACTTTTTCCATAGAAGCTACATCAGAGCCAGGAGCACGAGGGCAAACGTCGCTTCGGTATAAAATGAAGTCGGTAGACATCTTTTGCAGGTTCTTCAGGCTCACGTCACATATTCCAGTGACAGCTGATAGTTGGCGGCCGTCACAGGGGTGATTACCGCCGGCAGGGGCATCAAATGGCTCTTGGAATAGCTGCTATAATTTCTCTTCGCAACGGTTGCCGTTTCGTTGTCGAGCCGGATGATAAAGGACCCGGTTAAGTCGCAGTTGTTACCCTACCATCGAAGTTCGTTAAGAACAGGATGCCGTCTTCGATTAGCTTCATTGTCTCCCTGTTATTCCTGAGATAAGTACATGCTGCATGGCCACCCTTCAACAGTCGAGGAATGCAGCCTTCATCTTCCAGCTTGAATAGGTCTCTCTCCTGGCAAACAGTGGTGTTGCCTATAGAGAGGCAGCCACTCAAGACGGCGTAAGTTTCGCTGTCATCTAATGCCAGGTCGTCATACTCCAGAGCCACCTGCTTCCCATCGCAGATCGTTGGGTAAAGGTGTACCCCCCTATATACCCTGTCGAGCACCTTGGGGAATGCCAACACATATAGCAGCATCGTTCCGTTGGACAGGATGCATGGACGAGAGAACTCCACTGCTTCGATCGCGTTTTGGTACGGGAGATTGTCGACCTCGTCCAGTATTGCCTCCAGCTCACCATGGTCCAGGAGATTGGTGCTTACTAGAGGTCTGCATGAGTACAGTCAAAATTTTCGGCTATTTGAGTACCACAAGCCTGAGTCGGAATTCGGCGTGCCGAAACGGTTTCAACAAAGTAAATTGCGCATTGGTAAATGTTGTTTTCGTTGTATGCGAAATGAGTGAAAATCAAACCAAAGTGTAATTGATAAAATGAGTAAATTCAGAGTAAGTGTTGCGAGTACTCGTATAAAATTTTGGCATTCTCGTCGTTCATTGCTTGCAGAGCAGAAGTAGCAGAGCAGCAAAAAACGTTATATTAATATTTTTATGTTTAATTTTTTTTTTTTTTTAATTGCCTTGAATGGTGGCATATAAACAAAAATATTTTCCCATTATTATATAAAACTAGCTGCACAATTTTTTGTATTCCTGCAAGCAGCTCGGCATCTGAAAGAGCATTTTCAGATGCTAGAAATTTAATTGCTGAAAAAACGTTGTACTATTGCTAACAATGCAGATATTATAAACAAAATTATGTTTCTGCATTCAGCCATTAAAAAATAAAATAAATAATCTACATACTTATATATAATAATAAATCCATGTCTTTCTATTTTTCTATGTCTTGCATTGAAAAGCAAAACCAAAACGAAAACGAAAAAACAAACACGCAATAAATTTGACGGCGCACAACTAACCGAGTACTCGGTCGCGAAACTCATTCGTGCATTGCTTCGACGTTTTGATATGATAAATTTTCTACTCATGCTTGCACCACATTTGCAAATCCGTTTTACTCAATGTCTCACTCAGTCAGAACTTTGAGTGAGAGTACCAAACGCTGCTTTGACTGTATTCATGCAGACCTCTAGTGTTTACCACCCCAGTTTTGGCCAACTGGCATGCTCTGGCAATTTCTTTCGCCTGGCCCGCCAAAATAATGGCCTAATGCAGAATCGTCGTAGTTGCTTGCAAATCTTCTTCCATTAAATTAACCCGTGAGATGATATTGTTGATGCTTCCGACCATTTCGTGGGTCGCATCGAACAGGCGGGTATTAATCCTGATCTGTTGGTTATTATGTCTCGCCTCCATGTCCTGTTCTTTCAAAATTGCATTCCAGTCTGCGGCGTCCGGTCATCCAGACACCCATTTCCATGCTAAGCCCAACCAATCAATAGCCACCAAAGCTTCGGGTTTTTGGTCCGCTTTCGCCGTTGCCTCCCGTGATATTTCGTCGATGGCCTTCAGCATTTTATCTAGGTCGATGACGTGCGCCAATTTGAAGACGACATTGACACTCCAAATGCTACTCTGTTGTACTGGTACCACGGGGGCTTCGTACTTAAAAATTTGGATTGCGCTTATTGCTTGTGCTAGGGCCAAGCTTATAATTTTTGGAAAGCGAAAGGTTTTACAATTAGGTTAGTACAATATTACAATATTACAGTAGTAAATGTGTGTACACAGGTGTTGGTGGTACAAATTGGAATGTGTCATTGTACAAAGTTTTGTGTGTGCGTGTTTAATCTTTTGTTTATCTTATCATGAGCGAGTAAAACGTTGGCCACTTTTATTTTTTGTAGATTTTTCTATTGATTCTTGGTCTCCCTTCCCTTCTTATTTTTTATATTTTACTTCTATTCTATAAATTTTTTCCTATTTTTATTTGTATTTCCTTTTTTTTTTTTTTTTTGCTTTTTTTTTTATTATATTTTGTTTTTTTTCCTTTTTTATTTCCATTTTTCCTTTTTAACTCCTAATATCCGACTTGTGGAATGTTTTACCGGACTTGGTCTTAACCGTGACCACTCTATCTTCCTGTATTTCTTCGGCCTTAAAGCGTGGCTTTTGTCTTGATTTGCTTGTTCTTAATGAACACTGTTTCTTCTACCCCGTATTCGAATGGCCGAGACCTTTCCTTGTTAAGATTCGAACCGGCCATAGCCTGTTTGTGTTCGATCAAGCCCCTTACATAGTCTAAGGTTTTTCGTTTAAAATCCGACAAAACTTGGTAGTTGATTTTCGTCGTGCGGTCGAAGAATATATCAACTGGTCTTTTGTTTGTGACCGAATAGACAGAGTTATTGTATCTGTCTACGGCGATGGGGGCTAATTCCACGCTCTTAAAGGTGGGGTATTCGTACTTTAGGCAACAGTAGATTTCTAGAAAGGTTGAATGGAACCTCTCTATCTGGCCGTTGACCTCACTCTTCTGGGTCGGCGTGTAGTATAACTCGATTTGAAGTTCCCTAAGGTAATTCAAAACGGTCGGGCAGAGAAGGCCTCTCTCATTATGGGAAACAATAACCCAATAAGCCAATTTCGCGAATTTATCAATACAACTGAGATAGACTTTTTTCTCCAGTGTAAACACATCGATATGTAGTATTTCACATGGAAAGCTTGGCATCGGAGTTGATTGGAGAGCAGGCTTATTGGGGTGTCGGTTGTATTTGAATGTTTTGCAACATTCGCAAGACGACACTTGTGCACTTATGGTGCTAGCCATTCCAGGGAAGTAGAATTTTTGTAGGAGTTGAATCCGTATTTCTTTACATCCCCTATGGGCCCTGCGATGTTCCTTTTCAATGACATCACAAATCTCCTCTTTGTCTGTTAGATCCACTACCAGCTTCTGCGTTATACGAATTTTATACAGGCCAAAATTCGCTAAGCAGCAGGTTTGAAAGTCCTGAAAGTCCTGACTTGGGGATCTTGATCCCGTTCAGGATCGATGGGCTCAGATATTTCTGTAATAGCGTTGTTGGTGTTGGTTTTGCGACCACCTGTTTGAATAATGACTAGAGCCATATTGGTTGGAACTATATCGCTCTTCGTTTTCCAGTTCTTGGCAATAGCGGAAAGCCTATGAAAGGTCTTTAGGTTTACGAAATACGAAGTGTTTAGAAACGTTGCCCTTAACACCCCTTATGAACACTCTCAGAGCTTTCCTCTCATAGGTTTCGATTAGGGCTTTTGCCACTTCGCGGTTGTTTTCTACACATTTTAGTTTATTTGAAATTAGGGAAAGGTGATTACTCACTTCCAAGAAAAATTGTTCCAGGGTTTTGGTTCCTTGGAACAAATTATTTAATTCATCCTCTAATGTACCGATATCTCTCTGATCGGCGTTATGTAACTGTAACACCCGTTTAATCTCTTTCCGGTTATCGTCCTCAACATCTTGATTGTTGAGGACTTCATCGGCTTTACTCAAGATTTTCTCCCGAATATGCAGCACGATGGATCTATACAAGGGCTTGCTTTTAAGAATCTCGTAGTCATTAATGATTCTCTGGGCTCTTTTTACCCAGGCCTCATATGATCCACTGTCGCCCTCAAAAGCCCGAAGGTCTCTTACCCGGCCAGGTGCGGCTGAAGACAATTTCAGCTCGAACTCATTCCGCGGGTAGACCAGGGGAGTCGATGGGGTTGCCACCGGGTTGGGATCTACGTAATCTTCCTCTAAGATCACCATTCTATTCCCTAATACCTTTAGGCTTTTAACCTGGCTGAGAAGGGCATTCAGGGCTTCCTTAATCTCTTCCATGTACGAATGCTTGGTTAAATATGAAGCTTCTCTTTTTTCCTAGCCTCAACGAAGTGCAAATTAAAAGGAGGGGAAAAATGCAAAATAATGTGTAATTAATAAATTTTCAGTACAGTTGTTTTTTAATATATTGTTTCGTATTCTTTTTGACTTGTATTTTTTCTTGTGCAATTTTTTGTGCAGTTAAGTATTGTGTGCTTATTAGCTATTGAGTTTTACAATTCTTATTATTTTGTGTGCAATTTGTTTCATTAGCATTTAACATGATTTTTTTATTGCTTTGTGCGTTCAGCATGTGCTATGTAAGGTGTGGGCTCCTTTTTCTTTTTATTCTTTATTTCGGGCACGATGGGCCGTATTTATCCCTTTTGCCGACTGCCTACTAAGGTACGGTTGCCACACAGAACATTGGACAGCCTTTCTGGATGCATTCCACACCTCCCGGCCTATCCAATATACTGCCACTCACTACTTTATATTTAAATTTTATTTTCGACGGTTACATAACCGTGAAGCTCACTTGCTTTATTGAGTTATCGTTTTATTCATTGTGATAATGCAACTTTTTGCACCGGCGATGCGTGTGCTGTCGCTACGGTGGGTTGTTGCTTCTTTTCCATGCACCAAAACCGGAGACGAGAGTTTTCATTAAATTTTCACTTTATCTAAAAAGAAATTTGCCTTTAAATGCACTTATCTTGTAACCATTAATTTTTCACTCTTGTTTCGAATCTCGGCACTTTTATGATTTGAGTGTAATTTATTATTGAAACGTTGAGTTTCTAGAATTGCTTTTGAAATATTCACTACTGCTTTCAACTCATGTAAAATGTCCATACCGATTAATCCATCGAAGAATGGGTGGAATTTGAATAAGATTGATAACATGTGTTATCGGAGAATTCTCTGAATACGGGTATTATTACCTTTTGAAAAACTTTATGCACGTTAAGTGCGGTTTTAATTGAAATTGGGTCTGTCAAGTTAATTCTGTCTGTATGAGATATTAATTCTGGGTTAATAAATGACATGATCGCCCCTGTATCTATTAGGAATTTTAAAGGATATCCTGATTTTAGGTGGATCAAAATGTATGGTAGGGGGGACTCGGGTTGTTTTTTAATTAAGTATTTTGTCTGTCTCTCGAGGCACTTTGTGGAAAATTTGAGGGTATTCATCAGAAGCTTTTTCTATGTTATGAACGGAACCCCTGTTCTTATTGGAGTTTGGATTCTCGAATTTTCTTTGTTCGTAAGAACGATCAGTTTGGTTGTCCTTTGGGATTATTGCCTTTATGTTATTCTTCCTACGTGGGGAATTGTCTCTCTCGTTGGAGGGGTATTGTTTATAGTCTCTCTTTCTTCCGTTATCTCTTGAGTCGTAATTATGCTTTCGATTGCCCTGATATCCTCTAGGATAGTCACCACGAGAGTCCGCTTATCCTTTGTATTCTGTCTGTCTAGTTTCTTGTTTTCTTCTATTTTCTTGGAAATAAATGTCTCTTTCCTTCATGGCCCACTGGAAAGCTTCTTGGAGATTGGTAGGTCTCATAGACCTTACAGCTAGGCCAAGTGGGCCTCTAATGCCCGTAGTAAAAATATTTAAGCGGGTTTCTGCGAAAAATTCTTCTTTGATCTGATTAGTATTGGTTCGAGATCTAGGGTATCTAATAGTTTGAAAAGAGCCGTTCTAATCTCACAGATTTTCTTGAACAAGGTCTGTATTGAAAGTTGAGCGTGAGCAAGACCATATAACTCAGCTATAAAGGTTTGTTCGTCTCGATTGTCGGAGCAGAACAAAATTAGTGCGTCTTTGATTTTGTCCCAATTAAGACCAGCTCCCGCTGTATGAATCGCCACCTCGGCTTCGCTTTCCAGTTTCTGTCTAATTGCCCTCAAGAGAGTGAGTCCGTACGGAGTTTTATCTGTATCTCTTATTGATATAAGAATTTCTATTAATAAATTCGCTAAGTTTATTGGGATTGCTGTTATAAGGTGGTAGAAAACGGATTGGGTCCGGAATTCTTAGAGACGAAAAGATGTCTGCCTGGTTTGGTGGTGTAACGCGGATTGGTTAGATAATGAGGAGCTCTGAGTCGAATTCATTGAGGATGGTGAAGGTAAACCTATTACTGCCTGAAGTTGATGTTCGTCTACGTCTTCCCTAATATCTTGTAAGCTGGTAGCTGTAGGATATTTAATGACCTAGTACAGTTGGATTCCATGTTTGTATTCAAACAAATGGGGTTATGTATCTTTCACTTTATTTCACTAAGTGTATTTATGTAAGAATGACTGCTGAATCGGACATAGCCTTTGGGTACTAATGAATATCTTAATTCTACTTACATAGGGTTTATATACCCAAGGCGAAGGCGTCATCTACCGGCAGCATCGCAGTCGGCAGAGACGTCGCTCTTGGTCACATATTAATTTGATATCTTAGAGATAAAGAGTTGAGAGAGACGCGCACACACAGATGGCGTGATCGGCATGGTCAAACATGCCGACACTGCACTTTTGGGGAACGTTAGGTTCCCATGCATATTTGTGTGGTCTTATTTCATGCCACTTGAACTATGTTTATGCCTTGAAGAGGCTAATATAAACATTGCCGCTGAATGTGACAATGTTGCACACATAAACTGTGTGTCTTATATCTGTGTACCGCAGTACTAGCTCTGAGCTTGCTCCTATTGATTGGAATTTTTTTAACTTTCCCAATATTAGACATTTAAGGAAAAATTACTACCTGAAACTGTGTAGTTAAAGAACAACAAAAGTCTTGTTGCAAACAGAAAAATGTGTTTATCAAATACTGATTTTAAAATTGAACGATCTTATAGTTGAAAAGAACTTAAAAATATGTGTGTAGTGTAGTGTTCGATGAGTGTAGACTTCTTTTCCTTGATTTAGTGTGAGTTTAAAATCTGTAATTAGTTGTGACAATATTATTGTTTCCTTTTTATACCCTCCTACCCAAAGGGTAAAAGGGTATTATAACTTTGTGCCGACCTAAAATGCATGTAACAGGCAGAAGGAAGCATCTCCGACCCCATAAAGTATATATTTTCTTGATCAGCGTCAACAGCCGAGACGATATAGTCATGTCGCGTCTGTCTGACCTAGATCTCAGAGACTATAAGAGATAGAGCAACAAATTTTTCGGGACAGTGTGTCTTATTGTTGCACGCAGATCAAGTTTGTTTTAGAATTTTGTCACGCCCCTTCCGCCCCCGTAAATCGAATAAAACGAATTTCAAGCGTCGTTTTAAACCTAGAGCGTTCAGTTTTGGCACGCACAATACTAATCATCATCTTAATAATCTCTGATTTTGGTTATTTTTCTTTGAAATTTGGTTACAATCGGATAAAAAACACTGAAGTTATTAGCGAATTACTTTTATAAAGCGAAATCAGGTGCAGCTGCACCTGTTCAGCTGGTTGTCACTCAGTGACATAATAATGGTGTTCAATAAATATACTAAATTGCCGCAAAGCTAATAATTTCGAACAAAGAAAATTTTGGTATATTATTTTGGTGTATTTTTAGTATATTTTTTAGTATATTTTTCAGTATATTTTTGAAAAATATAATATTTCGATGGTAAAATTGGGTGGCGGGTATCTCACAGTCGAGCTGACTCGACATTAGTTTTCTTACTTGTTATTTAATAGTTTTGCTTCGGTTTTTATATAATAATGAGAATTTCGGAGGAATGTAAAAACGAAAATAGGGAATGCATGTACATATACATATGTTTCTGTTTGTATATCTAATATTGTTATATATTTGTTTTAATTTTTATATTTTTTTAATTAGTTGTGAACCTTACACACTCTTCAGTGACCTAATCGAATCAGTTCCCGTTGCATCCAGCGTGTCAAAGTATAATTTGACAAGCTTCAGTGACCCATTCAACTATGAACTGTTTCGCTCGTTTTATATTCATGTAAATGTATTTATATATATATATATTTTTTAATGGATTTGTTTGTTGTTGCTTTTTATTTTTATATACATATATATTTTTTTTACAAATATAATTTGCCTCGTTGGCTCTGTGATGACTGCACTATGTTGTATCGTATGACGTAGCTGGCAATTGTACATATTCGACCAAACTGGTTGAGACAAGCGTCAGAACAGTTTCATCGCATGCTTCAGTGACCTCTTCGAACCGATTCGTGTTGCGTCCAGCGTGTCGAAACGTCGCTTGATGCAGCATGTCGATGCAACCGTTGCAGTGGTTGTGTGCCAACCGTTGGCTTCATGGCTGTTCGTACGTTATACCGAACACGTTGTTGCGACCAGATGGCCACATCGAACTTGTTGTTCGGTAGCAACAAACTTTCAGCAATGTGTGGGCGTATGGCCTGATGCTAGGTTGGCATGAACTGTACTTATACATATGTATATACTTGCGTTATTTAGAAATTTAGTCGAATAAATAATCTGTCCGAGGGACTAAGATCAACGCTGTATTTTTACTCAAATGATTTAAACACGAACGAGTTCCGTTTAGCTCTTAATTAAGATACTTTCAGCTTTAGACTAATGTATACATTTTTTATTCAACTCTAAGCGAGCCGCGAGAATTTGAAACTGTCTACTCAGCATTTTTGCCAAGTTGTTACACAAACAATCATGCGCTCTTTTCTTTTTCTTTTTTAAATAATTCCACTCCACTTGCACTTTTCATGAAATAACCGGTCCAGCTAGTTTGACACAAAGCATAAGCCGCGATTGATAATTTAGTTTTTAATGAAAAAGATTTTATTTATTTTTACTTTTTTCTAAACTTAACACTTCACAATTATCTGTGCTGCTGCCAGCGGTTTACGTTATTTGGAGGGGGTTTTAAACGAACTTACATGTTGTGGGTAATAGAGTAAGCCTAACTCTAACTGTGGATTCTAATCCGTTGGGCGCCAATTATCAACTTAGTGGTGCTCGTCCAGCGATGCGGCGGGTCGTCCGTCTCTTGGTCGAGCGATGTATTTATTTGATACGTCTAGTTATCACGATTAGGTTGGGGAGCTTGACTTCGCTCCCTTTATATCTCTGGCCTTGTGGCTCCGTGATGTAGTATTGATAAAACAAATTGTATTTTACGGCAACGTGCCGGAGTAGTGCAATATTTATTGGTTGATATTCTTCACAAAACTAAATGTATTACAAATTCTTATATTAAGCGAAACCTAAAAGTGTTGGACCCATGGACTGCAAAGCTACAGCCGGCAAGCCGACTCAGCATAACGATAGTGCTGACATTTGCGGTGTAGTCAAATATCATGCTATCGCAACTGACCATAATGGTCAGGCCACTGAACTCATGCGTCAGCGGATTGTGCTTAGAGTAAATGGGTCAGCTGAGTGCAGTGCAACACTTATGTGTTAACTTTTATGCTTGCGTAAACATGATATGTGAAGCATATTATGATACTTCCCTTCCCTTAGAAAACAAGCTTATGCTTCTACTGGGGTTGGCGCATACAATCTTGATAATGCAATTGGGTTTGTATCTTGTATTTTTATACCCGCCTACCCAAAGGGTAGAAGGGTATTATGGCTTTGTGCCGACCGAAAATGTATGTAACAGGCAGAAGGAAGCATCTCCGACCCCATAAAGTATATATATTCTTGATCAGCGTCAACAGCCGAGACGATATAGCCATGTCCGTCTGTCCGTCTGTCCGTCTGTCCGTCCGTATGAACACCTAGATCTCAGAGACTATAAGAGATAGAGCAACAAATTTTTCGCGACAGTATGTCTTATTGTTGCACGCAGATCAAGTTTGTTTTTGATTTTGGCCACGCCCCCTCCCGCCCCCGTAAATCGAAAAAACCGAATTGCAAGCGTCGTTTTAAACCTAGAACGTTCAATTTTGGTACGCACAATACTAATCACCATCTTAATGATCTCTGCGAATTTGGTTACAATCGGATAAAAAACACAGAAGTTATTAAGATATGACTTTTATAAGGCGTTACCACGTGCAACTGCTAGTGCTGCCTAGCTAGTTGCTATGACACTCCGCGACATAATAATGGTGTTCAATAAACCAACTAAAGTGCCGCCAAGCTAATAATTTCGAACAAAGAAAATGTTGATATATTATTTTGGTATTTTTAGTATATTTTTTAAAAGTATTTTTTCAGTATATTTTGAAAAATATAATATTTGGATGGTAAAATTGGGTGGCGGGTATCTCACAGGCGAGCAAACTCGACTGTAGCTTTCTTACTTGTTATAGTTGCTTTAGTTTTTAGTTTTAAGTAAATACAAACAATACAAGATGTAAGGCTTATTATTGATACAATTATAGAGACTGTAATATTATTATTTGATATTCATTTTACAATGACCTTATGTTGTATTGGTTTTATTTTTATTAGTTCTGAGGATGTGTACATTGAGGATAGATTTATTTCGGGATTCAGCTGCTTTTCGTTTAACACTATTTTTCCTATTTTGATTTAACATTGTTTTATTGTTATAATTTTGTTGCCGTTAATTGTTATATTTTTATTTATTTCTTGGCAATTCTGTTCTATAATGGTGTCTTATATTCCAGGTAAGGATACTGTTTGGTTCTACGCACTTAATTATTTGATTACCTGTGGTAGGGACAAAATTACATATAGGGTTGGTTCTTTTTATAATACTCTTAATACATTCATTATTTATTTCCTCGTAATTTTGGTTATAGATTTTATCATTTTCTTCAAAGTAGGTGCTTTTATCTATGTGATCAAGCTGGTAACCGTTACTATCTGGGTAGGGTATTATGTTAATAGTGTGAATAGTTTTTTGTTTAATAGGGATATGGGCTATGATAAGGAGTTGATTGGTATTGATCCAGGTTGAAGTTTTAGTTTGCAGTATATTACTGCTGTCAACGTTTTCTAATTTGTCATAATTAAGTAATTTCGGATTAAATAGTCCCAGTCGTGAAAGTTGCATACCCATGGCGATATCTTCGATGTATTCGGTAAATTGGATTAGGTCATACAGCAATTGTTCTCTGTTACTATGTTCGTCTTCGAATTCTTTAACTTTTTGCATGTTACTATTAATTAGCTGAATCACATCGCTCATTTCATGTAAATTAACTGAGTTTGTTGCTACTGACTCTAGTCGGTTATAGATTTTTATTCTATCGTTATCATCTAATGTTCCAAATAGATATTTAAATGCAGATCCTATTATGTTCATTAGTCCACGTTTCTGTCTATTTGTCTGATGTAAAATAATACCACTAAGTTCTCTTAACATTTTATTGTGTAAAAGTGTAACTTGTGGAATATGTGTATTGTAACAGGCTAGGTGGCGCCTGTAGTATTAGGTTCCGTGTTATTGGTTTTTCGATAGAAGGAGATACATCTCCTTGATTTATTAAACAATTAATTTGGTTTTGTATTCACTTTATTTAAGTTGAACAGTTTAGTTTTGATGCATGCTGAATCGGACATAGGTATAATTATGAATATCTAAATCTACTTACAAAGGGTTTTTATACCCAAGGCGAAGGCGTCTTCTGCCGGCAGCATCGCAGTCGGCAGAGACGTCGCTCTTGTCACATATAAATTTGATATCTTAGTGATAAAGCTTTGAGAGAGACGCGCACATACAGATGGCGTGATCGGCATGGTCAAACATGCCGACACTGCACTTTTGGGGAACGTTAGGTTATGCATATTTGTGTGGTCTTATTTCATGCCACTTGAACTGTGTTTATGCCTTCAAGAGGCTAGTATAAACATTGCCACGGAATGTGACAATGTTGCACACATAAACTGTGTGTCTTATATTTGCGTACCACATCTCCCTCCCTTTTAAAAATAACGTAATATTATGAAGTTATTTTAAATGTTAGTTAATTTTAATATTATTAATTTTAATATGTAATTGTAAAAGGATGAACATATATATATATATATATATTTTTTTTTTTTTTTTTTTAAACAAATTAGTGTGCATTTCAAACATTATAGTTAATTTCTGTGTATTACGATAAATTGATGTCGAATTTCCAAATATTGTGTTGTATCGTGTTATTTAATTTTTTTTTTTAAAAGTTAGCTTATGTTAATTTTGGTTATTGAATAATTTTAACCTGTCTTTATTTACTATTTGCTCTTTATTTTTATTGTTTTTAATTTTGATATTATTTCTATCCTCTATTCCTATTACCTCGTAAGGAGGTCCTGTATATTTATATTCTAACTTATGCCCCGTTTCGTTTTTTAGAGGTACGAAGCTACCAATGTTTATATCTATTTCCTTACTGTTTTTATCGTATTTTATTTTTCCCTTTTGTTTTTCTTTTTCTATTAATAGCTTAGCTCTATGTTGCGCTACTTGTAATCTATACTTAAATTCTTTAGCGTAATCTTCTATATTGTAAATAGGATCTATTCTACCTAAATTATTAAATTCTACGAACTGTCTCGGCAATCTGCCATAGACGAGTTCATATGGACAGTATTCATGTACTGTCGACGGCGTAGTGTTGAAACAATAGGTGAAGTAATTCAGCCATATGTCCCAATCATCTTTGTCAATCGAAATGTATGATCTTATATACTCATTAAAAGTTCGATGACTTCTTTCTACCGTCCCTAAACTCTGGTGGTGATGTACTGTTAATTGTATATTACTTATCTTCATATACTTCCACAAATCATTAATCAGTGTATTCTTATATTCTGTAGCCATATCGGTTATGAAGTCTTCATAGGACCGTACTTGAGTACAAAATGCTCGAATATTGCTTTAGCTACTGTTTTCGCGCTTTTATCTGCTACAGGAATTGTAACTAGATATTTTGTTAAGTCACATATTATAGTGACTGCGTATTCGTTGCCATTTACCGTTCTAGGTAATGGTCTAACGGTGTCTATTAAAACAGTATTGAAAGCTGTGTCAGGTGTATTTGTTATAACCATTGGCGCCTTGGTATGTGTTGTTACTTTTGCTTATTGGCATTTTTCACAATTTTCACATATTTGGTTATAACTTGATTCATTCCAGACCAATAGTAAAATCTTTTTATTTTCAACAGGGTTCGCGTAATCCCTGTGTGGCCTTCTTCTAGAGGATCATCATGGAATTTTGACAAGATTGCAGTTATATGACTTGTGTCATTTTTGTCTATGTTGGTAACCTTTGATAGTAGCGCTAGTTTTATATTCAATTTTTTATTGCCCATATTTTTAAATTTATTTAGTGATACATACTCGAAAATATGTTCACTTGGTGACAACTTTACGTTAGCGACTTTGTGTACCCCGGCTTCTGAATTAAGCCTAGTCAAGAATTGACCTAAGTCAAACTTTTCTCCAGAGTACAAGTCGTTAACTGGGAATTGTGAGATAACTCTTTTGCCGTGTTTGAACTGGCATTTAAGGTTATTAATTTTTAAACTCACATATTTCTTTACGTCATTATTATTAATGACTTCATAGACTTTGGGCTCTTTATTCTCTTTTTGCAATTTTTGTTTTGTATCTGGCCAGATATCTACCTGTCTTTTTGATGATCTTGTTTGGACCATCAATATATTTCTGTTTATCTCTTTTAAATTTTTGATGCTTATTCTTGATAAGGCATCTGCGACATAATTGTTTTCCAAGATCCAACCTCATTCTTGTTAGTTTGGAGTTGGGATTTTTCATCGAGAAGAGATATGTAAGCGGCCGATGGTCGCTTAAAACCAAGAAATGTCTGCCATATATGTATGGTCTGAAATGATTTATTGCCCATGTATTGCTGCTAGTTCTTGTTCTGTTATGGACTTATTACTTTCGCCCTGTGTAAAGGTTCTTGAAGCGTATGCCACCGGTAGTTATTGACCGTTATGGTCTTGGGATAGTACCGCTCCACATGCTTGTTTGCTAGCATCTGTGGTTATGTAAAATTCTTTGCTGAAGTTAGGGTACTGAAGTAATGTAGGTTTCATCAATTCTTTCTTTAGATATTTAAATGCCTTATTGCATTCTTCTGTCCATTCAAATGGAACATTCTCTTTACAGAGCCTCGTTAAATGGCGTGATTGATCTGAAAAGTTTTTGACGAATCTTCTGTAATAGTTGCAGAATGCAAAGAATCTTCCAGCTTTATCTGCATTCTTTGGCTGGGGTCAAGTTCTTTAACATATGTTTTTCCGAACAACCGATTACCACTAAATCAAAATTTTAGAAGCTTTAACACTTCTGAAGTTCTTTCTATTGTGTTTACAGCATTTGCTTCATAAACCTCATAATCTTCCATTGATTCGCTTTTTATTGTTGCGCTATTCACTATAGCGTCTTTATTTGTTGTATTTATTATGCGAATCAATGCATTATTAGTGTCTACCAGAGCACTTGCTACTATTATTTCAGGATCTAATTCCTGGTTGGGAATAAGCATATGTTTATTGCCGGATGTAAGATGAATCTTTCGAATCACCTCAGATCTAGCTGGCAATATTATTTCGTTGTCTAACGAATGTATTATAGGAATGTTTATATTCCTGAAGTTGTGGGGTCTTACAGTGAACCAATCTTCCTGTTCATGGAATTCCAAAATACAATTGTATTTCTTAATGAAATCCAGACCAATTATACCATCTCCTGGTATAGGAACATTGTCGGGCACAATTTGGAATTCATATGGTATTGCTGTATTTGCAACTACCATATCCAGATCGATAGTGCCAAGAGACTGTTTTGTCCCTTCCCCAATGCCTGATATACTTGTCTTGTTATTTGAATTTATAGTCTTTAAATTATTATCTTTACGTTTCAATAACGAAATATCTGCACCAGTGTCTATTAAGAGAGTTACCATCGAATTGGTACTCATGTTTAACAATCGGACGAATATGCTAAGGTTGAAATTGATTTTGTAGATTTTTACTGTTGTTGGTCGCTGTTCAAGGGGGTCTGCTGGTTTTCCGTTTGCAGACTTCGAACATTTCTATTGTTCGGACTATTCTGATTTTGATGTTGGTTACCCCTTTGGTAACCTCCATTTTGTTTATTGTTATAATTATTGTTATAACCTTGATTGTAATTTTGGTTACCGCCGCGTCCTCTATATACTCCGCGGTAACCACCTCGGCTTCTGTTATTATTGTAATTACCTTGGCTACTACCTCTGTTTTGGTAGCCTCCTCGGTAATTATTGCCTCTATTATTGTATCCTTTGCCCCTAAAGGAGAGGACACTATTGGCATTGCCGGTAATTTCTGTACTGCAATCGATATATTCTTCGATTACAGTGTTCATGTTTTGGTGATGTCGGCAAGATCTTAATACTGTTTTGATCGTGCTATTTGTGCAGTTTGTGATCATTGCGGATATCGCTTCTTTGGTGGCGAATTTTTTCGCTTGGGCATTGTCTAAACCGTCATCTATGTAGGCTGCTTCAAGCGACCTATGTAGATTTTCGATTTCCGCAGTATACTGTGCTGCGGTTTTGCCATGTTGTGTGGTATTAAGGAGCTTTGCCTTGAAGACATCATGCGATTCGCACTTTATGATTGCTTTCAATACATTTATGATTCCTAAAATTGTCTTTTCATTTTCAATTTTGTAAGATAATGGATAATTCCCTAGTCAACAACCCTTTATTATTGTTTAAAAGTTGGCGTGCTTCATTAAAGCATTCTACCAATATTTCTGCGTGTCTGTTAAAAGTTCCTTCTTGGATGTCTCTATTTTGACTTACGCATTTATACGACTTATCGAATGTTGTCTTTATTGCAGACGAACTTTTATAACTACTGTTTGACCCAGGTATAGGTTTTCTTCTGTTACCTTTACTACTCTTACGTAGGGTAACGTTGCTAACACTATTCCCTTCTCTATTTTGGAGCAGTGTATGAGAGGTGAGAATGTTGTTTCGTGGGTATCCATGTACGCTGTTTCAAACTCATATACGTTTATAAACGTATGAAATTGTCTCAATACACTTAATGCTCTCAATATAAATAAAGGGTCTCTGTTTGTGGTTTCAGTTATGAAATTCATTTAGTTTTTCTTTTTTTTTGTCTGTAGTATGTTTGAATCTATATATTCATTTTTTTTTTCTTCTCTGGGTTCTTAGACCCTGTCCAAATCGTTGGCTCTGCTCATGTAGCGTTTCTTTATTATCTTATACTGCTTAATATAGACATTAAGCAGAACCTGTGCTACGGTGATTATTGACAAAATGAGGAGCAATATCCACAGAGATTGAATATCCTCTGTGTGATCAACGATTTTGACATTATTCACGACATTAGCCGTGTTGTCCTTGGTCTGACTGTTGTCAGAACCGAACCAACCCATTTTGAAAAAGGTTTACTAAGTGAGATTGAAATTATTCAATACAAAAAATTGGAATTGTGTTTCTGACAGTTGTCAAAGAAATACTATCCTATTTGGAATTTCAAGATAAAAGAATATTTTGAAATATATATCGGACTGTGTATTTGAAAAGCATACTTTCTGCTTTTGAAATTGTTAGATATCATATACTTGGTTGTACATATTTTTACAATTAATTACTTTTTCCTAACCAAGCATATGTGTTAGTATAAAGCCTAAATCCCTATTTATTGTTAGTATTTTTAAAGCAGCGTTTTCACGCATCTGCTTTAGAAGAGGGGTTTTAATTTTAAAGGCAATTAGAGCATTTGCATAATGCAGCTCTAATTGCGTGGCTTCGCACAGCGAAGTTGTTTCTTGATTTCCTCCAGTTTGTTGATTTTTGTCTTTTCCAGCGTTGGTGTAGTGAGCGGATTGCCCACCACCCTTAATATCTTTCACTTTTCCCTTCGTTGGCGTAGGGGGCGGCTTGCCCCCCACACTTTTATTTGTCGAACTTTTTCCCACAAAGGCGTAGGCGGCGGTCTGCCTCCCACATTTCAATTTTCCTTGTTTGATATATTTTTTTGCTTTGCTCTTGCTGCTTCCGTTGTGGGCACGTTTAACATAGGAGGTCCATCAACTCAATTAAGTTTTGTAGCGCTCCTGTATCCATGCAGTCGATTAGGTGTTGTAGCGCCTCTTCTAGGTCGCTTGTGAAGTTTGGTTTGTTTGTTGTTTGTTCCATTTGTTCGATTGTGTGTGTTTTAGTTGTTAATTATGACCACATTTTTCATGCATTTGCTGTTAGCCGTAATATAATTGATATTGTTGTAGTTGATGTGCTGCTAGTAGTTGCTTTTGTGTTTGATTTGTTTCACGAAAAATATACATGTACATATGTATGTATGTATGCATTTAATTTCATTAATTGAATTGCGATTTTCCACTTTCATTTCATATTGAAATGAACATGTCACGGTCGCCATGTAACAGGCTAGGTGGCGCCTGTAGTATTAGGTTCCGTGTTATTGGTGTTTCGATAGAAGGAGATACATCTCCTTGATTTATTAAACAATTAATTTGGTTTTGTATTCACTTTATTTAAGTTGAACAGTTTAGTTTTGATGCAGTCTGTTCTGTTTTTATTTATTACGTTAATTTTGATTTCTTTGTTATTTTGTGTGTCTAAAGTCGGTTGTCCGGCGTAAAGAAATATGTGGGCGGGAATTTGTCCTATAGTGTCGTGTTTGGTTGTGTGGTTGTAGATGTAGAGAATTGTTTCTATCTTACTTAATTTTATTTCATTATCAGAGTTTTTTATTATACGAATTTTTTCGTTGATTGTTTTGTGGAGTCTTTATATGTCTACAACGCCTGTTTTTGTAGTGTTAAGTTTTAATTCTATGTCTTCGGTCTCGAGCCAACGTTTAAGGGCTAAACTGGAGAATGCACCTTCTCTATCTGCTTTTAAAAGCTTGGGCTTTCCTAAATGATTAAATATACGCATTAGAGAATTTTTGCATTCTAGCCAATCTTTTGTTTTTATCTGTTCAAGGGTAGCGAATTTAGAATAGATGTCTATACAACTTAGATAGTGATTGCCTTCGGAAGAGTAAATATCTATTACGAATTTATCGTGACAATGTTCGGGCTTGGGAGTGACTTTCATTGGCATTTTTGTGTTACGATGTTCTGTTTTTGCCAGGTTGCAAATTTGACATTCATTAATTATATTTTGAATGAGGAGTTGGCTATTGAGGAAGTAATATGTTTCGCTAAAAAGTTTTGTCGTTTTCTGAATTCCTGGGTGTAAGAGCTTTTCGTGTGTATTTAAAACCAATTCTTTAAATTTTACATAAGTGGGGATGTTTTTTAATAAAATAAGGCTTCGGAATATTATAGTGTATTTTGGATTCATGGTTTCTTTATATGCTTGTTGGAGCATTTCGAAGTCTGCATCACTGTCAATATACAGGGCACTGTTTTTTGAGCAAAAATGGTCGAGTAAATATTGTTTAGCTATTTGTAGGGTAATTTCGTCATAAGAAAGGTGTATAATTTGTTTTTTAAAATAAGTTTTGTATTGTATATAATTAGGACCTTTTGTTAAGATGATTTGTCTTTCGTGGTAATGTTATTTGTTCTATTGTTATTCTGGAAAGTGCGTCTGCGACATGATTTTCCTTTCCTTTAATGTATTTTATATCGAAGTCGTATTCTGAGAGTCTAATCTTCCATCTTGTCAGTTTTGCTTTGGGCTCTTTTAGCTTATGTAACCAACACAAGGGTTGATGGTCAGATGGAGTAAATTATTCATACATCGTTGAAATGTAGCGGGGGCATTTTAAAGCAAAATGGGCATTCGTGTATAAATTAATAAGTTTATGCGTAGGTTATTCCCACGTAGCTGGTCTCCACGAAGATTGGGATATGCCTGTCTGTCGGTTATTCCCACGTAGCTGGTCTCCAGAATGCCTCCACGAAGATTGGGATATGCCGGTCTATCGGTATCCAATGAGTAGGGTTAATCCCACGCTGCTTAATCAAAATATGTTGCAAGGTACCTTGACCTTCGTTATCAAAGGCTCTTAAAGCTCAATGACCAATAATTAAAATATGACGGCTTTGCCGGAGTAAGATTGACGAGCCAAGTGCTCTTTATTGTATTCAAAACTTAACTAACTACAGATTATAAGAATTGCTAACAGCTACTCTAAAGAATGTGGGAGCATGGGCAACAGAGCTATAGTCGACAAGCCGACTCAGCATAATTGTAACACTACTCTTGTGACACATTGGAAGAGTTAGGCTACTGTTGGTGCCTCTGTTGCTCGGGCAGTGCTATGCCCGCTACCCGCTACCAGGGCACTGACACGTTAGTATGCCGAGTCAGCATTATGCCCTGTGGGTTCTGCGCACTCTCAGTGCGAGGGTTACTTGTTAGCATATTCATACGGTGTAGCAGCGGAATGCTCAGCACCGGGTCATGGCCAACGATGCTTAACAATGACGATCGTGCTATGCCAGGTTGTTTTTCTAACGTTTTTCGCCAATTTATGAATTCCGTTCCGTTAATGATGGCTGAACGTTCGAAGGTGACCAGGTACGTTCCTCTGACGAGCACCTCTGGGCCGCCATCCGTGCTGACGCGGGCTGTTGCTTCGTTAATAATAATGATTCCGTCATCTACGGGCGCTACCGCGTTCAAGTGGCTGGGCTGGGTATGACATTGAGCCATGCCTCCCGCATGTAGCGCACGAACACAGGTTTCCCGTCGAGACCGCTCACAGAAGGTGTTGTGCGTGGTTTCCGTGCACTCTGTGACGGCAAAGGTGTCCTCCTCGCACTCCGCCAGTGTGCTTTCATCTAGCCGTAGGATTACTTGGTCGTGCGACACCGGGTAGACGGAGACCTTCTTACATTTGACCTTGACTCGAGGATAGGCTATTAGTACGTGTATTATGTCATCGGATTGGAGGACCCTAATTCTAGCGGCTTCTAACAGACTAACTATCGGAGTATCTTGTTCAATAAGTGACTTCAAATCGGCATGATCAAGGACTGTGGGATTTACTATGCAAGCTTTTGCCAATGTTATAGTGAGAATTAGGTTTTGTATTTCTGTCGTCAACATCCTATTTCTTGCTAGAAGTGCCTCATACAGATGTGGAGTGTTAACCAAGTCGTCTTTCCGGGCCTTGATAATCTTATTAATGGTGTCAGTCAGTTTGTTTATTTGTTTCTGTGTTTCTGTGTTTATGGTAATCTGTCGGGAGTTTGAGTCCACTAGTTGAGCCTCTGTCATTCTGATCTTCAAAAAATCCGATGCATCGGGGGTTCCTGCAACCACTTTAAGGGCTGTCCCCAAGAAGTCTAAGCTTCTCGCAATTCTGTGGTGTACTTTTAGTACGGACAACAAAGTTCTCAGATGATCTGTGTCGACATCTAGTAATTTGCGCATATGCGACTGTGGAAAAGACTCGGACAATTTTTCTGTCTCATCTATCATACTAACGAATTCGGATAGGTTGCTCGAATGCCTTAAATAGTCGCGCTGTTCAAACACAAGTACATCTCCGTGCACGACCGGGATGTAATTGGCGTGAGAAAAATCGGTAATCCGAGCATTTGCCACTGCTAAGGTGATGAGCGTTGTGAGAGCGAACCTGCAATCCAAACGTAGAGTGAGACCGAGGAGTTTTAACTTAAATCTGACTTACTACCTAATAGTGTTGCTTACTATCTAACTATAAGTGGGGAAACCTACTTAAGGTTGTCCTTATGGACCACCCTCCCCTTAATTAAAACAGACGTTCCCAGGTCTGCCTGCACTTTTTGTTCTGTGCATAATGGGGTCAGTTTGTTTCCTAACCTTTTGTTGTTCTTGACGAACACCTCTTCCCCTACCTCAAAGACACGGTTTTGTCTATCCGGGTTACATCTCTCGATGTTATCTTTCTGAGCCTTTATTAACCTGTTCTTAATGGCTAGGTTTTGGTTGTCGGATTCCGTGTGAAGGACCTCAACCGGTTTTTCCCGAATGACTGAATGTAGTGTTTTGTTATACTCTACCGTAGCCCTCAAGATTAGTTTTACGGTGTCGCTGATCTTTCTGTCTAGCTTAAGACATCTGGCAATTTCTGTCAAGATACTGTGGAACCGTTCCACTTGACCGTTTGACGAGCTATGAAGCGGTGCCGCGTTTACAACATCAATGTGGTAGCTGTTTTTCAGTAAGGAGGTGATTGTTTCTGAATTGAAAGCGGGCTCGTTGTCGCAATATATTGTTCTGATTTTTGGAAACAAGTTTACGAGTTGGAGTAGAGGCCCTATAATGTCCACTATTGTTCTGGACTGCACTGGTTGTACCACTGCAAACTTCGAAAATTTGTCAACACATGTCAGGAATTGCTTCCTATCGGTTGAGAAGATGTCAATGTGTAACATTTCACCTGGATAACTCGGTATGGGTGTTACCCCGAGCTCTTGCTTTTTCGTATGCCTATCGTATTTGGCCTTGGTGCAAATTCTGCAATTTACAACCACCTCCCTTGCCAGGCTGCTCATTTTGGGGAAATAGTAGTCACGAAGGACTTGTTTGACATTTTCCTGAGCCGCTCTGTGCGCACGATTGTGTTCTGTCGTAATAATCTCTAACTGCTCATTCCTATTGGTCACGTCCATTACAACATTCTTACAATGGCGAAACTGTGTGGCCGGGAAGTGGACAACTAGATCATGCTGGAAGCTTGCCAGTGTGGGCAGGTCGCAGTGTATTGCGTTAACAACTGCGGGGTTTACTACCTCTTTTAGAATTTTTAAAATGTCGCTCTTGTCGGCGAAATTAATCAGGTGGCGAGTCTTGCTACGAAACAACACTAAGCTCCGTTTTAGTTGAAAACGTGCTTCTTCCAGAATGATTTGATTCCTAAAGCAGTTCAACGGTTGGTCAGTTGTTTCGACCGTGTAGGTCATTGAAAGCTCGCTGTGGACAGTCGCAACATCTGACTGAAACTCATTTTCATTAACATTTTGCCTGGACAGGGCGTCGGCTACCTGATTATCTTTTCCCGGTTTGTAGTGGATTTTTGCGTTATGATCATCAATATACGCTTTCCATCTTTTAATCTTCGGATTCGGATTCCGATCTGATACCGCGAATGTCAAAGGCTGGTGGTCTGTGTAAATATTAATATCGCGAGTGCCGTACAGGTAATGCTGTAACTTGCCTAAAGCCCACACTATGGCCAGCAGTTCTCTTTCATTAGTGGCATAGTGTGACTCGCTTTCCTTAAGTGTCCTAGAGATCATTGTAATGGGTCTCTTTTCTTGTGATAGTACCGCGCCGATACCGTTCGCGGAAGCATCCGTTGTCAAATCGAACGGCTTCCTGAAATCGGGGTATCTGAGAATTACATCTTCAGAAGCCAATACATTTCTCAGCCTCTCGAATGCATCTTTCTGCAAACTATCGAAGGCAATTGGAGTTTTTTTTAGACATATGTTTGCTGATAGAACCATTTTCTCCTTTCAGCAAACTTGTCAAAGGCCTTGCGATTGCCGCAAAGTCTTTGATGAAACACCGATAGTAACTGGCGAGGCCTAAGAACGACCTAAGCCCATACAAATTTGTCGGTTCTGGGTACTCTTTTATAGCTTTTACCTTTTCTGGGTCGGTTTTCGCAACACCATTGGTCACAATGAAACCCAGATATTCGACACTTTGCTTAAAAAAGTGTGTTTTCTCGTTGGATACCTTCATGTTGGCATCACATAGGCTTTTCAAAACCCAATCTATGTGCCTAACATGGTCTTTTTCGTTTTCTGAAAAAATGATGACGTCATCCACGTAAACATAGCACGATTTGCCAATCTGTTCTCGTAGGACATCGTCGATCGCTCTTTGGAAGATGCTTCCCGCATTCATCAAACCGAACGGCAATCGACAAAACTCATATTTCCCGCCATTTACTGAGAAAGAGGTTTTCTCGCGGTGGTATCCAGACTTTAGATCCAATGTCGTAAAGAATTTGGCTTTGCCTAGGTTCGCCAGTATCATGGGTATACTCGGCATTGGGTACTTGTCAGCGATGGTTTTCTCATTAAGTTTCCTAAAGTCAATAACCAAACGCTTGTTCCTGTTTCCCAGCGCATCAAGGCCTTTTTTGTCCACAACCCATGTTGGGTTGTTGTAGGGCGACCTTGAGGTTCTAATAATGCCTTTTTTCAATAGGTCTGTGACTTCTCGCTTCACAAACTCAGACACGCCCATAGGATGCGGGTACAGTTTGGAGAATACCGGCTGATTGTCGCTTGTGCGAATTGTGGCAACAACGGAGGTGTTAAACGGCAGTGCCTCGTTAGAGGCTGAAAATGCCTTAGACCTACTCATGATCATGTTTCGAAATTCAACTTTCACGGATTCTGGTACAGCAATGTCATTCACGTTAGTGAAGTTTACATTGTCGCAACTATGATGCTGCAGCCTTTCAGAAATAGAACCATAATTTATTGTACCTTTCTCTGCGTCTAGCTTTGCTCCTACTTGGGCCAGAAAATCGAAACCTATAATGCCATCGAAGGGTGTTAGCGCGTCTAAAAGAAAAAACGTGGCTGTCTTTCCAAAAATGTTCATTAAACATTTCTGGCGAACCCTGTTAGAACCATGAATGGAACTAACTGTGAAAGGGGAATCGACCGGCACTACACCTTTAAGCTCCTTTACGGGCTTGATGTAGTTTTTAGCCGCCCCTGTGTCGATTAGGATTCTTAATTTCCTCCCCTGCAACTGGCGTTCAATGAACGGCAGTCGGGAGCGCTCCCTGAAAAATTGACCTGATCATTATCATCAGATTCATCGTCTATTTCATTAGTTGCCGCTGTGGCCGCGTTTTCATACTCGCTGTCATTCTTTGCGTCAGCCTGTTGCATAGTGTTTTGCACTCTCTGACGTCTTTGACCTGTCATACGGGTGGAACCAGATCTTTTCTGACCTCGTGTGTTTTCACTATTAGCATTCGCAACTTGACCGCCTCCGAAGGAGGTTGGTGGTCTATGTTGCGTCATAGTGGAACCTAGTTCCATTGGCTCGGACGACTGATTTTGATCAGTGTTCGCGCCATTTGCCGCATTATTCTGTATAGGCCTATTTGACTTCCTATAATGTGGGTTTCTCCACTGGCCATCTTCGGCCCTGTTACTCTTTCCCTGTGGGGCCTGCGCGCGGCCTTGACCCCTTCGCTGCTCATGGGCAAGCGCTCTATCCTCCACAGCCTTAGAGTACGTGGCAGCGAAGGCCGTACGCTCTAAGGTTGCTTCAGATTCCCTAGCGAAAGCTAAAGCTGAGGGCATATCTTTCGGTTGGGCTGGCAAAACTATGGCTCTCAAGGGTTTCCTAAGACCCCCGACGAACGCATGAAGAGCGTCTTGCCTAGCCTCACTGTTAAGTAAGGCAGCCCCGTCAGGTTCGTGCGTCATAACGATCTTGTTCGTTATTAACGTTAACCTTTTCTGAACTTCGTCGTAGAACTCCATCAGGCTAAGGTCTCCTTGCCTGACTGATTCAAGTCCTTGCCGAAGAACACGCAGCGACGTCTCGTCCGCATATGTGCAGTCTAATCGAGCAATTATGGCATCGAAATTCAAGACTGTGTTATGACCAAGCAGTACCCCTCTTGCTTGGTCCCCTTACTTTATTCCTAATAATAGCAACGGCCTCATAATGCGCTTCGCTGCCCTGGTATGGTTTAAAGATCTCATATGCGTCCATGGCCGACTGTCGCCATCCCACATAATCATCTTGGTCCCCCGTAAACTCTGGTAAAGACTTAACTATGTCTAGCCTGATCTCACATCGAATCGCCGGGTCTGCAGTCACTCTCTGGTAGGCTTCCACCTGTGGTACTTCTACACACAAGCTTTGCATCTGTTGCTGGACCTCATTCAATTGTGTTTGAAATGACTGGGTCAGCCTCGCTTCTTGCTGAGCCAAAGCCTGGCTAACGGCTCCAGATATGATTGCCTGCAGTTGGGCCGCGTCCATGTCTGTACTGTTGCTTGTCGTGGGGCGAAAGCCTTGACTCTGCAAATCCCACCCGTCGTCACTATCGTATTCTACTTTAATATCCCTATACTCGTTCGCCCAACTCATTGACTAATGGTTGGCACTGCACAATACTCTTACGCCGAGCACAATTGATCGGCTTGCGAAGTGGTATGACTAATCGCGCGAGAAGCAGAACAGAAAGCGACGAAAAGAATTAAAATCAAATTTGCGCAAGCAGAAAAAAACAAGACAGACTTTGGGTATGCAATTTTTTTTACGAAAGTATGCAATGTTTTATAATAAAGCGTCCCTAGCGAAAGTATGCAACGTTTTATAATACAATTTTTTGGAAAAGTATGCAATATGATTTTATTGGCAAAAGTATGCAATATGGGTTTACTGGCAAAAGTATGCAATACGATTTTATTGTCAAAAGTATGCAATATTTTATACTAACTTCTTAACTTGCCGCTTTGTAATCACTTGTTGAACTTACATGCTTTATTGGTGGGTTCTAACACCGTTGGGCGCCAATTAATAAGTTTATGCGTAGGTTATTCCCACGTAGCTGGTCTCCACGAAGATTGGGATATGCCTGTCTGTCGGTTATTCCCACGTAGCTGGTCTCCAGAATGCCTCCACGAAGATTGGGATATGCCGGTCTATCGGTATCCAATGAGTAGGGTTAATCCCACGCTGCTTAATCAAAATATGTTGCAAGGTACCTTGACCTTCGTTATCAAAGGCTCTTAAAGCTCAATGACCAATAATTAAAATATGACGGCTTTGCCGGAGTAAGATTGACGAGCCAAGTGCTCTTTATTGTATTCAAAACTTAACTAACTACAGATTATAAGAATTGCTAACAGCTACCCTAAAGAATGTGGGAGCATGGGCAACAGAGCTATAGTCGACAAGCCGACTCAGCATAATTGTAACACTACTCTTGTGACACATTGCAAGAGTTAGGCTACTGTTGGTGCCTCTGTTGCTCGGGCAGTGCTATGCCCGCTACCCGCTACCAGGGCACTGACACGTTAGTATGCCGAGTCAGCATTATGCCCTGTGGGTTCTGCGCACTCTCAGTGCGAGGGTTACTTGTTAACTTATACTCATAATTTCAATATTTTGTTGAGAAAGCGGTCTTTGATATTGATTCTGTGTCCATTTGTATTTGGTGAAAGCCTACAAGATCTATTGTTGTAAAGTAATTGGACCTCCCTAACTTTCCCAATATTTCGTCTATATTCGGTATAGAATATCGTAATTTTGTTTAATTTTCTGTAATCGATTACAATGCGAAATTTCTGTTGACACGAAGCATCTAGTTTTTTGGGTACGACCCAAACGGGGCTACAATACGGTGAATTGCTTTCTCGTATGATTCCTTGCTCTAACATGTCCTGAATTTGTTTTTCTACTTCTTCTTCGTATGTTTGTTGGAACTTATACATTTTTGAGTGAATAGGCATGTTGTGAGTAGTGTTGATGGTATATTTTTCCTGATTAGTAAAACTTAGTTTATCACCTTCATGATATTGGATGTCTTGGTATTTCGTTAACAGATTGATTAATTTGCGTTTTTCCTCTGTATTCGGATGGTCTAGTCGGAACAAGTTTTCTTGGAATGTGGAAGTTTCTAAGAAAACGGGGTTTTGTGGAAATGGGGAATTTACTTCAATATGGTTTTGTTCTGTAGTGTTGTTAGTATTCTTTATCTTGTATTTTTTGTTAATTTTTGATAATTGATAACTGCTTTAGCTTCGGACAACAATTTGCGACCAATGAGCATATCATATTGGTCAGAAAAGTGATAAATTAAGAATTCTGACTCGATTGGAAAGTAATTATTCGGTGGTACGTTTGTAATCGGTGTTACTTTTAACGGACCGTTGCTAGTATGTATTAGATGGTTTGTTTGCTGGATAGGGGTTTCGAATATATTTCTGGTTAACATGTTTATTGTAGATCCGGTATCTACTAAACATATTAAATCATTGTTATAATGCTTTATTATTATGTACTGGGTTGATCTGGGGCTGCTAACCGAAAATTTTCTGCTTGCTCGGTGTCGTTATGTTCATCGTTGTTCGGTGTTTGGCAATTCAAAGCGCGACGCTTGAGGGCCAAGGTGACTAAGTTGCAAAATTGAACGGATCATGTTACACTGAGCGACGGCCCAAAACGAACGAGACAAAGGCAAACCGAAAAAAACTTATGCGCGCATGGCGTAATGGCGGTTGTAATGATTAGACAACAACTAACACTTTTCCGTCAACTTCGCTCTCAAATCACTATGTTTGTTTAAACTCTTTTCTATTCTTTTTTTTTATATATTTTATTGGTGACGACTCTCGCAAAACTACGTATCGACTTAATTAATTGCATTTAAATGAACACAGACAGCTTGAATAAAAGTGCCCACTTACATTATTGGTGTTGAGTGAGATAACTATTAAACTGTTGCTGCTGTTGTCTGCTGAATCAGTTCTGCCTCCCGCGCTGCAGTCTCCGCTGTCCAGATAGCTTGCGTGCTGATCTGGCGAAAAGTCGCTGCCCGAAGAGCTCCAGCGGTCGTCGGTGTACAATGTTGTTTTTAGCTAGCGCTATTGCGGTGTAGTCACTGTTGCACTTTGCACAACACTTATTTAAAAGTTAAGCACTTGGTGTTTGTCTGCAACCTTTTTGATGTGGCTGGGTTTATTTAATTATACCCGCCTACCCAAAGGGTAGAAGGGTATTATGGCTTTGTGCCGACCGAAAATGTATGTAACAGGCAGAAGGAAGCATCTCCGACCCCATAAAGTATATATATTCTTGATCAGCGTCAACAGCCGAGACGATATAGCCATGTCCGTCTGTCCGTCTGTCCGTCCGTATGAACACCTAGATCTTAGAGACTATAAGAGATAGAGCAACAAATTTTTCGCGACAGTATGTCTTATTGTTGCACGCAGATCAAGTTTGTTTTTGATTTTGGCCACACCCCCTCCCGCCCCCGTAAATCAAATAATACCGAATTGCAAGCGTCGTTTTAAACCTAGAACGTTCAATTTTGGTACGCACAATACTAATCACCATCTTAATGAATGCGAATTTGGTTACAATCGGATAAAAAACACAGAAGTTATTAAGAGATTACTTTTATAAGGCGTTACCACGTGCAGCTGCACCTAGTTAGTTGCTATGACACTCCGCGACATAATAATGGTGTTCAATAAACCAACTAAAGTGCCACCAAGCTAATAATTTCGAACAAAGAAAATTTTGGTATATTATTTTGGTATAATTTTAGTATATTTTTGTAGTATTTTTTCAGTATATTTTTAAAAAATATAATATTTTGATGGTAAAATTGGTCGGCGGGTATCTCACAGTCGAGCTAACTCGACTGTAGTTTTCTTACTTGTTTTAACTTGCTTTTGTTAAAATTACGTGGGTAACGACTACTAATCACTGTCAATTACCACTAGTTGGGCGCCAATTAATCAATGATCAAAGGTTTGTTACTTTTTAATACCACACGGTTGATCTGCGTCCGAGATACTCGTGATTCGTATTAGGCGTTAGACGTCTCTTTAGAATGAAAGACAATCAGTTAAACGGCAAGTATCTATATTAGAAGACAAATACAAACTGACACATAGAATTTAGAAAGTGAAGAATGAAACCGAAACGTAATGTTTCGATTTCATGTTCATAGCGGCCACGCAAATGTGCTGTGTTCGCCAGCTATGCAACGACATCCGGCATAATGCTTATGTTGCAGTATGCCTTTGTTTTCGTGGCTTCAGTTAATTTACTTAGAATCTTAGAGCGAGGAATGAAACCGAAACATATTGTCACGATTTCATATTCATAGCGGCCACGCAAATATGCTGTGTTTGCCGGCTATGCAACGACATTCTTAAACATAAGTACATAAGGGTTCTTAGAATAAGCATATCTGTTGAATGCCGAATCAGCATTCGGCCGGCTGGGTCCCTAGCTTGACAATGTTGCTGTGCAACATTATCCGCTACGTCAGCTTTCGGCCGGATGCGGTGTTGGGCTGTCGTTTGGCCCAGTTGACGTCTTCCCGGTTCATCGTCCCACGCTTGGTGAAAGGCGTGGGGGTTTAGCGGGTGGGGTGGTAATTTCTCCTTCCCCAGTTCGAAGCGACGGCCATAGCGGAGGTATGAATAGTGCGTAGATTGGTAGGTGGTGATCTTCTTGGACATGAATAATGTGTTTTGTACGCCGATGCAACCATAAGATGATTGTTAAGACCACTGCTAGGCCGAGTAGGGTGTAGAGGTTCCAGGTGTGCCGCGAAGTGTTGTGGTGGGCAGCTAAGACCCTGCTCATTGTTGCAGTTGCTTCCAACTGTAGTTTTTCTAGGCTACTAAGCCGAGAGTGGTATTCCTAGTGATTTGCTGCATTGGAGGGAGTACAAGATTCAGTTGTTCTGAGGATGTGTCGACCGTGTTATCATAATCGGTGCCATTAATGCGTAATGTTTCGTTAGCATAGTTTATTATGGCTGACCCATTAATTGAGAAGTCAGAGCCGTTTACTAAGGAGATTTTAAGGTTTTTAACGTTGAACGCAAAAATGTAGCCTCCCTCTGCCTCGAACACGTTGGTGATGGGGCCGGTTTGTCGTACATCGCAAGAACTATTTTCACCATTTAGAAGATGTGCCACACATGTGTTATTTAGTGGTGCGTTGGTATAATGGTCTTCACTACACAGGAATGTATCATCCAGCCTGGGGCATTTATGAGTCATCTGATATGTCTTATTATTAACATTATAAGCTAGGTAATTTGGAGTTATTACAAAGTATGAATTGTTTAAAGGTAGTGGGACTAATCTGGCAAAGGTGTATATGGGTTGTTTAAAAATTGGAACTTTGATGCTAAAAATTACTTTTTGTTCAAAGCTTAGTGTGTTTATTTTTAGAAAATCGTATATATTTTGTTCCGTTTTAACTGTGATATTTTGTACTTATAGTATTCTCTTTATTTTACTTATATCTTGTTGATTTAAAATAAATTTTGGAATTACATTTATTTTTGCCAGTAGCATACTTTCTGTTATGTGTAAGAGCATACAGTTTTACTTGGGCCTGAGTTAGTTTGGCTTTTAGTACAGTTACGGAGTCTACTAGGGTGATGTCTGGGTGGAATGCATTAATCGTGAAGTGAAACTGTTTTAAGCATCGGCTGTAATCTTGTAAGTCGATTACATGATTGATTGTTTTGTATTTTTCAATTAGGAGAGCTTGTCCTAGTTCTATCTTAGCTATAGGGGTGATGTTATTTAAATAATGAGCAAATATAGCTCGAGTCGTCCCAAGGGTGAACCTGAAATGAGAAGTAAAGAGGGCATGGGGTCAATTATTATCCTTAAGTTATTATGGGTATGTATAGGTAACAGTATTTGGAGTTTTTAGTTTTAGGTTAGGTAAATCTATTTCTGTTCGTAAGTATGATTATAAGTCCATTCCTATTAGGCCGTCTAAATAAGAATGGAATTTGAACGGGAGGAGAGTCATCTCGCCTGTGATTTGAAATTCAGGTGGGAATGGGATAGACACGTGTTGTTATGGGGGTATTCAAGAGCACACAGGGAATTAACATATTTTGGGTCAATAAAGGAGTGTGTAGAGCCTGGGCCAATTAGGAAGTTAAGGGGACTTGTCTGGGATAGTTCAACTTTTATGAATGGGAGTGAAGGGCTATGCGTGCTTGGACTTATGTATCCTGTTCGGTTCCCGAGGCGTTTTGCTGAAAATTTGATTTAGATTGTTGTGCGTCTTCTTCTATATTGTTAAGACTATGAGGTGATCGAAAAGGGTTGGGCTTATTAGCTTGATTGCCATTATTGTTCGGCTCACCTATTGTATGAATTGAATGACCTATTTTGATTGGAATTGGAGTACGGTGCCCTACGGTCATTACAATTATTTCATCCGTTTCGGTTGTTGTTGTCGTTGTTGCTATTTCGATAGTTCCTACCATTAGATTTATTAGGTCTCTGTCCTGTTCTGTTGGGTCCGTTATGTTGCGCCCTATATAAAGTGTGTTCTACAATATTTGGCATTGTTCATATACTTGTTCAATTCTAGTCGGAGACTTTAGTCTAACGAAGGTCTTAAGTGGTTCTCCCAGACCACTAATAAAAGCATTAAGACAAACTTCGTTGTAGACAATTTTCTTGGAAGTTATAACGGTGTTGTTGTGTTCGGTATTATGTAATATAGTGAAAAGCTGGCTCTTCACCTTCGATATACTAAAGAACAACTGCCTTAAAGACTGGTTATCCGGGAGTTTCCTAAGCTCGGCTAACAAACCGGCTTTATTCTTTTCACTCGAATATAAGCGGATGAGACTGCTTTTAATCTCATCCCAAACCAAGGGAGTGTTAGCTAATTCCAAGTCTTCGTCGGCCCCATCAATGATTTTGTTCCTAATAGTTCTCAAAGTCAGCAGACTATATGGTGTTTGGTCCGCTCCCCTGATGAGCATCAGAATTTCTTCTAAGCTAGTGATAAACCTATCCAATAGTCGGGGAGTACCGTCGAAGGTCGGCAACTGCTCGACGAATGCCATAATGTCTTTGGGTTTAAATGTAGTCGAAATTACGGAGTTAAAGCCACTGATAGTGGGTGCCAAGGGGGATGGAGAGGGGCGAGCCGTATCGTTTCCTGAATCCATTATAGGGTTTCGAGGGGGAATTGACCTGGGCTCTTCAGAAATTGAGGGAAGGGGGTCAGAACGTTTGAAAGGGTGTGTAGTCTTGCTAGTGTTTGGTGAAACTCCTACAACTGAGCGTGTAGTTTTCCTAAGGTTGTAAACGTCGAAATTTGTCGTTCTAAGTTTTGGTCATTGATTCTTCCTCCTCTAATTGGCGCTTGTCCTCAAGTGGTCATCAAAAGAATGGTATGCTGTTGAATTGAGGGTTGCGTTGCAGCTCGCGGTGGCTTGGGAATTGAGTTTATTGACCGTTCACTGTGGGTGTCAAGTTGAAGAATAATTTCCTTCTTCTTCCCTTTGCACCAGTGCACTACAAGTATTGGAAGTGCAAGAATCACGAACATGGAGAAGGATGTCACTCGATTTGTGGAAGAGTGGGTTTGAATCTTCTGCAATTTCTAAGTGTTGTTTATGTGAAATTGCTCTAGTGATTCTAGTGATAGAATTCTAAGACGTTCGACTTCTGTAGGTGTCAATTGTATGAGGGGCGCTTCTGGTCTTGTAACGGTTGTCAAAACATTTCTGAACCTTCTGCCATTGATATTGATTGTCTCGTTCCAGAACCCGATCAGATATGTTCCTTTAAGTGTTTCGCTCTTATTCTGCCATTTAACGGTGCCGTTGAAGTCATTCAGTAGGATTAGCCCGTCTTTGATTTCTTCTAGCCTTGGTATCCTGACTTAGGTTGATAAGATTATTACTATTACATATTTTCATATTATTATAGCTTGTACAATGGGTGCTGGTTTTTATTTTTGAATTTGAAAATTTCTTTTTCTGGCGGATTTATTACAACGTTATTTTTAATTACGGATTTCAGAAAAATAGTTTGGTATTCTATTGTTTCTAAATTTGGTATTTTTATTACATACAATAATGTTGTTCCATTGTGTAAGATGGAGACATCTGAAAATTCCAACATTTCTTCAACTGTAATTGAAGGTGGCATGTTATTATCTTTGAATTGAAGGCTTATCTTGCCTAATTCGAATTCGCTTAATAAAAAGGTATTGACAATATATAGCTTCGCCCATTGTATTGCGTATATTACGTTAATTATCTCTTTCTTAATAAGCCTAATCTGATTCTGCAAGCCTATGGCCAATTCTTCACTCAACGGTGAGTCCTTTTTTATGGCGTTTCCGATGTCATTGGTTACTTTGGTCAATTGATTGATTCTGTCCTCTAGTTGTCTGTTAATGATTACCTGTCTGTTATTATTAGATGTAAGGCTATTAATATAATCCGTCAATAGAACCAAGTCATCGTGATCCGGGCTACCGGCTACATATTTCCATGCGGTCCCTATCAAATTTATTGACCTAGTCTTTCTGACTTTAAACAAGTCTATGGTGCTTAGCGTCGTCAGAGTTTGTAAAAGTTCTTATTGTAGAACATGATACTGGTTACTGTCCTTGAGGTCATTGACGATGTAGTCCCTTAGTCTGCTTAAAGTTTCCCTTATCCGATCCAGATCTATTATGTGCACGATATTTTCCCCATTCCTTTGTAGATTGTAATAGTCTGTGCGTCCGTATAATTAGTAATTTCGACCGAGCCCTTAGCTGAGAGGCACATTGCCAGCATCCTTAAATTGGTCAAGATTTTATATTACTCTTATGAACTCTTCTTCCTGAATCAGTAAGTATTTTCGTGTGGAGGTTTTTCTTAACAATTTCTTTCTTAAATCTACTAGTTAGTTGGATCTCAACCTTGTATTAACCTTAACATAGATTTCTTCTCCTTCCTTGTAAGTTCGGATGGGATTCCTGCTTTTGTTATGATATTGTATGTCGTGTGCCTGTTTTTGTTTTACTCTATCAATATTATCCAGCCTAGATTGTTCGTATAGAATTGGGTTTGTAGTCACTTTTCTCCCAAAGAACAACTCCAGTGGTCGCCTCTTTGTGACCGAATGTACTGTATAACTATATTCATAGATGGCTCTATCTAGAAGTTCTTCGAAACTTCTGTGGTTCTCGTCTCCTTTAAGACATCTCATAATTTGAGAGAGTGTGGAATGAAACCTTTCTATTTGGCCATTGACAGTACTCTTGTAAGGAGGTGGTAAATCTCAATCCCTAGTTGACCAATCAGCATAAATCTGATCGATGCCGAATTCAGAGACTTTTCGTTATCAATAACTACTGTCTTTGGTACACCGAAGTAAAACAAGATGTCTCGTAATGGTGTTCTTATGTCTTCTATGGCTCTTGTCTTGATAATTTTTCCCTGTGCTTTGAGAATTTGTCTATTGCCGTCAATACTAAATGTTGTTCTGTCGAGTAAATGTCGATATGGATGATCTGTCCTGCGTATTCTGGTATTGGTGTTTCTGTTATCTCTGGGTCATGTGGGTGTCTGTCGTATTTGGCCATCTTGCAGACCTTACACTGTTTTTACAAGAATTTCAATTTTCCTCTTCATTTTAGGGAAGTATACTTTTTCGGACAAATGTTGCTTGTTTTCTAAAGCATTGCGGTGTGCTCTGTTGTGTGTTTTGATAGGTACCTGAATCTGCCTTTTCAAAGAATATTTGGTTCTTGAAAACATTATTCGGGAATTCCACACTGGGTATCAAACCATGGCTGGAACTGTCAGCACTGTGCTGTGTCGAGGCCACTGAGTGCAATTGATTTCCTGGGGGTCCCCTAGATAGGGCGTCAGCCACGGTATTTTCTTTGCCGGGCTTGTAGAATATTTCATAGTCGTATTCTTCTAAATAGGCTTTCCATCTTTTTATTCTGGCGTTCCCATTCCAACTGCTGAGGGAATGAGTTAAAGGCTGATGATCGGTAAATATTTTTACCTTTGATTTACCGTAAACGTAGTTTTTGAGCTTTTTTAAGGCCCAGATGACTGGCAACATTTCTTTTTCATTTGTGGCATAATTTTCTTCAGCCTTTGAGAGGGTTCTTGACAGGAATGAGATAGGTCTGTTGTTTTGTGAGAGAATAGCGCCTATAGCAAAATTAGAAGCGTCTATAGTCAAATGGAATTCCTTTTTGAAATTCGGGTAGTGGAGGATGACGTCAGCAGAAATTAAACTGCTCTTCAATTTCTTGAAAGACTCCCATGCTTCCTTATCAAGAGTTATTAATTTCATTGACGACATTTTTTTGGAAATGCGTCCATCCTCCCCTCTTAAAAGGGAGCTAAGTGGTTTTGTCAGCTTAGCGTAGTTTTGTATAAACCTTCTATAGTAGCCAGAAAGTCCCAAAAAGGATCTGAGATCTTTAAGTGTTTTGGTCATGTAAAGTTTGCTATGGCCTTCACTTTGGTGGGATTGGTCTCGGATACAACGAAGCCAAGAAACTCTACTCTTGTTTTCATGAACTCGCATTTGTCTAACTGGCATTTCATATTGGCCTCATGTAAAGTTATAAAGACTTTGTTTAGGTTTTTATAATGAGATTCTTCGTCTTTACTGAAAATTATTGTGTCATCTATATAGATAAAACATATCTTACCGATATGCTCATTAGGAATAACATCTAATTCTCTCTGGAATATGGTGAGCGCATTTTTTAAACCGAATGGGAGTCGTGTAAACTCGTATTTTCCGCTATTAGCGGAGAAGGCGGTTTATTCAATATGCGATTCTTCGAGAGGAATTTGATGAAACCCACTTTTAAGATCCAGCACCGAAAATATTTTATTTTCACCAAGCTGGTTTAAAACCCTATCGATCTCGGCAATAGGATATTTGTCCGCGATTGTAACTTTGTCCAATTTACGATTATCAATTACCATTCTATACTTTTTTCTCCAGAAGAATCTGTCTTTTTTGGTACAATCCACACGGGCGAATTGTATGGTGACCGCGACCTTCGGATGATACCATTGTTTAGCATTCCTAATAATTGTTTATTAACTTAATCTTTTAATGACATATTGATAAAATTTTAAATACACGGGTGTATGTGAAGTTGTTCGAATTTCTACCTTCACATTAGTTGTGTAGGTCAGCTTTTCATTCGGTTCTGCAAAGAGCCCTTTGTAATACTCTATCAATATGTTTAGGTTTCTCCTTTGGTTTTCCTCTAAATGTTCTATACGGGGAACGATAGTGCTTACCCCTTCACAACTTTGTAACTTAATATCTATTTCCCTACCATTTCCAAGAGTCATTATTAGTTTGTCAAGATTGAGATTGGCTCCCATTTCCCTCATACTGTCGTTCCCTAGAATTCCGTCAAAGGTCTCTAAAGACGGCAACAAAAAGAAAACTGTCTCGAAATTGTTGAAACCGAATAGGTTTGATTTTTTATGGTGTGTTATGTTTATGTCACCACCTGGTGTGACTGCAATAAATGATTTTTTGTTTGGTATCGTATTTGATACCCATTCTGGTTTAATATAATTTTTGTTAGAGCCAGTGTCAATTAAAATATTGAGAATTGGTCCACCCCTCAACCTACACTCAAAGTATGGAAGTGAGGAGTCTCTTAATCTAAAAAATTCAACTCGACTCTACCTTGTCCGTCGTCTGCATAATATTCACCAGACCCGTCATAGTATTCGTCCACAGTCTCTTCGAAGTCATTAAAAGTGCCATATTCGTGCAGTTGTTGTTGATATTCTTCTATAGCCGTGCTCGGCTCCACATACTGCGCTTCTGTCTGTTCACCCTCATTAGTCTGAATATTGAAGTTCTTCCGTCTTTTAGTTGGGTCTGTAATATGACTGCCTGGTATTTTGCCAGCGTCAAAATGTGGCCTATTCCTATTCATATAATTCACGTTTCTTGCTTGCATGCTCTGATCGACTTCCATTGGCTCTGGCCTTTGCTGAGGTTTGCCCGCAAGGGGTCAAGGTGGAGCAAATTGTTGTTATTGTTGTTGTCGGTATGGGAACGTGTAATTATTACGTGGTGCAGCGACTGGCTGGTTCCCAAAGCTAGTGGAATAGTATCTGGGCACATCGTATTGCTGTCCGAAGGTTGTATTTGGTCTAGGCATATGGAAATTCCGAGGGGCTGGAATAGGCCTGTACTTCTGTCCTCTAAAGCCTGGTTGTTGGCCCCTCGTTGTCGCATGATTGGCCCTATACGTTTGGTTTTCTAACTTAAGACAAATTGCAGAGCTGAAGGGAGGTTGGTTCTTTTATTCCCAATAGCCGAGGCAAGTCTCTCCGCAGTCCTCTTATAAAGGTGACAAGAGCTTTATCTCTATAGATTTTTGTCATCAATTGTTCAGCTTCTCTACCCAAAGTCATACAGCCAACCTTATTTAATATAAGTGACAGATGGTTATAAACTTGCTGATGTCATTGTCATTTGATACTCCAATGTAGTTATGTCGCGCTTGACGGCATAGTGGAGTGTGAGGCATCCCGAAATTGCATTCCAATCTAATGGAATGCTGAATGATTCTAATGCCATATCGGCGCTACCCACTATGTTATTACGAATAGTGTGTAAAATGCCATAGTATTTTGGAGTGCCGATGGTTGGGGCATATGTCTCCATAATTCTGTCAACGCTCTTTTTCATGAGCTTAACTCCGATGGATTACCGGAGAATTCTCTTATGGATTTCACTATGTCCGGAACTCTGTCCAATTCCCCCAAATTGTTTCTATACTCGCGTTTTACCACTTGGGCAACTGCATTGGTGAAGTCGAAAGAAGGTCCATTGATTTGTCTCAATGCATTCGGCAATTGCATTGCATATCAATTCAGTCAACTGATCAAGACTCACTTGCGGTTGCTCCGCTCGTTCGGGTTCCCTTTCTTGTTCTGGCCTCACAGGAGGCACAAGAACGGGTGGTCTCACTAGGTTAGCTGGGTTAGACATGTTTTGCAGAACTTAGAAGCTTTAGAGTTAAAATCGGCGCAGTGAACTTAAATATTTTCAATAGTATTTCGAATACTGAATTAAAGTATGTGACGAATCACCAAAAAACTAATGAACTTCAAATTATGAGGTTGAAAATATGTTGGACATTATGTAAAGTTGTGTAAATGTGTGTGTTTAGAGATATTACAAGTTGGTGTTTGTGAGTGTGTAAAATTTGTTAAAGATATTACAAGTTAGTGTATGTGTAAAATTTGTCAAATTAACATAAATGGTAATTATAATGGTTCAGAAGGGAAAAACAATTTTTTATTTATTTTTCCTTAGGGCTGTTCCGTAACTCGATATTTAAATTTGTCAAATATCCGCAATTTTAAATTGTTCAAAAAAAATTTCTTTTATATTTAATTTTGAATTAGTTTATTCGATAGATTTAATTTTAAAATTTTCTATTTTTTTTTTCAATTTTTATTTAAAATTATTAAAAAAAATTTTTTTTGATTTACGTTTTTGTTCTTCTAAATGTTTCGACTTATGTTTCTTAATTATTTTAATTATCTTTTTCCTTTCTTTTGAATTGCTTAACTTACAATGTTATTATATATGTGGCCACATTTCCTGGCCGTTCGGACATCTTCCTTTTTGACCCACGGGATATGTCGGTCTACGGCGGAAATCGTCACTTTCTTGGAAGTTACGCTGCGAGCAGGTCTTACAGCGTTGTGGTCCACCGATGGATGAAATGGACCAATTAAGTTTCTTCCACCAGAGGGTTAGTCAATTCCTCACTTAATATTCCGCTTCAGCTTCACAAAAGTGCGAAGGAGTTTTCCGAATGGGATGACTTTTCCCCGGCAGTAGCTTACAATTTTGTGACGCCTCTCTCACTCTCACTTAGAATTTCTGTCGCGAGTGCCTTTTTATTAAACACGCGTGTTAATTCCAACGTACAAGACTTTTTGCTGTATTGCTGGTAATTAATAGCGTACTTTTTTGTATTTCGTACGACGCGGGTCCCTGCTCGGGCGCCAGTTGAATCCAGCGAAGTTGAATTCAACAAAAAAAATAAAATAAAAATTAAAACACGATCGGGGTTAGCTTTATGACCGTTTATTCAATTTCGACTTTTAGACTGATTTACAAAATAAAAATCTTTTCCCTAAATACCCTAAGCAATGCACTGTCGAAAATGGGCAGCGTCGCAGCAGTTGCAAAACGGGCAGTGACAGAGCGGATGGCAGCAGAGAAGTGCATTGACATTGGATCCACCGTTGAGCGTGGCGGAAACATTGCAGACCACCTGTCAGCATTTTAATAGTTTTTGCAATGATGAATTGTGTCGAAATTTGTCGTTCTAAGTTTTGGTCATTAACTTATACGAGGGCCGCTATATATATTTTTGGGCTAATAATGAAAATACGAATATTAATCAACGAAAATGATTTTATTGTTTTTCAAAATTTTCTCAATCAAGATTTTTACACTTTTTCATGCGCTAAAACCAATTTTCGAAGCACTTTTTCCACTCCGATTGAGACACCTTCAAAACATGGCTTTTGAATGCTTCAACAGCACCTTCTGGCGACGAAAATCGTTGACCACGCATTATTTTCTTGATGTGTGGGAATAAAAAGAAGTCATTGGGTGCCAAGTCAGGGCTGTACGGCGGATGACCCATAAATTCGATGTTTTGACCGTTTAAAAAGGCGCTGGTTTGAACCGATATGTGAGAGCTCGCATTGTCATGGTGCACAATGATTTGTCTTCTCTTGTTCGTTTTTCGAATTTCTCCGAAGACTTCAGGCAAACAAATGGTGGTGTACCACTCAGAATTGACCGTCCTACGTTGCTCAAGCGGAACAGTCGCCACATGACCAGTTTTGCCGAAGAAACAGGCAACCATTTGCTTCGAAGTGCTTCTTCCACGAATAACTTTCGTTGGATTTGGCTCGCCTTGGAAGACCAACACGGTCGATTGCTGTTTTATTTCGGGCTCATACGCATAGATCCATGATTCGTCACCTATGACGATCTTATAAACGTCTTTTGAAGCACCGCGATCGTATTTTTTCAGCATTTCTATTCATCAATCCACACGAGCCTTTTTTTGAGCGATTGTCAAATTGTGCGGGATCCAACGAGAACAAACCTTTTTTACGGCCAGGTGTTCATGCAATATCGAATGTATGATAAAGGGAGAAATGCCTAGGCATGCCTCTATCTGAAGGTATGTTACATGTTCACGTACGGCATCGATGTTTTCTGGCACAACGGCTGTTTTTGGACGACCTTCACGGAATTCGTCTTTAAGCGAGCGTAGGCCATGATTGAATTCGTTGTACCAGTTTTTCACAGTGCTATAGGATGGTGCTTCATAACCATACAAAGGTTTTAGTTCATCGATGCACTCTTGTCGTGATAATCCACGTCGAAAGTTGTGAAAAATGATCGCAGGAAAATGTTCACGAGTTAATTCCATTTTTTGTCAAATCGATTTTTACAAGTCACTGTAAACAACACAAATGATAGTCGTACATTAAAACGTTCTGAGTACGTTTATGCTAAAAAATGTTAAACTTTCCAATGGAAATGTCAGATTGCACCTGGCCACACTTAGTGTTGCCTAGGCCAGAAATATATATAGTAGCCCTCGTATGTATATGTGTTTTCTAAATCTAATGTAATGTACTACATACAATGTTTTATTTGTTTGTATATGCATACATGAGCATAGCGGAACTTTGAGAGCAGGAGGCAGAACAGTTTGTCGATACTCAAACGTTTACCCCTTAGGTCATCTTTTCAGACGTGGCACACTGGTCGAAATGGCTAGATTAGCGTCGTTTAATTAATAACTTCTTCAAAAATAAAGCTTTTTTTATGGAAATGATTTTAGTTTGTGGGTAAATATGCCTGAAATCATATTTAACTTACAAATATATTTTACTATTTTTTTTTTTCAATTTTTTATGTTTTAAATTTTTTTTTTTTAGCTATTTTTAGCTTTTTTTTCCATCCTCGGTATCAGAAGAGTTTTGCTCTGAGCGGTCCTTCGGAGGCTTTCCCACGATATTTTTATGTAATATTAGGCTGATTATAACAGTACCCAATAATTCTTGTTTTTTTTGGGGGAGGAGAATGAGTCTTTTGAGAGTAATTTGACCGTAAATAAGGGGTCCGAACAATCCATTAGTGGTCGACAAGGCTCATTTAGCGGCGTTTACAACATGTTTGAATTTTCCATTAATAGACTAAATATGTAGCTATAAAAAAAAAAAAAAAAAATGTTTATACATATATATATATTGTATATATATATATATTTATTTTTATTTCCAAATTGTTTTTTAATTGTTTTCAAATATAGTGTTATTTGCACATAAAAGCATACAAATATCATCAAAATAATCTGTTCCTTCCTCTTGGCTTAAACTTTTTTGAAAAAAACGCAAGGATGAAATGAGTGGGTCAGAGGAACATAAAAGCGAATGAATAAGGTCTTCCATTGTATTTTGTCTCGATGATTTGCGTGTATGATGCTCGCGAAAGTAGCGGAAGTCCTTATTCCTAGCTTCTAGGGCTTCTTCCGACATTTCCCCAATTGGAAGTGGAACAATGTTTATAATATCCCCTCCATGAATTAGTATTTTATGCAAGGAGCATGGCATGTAGTACCAGGGATATTCCTTGACAAACAGGTAAGCTGTTTCCAGGGCATATTCCTTGAATGCTGGAATGTTCATTTCGGACCCGCAACTGATTGCCCTCAAGATAACATGTAATCTGTGGATTAATATCTCGCAGACTCCAGTAATTTGGGATGCCAATTGTGGCTGTTGGAAAAAACGTCTTGCTGTGTTGCCGTTATTGGTGTTTCCGGATGTAGCTATTGGTATATCAACTAATAAAGACATTTTTTGTTTAATTTCTGTTTGGATTTTTAACTTATGTTCCTTCACAACATTCTTGTCCATATCTCGAATTTGCCATTTTTTAATTGGTAATCTGTATGCTATATGCAAAACACACTCAAAGCATCGAATCCAAGCATGTAAGGTTGATAGACCAAATGCATACAAATGTTTCTTAGGTGGAAGTGCTCGAACAAGATTAATATTATTCATTTGCTTGGCCTTGCAAATACCACACACTTGTGACGATGATTCAGCCAGTGCACTAAACACTTTTCCATCGATCATTGTCAAATGGAATTGGTGGTGTATTTCTAAATTTCCAAGCTTTGTGGGGTTGATTTTTGAAATTTCATTATAAATGCGAGCTACTTCCATACGAACCAATTCTGCAGATTCCTTTTGAAATAGTATTTTCAGTGGTCTGCAGTATCTAGTGGACGATGGCCGAGGATTTTTCCATAGAGTGCAAGATCCTTTGAGAATTTGCAATGGCACAATACAAACAGCAAACAAGCTATCATCGCAAACACTGTCGTTCTCATTTACAAAACCTTGCCAGTAAGTAGAATGTCCGCTACTTCCATCGCAACCCCATTTATAAATAGCATTGATTTTCTGATCGTGAGCTGCGGTGTAATCAAACTGAAACTCTTCGGAACAACTTTCAATAATACGAGTTACAATATGATTTACCATATTCTGCAGAGGTATATGAGCTGAAATATCTGATAAAATAATTCCACTTGGATAACATTGTTTTTTTGGCATTAAGTAAAACATCGTATGATGGATATAAGTTGGCATTACGACTTCTTGCGCCTGCTTGCATCAACTTGTAACTATGTTTTGTGAATTTACCATCTAAATATAAAGCCAAAGCTTCATCTGGAGTATATGGAATCACAGATTTTGTAGGAGATTCCATGCAAGACTTAAATTTTTTGGCAACGTCTTCATTTGAAAGCGAACCAACAAGGGCCGAAGCATTGCGTTTTCCGGCTTTGTACAAGCTACTTGTTGTTGCCACAACGAGCTCATTACAGGAAGCTTCATTTATAATATTTGAAACTTTCTCCAATTTAGTTTTAGTTGAACATTCAGAGAAAGGTTTCTCAGGCCTCCCAGGAGTCGATGGCGTATCAATCAGTGATAGGGGCTCATCCAACCAGTCTTTATATTTTGCTTCAAAATCTATTATGCTGTAAAGACTCTCCTTCCATTTTTTTTACCAATTTTGCAATAAAATTGCAATTTTTTTTGCGTTGGGCAATCACCTGGACTTCACTATATAATTTTACATCAATAATATTGTCAAAAATATAACTTTCAACAGCTTTAATTTTATTGAGGGACAAGCGCTCTCTATGCCATATACAAAAAATCACCCGCTTTTGTACTGACATGATATCTAAAAACAATATTATTACTAAATTATGGCTGCATATGGTTACAATATGGGACATTGGACGATCACAAGACTTCATAATAATATTTAAAAATAGTTGTAGACCGAATACCGGTGGATAAAAGAAGTTCTGATCTAAGAAATTCGTAGGTTACGCTAATTTAAAAGATTAGGGTAGAGCAAAAGTTAACAATAAATTTTAACTACAACATATAAACACAGGTCACAAACAAAAAGTTTTATTGTTAACACAAACCTTAAATTTTATTAAAAATTACTTCTGATGATTTATTTTAGCCTAACAACATTTTTAGGCAATTTTTAAGGCGCAGTACAAAAAGGTGGGAAAGCTAAGTAAAGCGCGCGCTAAAACATATGTTGACTTTGTAAGCGCACAGTTGATTAAATCGATAATATATTAAAAAAAAAAACTATCAAATAACTCAGTGCGATATATGTAACTGATTAAGAACAAATTTTTTTGAATTTTAACGATTTGAAATTTGAATTAAACGACGCTAATCTAGCCATTTCGACCACTGTGCATGGGTGCGCAAAAACCCATGCAGCGCTGCTACAACTGTGGCGCACAAGATGAGGTCTGCTTGGTTTGAAATGCGATATGTATTTATTTACGTGTTTTCTTTTTCTTTTCTTCTTTGTAGATGTAAGACATTGTGTGCTTGAGTATAAACGTATATTAAAGAGGCTTTAGTGATACATTTGTTTATAACACAATGGTATGATGATCATCGTTTGATTTCACACCACTGCGGTAGCATTGTACGTAGCCATATGTGAGCAAGTACGATAATATATTTGAGATATATAAGTTAAGTCCACCCATGGTGGGGGACTCTCGTTGATCCCCACGACGATATTACCTTAACTCGTGGGGCATGTCCAACGCTGTAAATCTCTTGGTTTAAAAACTCCCAAAGTAAAATTGAATTCTCGACTCAAGAAGTTTGGATTATTTCGTGTCTGTTTATTTAAAGTTTTTGGTTTTTACAATGATTGTTTCGCCGTCCGACTTCAACTAACTCCACGTATTTTTGTCAGTACCTTTTTGAAGACTTCAGCTGGTGCTGAATGGGCTGTTCAGCAGTTTCGGCTGTGGCTGAGCCGTTGCGCAACTTGGTCGTTTCGAAGCGCATAAGTGTCATCTGAGGCGGTTCAGCTAACGCCAAATGTGCTGATCAGCAGTCGCTGGGCTCGTTGCACAATTCGGTCGGTCGAAACGTGCGAACGAGAATTGGAGCAGAAGACAACTGTTTGAGTTGCATTCTGTCGCTGACAAACTTCTTTTTGGTCAGCGACTTATGGCGGTTCCACAGTGTTGGCAAGAGCGGGGTGGCGTAAGTGGGGTATCGCAGGTCTGCTGAAGTGTTCATTTGATGGTCTTCGAAGGGTCTTCGAAGTAAGGGGGGGGGTGAACAGCGAGCCGTCAAGTGTTGTGTCTTAACTTATATATATGTTTAATGCCTCCTCCATCTCCTCCTCCATCTCCTCCTTTATCTCCTCCTCCTCCATCTCATCCTTTATCTCCTCTTTCTCCATCTCTTCCTCCATCTACTCCATCTCCTCCTCCTCCTCCATCTCCTCCTTCATTTTCCTCTTCCATTTCCTCCTCCATCTCCTCTTCCATTTCCTCTTCCATTTCCATCTCCTTCTCCTACTCTTCTTCCTCTTCTTCCTCTTCCTCCATTTCCTCCTCCTCTTCCATCTCCTCCTCCTCCATTTCCTCCTCCTCTTCCATTCCCTCCTCCTCTTCCATTTCCTCCTCCTCCATCTCCTCTTCCTACTCCTCCTCCATCTCCTCCTGCTCCTCTTCCCCATTTCCTCCTCCTCCACCTCCCCATTTCCTCCTCCTCCTCCCCATTTCGTCCTCTTCCATTTCCTTTTCCTCCTCCTCCTCCATCTCCCCCATTTCCTTAATTTACTTCTCCTCCATCTCCCCAATTTCCTCTTTTTCTGCTCCTCCTCCTCTGGCAATCATTTTAAAATACTTTCGACTACCTCGGAGGAGCAGAAAACATGATAGAGAGGTTAAAGGTTAAAGGTTAAAGGCTAAAGGTTAAAGGTTAAAGGTTAAAATGATTCCCGGAGGAGGAGGAGCAGGAGGAGGAGGAGGAGGAGGAGAAGGAGGAGGAGGAGAAGGAGGAGGAGGAGGAGCAGAAAATTAATATATATAATAGAGAGACGTTGGCGCGATGATCGACGTTCGATTCCACACCAATATGGCAGTGTACGAGTACACATGCACATGCGAGTGAATATTTTGATAGTATGTATTTGACAATGCACATATGAGCGTACCGATAGCGTGGTGATCAGCGATTGATTCCACGTCACGGCGGTACTTCATATTTGCATTTGAGAGAGAACGATGATGTGTTTGATAGTATTTGACACTGCAGATATGAGCGTACCGATGGTGTGATGATCAGCGATTGATTCCACGTCAAGGCGGTACTTTATATTTGCATTTGTGAGAGAACGATGATGTGTTTGATAGTATTTGACCCTGCACATATGAGCGTACCGATGGCGTGATGATCAGCGATTGATTCCACGTCACGGCGTTACTTAATATTTGCATTTGTGAGAGAACGATGATGTGTATGATAGTATTTGACACTGCACATATGAGCGTACTGCTGGCGTGGTGATCAGCGATTGATTCCACGTCACGGCGGCACTTTATATTTGCATTTGTGAGAGAACGATGATGTGCTTGATAGTATTCGAAAATGCACATATGAGCAGACCGATGGCGTGGTGATCAGCGATTGATTCCACGTCACAGCGGCTATGCTTTGCATTTAGTTTTATACTATTATACTCGCCTACCCAAAAAGTAGAAGGGTATTATAACTTTGTGCGGACCGAAAATGTATCTAACAGGCAGAAGGAAGCATCTCCGACCCCACAAAGTATATATATTCATGGTCAGCGTCAACAGCCGAGACGATATAGCCATGTCCGTTCGTCCGTCCGTATGAACACCTAGATCTCAGAGACTATAAGAGATAGAGCAAATTTTTCGGGATAGTGTGTCTTATTGTTGCACGCAGATTAAGTTTGTTTTAGATTTTTGCCCCGCCCTATTCCGCCCCCGTAAATCGAATAAAACGAATTTCAAGCGTCATTTTAAACCTAGAACGTTCAATTTTGGCATGCACAATACTAATCATCATCTTAATAATCTCTGAAAAGTTGGTTGCCATCGGATGAAAAACAGAAGTTATTAAGGAATTACTATTATACGATGTAATCAGGTGCAGCTGCACCTGGTTAATTGGTATGTCGCTCCTATGTCGCTACTATGTTGCTGCTATGTCGCTCGCTATGTTAAAATAATGGTGTTCAATAAACCTAATAAAGTCCCACGAAGCTAATAATTTCGAACAAACAAAATTTGAGTATATTATTTTGGTATATTATTAGTATTTTTTTTTTAATTTTTTAGTATATTTTTTTATATATTTTTTTTTCAGTATATTTTTTAAAGATATAATATTTCGATGATAAAGTTAGGTGGCGGGTATCTCACAGTCGAGTCACAAACTCAACAACTCAGTTTGTTTCACAGTGGGCATATTTTTTGGTTTTACTGCTTATTCAGCATAAAGTAAACGACGTACGTACGGCCGATACCGTTGCAGTATTTGTTGCGAATGTAGCGGTTAATGACGTCGACGTTTTAGTTGTCGTAGGTAAGGTCGGTTCACTTTGGCTCATCGTTAATGTTGACGGTGAGGAAGAACGCGCTCTGTCGTTTGGTGTAGGCAAAAGTTCGCATGTCGGGTTGGGGTTGACCGTGGCCGATCGACGTTTGCAATATTTTCGAGCTCTTCTGCTCTTCTTCCGTATCGAAGAGAGTCGACGTTCGTCTTGCTCGCGTTGGCGTTGAGCGCGAATGTCGTTTTGACTCATTGTTAAAGTACGTGGCTTGGCTCACACTTTAATTTAATTTTGATCGATTTCCGTGGCGGAAAGAGCGTGGCCAAATTCTAAAACTAACTTGATACATTGGCTGGTTGATTGATTGACATAGGTATATTGCCTCGGTTGTTGACTCCGATCAAGAATATATATACTTTGTGCGGCCGGAGATTCCTTCTTGGTTGTTATATATGTCGTATAATGGGTCAATGTTGACCATTGTACATGCGTCTTCAATTCTTTGGTGGCGACAGGCTGTTGCTAGTAGTTTGGTAATGCACAGTAGTTGAGCGAAAGAGAGATACTCAGCTGCTGAGTGAGGTCTGATCGTAAGGCGCTGACTGAATAGGAAAAGAAGGATAGCAATATATATGGGAAATATATTGCGCAGTTGCGAAATAATAATTTCGCAACGCATAATTTAGTGCAGTCAGTCTGGAATGCGTCTCGAATACGAACAGAACTTGCCGTGCGTTATAAAATATGTACCCGAACGACCGACCTGCGGCATTTACATTTTCGGTTGGCTCAAAGTTAAAATATCCTTTTACCCTTTGGGCGTAATAACATATATTTTTATACCCGCCTACCCAAAGGGTAGAAGGGTATTATGGCTTTGTGCCGACCGAAAATGTATGTAACAGGCAGAAGGAAGCATCTCCGACCCCATAAAGTATATATATTCTTGATCAGCGTCAACAGCCGAGACGATATAGCCATGTCCGTCTGTCCGTCTGTCCGTATGAACACCTAGATCTTAGAAACTATAAGAGATAGAGCAACAAATTTCTCGCGACTTATTGTTGCACGCAGATCAAGTTTGTTTTAGATTTTGGCCACGCCCCTTTCCGCCCACGCAAATTGGGAAAGCATATAAGAAAGTATCTATTTTACATCTATATATATAAAAGAAAGTCGGGTTTTGTTACTTCACTTATAACTCAAGAACGGCTGAACCGATTTAGCTGAAAATTGGCAGGGAGGTAGTTTAGAGCCAGGAGAAGGACATAGGCCACTTTTTATCCCGTGAAAATTTGTGCAAAAACCGGAAAATATAAAAAATCGTTTTTAGCAAATGCTAACACCAAAGGAGGCTCTGAATTTAAATAGAAAAAATCGTTTTTAGCAACAAACGCCAACACCACAGGAGGCTCTGAATGCCGAAATCGCTTAATTTGGTTGTCTGCGGCAGTATTTAGCTGTGTGGCCGTACTCCTGGAAATGACGACATTGGGCAATTTCAGTGGACTTTCGCATCCTTTCAATTTTTTTTTGTCGGCAAAGGGTCTTTTCGTGGTAAATTTCATAATTTTGGCACAGGGCCTTATATTAATGAAAAAAATATTACCACTTTTTATTCCGTGAAAATTTGTGCAAAAACCGGAAAATATAAAAAATCGTTTTTAGCAAATGCTAACACCAAAGGAGGCTCTGAATTTAAATAGAAAAAATCGTTTTTAGCAACAAACACCAACACCACAGGAGGCTCTGAATGCCGAAATCGCTTAATTTGGTTGCCTGCGGCAGTATTTAGCTGTGTGGCCGTACTCCTGGAAATGACGACATTGGGCAATTTCAGTGGACTTTCGCATCCTTTCAATTTTTTTTTGTCGGCAAAGGGTCTTTACGTGGTAAATTTCATTAATTTTGGCACAGGGCCTTATATTAATGAAAAAAATATTAAGTTTTTCGTCTTTATTAATCCTTGAACTAGGGTTGTGGATGTGAAGAACTTCATAGCCTAAACATTTTAGATCGGCGGTTATGTCTTTGTTTGGTGTGCTATGATGTTAACCACTTACTACAGTTCAATGTGTTTTTTCTGTCAGCATATTGTAAGTGTGAAACTGCATACCAACCTCTTCCATATGGCGTACAATTTTTCTGTGAAATATTTGGAAAATATTCTGACTGTTTCCCCTTGATTAGCTTTGACGACAACGTTATTTAAAGTTGCTTTTTTGTTTTATATAAGCGCTATTAAATCATTTTAGTTGTAATATTAACAACAATTTGCGGTAGTTATTTAGGACCTTTAAGTTGATTGATAGTGTTAGAGGATTCCTGCGATTTTTGGCCAGTATTGATTCCATCAACTTGAAGTTCATCCATATAGACACTGCCATCATCACTATCCTCAATCATCGTGTCTTCCACATTCTATTCATTAGTATAGATATCCGTGTAGAAAATGGCAAACCTATTACTGGAGTTTACTTTCTGGTTAGTTGGGGGGGTCGAATGCAGAACCTGGCTGCTGCTCACTCTTTTCGGGTTAGAGATGGGGAACAAAGACCTTAAATTTTTTCTCTTGCCCACTCTCCGATTTTTATCATCCAATAATCTTCTGGCAACATCCCTTAAGTTTTTTGTTGTCATCGTTTTTGTGGTGAAACTACTTCTTTGAGTCACATTGCATGTAATGCGTTGAGTTTCTGATCGGCACTCATCTCTAATCTTATAAGGTAATTTGCCTGCTATTGGGAACATTTTTTCATGGTCATTCTGTTTATTTATAAGCTGAGAGTCATCATTGTTTTAATAATAAGTATGAATATTCAGTAAATAATTTGCACACTTAAATGTCCAAAAACAGAGCAAAGACAGATCAGCTTTACTTATACGCTAAGTTTTTATAGCCCCTCTTTTGGGTGGTGGGGGGGGTGAGGGGAATGTGTTGCGCGAAGGGTAGTTAGTGACGTTACACTGTACGAATCTGCGCCCGAATGTTACGATTTCTGCTATTTTTAGCACACAAAAAAATGCACCGTTAAAGCAGAATAGAAAATCAGAAAATCAATCTCGACACAACTGATCTCTATGAATGCAGATTTATCGTTAATCGGTTATGGTTATAATTGTGTGCCATTATTGGTAGTGACGCTGAGCAAGGACGCACTCTGTCGTTTTTTGTGGGCTAAAGTTCGAATAGGTTACTGACCGCAGTCGATCGACGTTTGCATTATTTTCTGATTGCGAAGGGTCATACTAAAATTTGAAGTAAGCGTCACAACTTCTTAAATAGAGACGCAATATTGATCACCATATTAATGATTTCTGAAAATTTGGTTACATGTCCGATTGTAACCAAACACAGAAGTTATTCGTGAAATCTAATTCATTTGCTATGTCACTCAGTGTTAGTGTTCAATAAACTACTAAGCTAATAATTTTTAACGCAATTAATTTAGGTACATATATGTTTTTGGTATATTTAGTATATTTTCGAAAAATATATTTCAATGACCACTCTTAGCTTTCTGACTTGTTAGTTATTTCTAAATTTTATATAATTTCAATAAACCATTTGTATTTACAAAGAGGAAATAATAAAGCATGTAAATTATAAATTCCTATACCTCAGACGGGTAATGCCTGAGTGATGGTAGTATTTGTGTTTGGTAAATTCCCTTTATCTGCCCCAGTCGGGTATGTCTGATGGTGGCAATCTGTGTGGTTGGGGTATTAAAGATGCGCAATCGTTGGAATTGCGGGTGACTTCTATTCTCATCCAGGTGCAATGGCAGCGACTGAAGATTACGAAGATTATGGTGGGAGAACGACTGGTTCTCCTTATTACTGGTCTAGAGACTCAGCAATAAAAGATCTTTATAAATTTAACGGCAAGTGCCGGAGCGATATATTTGACAGCTTGTGCTGTTGCAAGATTCATATAAAACTAAAATACAAAAATCATATAAATGCAATCTAAAGCTAAAGGCGGAAATGTTTATGCAGTGCTCAGAGTCGGCAAGCCGACTCAGCATACCATAGGCGACAACGTAGCACTTGCGATATCAACAAGTGTCAGGTTACCGTCGTTGGCCACTCTTGTTGAGTGTGCTGAACTCTGAATTTGATGATTAAGCTTAATTGTGTCGAGGGTAGATTAATAATTAATGCGAGAGGAGACGATGTAGTACTGACGTCTCTCGTTTGTTAACTTCTATTCCATTGCGCAAGTGGTAAAATTATAATAATTTATCATTGTCTACAAAGCATTGAAAAGGTTCAAAGTAATATGCGTAACAAAGAAGTGCATTTGGTAGTAATTTAATATTATCTTCGACGTTGACGTACTAACGGCAGTACGATCAAATAGACCAGCGACACCAAATAAAGGCGTAAAGGCTTATTAGCTCGCGGAACCAAGCAGATGCAACGAAACGGAACGGTCGCGAACATAACAAAGATTTTAAAGACAAAACCTTGGTAACATTAATTAATTACGAGACAAATTTTGTAATAATTTAATAATAAAAGTCTATTACGATAAGATAACAATTGAATATTAGAGTTCCAATTAAGGCTACGAAAGACACCTAAAAGAAGTGTTTTCTTCACTGATTCAAGCCCATCTTGATGAATCCTCTACTGGGGACACCAGTAAAGGAGGAAAAAAAAAATACGAAGAATGACATGACAGAAATACTAAAGGCTAACTAGGTAAAGGCACATGACACATACCACATGCATAGTTTATTTATATAAAACGACAATTTGGCAAGTACTTGATGGGACTTAGTCTGATTTAGTTTCGAGGGCATCGGTTTGTGTCATGAACTTCTAATGTTAAATCAGCAATTTAAATTCGGAAAGCGGGTGTATAAAAAGAAAGAAAAAGAACAAATTTTAATTTGTTTTCAAAAAATTAACACGGCTCTTATAGTAAAAGCTCAAATAAATAAATTGGTTTGAAATTAATATGTTATGCTGCCAAAGCAACGGGTATACTTGTTAGTACATTATAATAAAACAGCGAAGGAAATACATGTGACCAGCCATGCAAAGGCACATAACAGACGAGGTGTGTTCAAAAAGTAAGGTGACTTTTAAAATTTCGCGGGCAATTTACTTTCGATTATCGATTTTTTTTGTTTTGTTATGTTGTTACACTCTTCCCGAACATCTGTTCCAAGATTCAAGTGCATGACATTTTTTGTTTGGTTGTGAGAGGCGTAAAGGTTATATGTGTTTTGCGTGCTCGCCGATTTTTTGCTAAAAATTGCGAAATTTTGACCAAAAGAACCGTCGCATGAGCATCAGTCAAAGATGACCCAGCTTTACTCAAAAGTGTCATAACTGGTGACGAATCATGAGTATATGGTTATGATATCGCATCCAAAGCCCAATCGTCCCAATGGAAGAGTCCAGGTGAGCCAAGACCGAAAAAAGCACGCCAAGTTCGATGTCAAAGTTTTGCTCACTGTTTTCTTCGATTACCATGGCGTGATGCACCAGGAGTTCTTACCATATGGTCGTACGGTCAATAAACAATATTATCTTCAAGTTGTGCGCCCTATTGCGAGAAGCAATACGAAGAAAACGTCCAGAATTGTGGAAAAACAATGGCTTTTGCATCACGATAATGCCCTTGCTCACTCATCTTTGCTTGTGAGAGATTTTTTGGCCAAAAACAACACCACAATCATGCTTTAGCCACCATATTCACCGGATTTGGCCTGACTGAATTTTTTAAATTAATAATAAGCGGTTTAAAGGGTCGGTCAAAAATTTTAGTTGCTCTAATGTGAGATACCCGGCAATTCAATACACTAATATTTCAACTAATTAAATACTACTTAATAAATTTATAGCGTTTTAGCGTTCCAGTCTTAAAATTTAAAAATTTGCTTTAAATTCGACTTAATTGATTTCTGGGGGCGGTAAGGGGTGTGACCAAATCCAAAAATAAACTTGATATGCATGGACAAATAATAATTTTCAGTTTTCAGAAAGTTATATTACCCTGAAACGATAAGCCGTTCCTACGTTACTGCAATTCACGAATAGCTGATTTGGACGGTCATTGTAATTGTAGTAAAAAGAAAAAACGGTGACATAATAATTTGGTTTTCCAGGTTATTATTATTACTATAACAAGGGAGTCTCCCAGCAGAGAAGGGGCCAGGCACTGCGACCATGGTGTATGAAGCAAAGGAGAGGGCTAGTAGAGGGGCTAGTATGGCCGCTTGACTGTGAGGATGAGGGTTCTGATGAATTGAATGGAGTTTTGGCGAATCTCGACTTGGCCAGAATGGTCAAACCTGATGTGCTCATGGTCTGACAAAGTGGCTTCGTCTGTTACCCGCCAATTGACTAGTTAACTCGCTATTATAGTTTCTGATTAGGGTGAGATCTAAATATCTTCCCTAATGTAGTAGTAGTAAAAGTGGATTTACACCCTATGTTCGCTAAATCTAATTCACAGCACAATAAGTATTCTAAGAGGGACTCACCACGATTGTTGATGTGATGTGCGATGTGCATTGGCATCACAGCCGATCACGAGCGGCTTGATGTTGCGACGACGGAAATCAACCAGTCGCTGGACCTCTGCTGGGGGTACTTCATCCACGTCGCAAGGAAAGTATGCAGAGGCGATCACAACTTCCCTGACACCGTCCGAAATGGCTACCTCAATAGCCGTTGCCACCAGCAGTTTTACGTCAAGGGCGCTGATGAACCTGATGTGCCCTACAGCTTCCCTGACCCAATTAACAGTGCTGTTAACCTCGCACACCACAAGCAGCCACTCATTTCGGGGTATACAAACCGTCAAAACCTGGGCCAATATCCGGTGTGGAGTGCAACAGCACCGCTTTTAAAATGCTGGATTTCAACGTAGGCAACTGCTCCGCTAATAGGGGTTTATGAGTCTTTTTGGGTCTCTTGAAGAGCTAGTGGGCTCAGCGATGGTATTGCCAGCGCGCGTCCGTTTTGCCTTGGTGTAATCGGGAGGCGCAGTGGCGATAGCAAGAGCTTCCGCTCGGTTCGAACCCTTGACGAGTGCAGCTTTAAAAAGCTTCTTGTTGCGGCTCTTCAGTTTTACAAAGGCGTCCTTTGATTCCAGCCGCAGCAACTGGATCTGAGAGCCTGCTTCCGTGAGGTCTGACCTCTGAGAGGCCACGGAAGCGTCGTCAGAGGACAATACCTCGACGGGTTGCTGCCGGATTGAACCGCTACTGGACGAAAGTCCAGGGACTAGTGAACCCTGTGTGCAAGGGATTTCGTGGCCTATCCGGATCCCCTAAAATACTAGAGTCGAGCCGAAATATTGGGTGTGGAAGCCAGCAGCCCACTGGCTGCAGTGCTGGTGTTGAGGTTAGCCGTGAAGGCTTCGCCCAAGGATGATACTATTGAAGTCGTATCAGACTTTTCTATTTTTAAATTTTGATCCATAAAGTTGATCCCACGAGTTGGCGGAAGGTCATTCACGGCATAGCCCGCATACTAGAGACCGGGCTAGCCCCCGGCCATGCATCCATCAGCGCATGCTGTTCCACCTTGAATTGGGGTGATTTATAGTGGGCACTGCCATCTTCCGATATGGATCGGCAAAATATGCTTTTCCCCAAAGGAATTAATGGAGCTGTAGAGAAGTCCATAGACGTCTGTCACCCTATGTCCCCTGAAATGGTGCAAGGCTACACCCACAGTATCGCAAGGTAAAACTAAAAACAAGGTGAAACTAAAAACTGTCGAGTTTCCTCGACAGTGAGATACCCGCCACCCAATTTTATAGAATTGAGGAAAAAATAAAAGCGACAATTGATATATTATATTTTAACTGGAATACTGGAAAATATACCAAAAAAAAACATACTTAAAAATATATTAAAACTAACAGGAACGGCTATAGTCAAGCATTGACAGTACGAGGTCATGAATTTTAAGTGTAAGTCCGTTAGTTAGAGCATAAAAGATATTAAATGAACAAAAATTATAATAATATTGGGTAAAAAAAATTTGATACATGACATTGCATCGCCCGGAAATCAAATCCGATACTCAACCACTATCTCAATTTGATGAATGTGGGTGAAAATGCATTACGACACAATTATATATATTAGAAATAATATATATGTACATTAAAATAATAATTGTGAAAAAATAATCTGAGCTGATCTGTCCGGTATTTGAACTCGGGGTCCCATGGGCTACTTGGCTAGTGTATTACTATTTCTTACTATATTACTACTTCTATATCTTCGATGTTTGTCGTCCGATCTTAATTTGTAATTTTCACCAAACGCCCGCGCTAGGATTCTTCACATGTGGGTCGTAAAACAAACAACACAATACTAATCACTATGTTAATGATCTGATTTGGTTACAATCGGGAAAAAAATACAAGTTATTAATGAATTACTTTCATATGGCGAAATCAGATGCAGCTGCACTTGTTCAGTTGCTATGTAACCAAGTGACATAATAATGGTGTTCAATTAACCTAATAATGTGGTAGAAGCTAATAATTTTGAATAAAGTTAATTTCGGTATACTTTAGTATATTTATTTAAAGTAAATGTTCCAGTATATGGGCATTTCCACAGAAAGGTCCACCACAGCCAAAAAATTAAAAGTCTATGAAAGTATGAGGTTTTAACATATTCTTATAGGGAATCTATCAAATTTAACGAATTCAAATCAATTTCACATTTATTCATAACGTATTTTGAAATATTCGCTTGCTAAGTCGAACAAGTGCAAAAAATATGTTTTTATCATTTTTATGGTATATTTCGCTTTGATCCACAGACTTAAGAGAGACGTTATGCAATGATCTGTTATCTCTTAAATCTTCGTTAATGATCAAAGAATTTAGGAAAAATGCAAAAGGTACGATAAGACAACCAAATACGGTAAATTTTTACTTTGCTTTACCGAATATTTTACTGTCGCGTTCGTGATTGAAATAGAACATTTGTTATCGCTGCGTTCAAAGTATGTGCGCAAAGTGCATCAAATTTTGAAAGTAAAGCTATATTTTTTTTGACATTTGAGAAAAAAAAATTCCTGGAAAATTATTAGGATTTTGCCCTTAGGAGTTATTCAAAGATTGTCGCGTTCGTTATCGTAAGTTAATGTGCAAATTAAAAAAATTTTTTTTCTTAATTATAATATCTTTATTGTGTATGTATATAAACACAAAATATTAAAATGTTTAGTGTAGATGCCTAAGACCAACAACGAGAAAAAAATTGCCAACAGCAAGCGCTGGAGAGAAGCGTTAAAGAATGATGAAGTTAAATTGTAAAATTACAACTTAAAAAACAAAGTAAGAATGCGCACAGTTAGAGCGACTTGGAGAGCACTGGCTGATAACAACGAACATCTTATTCAAGAGAAACGAAAGAACGTGAAGCCTTCTGAGCTTGTTATTCAAAGTGATTTTGCCGAGAACTACAGATTGAAAAACCAAAATGAAATACAAAATGCTCACTTTCCTTTTTTAAATGTGCCGAAAACAATGTAAACGGAATAAAAATTTATTTTATGACATCCGCTCAAATCGCAAATTTATGTCTTCACTATAAATTGGATGAAAAATGGAATAATGAATGAAAAGTAATGAATGAATGAAAAGTATTCCAGAAATATCCAAATTTCATTAATTTTGTTCTGATGGTCAACATGTGGAAGCAGCCAGGACAGCATATTCCATTAAACAAAACATCATTTAAACATACAACGTGAAAATAAATTATGAAGCTCTGTTTTTTATTTTTATAATATATTTCTATAGCGTTATTTTTGTTTTTCTTCATTGTTAATAATTTTTAAGTTAATAAAAATATTAAATATTATCTTATGGATGTCTAACAACTCAAAAAATTTAAAAAAACAAGTAAGAAAGCTACAGTCGAGTTTGCTCGACTGTGAGATACCCGCCACCCAATTTTACCATCAAAATATTATATTTATATAATAGTATAAAAATATACTGAAAAAATACTATAAAAAAATATACTAAAAATACCAAAATAATATATCAACATTTTCTTTGTTCGAAGTTATTAGCTTGGCGGCACTTTTGTTGGTTTATTGGACACCATTATTATGTCGCGGAGTGTCATAGCAACTAGCTAGGCAGCACTAGCAGTTGCACGTGGTAACGCCTTATAAAAGTAATATCTTAATAACTTCTGTATTTTTTATCCGATTGTAACCAAATTCGCAGAGATCATTAAGATGGTGATTAGTATTGTGCGTACCAAAATTGAACGTTCTAGGTTTAAAACGACGCTTGCAATTCGGTTTTATTCGATTTACGGGGGCGGGAGGGTGCGTGGCCAAAATCAAAAACAAACTTGATCTGCGTGCAACAATAAGACATACTGCCGCGAAAAATTTGTTGCTCTATCTCTTATAGTCTCTGAGATCTAGGTGTTCATACGGACGGGCAGACGGACATGGCTATATCGTCTCGGCTGTTGACGCTGATCAAGAATATATATATACTTTATGGGGTCGGAGATGCTTCCTTCTGCCTGTTACATACATTTTCGGTCGGCACAAAGCCATAATACCCTTCTACCCTTTGGGTAGGCGGGTATAAAACGACATTAAAAGTATGATGGAAAAAAATGTCGCGTTCGACATGTCGCGTTCGAATATGCTTTGAATGAAATAAAAAATTAACTACGTAATAGTTTTGATTGAAATAAAAAAAAAATATTATAATCTTGGACGTTGACGTACTAACGGCAGTACGATCAAGTGGCCCAGCGACACCAAGCTCGGGCTTGTTAACGCGCGGACCTAGGCAGACACGACCACCCGCCCATCCGACCGAGGGGCAACCGCATAACGTGCGGGAACGGAGGTCGCGAACACTTAACACAGACAAAACAACCAAATTGTATTAAAGAATAAAATAATAATAATAATAATACTATTACTACTAATAATAATAATTAGAACTATTCTTAAATACGAGCTAATGTATCTAGGAGTAATGTTTTAATTTCTAAGGTAGTGTTAGTATTATTAACTAGACTAGAAAAGTTATTATAATTTACACATAAAATACGGAAACGATTGTGACTGGCATAGTTAGTACTACAACGGGAAAGTGAGAGGGGAAGGAAATTTCTAGTCGTTCTGACCGGAACGGCAAAGCTAATCTGACTTGTCAACTGCAATGAGTCAATTTCGCCAATGATTAGTCTATGTAGAAACACTACACCTAGCATAGTTCTACGGTCAGAAAGAGAAGGAAGGTTTAGTAATAAAAGTCTACTACGATACGAAGGCAATCTAATTGTGGGATTCCAGCTAAGACTACGAAGAGCAAAGAGAAGAAATTGTTTCTGCACTGATTCAAGCCTATCTTGATGAACCCTATACTGGGGGAACCAGATATTAGATCCATACTCAAGAATAGGACGAACCAGTGAGATGTACAAGTGTTTAGTAATGTAGGGATCGTTAAATTCTTTTGACCAACGTTTAATAAATCCAAGGACACCCATGGCTCTATTAGAAGCAGCCAAAATATGCTTATCAAACTTTAATTTTGAATCAAGAAGGATACCTAAATCAGTTACTGACTCTATTCGCTCAAGTGGAGTATCATTAAGATAATAATTATTTAAATGGAGAATACCCCTAAAAAATGTCATAAGTTTACATTTGTTGCAATTAAGATTTAATAAATTTATAGCACACCACGATTGAAAACAATCAAGGTCAGATTGCAATCTGAGGCTATTTATGGGATCATTAAAAGTCAGACAAATCTTAACATCATCTGCATACATAAGTATGCGAGAGTATGATATAACGGACGGTAGATCATTTATAAATAATGTAAACAGCAATGGGCCTAAATGACTTCCTTGGGGTACGCCGGAAGTGACTTGGACAGTCTTGGACACAGACCCCTTGTAAAATACTCTTTGAATTCTAAATGAAAGATATGAAGATATCCACAAAATTAAGTTCTGTGGAAATCCAAGAAGATTGAGCTTGTATAATAAGAGACTATGGTTGACAGAATCAAAAGCCTTACTGAAATCAGTGTAAATGACATCCGTTTGCATTTTTGATTGGAACCCTTCAATAACAATTGATGAGAATTCTAATAAGTTAGTGGTAGTAGACCTACATTTCACAAACCCATGCTGGTAGGGTGAAATTATAGATTTACAGCAGTGTTGCAGTTGAGAAGTTATTAGTTTCTCAAATGCTTTGGGAATAGCAGACAACTTGGAGATACCTCTATAATTTTGGACGTTGGATTTATTTCCTTTTTTCAAGAGAGGAATAATGTAAGACTCTTTCCAAAGATTAGGGAAAGAGCACAACTCTACAGACAATTCAAATAATTTTAACAGTGGTTTACAAAGTCCCTCTGCACAGAACCTAAGCATGCAACTAGGAACGCCGTCAGGGCCAGGAGAGAAAACTGGTTTACATGACTTAAGTTCACGTAAGAGTAAACTTTCAGAAAGTAAGGGACCAAAAATGCAATTCGCTTGGTTTACTTGATACGGATAAGACTGGGCTCTATAAAAAGTTGATGTGGAATAGGTCGTTTGAAAAAAATCAGCAAACAAATCGGCAATGCCACGATCATTAAAAGCTGTCTTTTTTTCATAAAATAATGTTGGTGGAAGTGTTGACGTCTTTCGCTTCGAATTAACGAAGTCATAGAAGCGTTTCGGGTCACGCTGAAACGTAAGTCTGCACCTTCTCAAATAATCCTTGTAGCAAAGATTATTTAGCGTGGAGAAATCGGAACGAGCAACAGTGTAGCGAGAAAAATATAAGAGAGAGCCAGTTTCCTTATATTTTTTATAAAGCTTTGATTTTTTATTCTTTAACTTTGTTAGTTCTTTGGTAAACCATAACCGTCTATTAGACAATTGTGGAGTTCCAAAGGGAACACAAGCATCAAACAGAGAGTTTAATGTAGAATAAAAAATTTCAACTGCCTTGTCCAGGTCAATACACGAAGAAAGTTGGGACCAGTCAGTACGTGAAAGAAGCAAAGAAAGTTTGTTAAAATCGGTCTTCCGAAAACAACGAACTCGCTTCTCCGGTAAAACACCTGCAACCGAAACACTTACTGGTAAGTCAATTAGCACCTCCAGAGTAGGGTGGTAGGGATCCTCCGGTGAGGAAATAGGATTTAATCTGGACACCGTGCAGGTATTGGGATCCAAAACAAAAATCAGATCAAGCAGTTTACCTAGACAATTTGGTATAGAATTGGTTTGAGACAAAGCTATATCAAAAAGGCTATCAACAAAGACATGAGTTGACGAAGGATTCAATACGTTGGACTCACATGACGAAAGCCACGAAATTCCAGAAATATTAAAATCTCCAAGAACTATTAAGAAATCACGATCGGAAAGCTACTATTGATTACAGAAAAATGGGATAAATACAGAGAGTTATCTAAGGCAGGAGGTATATATGAGCAGGTGATAAAGATACTAAAACTACAATAAATTAGTTTTACAGCTACAAATTCAATATCTAAATCACTACCTAAATCTACGTGCTCAGAAGAGATATCAGCATCGACAGCAATAAGTACACCACCACCACGACGCTGCATGCGATCACGTCTATAGACAGAAAATTTGCTAGTAAACATTTCAGTATTCAGAATATCATGCCTTAACCAAGTTTCAGTGAAGGCAATGACATGAAAAGGAAAATTTAAGCTATCTAAATAAACATTATTAAGTTTACTACAAAGGCCTCTTACATTTTGATAGCCAAGCAGGAGAGAAGTTAGTTTTTGAGCTATCAGATGGAGTTTGAGGCTTAGAGGAATTAGTGGTAACATTTGGAAGTAAAATCGGTGGCCGATTTTTCTTTTTATTTACATACTCTTTAATAATTAAGTATTCCGGCCAGAAGTCTTTTGAGCAAACTTTACTAAAATGCTCGGCAGGAACACTTATTTTGAAATATGCGATTTCCCGTTCATATGAGAAGTTAAATTTTTCCACCTTTAATGATGCTTGAATTTTGGACCGAATAAAGGTCCTAATGTCGTCAGATGACGTATTAGGGGCAAGCCTAGAAACAAAAATTTGTTTCATAGGTGGGACACCTACTATAGTGTTCTGAGCAACTGTAGCAGAAGTCGAGATAGAAGCAACTGTACTAGCTGGTAGAACGTTAGGTACAGCAGAAGGTTGATCATATTGAGTCTCTGCAACATTAACAACTACTGCAGGTACCGAGACTGAAACGGGATCAGAACAAATTACATCCATGGGAACAATGTCATTGTTGGCAATCATTGACGCTGACGAGTGTCGAGGGGTGGGAGACGTAAATGACATTAGATTATTCGGAACAGACGAGTTGTTGACCAGTTCAGGGACATCAAGTACGTTAGGGCCAATGGACAAACGAGTATTAGCTTTTTTACGCCAAAGTTGCGAAGCTATCCGCAAGTTTTTTGAAACCTGCGAATAGATCACCAAAGCCTTGCTTCGTCTGACGTATGAATCCCGCAACATCCCTTTCAACATCCCTGCATGACTCACATGTCCATCTTAAACCAGATTTTGAGCCAATTAGGTCGACTATACGGCCGGTGAAGCCAGCACATTTTTCATGTGAAACATTGTCACAGAGCCAGCAGCAAACGAAACCCATTTTTGCGCTTGCTGGTACACGGCATTTTTTATTATAGCAGACAAACATACTGCAGGTTTTTGATGCAAATAAAAAATTTAATGAAACCAAAAATTGAAATAAGAATAAAAAAAAAATTTGTGTTAATAACAGGGTATTAGAACGCTGATATCTACTTACAGAAAAAAGCAAGCACAAAATCACAATCGCGGGCGCGACGAAAGCAGATAAAAGAATAGCCAAAACAGCCAACAACAAAACACAGCACAAAGAGCGCGAGAGCGGAAAGTGCCCGAGATCGGAAAGAGCGCGATATGCAATGATATACCAACAATGTGCTGTAGCAGTTCAAAACAAAACACAAATTTACTGTAAGCTCTCACAAACAGAAAATTAGGCCTCACAAATTGTTGATATATTAAAACACAGATTTAATTGTAAATTATTAAATATTATTACACTGTGACTAAACACTCCGACGTATAGCACAGGTATTGTTAGTTTGCAAACAAAATTATTTAATAACAAGGCGCAGGAAGGGTAAAATAACAAATGTTAGTTGACAGCAAAAAAAAAGCACGTCCGAATGCGAATGCCTTCGTAATACATAACAATTTAAAAAAAGTTGCATTACAATATTCCTTCAGGTTTCGTTGAAATCAGTGATTGAAATGGTTATTCTAAAAGCGACTTCTGTTTTTTTTCGCGTTCGTACCGCGCGGTTTTTTGTAATTATTTGAAAAAGAACATTTGAACTAAATCATGCTTAGCACCAATTAAAGTACTTCCCTGGAGCTATAAGTTAAGTTGGTATTCAAAATAAAAAGTTGTCCTGGTATGTCTTTTTTTATCACATTAAATGCGTACGAATGTCGCGTTCGGCATTAGAGAAATGCCCATATTTTTTAAAAATATAATATTTCGATAGTCGTCATATTTCTCCTATTTTAGATTTAAAGACCTTAATTGTAAATATGTGGACGTGTTTTGGAAGTCGTTTTTGTATGTTAATATATATTCTCAGCCGTCATTTTTGTATTGAAGTGAAAATTGAGTGCTCATATTAAGATGATTAGTTTGCTTTCCTTCATCGCAGTATCGAAAATTAACAATCATTTTTTTGACTGCAAACGTATTTCTTCTTTGCAGGCGTATTTCTTCGGAGGAGCTGCAGATGCCGTTACCATCGCTCAAAACACCAAAGTTTTTGCCAACAAATGACCTACAGGGTCCGTGCTATGCCGGTATATGTTTGCCCAAAAATGCACTTGATTTATTTCCCACACGTAATTTAAGCCGTACTTATGTCTCATGTGATATAATCGATCAGGACCTTACGGCTCTTAATTTTATGAACATGACACATCAGTTTTCAGCATTTCTGGACGATTCCAACAATGAGTGTGGTGACGAGTCCTCGGTAATTTCTTCGTTGTCTGATGTGTCAACATCCACCAATCGCAAGATGCCTAAGCATGGTGGTGGCAAGCATGCCCGTAGTCATTGTCTCTATTGTGCACGCTCACGTCGTCAGCAGCGACTTCAGGCACAAACACAAATTCAGGATATAAACTTCATTAATAGAGGGACATTGGCTCCTTGCGAACTTATTAGTAGCGCAGCGGATGCACTGGTGGTCGCTGGCATACAGGCAGGTCCCGCAATTTCACGTAAGACTTCTGGGAAGCTTGCAGGTGCTGCAATACAGCTTGCGGACATGAGTTTCCACTCACCTGACAGCGTGCTAAATGACGAAAGCTTGCCGGATAAGATAACTGCTTCCATATTGTATAATGTACAAAGATTGGCTAATCCTGTCAGTGCCAAGCAGTCAAAAATATCGTTGCTAGAGTTTAAACAGAAGCATCCTCATGCTTTTCAGGATATTTGCTTGTATTCCGAGGCTTGCAAAACATTGGGGTGTAGCAGTTTTCGTATGAGTGCTCGTCGCTTTTTACAGGAGCTGTTTCTCGATCTTAACTTCGATTCATTTTACGTTGAGCCTCAACTCATTATTCGCTCACGTAAGCAGCCTGCCGATGCTCAACAAGAATCACCCCTTCCCTCTGATGCTGTATTAGCACAACAATCATCGTTTGTAGCAATACCATCACCAACAACAACAAAAAATGCAGCAGTAACTACGCCGAGCGCAGCATTGTTGCCGCATAAAGTGCAACAGAAGCCTAAGCCGACGGTGCAACTTGCGAGCGTGTACGAGACCAGTTGGGAAAATTTACTTATAGAACAATCGCCGAGCCTTGGCTGCAATAAAACGTCTGATGGAATTTTCGCTGTCGTTAAGCTTCGGAAGGATGTACCAGATAACGTTCTGCACAGTGACAACAATCACAAAAATGAAAGGAGTATTGGCACTCAGGCCACTAATGAAAACATTGAGCAACCAATGCAATCATTAAATACTCTAGTACCCACAACCAACACGCCAAGTCCCAAGCACAAAAACGACAATCGTCAGTACACGCGTGGACGTTTTTATACATTAGAGTTAGATCTAAGTTGCACAAAGAATAAGTTTCCCATAACTGATCGAAACCGAATACCAACGGCATCAAAAACAGAGCAAAAACTCACGCTTATCAGTGGGTTTACGAATGTGTCACCTATATTATCAGATGCTAAAAGAGGGAGTGTACCACTCTATTTAAATGTCACTAAAAGCTTGGCCGCATCTATGGCACAGCCTGTAGGCAGTCTTTTTTGTGAAAAACGTCTGCAAACTTCTAAATCAGAGACAATACTTGGTGATAGTAGCGCCATCTGTATCAAAAATGGCAGTACCGAATGGATTGCGACACCATCTAATCAAGCTCAATTGTAAGTTCTTATAACAATTGTGAAATAGATGATTTAAAACGGTTTGCATCCGTGCCAAAAAATTATTCCACTATTTAACGTTTTCTTGTAAATTCTGTATCTTCTCTAAGTAAATGACCGGTATGGTTATGGTTTCTTCACGTTGAGAACGATTCCATAAGTCAAAACGGTTAGATGCCAATTACTCGCTAAAATTAGAGTCATAAAGCATACGTGCTTTAAACGCACACGCAGGCCATGGCTTGACGTAATGTTAGTTCTTTAGCTACTTTAAAGCAACACAGCTGCAGCGTTGGGTTGCATATGGACCCATCCAAATCTATCATTTAGGAATTCGATACAGCAAGCAGCATGTGGGCGATCAGTAAGACTAAACCTTTATCAATCTCGCATAATTATTGACTGTAAGAACAACAAAAGAAGTAGCAGTGGTTTCGTATAGTGCATTGCTGTCATGTAAACGTCTATTCTGTAATTGTATTAATATGTTTAAGTACACAAGAACTGCATTCATACATGAATTGTAGGATATAGCATTCCTTTTATTGATATTTTTAATTTTAATATTTATGTAATATGCATTATTTCTAATAAAAATAAAATATATATGCAGTATAATTTGTTTAGTTGTCCCTTAAAATTCACAATAAAAGTTATGATAGCAAAGTACTTGTGACAGCTAAACTAATTCAACTTTATAAATATAATTAGACGTACTAAATTTAAAATTAGTTGTTTTCTGTAGCTATTTTTTTGAATAATGTTGATTATTTAATATAATTAAAAAATATTAAGCAGTAAATTTTACCCAAAAATAGAGTATAAATTGATATGTACAATAACCAAAAATAGTAAACACAAACAAAAATGTTAAAAAAACAACTTAATTATTTCATTTAACTGTACTTAATATAGGTTTAACAAATTGCAACACCAGGTACATACACCCCAAGATTTTAAAAGACTTTAAACTGCCTTTAAAAGAAGAGCAACAATAATAATTTAAAAGAGCTCCGAGAGCTTATATGGTGATTGCAATTTCAAAATAAAAAGCTCCCGAAAAATTTGTGTAGCGATATAAGAAGACACATACAATTAATCACTGCAATTTTTCGATATGCGGCATAACACTCAAAGCACAGACATCTATTATTGTCTTCCTGTCTTTCTTACGTCTTTTTGTATAGTGTTACAATTTTAACCTCCAGCGACGATTGCTATTCTTTTTTAGCCCTGTCTCTTTTTTGCTCAGAAGAGCATAATTTTTTCTCACAAGAGCCCTTTTCTGTCACTTTCCTCCCTTTGTCTTGAGTTTCGTGCATACATGGAAAATAACATCACTTGTGAACACTATGAGAAACGGAGAGTCTCTTATTTTGTGATTTACCGGTTTAGATTTTGAGTTCATTAGGAGTAACAATTGAAATTGAATTTTTCATTCGTTGAGTAGTAAAGTAACCAATTTTGAAAAATTAATAAATAAAAATATCGCTTAAAAATAACCCAACAGTTTGTTTTACTGCACTCTGAGCTCTGCTGCCTGCTGTTTGGGCTCTTGTCTTGCGTGAATTACTGTCAGGAGTTGTCGAGGGAAATGTAGAAACGTTGTGCTGGGGGTTTGTGGCTGTGGGTATGGAAATATTGTGGTGGAAGTTTGTGGCTGGTCCGAAATGAAACGCAGTTCTGTCTTCTTTGATAATAAAATATATTCAGCCCCATTTGCCTCTGGGGCATCTTTATGCAGAGTGTTTTCCTATCTATTGTATTCCGGGTTCAAGAATTCAGAAAATGGTGACTAGCCGAATTGTACAAAATAGTGTGGGCGTTTATATCTAGCAAGGGGGGCTGCGGTACCATATTCTGTTGGTATGGTAACTAACGCACATGAACCCATAGTTGCTTACTCCCTCTCTTTGCCAGACTTTCGTGAACGCTGATTCCGACGCCTCCAACTGCTATAGTCTCATTCCTCAAACCTTAACGCAAAAATTTTACTGCGCTTGTAATTTTTTATATGCTGCTCTCTAGATCAAATTTTGTGCCCACCGATGTTTTAAAAGAACATAATCGTTTTTTCAAAAATAAGTGGCAGTAAATTGACAAAAATTATTGTAAGTAAAGAATATATACAGCCTACACTCAACCAAAAAAGTAACTACACCAGCTATTTAAATGTTTATGGACGTTGACGTACAAACGGCAGTACGGCAGTAGCAGGGGCTTGTTAACACGCGGACTCAGGCAGTCGCAACCCCACCCGCCCTTCCAAACCAGGGGAACACCGCATAACGTGCGAGAACGGAGGTCGCGAACAATTAAAATTAAAAACAATAAAATAATAATAACTAAACTAATACTAATAAAAATAGCTATACTTAACAACGAGAAAAGTTTTGTAAAAGTGAGGTTTTCATTTTAAGGAAAGTGTTAGTGCGTTATTGCAAATCACATTAGAAAATTTATTGTAATTTACACACAAAATACGAAAGGGATTGTGACTGGCATAGTTAGTACTACAACGGGAAAGAGAGAGGGGAAGAAAATTTCTAGTCGTTCTGACCGGAACGACAAAGCTAATCTGGCTTGTCAACTGTAAGGAGTCAATTTCGCCAATAATTAGTCAATGTAGAAACACTACACTTAGCATAGTTGTACAGTCAGAAAGGGAAAGAAGGTTTAGTAATAAAAAGGTACTACGATATGAAGTCAATCTACGAAGGCCGTTATATATATTTCTAGCCTAATAATAAAAATACGAATATTTATCAACGATGGTTTTATTGTTTTTCAAAATATTCTCCATCAAGTCATCCACTCCGATTGAGACACCTCCAAAACATGGTTTTTGAACAGCATCCTCTGGCGACGAAAATCGTTGACCACGCATTATTTTCTTAATGTGTGGGAATAAAAAGAAGTCATTGGGTGCCAAGTCAGGGCTGTACGGCAGATGACCCATCAATTCGACGTTTTGGCCGGTCAAAAAGGCGCTGGTTTGAGCCGATGTGTGAGAGCTCGCATTGTCATGGTGCACAATTTGTCTTCTCTTGTTCGTTTTTCGAATTTTTCCGAAGACTTCAGGCAAACAAATGGTGGTGTACCACTCAGAATTGACCGTGCTACGTTGCTCAAGTGGAACAGTTGCCACATGACCAGTTTTGCTGAAGAAACAGGCAACCATTTGCTTCGAAGTGCTTCTTCCACGAATAACTTTCGTTGGATTTGGCTCGCCTTGGAAGACCCACACGGTCGATTGCTGTTTTATTTCGGGCTCATACGCATAGATCCATGATTCGTCACCTATGACGATCTTATAAACGTCTTTTGAAGCACCGCGATCGTATTTTTTCAGCATTTCTATTCACCAATCCACACGAGCCTTTTTTTGAGCGATTGTCAAATTGTGCGGGATCCAACGAGAACAAACCTTTTTTACGGCCAGGTGTTCATGCAATATCGAATGTATGATAGTGGGAGAAATGCCTAGGCATGCCTCTATCTGAAGGTATGTTACATGACGGTCTTGCATTATCAGTTCACGTACGGCATCGATGTTTTCTGGCACAACGGCTGTTTTTGGACGACCTTCACGGAATTCGTCTTTAAGCGAGCGTAGGCCATGATTGAATTCGTTGTACCAGTTTTTCACAGTGCTATAAGATGGTGCTTCATAACCATACAAAGGTTTTAGTTCATCGATGCACTCTTGTCGTGATAATCCACGTCGAAAGTTGTGAAAAATTATCGCAGGAAAATGTTTACGAGTGAATTCCATTTTTTGTCAAATTGATTTTTTCAAGTCACTGTAAACAACACAAATGATAGTCATACGTTAAAACGTTCTGAGTACGTTTATGCTAAAAAATGTCAAACTTTCCAATGGAAATGTCAGATTGCACCTGGCCACACTTAGTGTTGTCTAGGCCAGAAATATAAATAGCGGCCCTCGTAACAGTGGGTTTCCACCTAAGACTACGAAGAGCAAAAAGAAGAAATTGTTTCTGCACTGATCTACCAGATATTAGATCCATACTCAAGAATGTGACGATCCAGTGAGATGTACAGATGTTTAGTTATGTAGGGATCGATAAATTCGTTTGACCAACGTTTAATAAATCCAAGGACACTCATGGATCTATTAAAAGCAGACAAAATATGCTTATCAAACTTTAATCTTGAATCAAGAAGGATACCTAAATCAGTTACTGACTCTATTCACTCAAGTTGAGTATCGTTAATTATTTAAATGGGGAATGCCCATTTTACATTTATTGCAATTCAGATTTAATAAATTTATAGCGCACCACGATTGAAAACAATCAATGTCAGATTGCAATCTGAGGCTATATATGGGATCATTAAAAGTCAGATGTTTGCATTTTCGAATGGAACTCTTCAATAACAATTGATGAGAATTCTAATAAGTTAGTGGTAGTAGACCTACATTTCACAAACCCATGCTGTTAGGTTGAAATTATAGATTTACAGCAGTGATGCAGTTAAGAAGTTATTAGTTTCTCAAATGCTTTTGGAATGTCAGACAACTTAGAGATACCTCTATAGTTTTGAACGTTGGATTTAGTTCCTTTTTTGAAGAGAGGAATAATATATGACTTTTTCCAAAGATTAGGGAAAGAGCACAACTTAACAGACAATTCAAATACTTTTAAAAGTGGTTCACAAAGTCCCTCTAAGAACCTAAGCATGCAACTAGGAACTCTGTCAGGGCCAGGAGAAAAAACTGGTCTACATGACTTAAGTTCATGTAAGTTCATGCCACGATCATTAAAAGCTATCTTTTTTCAAAAAATAATGTTCATGGAAGTGTTGGCGTATTCCGCTTCGAATTGACGAAGTCATAGAAGCATTTCGGGTCACGCTGAAACGTTAGTGTGCACTTTTCCACATAATCCTTGTAGCAAAGATTATTTAGGGTGGAGAAATCAGACCGAGCAACAGAGTAGCGAGGAAAATATAAGAGAGAGCCAGTTTCCTTATATTTTTTATATATCTTGACTTTTTATTCTTTAATTTTGTTAGTTCCTTAGTAAACCATAACGGTCTATTAGACAATTGTTGAGTACTAGGGGGAACACAAGCATCAAAAAGAGAGTTTAATGTAGAATAAAAAATTTCAATTGCCTTATTCAGGTCAATACACGAAGAAAGTTGGGACCAGTCAGTACGCGAAAGAAGCAAAGAAAGTTTTTTAAAATCGGTCTTCCGAAAACAACGAACTCGCTTCTCCGGTAAAACACCTGCATCCGAAACACTTGCTGGTAAGTCAATCAGCACCTCCAGAGTAAGGTGGTAGGGATCCTCAGGTGAGGAAATAGGATTTGATCTGGACACCGTGCAGGTATTGGGATCCAAAACAAAAATCAGATCAAGCATTTTACCTAGACAATTTGGTATAGAATTGGTTTGAGACAAAGCTATATCAAAAAGGCTATCAACAAAGACATGAGTTGACGAAGAATTCAATACGTTGGACTCACATGACTAATGCCACGAAATTCAAGAAATATTAAAATCTCAAAGAACTATTTGCAGGTAGAACATTAGGTACATCAGAAACGTTGATAATGTTGAGTTTCTGCAACATTAACAACTACTGCAGGTAGCGACACTGAAACGGGATCAGAACAAATGACATCTATGGGAACAATGTAATTATCGGCAATCATTGACGCTCAGGAGTGTCAAGGGGTGGGAGACGTAAATGACATTAGATTAGATTACTTGGAACGGACAAATTGTTGACCAGTTCAGAGACATCAAGTTCGTTTGGGTCAATGGACAAACGAGTATTAGCTTTTTTACGCTTTGGAGACTCAGTTAAAAGCTTCATGCCCTTAAACCCAGAGTCCAAAGTTGCGAAGCTATCCGCAAGTTTTTTGAAACCTGCGAATAGATCACCAAAGCCTTGCTTCGTCTGACGTATGAATCCCCCAACATCCCTTTCAACATCCCTGCATGAGTCAGATGTCCATCTTAAACCAGATTTTGAGCCAATTAGGTCGACTATACGGGCGGTGAAGCCAGCACATTTTTCATGTGAAACATTGTCACAGAGCCATCAGCAAACTAAACCCATTTTTGTACTTGCTGGTACACGGCATTTTTTATTATATCAGACAAATATACTGCAGGTTTTTGATGCAAATAAAAATTTAATGAAACCAAAACTTGAAATAAGTATAAAGTTAGTGTTAATACAGGGTATTAGGACGCTGATATCAACTTACAAACAAAAAACCGCACGCACGAAATCACAATCGCGGGCACGACGAAAATAGAGGAAAAAATAACCAAAACGGCCAACAGCAAAACACAGCACAAGAGCACAAAGAGCGCGAGAGCAGAAAGAGCGCGATGGGTTATAATACACCAACAATATGCTGTAGCAGTTCAAAACAGAACACAAATTTACTGTAAGCTCTTACAAACAGAAAATTAGGCATCACAAATTGTTAATATATTAAAACACACAATTAATTGTAAATTATTAAATATTATTACACTGTGACAAAACGCACCGACGTCTAGCACCGGTATTGTTAAATAATAATAATAATGTTAAAGAGAGTCTTCCAGCAGAAGACCAGTGCGACCATGGTGGTCTATTGTGCCTATAAGGCTCTCCCTAGCTAGACAAAAGCTGCTCTGCTTCCCTAATGAAGCAGAGTAGATCTTTCGGCGAGTAATGCACAATATGCTCGGGACCTGCGGTATCCACGTGCAGATGTTTCCTCCTAGTCCATACCATGGCTGGAGAGTCACACAGAATATGTCTGGTTGTCTCATCGTCTTCTTGCAGAATCTTCACTCAGCATCAGAATTTTGCATTTTAGTGAGGTGATAGTTTACCGTATGGTGGCCACTAAGATAGCCTACGAGGAGGGGAAGATCCCTACTGGAGAGTAAGTTAGTTCTTCGGTCGACCACGGGATTGATTAGAGGGTAGCAGAACTCGATGGCATGAACCTCAGATTGGAAGACTGTGGGCCATAGCAATTGAGGTTTTGGAGTTGGGTCCACAGATCCCAGCTCCAACCCCCTGATCACTTTTTGACCCGTCTGTACACCAGTGAATACCGTAGGGGTTGCTGATGGGGTTGCCAGTGTCCCAGTCCTTCCGGGATGAGGGTTCTGAATTTAGCACCAAAGAAAAGTTCCTTAGTCATAGTATCTGATCTAGTGCAGACATTTATGCCAGGAATGTCTTTGATCAGGCTAGCATGTCCTGATTCAGTAGCAAGAAACCCTGATTGGAGCTTGATTCTAAGAAGGCTCATAGCAGCGACTTCTTTAATATGGATATGCAGTGGAGTCAGATTCAGTATCGATTCCATTGCTGCGGTGGGACAGGTACGAAGTGCATCTGTCAGTGAGAGGCACAGCAGCCTGTGCAATTTATTGCATTTGCTGATGGCAGTGACCTGCGTAACCTTTGGCCACCACACAATAGCAGCATAGGTGACGATCGGTCTGACCATCATGGCAAAAAGCCACCGGATGGTGCAGGATTTAAGACCCCAGATTCTACCAAAGAATCTCCTGCAGGCCCACATGGCATGGGTCGCCTTTGTGAGGGTGTTGCTGAGGTGGGAGTTCCAATTTAGTCTTTTATCAAGGGTTACCCCTAGATATTTGACTTCGTGGGATAGCCCCACAGGGGAGCCGCTGATATGAAGTTGACCAATATCAACGGAACAGCACCTAGTGAAAGGAACTATAATAGCTTTTTGTGGATTGATGCTAAGACCAACATCTGCGCACCATCTACTTACCGTGTTCAGAGCTGATTGCATCAACTCTGTCACGGTGTTAGTATAGTTCCCGGTCGCTATTAGAGCCAGGTCGTCAGCATAGCCGATCGCTTCAACGCCCTGATCGGAGAGTAAGATTAGTAGTTCGTCAACTACTAGGGACCAGAGTAGGGGGGATAAAACCCCTCCCTGGGGACAGCCTTTGACTGCATTAATGCATGCAGTCGTGGAGTCCAGGGTGGAAGTGATTATCCGGTGTTTGAGCATAGCTTCAATCCACCGGATCAAGGGACGGGCAGTTGCTCTACGTTCTAGAGCAGTAGAGATTGACCCGTAGCCGGTATTATCAAAAGCGCCTTCTATATCCAGAAAAGAGCATAAAGCAATGTTCTTGGATACGAAGGCTCTTTCAATTTTTCCCACCAACCTATGGAGAGCGACCTCCGTCGATCTGCTGGCTATGTACGCAAACTGCGTGGGATGCAGAGGTGTCGATGTCTGCAGAGAGTACCGAATGTGCATATCTATCAGCCTTTCCGCCGGATGCAGAGGTGTCGTCGTCTGCAAAGAGCACCGAATGTGCATATCTATCAGCCTTTCCGCCGTTTTAAGCAGAACGGAGGTAAGACTGATCGACCGATAGGACTTAGGCTGGTCAAGCGGACGATTCCCTTGCTTGGGGATGAATACCACATTGACTCTCCTCCAAGAGATGAGTATGTATCCCCAAATAAAACTAGCTCTAAGAAGGCCGACCAGTGGATCAAGAATATGAGCCAGAATATTTTAAATAAGGGCTGGGAAGATTTTGTCACCCCCTGGGGCTTTGAAGGGAGCAAAAGAATCTACAGCCCATTTGACCTTTTCGGAGTCGAAGATGAATTCAGATAGGCTGAATCCGCGTGAGTCCGGTGACAAAATGGCATCATCGCGACTGGAAAGATCTGGATTCGCCACAGAACCCGGCAAGTGTATTTGTAGTAGAAGCTCAAGTGTTTTCCGGCGATCTTGAGTGAAAGAGCCATCTGCTCTTTTAAGAAGCCCTATTCCATTAGACGACGCTTTGGACAATACTTTATGGAGTCTCGATGCCTCTGGTAACGATTCTATGCTACCACAGTAGCTGCGCCATGTATCGCGTTTAGCTCGTCTAATGCTTTTGTTGTAGTTGGAGAGAGCGTCACTATAGACATCCCAACTAGCACGGTTAGATTTAGCCTTATTAAATAGGCTTCTAACCCTCCTTCTAAGTACAGCCAGTTCTTCATTCCACCACGGAATTTTACTTAATGACCCTTAGGGACTTCTGGAATGAGCTGTCCTCGAAGGATGAGATAAGCACATCTTGGGATGGCGGAGGAGGCTTTGAGAGTTGAATTCTTAAGGAAAAGCTTGACCCTGTCAAATCAGAATTTTACCCTCCCTTTGCACTCCGTCAGAGCCCTGTACGACTCCTCGTCAACCAACATTGCGAGGTGAGTCGTAGTGCCGTTCAGGCTATGCTGCACCACCCGCCACAATAGCTGAGATGGTTGACCAACCCACGCCACAGAAGGGCTCAGAGCCGGAAAAAGTAGCTGACGAACCGGCCCTTGCAAGTTCGTCCGCTAGCTCATTCCCCTGGATACCAGAGTGTCCAGGTACCCATAGAAGGGTGACATTGTTAATAAGAGACAGTCTCTGGAGGCAGTTCCAGTAATCGGCCACCAGTCGAGAGCTTACTCTTTTAGAAGAGAGCGCTAAGGTGGCCGCTTGACTGTCAGAGAAGATGTAGATGTTCACTCCTCTAATCCCCTTTTCTAGGATCAGACGGCAGAAGAACTCGATGGCATGAACCTCAGATTGGAAGAGTGTGGGCCATTTGCCCATTTGGAATTGGGTCCAAAGATCCCAGCTCCAACCCCCTGATCAGTTTTTGACCCGTCGGTATACCAATGAATACCGTAGGGGTCGCTGATTGGGTTGCCAGTGTACCAGTCGCCTCGACCGACCGAATTGTGCAACGGGCTCAGCCACGGTCGAAACTGCTGATCAGCATATTTTAGCACCGGCTGAACCACTTCAAGAGCGACTGGCGAAAATACCAACGACCGGTTCGAGTTGGACGACGACACCACCAAATACCTTCTCTGTCAGATAAACAAACAGCGAAAGCTAAACTCTTGAATATTAAATAAACCAAACTTAAGCTGAATTCTTGACGTCTTAATTGGGTGAACGGAAGGCCTCCACAGACAATCATTGGACAGCACGGGATATGTTCCACAACCTGAGGTAATATCGTTGTGGGCATCCAGCGAGAGTCTCCCAGTATGGGAAGGCTTAACTGGCGCCCGAGCAGAGACCGTTCTTTTCAAAAAGAACGGACCAAAAAAGATAAAGTTAAGAAATTTTTTGAAGGTGCAAAAGAACTTGTGCGAATAATGTGCGATACGAAACCCACGAATTATACCCCATGTATGGGAAAATTAAAAGTAAATTAAAAATTGTGCGAAAAAGAAAAATTAAGGCAATAAAATGTGCAATTTAAAGTGAGAAGTGTGGGAAAGTGGTTCCTCGATAGTATAGTGGTCAGTATCCCCGCCTGTCACGCGGGAGACCGGGGTTCAATTCCCCGTCGGGAAAACCAAATCACGAAGGTGCCAATATTCGAAATGATTGTAAAAAAAAAGAAATACGAAAATATGTAAAGGTTGAAAGTTAGGAGTTAAGTGAAAAAAGAAGAAGAAGAAGAAGAAGAAGTTAAACTGAAAATTTAATGAAAACTCTCGTTTCCGATCTTGGTGCACAGAGAAGAAGCAACAACCCACCGTAGCGACGGCACGCGCATCGCCGGTGCAAAAGGTTGCATTATCACGATGAATGAAACGATAACTCAATAAAGCGAGTAGGCTTGACGGTTACTAAATCGTCAGAAACAAAAGTAAAATATAAAGTAGTGAGTGGCAGTATATTGGATAGGCCAGGAGGTGTGGATGCACACAGAAAGGCTGCCCAATGTTCTGTATGGCAACCGTACCTTATTAGCCAGTCGCCAAAAGGAATGAATACGGCCCATCGCGCCCCGTGCCCGAAATAAAGAATAAATAGAAAAAGGAACCCACACCTCACATAGCACACGCTGAACGCCCAAGGCAAAAGAAAATATGTTTAATACTAATGAAACGAATTGCACGCAGAATAATAATAATTGTAAAACTCAATGGCTGATAAGCACTGCACATGAAATTGCACAAGAAAAAACCCAAGTCGGGGAGAATTACGAAACAATATTTTAAAAGAAAGGAAAAACAACTGTACTGAAAAATCTATTAATACACATTCATATATTAATAAAATGGAGGAGATTAAAAGGACGTTAAACGTACTCCTTACCCAGCATACCGGGTTCAAGGACCAGGTGTCCGGGATTAAAGAAGATATGAAGAAAATTAACAGTAGAATGAACACTTTAGAAGCTGAGAACGAAGCCCGTAACCCGGTGGTTACCCCTCAAGTGCCTTAGACGCGCGCGCGCAACGAGTTTGAGCTAAGGGAGACATTTACGCTCAGGGACTGTGTGAAAGAACTTCAAGCGTTCGAAGGTCAGCCCGAGAGACTTGCTTCTTGGATGAACCGAGCGCAAGCGATTTTAGACGACTACGAGGTTATCAAGGGGAGGTCCTTGTACCGATCAATAGTCTGCCATATTATGTCGAGGGTAATAGGCCAGGCAGAAGAAACTCTCGACTCTTAAAGGATACCGAATGATGACTGGCATGGGATTAAAACAGTCTTGTCTATGAGTTAAGCAGATAAACGTGACGTGAGAACGTTAGAATATCAATTGGGTTTACTAAACCAAGGTAATAGAACCTTGGACCTCTCTTTAATCATTAATGGATTAAAAGATATGGGTTACTCGATGGAGGGGGCCAGAGTCATGTCTGAAAACGCTAGAGAAAAGGCTCTCGAAGTCTTCATTCGAGGAGTCAGTAATGATGCGTCCAGACTGTTGGTGATGCGTAGACCGAAGGACCTACAAGAGGCGTACTCCTTCTCTAAGGAACTACAAGTAGGCGCCCCCGGGGGAAGTCCCTTGGTTCAGTTTCACCCATCACCAAGCTTCACACCGAATACTCGATTTTACCGGCCGGCGGGCCCCCCTCGTTTCACTTCTTCCTATCAAGGGAACGCTAGACCCACTTTAGGTTCTGGGTATGGTGGCACTCAAAACTACAATCACTTCCAGAGCCCTAGACCTGCCATTAAGATGGAATCGAATAGGTCTGGGCAGTCACACCGTTCTGGATATGGGACCTCTCGGAACGAGAGTAATGGGTCGAAAAGAACGTCTTCCGAATACCAAAACCCATTCTAAAGTGCAACAAAACTTTATAACATAGAGCGTACTTTAGATCTTTCGCGCTCCATTCCCATCGAACATGGTGAAATAGGTCAGTCCGACTCTTACTATAATCAGCTCGGTGCCGAAAATGATGGCATGCCTCATCAGGATGCCACGGTAGGAAGAGATGACCGTGAAGTAGGCACAGAGGGCTCAAATTTTATGACCGGGGCCTCTCAAGCGTCCCATACTTAGAATATGAGGACAAGGATGAGGCTAAGTTACAATTTTTCATTGATACCGGCGCGAACAAAAATTTCATCAGCCCCAAAATCGCCGCCGGCTCCACTGACCTCCCAAGCCCCTTTTTCGTCCAATCAGCTACGGGCAGTGTGAAAATAACACACCGCGTGGTTGGTAAATTTTTTGAGCGACTACGGAACAGTTCAACTCTTACCTTTTTTGTCTTCCCCGGCTTAACTTCTATCGATGGTGAAGTGGCGCTGGTCACTGGTTGTTGTCGATTTTTGTTGTTTCTAATAAATCCCACATTTGAACCTAACGTTCCCTTGTAACCCCTTTAAGTATGCACCATTTCGGAATTGACTCAGTGACCGAGCTTTTGGGGCTCAGCTGAGTGCAATCAAAATGCATCAATGGGTATTGCTTCGTTAAGCAGGTCAGCTGAGTGCACTCAAAATACATCAATGAGTGTTGCTTCGTTAAGTAGGTCAAGGCTAGCGATCTAGCAGGTGACTTGGGTCGGCTCGTTCTTTTTCAATGGAGCGGCCGAAGAACCCAGACGTGGCTAATATTTCTGTTCCCTGGTGCCAACCACTAAGAGATTTTTCTTGTTGGAATTATTAAATATAATAATAGTTAATATATTCTTGAAATAATAAGATTGCTGAGATTTTTGAAGATTAAGACCACCGCGTGGAGTGGCTGAAAACCCAACTGGCGCCAGATTCAGATTCTGGCACCTTGCGTTACCTTGCGTTACATTGCGATACCTTGTGTTACCTTGCGTTACTTTGTGCTACGCCAAGTTTGGAGCACCACCTTCTTCACCTGGTGCTACGCAAAGTTTGGAGCACCTCCTTCTTCACCTCGTGCTACCCCACATTTTGGATAACCGCAGTCTTCAAGCGGATTTGCCCGAGGAGCCCTATAGCCGAAGAGGAAGCATTGCAGCGCATTTTGCTTCTACTAAACTGTAGACAGCAACTTGCGAATAGTGAATGTGCAGTGAGCGGCATATAACCAGACACCATCACCAGATAATGTTATTCGCTTTAAATTGCGATCCAAACAAAGTGTGTGACTTACAAAAGTGTGTGGGGAAAAACGTGGTAGATTGCAGGCTTTTAAGCTCATTCAAACTCGGCTGATGCAAAGAATCCCTAAGTGCTAAGTTCTAAAGTATAGTGTAAACGTCTCCAAATTAATTGATAAATACTAGGGTCAATGGTGCGAATCAATACATATATATAAAAATAGCTAGTTACCAATAATTTTTTTTGTAAATTTTTTTTTGCACTGTTTGCAAAAGACCATAAAAGGTTAATTCAAAAAAAAAAAAAAAAAAAAAAAAACATAAGACACTCGTGAGCTAAAGAAATACCCATAGAAATCAAAAAGCCAACAAGCCAATCATCAGTGACAAACAAAATAAACTCAATATAATGCAAACCTTACACACACACACATAATGATACCAAACCACGGAAGATCTTTCGTCGATGGAACAACAACAAAACAGTGAGTGATTTCTTTTATTAATTATTTGTTTGACCATTATTGCTTTATTTTGTTTTGTTTCACCTTTGGTTAATTTTCAGAGTTACTGCTCTTCCAGCATGGACTCTTCTTTTTATTTTTTTCTTTTCATTTTTGTTGGATATTTATGCCACTAGTAGATTTCTTCTAAATCTAACTTTTGTTTTATGATTTTTGATTTCAATCACATTTTCATTTTTTTTTTTCTCATGTTTTGAGTTTAATTATTTATTTTTGATTTTGATTTGAATTTAATTTCTTAATCTTTGTACTATCATTGCTAAAGCTTTAATTGGATATTAGTTCGAAATTTTTTTGTTTATTCGGATAATTTGCCTTCTTTGGTCGATTTAATTTTGCATGAGTTTTCAACTTTGATTTACAGCTACCATTAATACGTATATTATAACTGCGCCTATGTATATATGTATATCTATTCGCAACCAAATGACCACCGAATGAAATGAATATATAAATAATGAAAGGGGATACCGCTTGTTATAAATAAAAGTTAAGAACTAATACTAAGATACACTAGAATCGAAATAGCTAGTATTCGCAATAAAAATTATTCCGAATATATCTGAAATAAATACTAGGTTAATAAGATGGTTAGTAGAAGCATTAATGTTATAAGAAATAAATTGTTTTGAAATGAATTTAGCTTAAAGAACTATTGCTTTCGGGAGTCATGGAGGAAGGATATGAGGCAACTATGCCTTGAAAAATAGTGGCCTAAAGGGATTGCCGATATTTAAGTCTAGCAACCGGCGATCATGGAAGGGTGGGGTACAGCCGCTTCAGTAAGCGAGGCGTGCTCAAAAGGCTGCTGTAAAGTTTCATTAGGTCCGAACTACTGTTCTCTTCCTCTTCCCCTTCGGTAGTGGGTTCAGGCCTTTGACTGGAGTTCCTGTTCCCTCCGACCGATTCTGTTCCCGATTGCTAATCCTATTTTGCGATCGTCGTAAGGCAATATAGCACGCGATTTTTTTTTTATTTATATTCTTTTTATTTGAGCCTGAGTTGAAACGGTTGTTTCATTTACCCACCCCATTGCCGACACACTTGAGCCGGAGACCAGCGCGTGCTTACGTACCGTCAACCACATACCATCGGCTCACTCGTTATACGTTGTATGCTACAATGGGATCATAGGGGACGACACCCTCAAAGACTTAAAGGCTTTAGTTGACAGGAAAAACAACTGCCTCACGATATCCCCTGGGATACGGATCCCACTTCTTGCGAAAAGGTCCCTTAACGTCCACTCTTTGCTGGATTCTACACATCCAGATGAGGTGGGACAAACCTTACAAGCATTGGTCGACGAATACTCGCACCTATTCGACCTTTTGTCGCCAGGTGAGGCCGTCGATACTAGTGTAAGGGCCGAAATCCGTATGAACACTCCAAATCCGATTTACACCAAAAGTTACCCTTACCCAGCTAATTTGTGGTCTGAAGTGGATAGGCAGATTGGAGAACTCCTTGATGAAGGTATTATCCGGCCGTCCAAGAGCCCGTATAATTCTCCGATCTGGATAGTGCCCAAGAAACCAAAACCCGATGGCGAGAAACAATGGCGACTAGTCATTGATTTCAAACGCTTAAGCGCCGTCACTATTTCCGACACTTATCCTATTCCAGATATAAACTCCACGTTGGCTAGTCTTGGCGGAGCCAAGTATTTTACAACACTTGACCTTACCTCGGGATTTCACCAAATCCACATGAAGCCGTCCGATTTTCCCGAAAACGGCATTCTCCACCCTAAACGGGAAATATGAATTCCTCCGCCTCCCTTTCGGGCTGAAAAACGCCCCGTCCATTTTCCAGCGATGATGTTCTTCGAGAACACATCGGAAAAATATGCCATTTATACATTGACGACATTATCGTCTTTAGTAACCATTACGATGGCCACTGGATTAATCTTCGCTTGGTTTTTGAAAGACTGAAAAAGGCCAGACTTCAAGTTAATCTAGCCAAGACCCAATTCTTGTCAACCCAAGTAGAATTCCTTGGGTATATCGTCAGTCATGATGGCATCAGAGCAGACAAGAAAAAGGTGGAAGCTATATCTAAAATGAAACCACCTACGAATGTCATGGAGTTAAAGAGCTTCCTTGGCATAACATCTTACTACAGGAAGTTCATTCGCGATTACGCCAAAATCAATCAACCAATTTGACCCGCAGAGAATCCGTTCGTGTTAAAGCCAATCAATCTAAGAAAGTCCCGGTCGAACTTGACGACCAAGCCTTACAAGCTTTCGATGGTTTGAAAGCAATCCTATCCTCGTCCGAAGTATTGGCTTTTCCAGACTTCAGCAAGCCATTCCATTTGACCACCGACGCGTCCAATTATGCTCTTGGGGCCGTATTGTCTCAAGACATTGAGAGCAAGGATCGATGTATCGCTTATATTTCGCGGACCTTGTCGAAGACCGAGGAAAATTATACCACTATAGAGAAAGAAATGCTTGCTATAGTCTGGGCACTAGACAACCTCAGGTCGTATTTGTACGTCAGTCAAGGTGTATACAGGTGTATACAGATCACCAACCTCTGACCTATGCGCTAGGGAGTGGGAATTTCAATGCCAAATTTAAACGTTGGAAGGCAAGAATAGAAGAGTATAACTGTGTGCTCATCTACAAGCCTGGCAAATCTAACGTATTTGCTGACGCCTTGTCTCGAATAGTTCCCCTGAATCATTACTTCGATTGGTGTTGTTCGGACATTGCCTCAGCCTCAGAGGGAGACTCCACCGTGCATAGTGCAGATGAGGATTCTTCTCACTTGCTCCCTCACGTGGAAGCTCCCATTAACGTCTACCGAAACCAACTAGTTTATGAACCCCGAGCGGACAGAATATTTGTGCGAATAACCCCATAGGGGCTTTGAACGTCATCTTATTCCCGTTGGGGTCGGCCTTCTATCTGATTTAGTCGAGACTTTGAAAATATACCTCAAGCCTTTGGTGATCAACGGGGTTAAAATCCCTGAAATCTACCTATGATCGTTCCAACGCCTGTGCTTAGAGAATTTTGTCGCGTTCAAAATTCGAATAACGCAAAGGTTGGTAACAGATCTGTCAGACCCTGAGTAGATCTGTGAAGTTATAGAAAAAGAACATCGCAGAGCTCATAGGGGCGTTAAAGAGGTGCGCTTACAGCTTCTGGAGAAGTACTATTTCCCTCAGATGTCTAGCATCATCCGCAAGCAAATTTCGCCGTGCGAGTGCTGTAAGCTTTATAAATACGAGAGACACCCCAATAAGCCACTCCTTCAACCGACACCTATTCCAAAGTACCCATGTGAAATTCTTCACATTGATATTTTCACTTTGGAGAAGAAAATCTACTTGAGTTGTATTGATAAATTCACCAAGTTTGCCAAGCTAGAATCAAAATCTTCGATTTATCTGCGGGAAAAACTAGTAGAGGTACTGCATTACTTTACCGTCCCAATAGTATTGGTCTCCGACAATGAGAGAGGCCTTCTGTGCCCGACGGTGTTGAACTATTTGCGTACATTGGGCATCGGACTTTATTATACACCGACCCAAAAAAGTGAGGTCAATGGTCAAATCGAGAGGTTTCATTCTACCTTCCTCGAGATTTACCGGTGTTTGAAATGCGTACACCCTGACTTCAAAACGAATGAATTGGGTCCCATAGCAGTGGACAGATATAACAACTCTGTTCACTCGGTGACTAACAGTAAGCCAGCGGACCGCTCGGCGCGTTTCAATTATCAAGGATTGACTAACTTCAGGACGCGAGTTCTAGAAGATGTTAGAGGGTTAATAGAGTTTAGACATGAGCTCGCGAGTGCGACTCATAACAAGGACCGGTTCGACCCTATTCCATACAACCAGGGTGACAAGATATTTGTCGCCAACAATCAGATTAAGACTAAGGAGAAACGACGTTTTAGAGCTGAGGAGGTTGACGAGGACCGTAATGTTACGGTTAAAATCAAGTCAGGGAAAATTTTTCACAAGTCTGACTTGCGAAATTGAAGCGAGAGAACTGGATTGGCTGCATGCGTTTCACGAACCTTACGTCCACTCACTCTCACCACTCACTCGTTAAGATAAACATAAGATCAAAACACACATAAACACACACAAAACTTTGTACGATTACACATTTAAATTTGTATCACCAACACACTTCACTACTATAATATCGAAATATTGTATTAACCTGAATGTAAGACCTTTCCCTTCCCAAAAATTATAAGCTTGGCCCTAGTCCAAGTAAGCCCCCGTAGTACCGATACAACATTGCATTTGGCGTGTCAATGGCGTCTTCAAATTGGCGCACGTCATCGATTTGGATAAAATGCTGAAGCCAATCGACGAAATATCACGGGAGGCAACGGCGAAAGCGGACCAAAAAACGGAAGCTTTGGTGGCTCACTATCTGAGCGAAACAGCGGAGGCAATTGGTAGAATAACAGGCGCGCCATGGAAGAAACCGCGTTCTATTGATTGGTTGGGCTCGGCATGGGAAATGGGTGGCCGGGTCACCAGACGCCGCAGACTGGAACGCGGTTTTGAAGGAACAGGACACGGACGCGAGAAACAATAACCAGCAGATAAGCATCAATACCCGCTTGTTCGATGCGACCCACAAATGGTCGGGAACATCAACAACATCATTTCGCGGGTGAATTCAATGGAAGGGGATGCGCAAACAACTACGACGATCATGCATAAGGCCATTATTCTGGCGGGCCAGGCCAGGCCAGAAAGAAATTGCCAGAGCATGCCAGTTGGCCAAAACTGGGGTGGTAAACACCAATCTCCTCGACCATGGTGAACTGGAGACAATACTGGACGATGTCGACAATCTCCTGTACCAGAATGCAATCGAAGCTGTGGAGTTCTCTCGTCCATCCATCCTGTCCAACGGAACGATGCTGTTTTATGTGTTAGCATTCCCCAAGGTGCTCGACAGCGAATATAGGCGAGTACACCTTCACCCAACAATCTGCGATGGGAAGCAGGTGGCTCTGGATTATGACGACCTGGCTTTAGATGACAGCGAAACCTATGCCGTTTTGGGTGGTTGCCTCTCTATAGGCAACACCACTGTTTGCCAGGAGACAAGCTGGAAGAGGAGGGCTGCATCCCGCGACTGTTGAAGGGTGGCCATGCAGCATGTGCTTACCTCAGAAATAACAGAGAGATGGTGAAGCTATTCGAAGACGGCATCCTGTTCTTGAGAAACTTCAATGGTACGGTAACAACTGCCACGAGGGACTACGACTTGACCGGTTCCTTTATCATCCGGCTCGACAATGAAACGGCATCCATTGCAAAGAGAAACTATAGCAGCTATTCCAAGAGTCATTTGATGCCCCTGCCGACGGTACTCACCCATGTGACGGCCACCGACTACCAGCTGTCACTGGAATACGTACATGACGTGAGCCTGAAGAACATGCAAAAGATGTCAACCGTGTCTCTGGAGCTGCTCGCTTCAATTTTTACCAAGGCAACGTTTGCCCTGGTGCTCCTGACACTGATATACCTCCTATGGAAAAAGTTTACAAGTACCCAGGGGATACCCAAGCTCGACGACTTGACCTCAGATATGGAATCGCAACCCACTCCCGTACAACCAAAGCCTCACTAATCTGCAGGACGCAGATCATTAAGGGGGGAGGAGTTAAATCACAATTCGCGCCTTGCCCGACGGCTCGCTGCTCACCCCGCCTCTCACTTTGAATACCATCAATAAACACTTCGGCAGACCGGCGATGCCCCACTTACGCCACCCCGCTCTTGCCACCATCGTAGAACCGCCATAGGTCGCTGACCCGTTGACAAAGTAGCAGCAACGAAATGCAACTCAAACAGAGGTTGTCTTCTGCTCCAATTCCATTCCCACATACGCATCGACCGACCGAATTGTGCAACGGGCTCAGCCACGGCTGAAACTGCTGATCAGCATATTTGGCGCTAGCTGAGCCACCTCAAATGTCACTTATGCGCTTCGAACGACCGAATTGCGCAACGGACACAGCCACGGCCGAAACTGCTGACCAACACATTTAGCGCCGGCTGAACCACTTCAAGAGGGACTGGCGAAAATACCAACGACCGGTTGGAGTTGGACGACGACACCATCAAATACCTTCTCTGTCAGATAAACAAACAGCGAAAGCTAAACTCTTGAATATTAAATAAACCAAACTTAAGCTGAATTCTTGACGTCTTAATTGGGTGAACGGAAGGCCTCCACAGACAATCATTGGACAGCACGGGATATGTTCCACAACCTGAGGTAATATCGTTGTGGGCATTCAGCGAGAGTCTCCCAGTATGGGAAGGCTTAACTTCTATGCCAAGAATGTTTTGATTAGACTATCATGTCCTGATTGGAGCTTGATTCTAAGAAGGCTCATAGCTGCGACCTCTTTAATTTGGATATGCAGCGGAGTCAGATTCAGTATCGATTCCATTGCTGCGGTGGGACAGTTACGAAGTGTTCCTGTCAGTGAGACGCATAGCAGCCTGTGCAATTTATTGCATTTGGTGATGGCAGTGACCTGCGTAACCTTTGGCCACCACACAATAGCAGTGTAGGTGACGATCGGTCTGACCATCATGGCAAAAAGCCACCGGATGGTGCAAGATTTGAGAACCCAGATTCCACCAAAGAATCTCCTGCAGGCCCACATGGCATGGGTCGCCTTTGTGAGGGCGTTGCTGAGGTGGGAGTTCTAATTTAGTCTTCTATCGAGGGTTACCTCTAGATATTTGACTTCGTTGGATAGCCCCACAGGGGAGCCGCTGATATGAAGTTGACCAATGTCAACGGAATAGCGCCTAGTGAAGGGAACTATAATAGATTTTTTGTGGATTGATGCTAAGACCAACATCTGCTGATTGCATCAACTCTGTCACGGTGCTGGTATAGTTCCCGGTCACTATTAGAGCCAGGTCGTCAGCATAGCCGATAGCTTCAACGCCCTGCTCGAAGAATAAGATTAGTAGTTCGTCAACTACTAGGGACCAGATTAGGGGGGATAAAACCCCTCCCTGGGGACAGGCTTTGACTGCATTAATGCATGCAGTCGTGGAGTCCAGGGTGGAAGTGATTATCCGGTGTTTGAGCATAGCTTCAATCCACCGGATCAAGGGACGGGCAATTCCTCTACGTTCTAGAGCAGTAGAGATTGACCCGTGGCCGGTATTATCAAAAGCGCCTTCTATATCCAGAAAAGAGCATAAAGCAATGTTCTTGGATACGAAGGCTCTTTCAATTTTCCTAACTAACCTGTGAAAAGTGACCTCCGTCAATCTGCCGGCTATGTACGCAAATTGCGTGGGATGCAGAGGTGTCGACGTCTGCTGAGAGCACCGAATGTGCATATCTATGAGCCTTTCCGCCGTCTTAAGCAGAAAGGAGGTAAGCCTGATCGGCCGATAGGACTTAGGCTGGTCAAGCGGACGATTCCCTTGCTTGGGAATGAATACCACATTTACTCTCCTCCAAGAGCTGGGTATGTATCCCCAAGTAAAACTAGCTCTAAGAAGGCCGACCAGTGGATCAAGAATATGACCCAGAATATTTTAAATAAGGGCTGGGAAGATTTTGTCACCCCCTGGGGCTTTGAAGGGAGCAAAAGAATCTACAGCCCATTTGACCTTGCGGAATCGAAGATGGATCCAGATAAGCTGAATCCGCGTGAGTCCGGTGATAAAATGGCATCATCGCGACTAGAAAGATCTGGATTCGCCACAGAACCCGGCAAGTGTATTTGTAGTAGAAGCTCAAGTGTTTTCCGGCGATATTGAGTGAAAGAGCCATCTGCTCTTTTAAGAAGCCCTATTCCATTAGACGACGCTTTGGACAATACTTTATGGAGTCTCTTTTCTTGTAGTTGGTGAGAGCGTCCCTATAGACGTCCCAACTAGCACGGTTTGACTTAGCCTTATTAAATAGGCTTCTAACCCTCCTTCTAAGTACAGCCTCTTTCCACCACGGAATTTTACGGTTGACCTTTAAGGCCTTCTGGATTGAGCTGTCCTCGAAGGATGAGATAAGCACATCTTGGAGCAGATTGGCAGCAAGTTCTATCTCACTGATAGGTTTAGGATTGCTGACCAATAAGTCTGCTTTGAAAGCTACAGAGGCTTTGAAAAGCTCCCAATTTATCTTTTTGGGACAGAAAGAGTTTTGGCGAATTTCGACTTGGCCAGGAAGGTCAAACCTGATGTGCTCATGGTCTGACAAGGTGGCTTCGTCTGTAACCCGCCAGTTGACAAGCGAACTCGCTATTGAGTTGCTGATTAGGGTGAAATCTAAAACCTCTTCCCTAATAGCATTAATAAAAGTGGGTTTACATCCTATGTTAGCAACATCTAATTGACAACACAATAAGTAGTCTAAGAGGGACTCACTTGTTGATGTCGCTGCTCCCCCAGATCGTGTGATATGCATTAGCAACACAGCCGATCACGAGCGGCTTGTTGTTGCGGTGACAGAAGTCAACTAGTCGCTGGACCTCTGCTGGGGGTACTTCCTCCACATCACCCATGAAGTATGCAGAGGCGATCATAACTTCCCGGACACCGTCTGCAGTGGCTACCTCAATAGCCGTTGCCACCAGGTCTCTGAGGATGAAGTTAGTTAAAGGGAAATGTCTTACACTGTTATTCAAAAGTACAGCAGTGCGAGGGGTAGCTCCCATACGGTCATATCCGGATGATAGTTCACGTATATGGCCACCGATCAACCATGGTTCCTGGATGAGAGCCAGGTTGATTTGATCATCACACTCGGGAGAGGTCGCCTTGCGACCCCGCTCACGGCAGGCATCCTCGCGGGTGTGTTGCTGCCCGAGGTGCTGGCAGTGGTCAGGCCCGAGGTACCTTTGACAGTTGTTGGACGGTGACCACACATCACACGCCTAGTTGGGTCCTTCGGGGCCGTGACCACGATGGCCAGTGGGGCAGAAGAAGAAATCTTGGGTACCGATCTGGCCGCAGCGCTGGTGGAGGCCACAGGGTCACCCACTGCTAACATCCCAGTGGGAACCACTGGCGCCGTTTTTACCCTCCCTTGGCACTCCGTCAGAGCCCTGTACGACTCCTCGTCAACCAACATTGCGAGGTGAGTCGTAGTGCCGTTCAGGCTATGCTGCACCACCCGCCACAATAGCTGAGATGGTTGACCAACCCACGCCACAGAAGGGCTCAGGGCCGGAAAAAGTAGCTGACGAACCGGCCCTTGCAAGTTCGTCCGCTAGCTCATTCCCCTGGATACCAGAGTGTCCAGGTACCCATAGAAGGGTGACATTGTTAATAAGAGACAGTCTCTGGAGGCAGTTCCAGTAATCGGCCACCAGTCGAGAGCTTACTCTTTTGGAGGAGAGGGCTAGGATGGCCGCTTGACTGTCAGAGAAGATGTAGATGTTTACTCCTCTAATCCCCTTCTCTAGGATCAGACGGCAGCAGAACTCGATGGCATGAACCTCAGATTGGAAGACTGTGGGCCATTTGCCCATAGCAATTGAGGTTTTGGAATTGGGTCCAAAGATCCCAGCTCCAACCCCCTGACCAGTTTTTGACCCGTCGGTATACCACTGAATACCGTAGGGGTCGCTGATGGGGTTACCAGTGTCCCAGTCCTTCCGGTCCGGGATGAGGGTTCTGAATTTAGCACCAAAGAACAGTTCCTTAGTCATAGTATCTGATCTAGTGCAGATATCTATGCCAGGAATGTCTTTGATCAGGCTAGCATGTCCTGATTCGGTAGCTAGAAGCTCTGATTGGAGCTTGATTCTAAGAAGGCTCATAGCAGCGACTTATTTAATTTGGATATGCAGGGGAGTCAGATTCAGTATCGATTCCATTGCTGCGGTGGGACAGGTACGAAGTGCATCTGTCAGTGAGAGGCACAGCAGCCTGTGCAATTTTGGCCACCACACAATCGCAGCATAGGTGACGATCGGTCTGACCATCATGGCAAAAAGCCACCGGATGGTGCAGGATTTAAGACCCCAGATTCTACCAAAGAATCTCCTGCAGGCCCACATGGCATGGGTCGCCTTTGTGAGGGTATTGCTGAGGTGGGAGTTCCAATTTAGTCTTTTATCAAGAGTTACCCCTAGATATTTGACTTCGTTGGATAGCCCTACAGGGGAGCCGCTGATATGAAGTTGACCAATGTCAACGGAATAGCGCCTAGTGAAGGGAACTATAATAGCTTTTTGTGGATTGATGCTAAGACCAACATCTGCGCACCATCTACTTACCGTGTTCAGAGCTGACTGCATGAACTCTGTCACGGTGCTGGTATAGTTCCCGGTCACTATTAGAGCCAGGTTGTCAGCATAGCCGATAGCTTCAACGCCCTGCTCGAAGAATAAGATTAGTAGTTCGTCAACTACTAGGGACCAGATTAGGGGGGATAAAACCCCTCCCTGGGGACAGCCTTTGACTGCATTAATGCATGCAGTCGTGGAGTCCAGGGTGGAAGTGATTATCCGGTGTTTGAGCATAGCTTCAATCCACCGGATCAAGGGACGGGCAATTCCTCTACGTTCTAGAACAGTAGAGATTGACCCGTGGCCGGTATTATCAAAAGCGCCTTCTATATCCAGAAAAGAGCATAAAGCAATGTTCTTGGATACGAAGGCTCTTTCAATTTTCCTAACTAACCTGTGAAGAGTGACCTCCGTCAATCTGCCGGCTATGAACGCAAACTGCGTGGGATGCGGAGGTGTCGACGTCTGAAGAGAGATATGCACCGATTGTGCATATCTATGAGCCTTTCCGCCGTCTTAAGCAGAAAGGAGGTAAGCCTGATCGGCCGATAGAACTTAGGCTGGTCAAGCGAACGATTCCCTTGCTTGGGGATGAATATCACATTTACTCTCCTCCAAGAGGTGGGTATGTATCCCCAAGTTAAACAAGCTCTCTCTAGTAGGCCGACCAGTGGATCAAGGGTATGAGCCAGGCTGTTTTAAATAAGGGGTGGGAAGATTTTGTCACCCCCTGGGGCTTTGAAGGGAGCAAAAGAATCTACAGCCCATTTGACCTTTTCGGAGTCGAAGATGAATTCAGATAGGCGGAATCCGCGTGAGTCCGGTGACAAAGTGGCTTCATCGCGACCGGAGAGATCTGGATTCGCCACAGAACCCGGGAAGTGGACTTGAAGTAGAGGCTAAAGTGTTTCCCTGCGATATTGAGTGAAAGAGCCATCTGCTCTAGCCAATACTTTATGGAGTCTCGCTGCCTCTGGCAACGATTCTAGGCTACCACAGTAGCTGCGCCATGTATCGAGTTTAGCTCGTCTAATGCTTTTGTTGTAGTTGGTGAGAGCGTCCCTATAGACGTCCCAACTAGCACGGTTAGACTTAGCCTAATTAAAAAGGCTTGAAGCAGATTGGCATCGAGATCTATCTCACTGATAGAGTAAGGATTGCTAACCAATAGGTCTGCTTTGAAAGCTACAGAGGCTTTAAAAAGCTCCCAAATTGTCTTTTTCGGATAGAAGGAGTTTTGGCGAATTTCGACTTGGCCAGGAAGGTCAAACCTGATGTGCTCATGGTCTGACAAGGTGGCTTCGTCTCTAACCCGCCAGTTAACAAGCGAACTCTCTATCGAGTTGCTTATTAGGGTGAGATCTAAAACCTTTTCCTTAATAGCATTAATAAAAGTGGGTTTGCACCCTATATTAGCTACATATAATTGACAACACAATAAGTAGTCTAAGAGGGACTCACCACGTTTGTTGATGTCGCTGCTCCCCCAGATCGTGTGATGTGCATTGGCATCACAGCCGATCACGAGCGGCTTGTTGTTGCGGCGACAGAATTCCACCAGACGAGGGACATCTGCTGGAGGTACATCATCCACATCGCCCGGGAAGTATGCGGAGGCGATCACAACTTCTAGGACACCGGCTGTAGTGGCTACCTCAATAGCCGTTGCTACCAGGTCTCTGTGTATGAAGTTAGTTAGTGGGAAATGTCTGACACTGTTATCCAAAAGTATAGCAGTGCGCGGGGCACCTCCCATACGATCATATAACAACTTACATGATCCATGATTTGAGCATCACACACAACCCTGCACAGTGTGGCCGACGCTCCTCTAGCGTGGTGCAGGTTCGCCTGTAGCACTTTAAGTTTACTTATTTTCCCTCCTGATGGCGGTCGAGACAAGGCCACTTGCCTTGCCCCCCCGAGAGTCGTTACCGCGAATGCCCTTCGGCGGTCGAGACGAGCCACTCGGGGGAGGTCGCCTTGCGACCCCGCTCAGGGGAGGTGCCCTTGCGGGTGGGCCTGAGGTGCTGGCAGTGGGCGAGGCACCTCTGACGGTTTTCGGACGGTGAGCACTTGTCACACGTCTAGTAGAGCCCTTCGGGGCTGTGACCACAATGGCCGGTGGGGTGGGGGAAAGAACCTTGGGTACCAATCCGGCCGCAGCGCTCGTGGAGGCCACAGGGTCAGCCAATGCTGAAATCCCTGAGGGAACCACTGGCGCCGTTGCCGGAGCGGGTGAGGATGTGGATGGAGCAGGGGTGGCGGAGGAGGCATTGGGAGCTGAATTTTTTAGGATCAATTTGACCGTGCCAAAGCAGAATTTCTCCTTCCCTTGGCACTCCGTCAGAGCCCTGTACGACTCCTCATCAACCAATATTGCGAGGTGAGTCGTTTTGCCGTTCAGGCTGTGCTGCACTACCCGCCACAGCTTCGTGGAGAAGCTGCTGGCGTTCTGGCGCCCAATGTATTCCAGGATGGTTGGAGGAGTAAACTCAGCACTACTGGGAAAGTAACCTCTAATGAGGTGAGCCTTGGGGAACTCCGTTTCCTCCAGCAATTTGACGTCAAGGGCGCTGATGGACCTGATGTATCCAACAGCTCCCCTGACCCAGTGCTGCTATCCTCGCACACCAAAAGCAGCCACTCATGTCGGGGTATACAGCCCTCGAAACCTGGACTAACCTCTGGTGTAGAGTGCAACAACACCGCCTTTAGAATGCTGGATTTCAACGTAGCCAACTGCTCCGCTGAGAGGGGTTTGGTTGAATCAGCCGAAGTGATGCCCAATTTCACGCTGCTAACCACTTGGCTGAAGAGTGGTTTCGTGGACTCCTTATGAGTCTTTTTGGGCCTCTTTGAAGAGCTGGTGGGCTCGACGATGGTATCGTCAGCGCGCGTCCGTTTAGCCTTGGTGTTAACGAGGGGCGCAGTGGCGATAGCCAGAGCCTCCTCTCTGTTAGAACCCTTTGCGAGTGCAGCTTTAATAAGCTTCTTCTCGTGGCTCTTCAATTTAATAAAGGCATCCTTAGATTCCAGCCGCAGCAACTGGATCTGAGAGCCTGCTTCCGTAAGGCCTGACCTCTGTGAGGCCACGGAAGCGACGTTAGCAAAGCTGATTCGGTCGCAGTTAGCTTCGTCGTCCGAGGACAATACCTCGACGGGGATGCTGCCGGACTGAACCGCTAGTGGACGGAAGATCAGCACTAGCGAACCCTGTGTCCAAGGGAGTTCGTGGCCTATCCGGATCCCCTAAAATACTAGAGTCGAACCGTAGTATTGGATGTGGAAGCCAGCAGCCCACTGGCTGCAGTGCTGCTGTTGAGGTCAGCCGTGAAGGCATCGCTCAAGGATGATACTATTGAAGTCGTATCAGACTTTTCTAGTTTAATATTTTGATCCATAAAAATTGATCCCACGAGTAGGCGGGAAGGGAAGGTGATCCACGGCATAGCCCGCATACCCTGGAAAGTCTAAATGAAACTGGAGGGCGACAGGTATCCAGAGTCCGCATACTAGAGATCGGGCCACCCCTCGGCCATGCATCCATCAGCGTATGCTGTTCCGCCTTGGATTGGGGCGATTTGTAGATTCACGATCTTCACCCAACTACACGTTATCAAGTTTTTTTTTTATTTTGGCCACGCCCCCTCCAGCCCCCGTAAATCGAATAAAACCGAATTGCAGGCGTCGTTTTAAACCTACAACGTTTTGGCACGCACAATACTAATCACCATCTTAATGATCTCTGCGAATTTGGTTACAATCGGATAAAAAATACAGAAGTTATTAAGATATTACTTTTATAAGGCGTTACCACGTGCAACTGCTAGTGCTGCCTAGCTAGTTGCTATGACACTCCGCGACATAATAATGGTGTTCAATAAACCAACTAAAGTGCCGAAAAGATAATATCTTCGAACAAAGAAAATTTTGATATATTATTTTGGTATTTTTAGAATATTTTTTTAGTATTTTTTCAGTATATTTTTATACTATTATATAAATATAACATTTTGATGGTAAAATTGGGTGGCGGGTATCTCACAGTCGAGCAAACTCGACTGTAGCTTTCTTACTTGTTTTGAATAATGTTGATTATTTAATATAATTAAAAAATATTAAGCAGTAAATTTTACCCAAAAATAGAGTATAAATGGATATGTACAATAATTAAAAATAGTAAACAAAAACAAAAAAGTTAAAAAAAAACAATTTAATTATTTGATTTAACTGTACTTAATATAGGTTTAATAAATTGCAACACCAGGTACATACACCCCAAGATTTTAAAAGAAGAGCAACAATAATAATTTAAAAGAGCTCCGAGAGCTTATATGGTGATTGCAATTTCATAATAAATAGCTCCCGAAAAATTTGTGTAGCGATATAAGAAGACACATACAATAATTCACTGCAATTTTTCGATATGCGACATAACACTCAAAGCACAAACATCTATTATTGTCTTCCTGTCTTTCTTACGTCTTTTATTTGGAAAATAACATCACTTGTGAACACTATGAGAAACGAAAAGTCTCTTATTTTGTGATTTACCGGTTTAGTTTGAGTTCATTAGGAGAAACAATTAAAATTGAATTTTGTATTCGTTGAGTAGTAAAGTAACCAATTTTGAAAAATTAAGAAATGAAAATATCGCTTAAAAATAACCCAACAATTTGTTTTACTGCACTCTGAGCTCTGCTGCCTGCTGTTTGGGCTCTTGTCTTGCGTGAATTATTGTGAGGAGTTGTCGAGGGAAATGTAGAAACGTTGTGCTGGGGGTTTGTGGCTGTGGGTATAGAAACGTTGTGGTGGAAGTTTGTGTCTGGTCCGAAATGAAACGCAGTTCTGTCTTCTTTGATAGTGAAATATATTCAGCCCCATTTGCCTCTGGGGCATTTGTATATAAGCTTAGACTAATTTAGAGAGTTCCTACATTAGAATAGTATATATTTTTAATAAAAATGAAGCGTTGCTGCCCCGTTCATCTTTATGCAGAGTGTTTCCTATCGTATCGTATTCCGGGTTCAAGAATTCAGAAAATCATGAACCCGTAGTTGCTTACTTCCTCTCTTTGCCAGACTTTCGTGAACGCTGATTCCGACGCCTCCAACTGCTATAGTCTCATTCCTCACACCTTTACGCAAAAATTTGCATTTTTAATTTTTTATATGCTGCTCTCTAAATCAAATTTTGTGCCCACCGATGTTTTAAAAGAACATAATCGTTTTTTCAAAAAGAAGTGGCAGTAAATTGCCAAAAATTTTTGTAAGTAAAGAATATATACAGCCTACACTCAACCAAAAAAGTGGCTATCAGCTATTTAAATGTTTATGGACGTTGACGTACAAACGGCAGTACGGCAGTAGCAGGGGCTTGTTAACACGCGGACTCAGGCAGTCGCAACCACCCGCCCTTCCGAACCAGGGGCACACCGCATAACGTGCGGGAACGGAGGTCGCGAACAATTAAAATTAAAAACAATAAAACAAAAACAATAAAATAATAATAATTATACTAAAACTAATAAAAATAGCTATACTTAACTACGAGAAAAGATTTATAAAAGTAAGGTTTTCATCTTAAAGAAAGTGTTAGTATTGTAAATCACATTAGAAAATTTATTGTAATTTACACACAAAATACGAAAGGGATTGTGACTGGCATAGTTAGTACTATAACGGGAAAGAGAGAGGGGAAGAAAATTTCTAGTCGTTCTGACCGGAACGGGAAAGCTAATCTGGCTTGTCAACTGCAATGAGTCAATTTCGCCAATGATTAGTCTATGTAGAAACACTACACCTACCATAGTTCTACAGTCAGAAAGGGAATGAAGCTTTAGTAATAAAAAGATACTACGATATGAAGGCAATCTAATAATGGGTTTCCAGTTAAGACTACGAAGAGTAAAAAGAAGAAATTGTTTCTGCACTAATTGAAGCCTATCTTGATGAACCCTATACTGGGGCAACCAGATATTAGATTCATACATAAGAATAGGACGAACCAGTGAGACGTACAGATGTTTAGTTATGTATTTATTGCAATTCAGATTTAATAAATTTATAGCACACCACGATTGAAAACAATCAAGGTCAGACTACAATCTGAGGCTATATATGGGATCATTAAAAGTCAGACAAATCTTAACATCATCTGCATACATAAGTATGCGAAGGTATACCAGAAGTGACTTGTACGGTCTTAGACACAAAGCCCTTGTAGTATACTCTTTGAATTCTACATGTAAAATATGAAGATATCCACAAAATTAAATTTTGTGGAAATCCAAGAAGATTGAGCTTATATAATAAGAGACTATGGTTGACGAACTCAAAAGCCTTACTGAAATCAGTGTAAATAACATACGTTTGCATTTTCGAATGGAACCCTTCAATAACAATTGATGAGAATTCTAATAAGTTAGTGGTAGTAGACCTACATTTCACAAACCCATGCTGGTAGGGTGAAATTATAGATTTACAGCAATGATGCAGTTAAGAAGTTATTAGTTTCTCAAATGTTTCTCAGACAACTTAGAGATACCTCTATAGTTTTGAACGTTGGATTTAATTCCTTTTTTCAAGAGAGGAATAATAAATGACTCTTTCCAAAGATTAGGGAAAGAGCACAACTTAACAGACAATTCAAATAATTTTAAAAGTGATTTACAAAGTCCCTCTGCACAGAACCTAAGCATGCAACTAGGAACTCTGTCAGGGCCAGGAGAAAAAACTGGTCTACATGACTTAAGTTCATGTAAGTTCATGCCACGATCATTAAAAGCTATCTTTTTTCAAAAAATAATGTTCTTGGAAGTGTTGGCGTATTCCGCTTCGAATTGACGAAGTCATAGAAGCATTTCGGGTCACGCTGAAACGTTAGTGTGCACTTTTTCAAATAATCCTTGTAGCAAAGATTATTTAGGGTGGAGAAATCAGACCGAGCAACAGAGTAGCGAGAAAAATATAAGAGATAGCCAGTTTCCTTATATTTTTTATATAGCTTGACTTTTTATTCTTTAATTTTGTTAGTTCTTTAGTAAGCCATAACGGTCTATTAGACAATTGTGGTATACTAGGGGGAACACAAGCATCAAACAGAGAGTTTAATGTAGAATAAAAAATTTCAACTGCCTTGTCCAGGTCAATACACGAAGAAAGTTGGGACCAGTCAGTACGCGAAAGAAGCAAAGAAAGTTTTTTAAAATCGGTCTTCCGAAAACAACGAACGCGCTTCTCCAGTAAAACACCTGCGTCCGAAACACTTGTTGGTAAGTCAATCAACACCTCCAGAGTAGCGTGGTAGGGATCCTCAGGTGAGGAAATAGGATTTGATCTGAACACCGTGCAGGTATCGGGATCCAAAACAAAAATCAGATCAAGCATTTTACCTAGACAATTTGGTATAGAATTGGTTTGAGACAAAGCTATGTCAAAAAGGCTATCAACAAAGACATGAGTTGACGAAGGATTCAATACGTTGGACTCACATGACGAAAGCCACGAAATTCAAGAAATATTAAAATCTCAAAGAACTATTAAGAAATCACGATCAGAAAGCATTTCAGAAATACTATTGATTACAGAAAAATGAGATAAATACAGAAAGTTATCTGAGGCAGGATGTATATAAGAGCAGGTGATAAAGATACAGAAGCTATAATAAATTAGTTTTAGAGCTACAAATTCGATATCTAAATCACTACATAAATGAATGTGCTCAGACGAGATATTAGCATCGACAGCGATAAGTACACCACCACCACGACACCGCATGCGATCACATCTATAGACTAAAAATTTGTTAGTAAAGATTTCAGTATTCAGAATATCATGCTGTAGATCTTCAACTGTAGAAAATCTTTCTAAATTTCCACATGGCTATTTTTAATATCATTCCAATATTGTGCTATTATTGAAACCTGCTTGATTTTCCTTATTCATGTTCATGATGTGCTCAAGACTATCGAGCAAAACTCGTTGTTCCCGAATCATGGGTTGAATTTCAATTTCGTCTTTTGACATATTAGATGCTGTATCCACATCCATGATATGCTTCTGGCCTTTGAATAACTCCATATATTCAATTACGATTTTATGTATTCCATCGTAATATTTTTCAGTGAAGTATTCGTGGTCCAAACTTGTTCCTTGCAAAATGGACTGAATCTTTTGTTCATTTGCTTGGAACTGCTGTTCATAATTTTCCAACGCTGAAATTCTATCGCTGAAGTATTTAGCGTTGGTTTTTCGTTCGGCAGGATCCTTCTTAAAATTCCTTATCAAATTCTGGATCACCTTGCCAATGTTCAGCTGCTGAGTCAGCAGACTGTTTATGCTTGAGGATGCTATTAAAAGATTTCTTGTTTTGTTTTATTTTTTTATTTATATCGAACTTTATGAGGTGATTTTTAATGATGTGCCTCGACTCACACCGTGTTTTTTATTAACCAAAACAAAATGTTATCTTTTTTTCAATGAACGTATATGCGTAAGCAGCTAAATTTTGCTGCTTGATCCTGAAAGGTTCCAATTGGTTGACAATTTCAACTGGAGTCCTTGTCGCCTGGTTGACAATTTCAACTGGAGTCCTTGTCGCCTGGTTGACAATTTTAGATGAAGTCCTTGTCGCCTGGTTGACAACTTCAGAAGGAGTCTTTGTCGGGGGTCACCAAATGTAGATCTTCAAGTCTGTTTGTTGTGTTGCTTTGCCGCAAGTACATGAACCAGTGGCAGAAGTCGCCGCAATAACTGCAGAAGCCAATTGGGCCTTGGAGAAATGAATACGTTAGAGTTTTCTTTCGTACTAGTTTTATGTCCATCAGAGCAAGGGTTTATATAGCTCTTCTCTGAATGGCTTAGGTCTTAATACAATCTTAATGATAGGAATGTAATAAACTATTATCGCTTATTTAAGACAAATGGTACTCTAACAGATAACAATATATTGCAACTAGATGATGTGTCACATGAGTTTGCGTGCTTATCTGCAAAAGGTTATTATTAGTTTAGGGTCAGCATGCAGCGTATCTTTGCCTTTCTATTGATACTGATGGTAGCGTCTCGGTATCTGCTGCAGCGTACGATTTTCTGTTGAAATGTAAAATCGTACATCCTCCCGGCCCTTGAACGGCTGTTCAAATGTCGTTGATGTTGATTTTAAATTGTGGATTTTATTCGGCTGGTGAATTTGGTGCTGTTTGTTTGCCGGAAGACCGTCCTTTGTACAATTTATTTCTTAGATAGAATATGGTAATGATTATTATGAAAACAAGTCCACCATACAAGTCTCTAAGGTAATTGGAGAGTATTGTTTGGTAGAAGTTCCTTTCTTAGCTGCTGTAGTTCTATATAGTTTTGACTCAGGTCTTCCTTCTTTAATATGGTATTAGGTCCAGCTGTAGTAGTTTCATTGTCGTTGATCACATCTCCAAAGCGAGCGAACGACGCTTGGATTTTTGTTATACCCGCCTACCCAAAGGGTAGAAGGGTATTATGGCTTTGTGCCGACCGAAAATGTATGTAACAGGCAGAAGGAAGCATCTCCGACCCCATAAAGTATATATATTCTTGATCAGCGTCAACAGCCGAGACGATATAGCCATGTCCGTCTGTCCGTCTGTCCGTATGAACACCTAGATCTCAGAGACTATAAAAGATAGAGCAACAAATTTTTCGCGACAGTATGTCTTATTGTTGTACGCAGATCCAGTTTGTTTTTGATTTTGGCCACGCCCCCTCCCGCCCCCGTAAATCGAATAAAACCGAATTGCAAGCGTCGTTTTAAACCTAAAATGTTCAGTTTTAGTACGCACAATACTAATCACAATATTAATGATCTCTGCGAATTTGGTTACAATCGGATAAAAAACACAGAAGTTATTAATAAATTACTTTTATAAGGCGTTACCACGTGCAACTGCTAGTGCTTCCTAGTTAGCTGCTATGACACTCCGCGACATAATAATAATTTCGAACAAAGAAAATGTTGATATAACATTTTGGTATTTTTTAGTATATTTTTTTAAAGTATTTTTTCGGTATATTTTGAAAAATATAATATTTTGATGGTAAAATGATGGCGGGTATCTCACAGTCGAGCAAACTCGACAGTAGCTTTCTTACTTGTTTTTAATGTGTCTTTGCTTGTCAAAGTCATCATTGAATTGCGTAATGTGCATCCAGCCGATATGCTTAACATTCTAGAATTGTTTAGAATGATGTCTGATGGCCCATCAGGACATACTGCTGATAGTTGTATTTGAGACCTTGTAGCAAATATCCAATGATTTCGCGTGTGCATATTTAACCATATAAAGGTTTTATTTGATTGCATTAAATGACACGGGGAATCTGTTTTGTTGTGAAATAATTGCATCTCACAACTAATTTCAGCTGAGAATATCGTTTGCTTGTTATGGCATATAAAATCATCAATGTCTCTTGCATAACAGTTTTTAAAATCACTTTCTGTTAGTTCTACAAAGGCATCTCTGTGGTTGTTGACGGCAATGAAAGGAAAATTAATCTCAAACTTGATTATTCCATCGGTGGATAATGTTGGGATCGGAATAAGCTTAAAGATATCCAGTATTTGTGTGGATACTAATGAAAGAGTAATCTTAATAATTACATGATCGTTGACTACAGTTTCTTCGGCCTTCATCATTTTGTAGAGCATGAGCATATTGTTTGTTTTCACTGGTAGCCTTTGTTCACTCTTTAAGTGCTCTCGTATTTTATTAAGTTGTTGCTTTAATTGTTGTGGTGATATCAATGCCGGACTAATTGTATTATGACGAATGTCCGTTAATACATTAAGGATCTCGCTTTGTACTCGCTGTAGATTTGTTGCTATGAGCGTCAACTGAGTAGTAAGTCTAGTGTACCATTGAAACGATTGAAAGTGATGTCTTTCCTTTAATGCGTCTGTCATAAATGCTTCAATGGTAGTAAGCCTTTTTGACTTGGATATTTCGTCTCGCCTTATTACATTTATTGTTGAGTCGATCAACGTAGTTTGATTTTCAAAAAGTTTTAATAGGTGATCTTCATTGTCCTTTACTTTCGAAATAGTCTCGGACATTTCAAGTGCGTAATTTGAATCTAGAACTCCAAATAAACTGCTAGCTATATTTCCAATGATGTCAAATGGTGCTCGTCGTGATCGCGATTTTGTTAGCAAGTAGTTTTCTACTTGCAGCTCTTCTTCGATGTGCTTAAAATGTTGATACATGCTTGTACACGCATGAATTTCTTCAATTCCAGAACATATATTTCCCATTGTTTTTGTTCCAATAGAAAATGTTTTCATATCTTGCCAATAATTTTTTAAATCGTAGTATGCCACAATGGTCCAGTCTGTCGTTGTAAGTTGAGTGGTGCCTATCTTTTCAAAGAAGATTCCCGGTTTTGCTCCAAAATGTGTAATGTTGATGGATTGGGCGAAAACAATTGGTAATAATAAAATCATAACTAACAAAGTAGTTATCAGTGATGGTGTAGCCAGTTGTCTTCATTTGGGTCTTGTTTCTTCTTTGACTTGTTCATCATCTTCCAGTGGATGTTTGTGGTCTTGTTCTTCTTCTGGGAATAGTGGAGCGATGTGTTGAATATCCCTCTTAAATATGCCTCGTGCAGTTTTCAGTTCTACCACTCTAACGTAGCCGTCTTTTCCAGGAATGGCATTAATTACTCGTCCCATTGGCCATTGTAAAACTGGAGTATTGTCCTCTCTTATCAATACCAGCATGCCTACTTTTACATTAGCGTATGACCTTTTCCATTTCTGTCGTTGCTGGAGCTCCTGCAGATAGTCTTTTGACCATTGTGCCCAAAACATATGTTTTAGCTTGGACACTAATTTCCATCTTTGTCCTAATGATGTAGGTTGTTGACTTGGTTCATGATCTACCTGTGCAGTTAATAGTTCTCCAATTATAAAGTGCCCTGGTGTTAGTGCGCTGATATCATTGGGATCATTTGACATCGGCACAAGTGGTCGAGAATTCAGTATTGCCCCGATCTCGATCACAACGGTCTCTAGTTCTTCGTAGGTTAAATCAGCTGTTGAAATATTTTTCAATAGTAAATGTTTAGCTGACTTTACTACTGCTTCCCATAGTCCGCCGAAATGAGGTGCTCTGGGAGGGATGAATTTAAAGTTTACTCCCTTTTGAGTGCAGTTTTCAATTATAGCTGTTTTAGCCTTCTCTGAATATACAGCTTCTTTCAGTTCTGGAAGCTTATTTTTGTCTCCAACAAAGTTTGTTGCATTGTCACAATGCAATGTCTGACACTTCCCACGTCGACTGATGAATCTCCGTAAAGCCGCTTAGAACGCATCTGATGTAAGGTCGCTGACAAGTTCCAAATGCACTGCTTTTGTTGCAAAACAACAAAATATGGCAATATACGCCATATGCGGTCGCTTTCCTCGGACTTTTTAAAATGTATATTAAACGGTATTGTGGACCGTTCCACCCTAGCATTAAGGAATGGTCTTGCTTGAGTGACTCTTAATGGTGGCAAATCTCCCATAATCTGTTGAATTAATTTCGGCTTAGCTCTTGCGCATTTCACACATCTCTGGACTGTGTTCCTTGCCATTGTTTTGCCTTTAATGGTCCAAAATCTTTGTCGAGTTGCTGCTAATAAAGCTTGGGGTCCACAGTGCATGTTATCTTTATGACTCTGTTCAAATATCAATTTTGTGATTGAGTCATTATAGGGCAACAACATAGGATGTTTTGCATCAAATGCAATATTAGCTTCCTCCAATCTTCCTCCAACTCGGATAATGTTTTCGTTGTCCAAAAATGGTGGCAGCGCATTTAGATTGCTGTGTCTGTTGACTTCGCGATTCCTTGAGAGTTTTTTAAGTTCCGTTGTGAAACCATTTTTTTGAATATTCCGGATGACAATTTTCTGAGCCTCATTCAATTCTTCCAATCGTATGATTGCTCCGCTATATTCCTGCATCCTTCGAAAACGCATAATATAATATAAGATATTATCCTAAGTAACTTATTATATGAATTTCCGTGATTAATCGTGTGGATCAGGTTTTCGAGACTGACTGTAGTCAAGATTACTTCCGGTGGAGTTTTCTCAATTTCAGGCCTTGATTTAGAGAATGGAATAATGGACCATAGAAGAACCATAAACTGTGGTCCTTAAATTTGATGCAACGTCTGCAGCGTTGTGTGCGCTTAGGACGTGTCTCCATTCCCTTTGGACCGATAACTCCTGTATTATAGTTACTCTGGTGGCAACAAATTTATCCTTTATGGTATTTTTATTGTTGATCCAGGTCAATACTATTTCGGAATCAGCCCAATAGAATGTTGGTGTACTTTTCAAATTTAATTGCTCCTTTATGTTGCTCGTTAGTTCGGCTCCAAGTACAGCGGCCTTCAATTCCAATCGCGGAAGTGTAACTGCACTTATTGGTGCTAATAGAAATTTAGCGCACAACAGCTGAACGCTTACCCGTTTATCCTTATGGGTAGACCGAATATAAACTGCTGCTGCATATGCCTTTTCGGATGCATCTACGAATGTATGTATTTCCTTCTGGACAGGAGCTTGTTTGTTGAAAACATGACGATCGATTTTAACATCAATGAGAGTTTTCAACTCATTTCGGTATTGCTTCCATTCTTGTTGTAGATGTTGAGGCAGTTCTTCATTATACTGAAATCCTTGTTTCGTCAGTTCTTGCATGAAGATTTTTGCCTTTATCACAACCGGTATGAATAATCCCAGTGGGTCGAAAATTTTAAAGATTTCCGAAACCACATCCCGCCTGGTTATGATTTCCTTCGTATTGATTTGTGTTGTGCAGCATAATTTATCCGAGCGTGGATTCCAGGTTATTCCCAGTGTTTTAATGCTGCATTCCTCATAAGCTGTATCTTCCAAATTGACGTTGGGCGTAATATCTTCTTTGGGCAAACCTTGCAGAAGTTGATTATTGTTTGCGCACCATTTTCTCAGGTTAAATCCAGAATTTCGTAATATTTTGTTGAGTTCGTTTTGCTTTTGAATAGCTTCTGAAATTGTTTCTGCTCCTGTTATACAATCATCCACATAGAAGTCGTTTTTTAGTGTTTCGGCTCCCAGTGGATATTGTCGCATTGATCTTGTATCCAAGTGTTGCAAGCATTTTGTTGCTAAATATGGTGCGGCTTTAGTGCCATACGTGACTGTTTTCAAACGATAATATTTGATCTCTTCAGATGGATCATTTCTCCATATTATCATTTGTAGATGCTGATCCTCAGGGTTCATCTAATTTGTCGATACATTTTTTCTATATCGGCTGTGAACACATATTTGTGTGTTCTGAATCTCCGCAGTATAGAGAATAACGTACTCTGAACTGTTGGTCCCTTGTGTGCGATATCATTCAATGATTTTCCGGGAGAAGTTATTGCTGACGCGTCAAATATCACTCTTAATTTGGTAGTCTGACTTTCCGGTTTAAGAACACAGTGATGTGGTATGAAGTAGTGCTCCTTTGGTATATGTGTGCGTGGAACTTGTTTCATGTGTCCCAACTCTTCATACTCCTTCATAAACTGAGTGTATCCTTGTTTCAGAGTTGGATCCTTTTGAAGACGTTTCTCTAATGATATAAATCTTCTCGACGCTATGTCACGAGACTCCCCCAACTCTGATGCATCTTCCACATATGACAGTCGAACAATCAATCGGTTGTCTTTAGCAACTTGAAGGTTTTGATCAAATTGCCGTTCACATTCCTTATCCATTGGCGAATAGCATGGTAGCTTTGTTTGAAGATTATCCAGTTCCCATAATTTGGATAACTGTTCATCCACCTTCTCTTCTTCAGTAAGCGTAGCACATGTTGATGACGATGATGCCTTTTGTTGAACCTTTCCCGCGATGATCCATCCAAGTTTGGTATTTTGTAGTTTGGGTAGTCCGCCTTTTAAAGACAACTGTCCTTTCTTTAACATCTCGAAGTAGTGCTCAGCACCTAGGAGAACATCTATCTTTCCTTGTTTTCCAAAGTATGGATCTGCCAACGTAATATTTTGTGCTAATTTCCATTTATCAGCACAGATGTTCCGTGTTGGTTGGTCATCGACAATGTTAGGCAATACCATTGCTTCTAGTTTGGAACTAAAATCTCCACAATTCGATTTTAGCATTACATTAACGCGTGCTTTGGATGTGTGAGCTTTTCCTCCAATGCCATTGATTTTTAGCATTGAGTGTGTTGTTTTCAATCCTAAAATCTTAACCGAGATATATGAATATAGGAATATAATAAATGCCTTATTTGAGATCCTGAGTCTAGTAGTGCTCTGAATTCAGCCTCTTGTCCATTATTGCCCTTTATGATAATTCGGGCAGTGGCTAGCAGAATATAACTTGCCTGCTTTCCACTTGCGACTGCAGCTGTTGTACTTTCAATATTTGCTTCTAAATGTAATAGTGTATTATGCCTTTTATTACACTTGAAACAGTCCCTTTTTGGGCAAGATTGTGCAGAATGCTCTGATTGAAAACACTTTGTACAGAGTTTCTGTTTTTGTACCCAATTTAAACGCTTTGATGCTGTCCGCTTCAAGAAATCATTACATTTATAAATGCTATGATTTTGTTTATTGCAAAAATAGCATATAAATTTGTGTTCAGCTCTAGCTGAAGCACATGTGTTTTGTTTAATCTTGCTTTATCCGAGTTAATGGCTTCCAGTGTCAGGAACCGTTGCTCCATAAAGGCTAAAAACTCATTAATTGACTGATTTTGCTTTGTGTTTTGTATGGACTGTTCATACAAATCGTGATTGTGTCGATCTAACTTCTTCGTTAAAATGCAGAGAAGAAGTGAATCCCATTGGTTTGTCTGTATACCAAAGTTTTTGAGTGCTGATAATGTTCCCTTTATATTATCATGCATTCCTTTTACAGAATTGGCATCGTTACTAGTCGTTGTTGGTTGATCTAGTAATTTTTGAATGATATATGTACTGAGCACTCTTTTATTATTGAAGCGCTCTTCTAGCATATTCCATGCTGTGTTGAAATTTCCTTCGGTTGGGGAAAGGTGGCGAATTAGCCTCTCCGCATCGCCAGTTACATGATTTTTTAAATACCACATCTTTTGAATGATGGGTGTTGTCGTGGCTTCATGAATCATTTTCTTGAACATGTCATGAAATTGTTTCCACTTTAGGTAGTCTCCATCAAATTTAGGAATGGAGACCTTTGGTAATGGAAGTGCTGCTGATGATGGTTCTACAGGTACCATCACTTGTGCGGTGTTCACATTACATGCTGCTTGGTTTGCGAGTACAGCAATCTCGACCGTCACGTAATGTGACGGGTTGTAACCGAGACTCACTGGGTCTGCAAACCTTTTATAAATTTCCACATGGCTATTTTTATCATTTATATCACTCCAATATTGTGGTTTGAAACCTGCTTGATTTTCCTTATTCATGTTCATGATGTGCTCAAGACTATCGAGCAAAACTCGTTGTTCCCGAATCATGGGTTGAATTTCAATTTCGTCTATTGACATATTAGATGCTGTATCCACATCCATGATATGCTTCTGGCCTTTGAATAACTCCATATATTCAATTACGATTTGATGTATTCCATCGTAATATTTTTCAGTGAAGTATTCGTGGTCCAAACTTGTTCCTTGCAAAATGGACTGAATCTTTTGTTCATTTGCTTGGAACTGCTGTTCATAATTTTCCAACGCTGAAATTCTATCGCCGAAGTATTTAGCGTTGGTTTTTCGTTCGGCAGGATCCTTCTTGAAATTCCTTATCAAATTCTGGATCTCCTTGCCAATGTTCAGCTGCTGAGTCAGCAGACTGTTTATGCTTGAGGATGCTATTAAAAGATTTCTTGTTTTGTTTTATTTTTTTATTTATATCGAACTTTATGAGGTGATTTTTAATGATGTGCCTCGACTCACACCGTGTTTTTTATTAACCAAAACAAAATGTTATCTTTTTTTCAATGAACGTATATGCGTAAGCAGCTAAATTTTGCTGCTTGATCCTGAAAGGTTCCAATTGGTTGACAATTTCAACTGGAGTCCTTGTCGCCTGGTTGACAATTTTAGATGAAGTCCTTGTCGCCTGGTTGACAACTTCAGAAGGAGTCTTTGTCGGGGGTCACCAAATGTAGATCTTCAACTGTAGAAAAGCTGTTTGTTTTGTTGCTTTGCCGCAAGTACATGAACCAGTGGTAGAAGTCGCCGCAATAAGTGCATAAACCAATTGGGCTTCGGAGAAATGAATACGTTAGAGTTTTCTTTCGTACTAGTTTTATTTCCATCAGAGCAAGGGTTTATATAGCTCTTCTCTGAATGGCTTAGGTCTACATACAATCTTAATGATAGGAATGTAATAAACTATTATCGCTTATTTAAGACAAATGGTACTTAACTCTAACAGATAACAAAATATTGCAACTGGATGGTGTGACACATGAGTCTGCGTGTTATTATTAGTTTAGGGTCAGCATGCAGCGTATCTTTGCCTTTCTATTGATACTGATGGTAGCGTCTCGGTATCTGCTGCAGCATACGATTTTCTGTTGAAATGTAAAATCGTACACATGCCTTAACCAAGTTTCAGTAGAGGCAATTATATAAAAAGGAAAATTTAAGCTATCTAAATAAACATTATTGAGTTTACTACAAAGGCCTCTTACATTTTGATAGCCAAGCAGGAGAGAAGAAGTTAGTTTTTTGAGCTATCAGATGGAGTTTGAGGCTTAGAGGAATTAGTGGTAACATTTGGAAGTAAAATCTGTGACCGATTTTTCTTTTTATTTACATACTCTTTAATAATTAAGTAATCGGGCCAAAAGTCTTTGGAACAAAGTTTACTAAAATGCTCGGCAGGAACACTTATTTTGAAATATGCGATTTCCCGTTCATATGAGGAATTAAATTTTTTCACCTTTAATGATGCTTGAATTTTGGACGGAATAAAGCTCCTAATGTCGTCAGATGACGTATTAGGGGCAAGCCTAGAATCAAAAATTTGTTTCATATAGTGTTCTGAGCAACTGTAACAGAAGTCGAGATAGGAGCATCTGTTCTAGCCGGTAGAACATTAAGTACATCAGAAACGTTGATGATATTGAGTTTCTGCAACATTAACAACTATTGCGGGTACCGAGACTGAAACGGGATCAGAACAAATGACATCTATGGGAACAATGTAATTATCGGCAATCATTGATGCTGTGGAGTGTCAAGGGGTGGGAGACTTAAATAACATTAGATTACTTGGAACGGACAAATTGTTGACCAGTTCAGAGACATCAAGTTCGTTTGGGTCAATGGACAAACGAGTATTAGCTTTTTTACGCTTTGGAGACTCTGTTAAAAGCTTCATGCCCTTAAACCCAGAGTCCAAAGTTGCGAAACTATCCGCAAGTTTTTTGAAACCTGCGAATAGATCACCAAAGCCTTGCTTCGTCTGACGTATGAATCCCCCAACATCCCTTTCAACATCCCTGCATGACTCAGATGTCCATCTTAAACCAGATTTTGAGCCAATTAGGTCGACTATACGGACGGTGAAGCCAGCACATTTTTCATGTGAAACATTGTCACAGAGCCATCAGCAAACGAAACCCATTTTTGTACTTGCTGGTACACGGCATTTTTTATTATATCAGACAAATATACTGCAGGTTTTTGATGCAAATAAAAATTTAATGAAACCAAAACTTGAAATAAGTATAAAGTTTGTGTTAATACAGGGTATTAGGACGCTGATATAAACTTACAAAAAAAAAAACCGCACGCACGAAATCACAATCGCGGGCACGACGAAAATAGAGGAAAAAATAACCAAAACGGCCAACAACAAAACACAGCACAAGAGCACAAAGAGCGCGAGAGCAGAAAGAGCGCGATGGGTTATAATACACCAACAATGTGCTGTAGCAGTTCAAAACAGAACACAAATTTACTGTAAGCTCTCACAAACAGAAAATTAAGCCTCACTAAATGTTGATATATTGAAACACCTAAGTTATTGTTAAATATTAAATGTTATTACACTGTGACAAAACACACCGACGTCTAGCACATGTATTGCTAAATAATAATAATAATGTTAAAGGGGACTGTGGGCCATTTGCCCATAGCAATTGAGGTTTTGGAATTGGGTCCAAAGATCCCAGCTCCAACCCCCTGATCAGTTTTTGACCCGTCGGTATACCAGTGGATATCCTGGGGGTCGCTGGTGGGGTTGCCAGTTTCCCAGTCTTTCCGGTATGGGATGAGGGTTCTGAATTTAGCACCAAAGAAAAGTTCCTTAGTCGTAGTATCAGATCTAGTGCATATATCCATGACAGGAATGTCTTTGATCAGACTAGGATGTGCATCTGTCAGTGAGAGGCACAGCAGCCTGTGCAATTTATTGCATTTGCTGATGGCAGTGACCTGCGTAACCTTCGGCCACCACACAATAGCAGCATAGGTGACGATGGGTCTGACCATCATGGCAAAAAGCCACCGGATAGTGCAGGTTTTAAGACCCCAGATTCTACCAAAGAATCTCCTGCAGGCCCACATGGCATGGGTCGCCTTAATCAGGGTGTCGCTGAGGTGGGAGTTCTAATTTAGTCTTTTATCGAGGGTTACCCCTAGATATTTAACTTCGTTGGATAGCCTCACAGGGGAACCGCTGATAAAAAGTTGACCAATGTCAACGGAATAGCGCCTAGTGAAAGGAACTATAATAGCTTTTTGTGGATTGATGCTAAGACCAACATCTGCGCACCATCTGCTGATTGCATCAACTATGTTACGGTGCTGGCATAGTTCCCGGTCACTATTAAAGCCAGGTCGTCAGCATAGCCGATTGCTTCAACGCCCTGCTCAGAGAGTAAGACTAGTAGTTCGTCAACTACTAGGGACCAGAGTAGGGGGGATAAAACCCCTCCCTGGGGACAGCCTTTGACTGCATTAATGCATGCAGTCGTGGAGTCCAGGGTGGAAGTGATTATCCGGTGGATGAGCATAGCTTTAATCCATCGGATCAATGGACGGGCAGCTCGTCTACGCTCTAGAGCAGTAGAGATGGACCCGTAGCCGGTATTGTCAAAAGCACCTTCTATATCCAGAAAAGAGCATAAAGCAGTGTTCTTGGATACGAAGGCTCTTCTGTAGAGAGTGACTTCCGTCGATCTACCGCCTATGTACGTAAACTGCGTGGGATGCAGAGGTGTCGACGTCTGCAGAGAGCACCGAGCACCCCTGGGGCTTTGTAAGGAGCAAAAGAATCCATAGCCCATTTGACCTTGCGGGATCGAAGGTGGATCCAGATAAGCTGAATCCGCGTGAGTCCGGTGACAAAGTGACGTCATCGCTACTGGAAAGATCTGGATTCGCCATAGAACCCGGGAAGTGTATTTGAAGTAGAAGCTCAAGTGTTTCCAGATCTTGAGTGAAAGAGCCATCTGCTCTTTTAATAAGCCCTATTCCATTAGACAACGCTTTGGCCAATACTTTATGGAGTCTCGATGCCTCTGGCAACGATTCTATGCTACCACAGTAGCTGCGCCATGTATCGCGTTTAGCTCGTCTAATTCTTTTGTTGTAGTTGGAGAGAGCGTCCCTATAGACGTCCCAACTAGCACGGTTAGATTTAGCCTTATTAAAAAAGCTTCTAACCCTCCTTCTAAGGACAGCCAGTTCCTCATTCCACCACGGAATTTTCCGATTGACCCTTAGGGACTTCTGGACTGAGCTGTGCTCGAAGGATGAGATAAGTACATCTTGGAGCAGATTGGCAGCGAGTTCTATCTCACTGATAGAGCTAGAATTGCTGACCAATAGGTCTGCTTTGAAAGCTACAGAGGCTTTAAAGAGCTCCCAATTTGTCTTTTTCGGACAGAAGGAGTTTTGGCAAATTTCGACTTGGCCAGGAAGGTCAAACCTGATGTGCTGATGGTCTGACAAAGTGGCTTCGTCTGTGACCCGCCAATTAACAAGCGAACTCGCTATCGAGGTACTGATTAGGGTGAGATCTAAAACCTCTTCCCTAATAGCATTAATAAAAGTGGGTTTGCACCCTATGTTAGCTACATCTAATTGACAACACAATAAGTAGTCTAAGAGGGACTCACCACGTTTGATGATGTCGCTGCTTCCCCAGATCGTGTGATATGCATTAGCATCACAGCCGATCACGAGCGGCTTGTTGTTGCGGTGACAGAAGTCAACTAGTCGCTGGACCTCTGCTGGGGATACTTTCTCCACATCGAACATGAAGTATGCGGAGGCGATCTCAACTTCCCGGAAACCGTCCGCAGGGCTACCTCAACAGCCGTTGCCACCAGGTCTCTGAGGATGAAGTTAGTTAAAGGGAAATGTCTTACACTGTTATTCAAAAGTATATCAGTGCGAGAGGCAGCTCCCATAAGGTCATATAAAAACTTACATGATCCACATATATGGCCACCGATCAACCATGGTTCCTGGACGAGAGCCAAGTTGATTTGATCAGCACATTTGGGAGTGGTCGGCTTGCGACTCCGCTCACGGCAGGCACCATTGCGGGTATGTTGCTACCCGAGGTGCTGGAAGTGGGCCGGCCACAGGGTCACCCACTGCCTACATCCCAGTGGGAACCACTAGCGCCGTTGCCGGATAGGCACTGGCTGGACAGGGAACCGTTGAGGATGGGGATGGAGCAGGGATGGCGGAGGAGGCTTTGGGAGCTGAATTCTTAAGGAACAGCTTGACCCTGTCAAAGCAGAGTTTTACCCTCCCGTCACTTACTCCGTCAGAGCCCTGTACGACTCTTCGTCAACCAACATTGCGAGGTGAGTCGTAGTACCGTTCAGGCTATGCTGCACCAGCTGCCACAGCTTCGTGGAGAAGCTACTGGCGTTCTAGAGCCAAATATAGTCCAGGATAGTCTCAGGAGCAAACTCAGCGCTATTGGGAAAGTAACCCCTAATGAAGTGAGCCTTCGAAAACTCCGTTTCCTCCAGCAATTTTACGTCAAGGGCGCCGCTGGACTTGATGTGTCCAACAGCTCCCCTGACTCAAATTGCATTGCTGTTATTCTCGAACACCAGAAGCAGTCATTCATTTCGGGGTATACAACCCTCAAAACCTGGGCTAACATCTGGTGTGGAGTACAATATGGTGCTATTGCACCATATATACTGGAATTCAACGTAGCTAACTGCTCCGCTGAGAGGGGCTTGGAAGAATCAGCCGAAGTGATGCTCAATTTCACGCTGCTTACCACTTGGCGATGGTATTGCCAACGCGCGTCCGTTTTGCCTTGGTGTAATCGGGGGGCGCCTTGGCGATAGCAAGAGCTTCCGCTCGGTTCGAACCCTTGACGAGTGCAGCTTTAGAAAGCTTCTTCTTGCGGCTCTTCAGCTTTACAAAGGAGTCCTTTGATTCCAGCCGCAGCAACTGGATCTGAGAGCCTGCTTCCGTGAGGCCTAACCTCTGAGAGGCCACGGAAGCATCGTCGTCAGATGACAATACCTCGACGGGGATGCTGCCGGACTAAACCGCTAGTGGACGGAAGATCAGCACTAGCGAACCCTGTGTCCAAGGGAGTTCGTGTCCTATCCGGATCCCCTAAAATACTAGAGTCGAGCCGTAGTATTGGATGTGGAAGCCAGCCCACTGGCTGCAGCGCTGGTGTTGAGGTCAGCCGTGAAGGCATCGCCCAAGGATGATACTATTGAAGTCGTATCAGACTTTTCTATTTTAATATTTTGATCCATAAAAATTGATCCCACGAGTAGGCGGGAAGGGAAGGTTATCCACGGTATAGCCCGCATACCTTGGAAAGTCTAAATGAAACTGGAGGGCGACAGGTATCCAGAGTCCGCGTACTGGAGATCGGGCTACTCCCCGGCCATGCATCCATCAGCGTATGCTGTTCCACCTTGGATTGGGGTGATTTATAGATTCCCGACTACAATTAGTCAGCACCTCTAGCAGAGACATGACCGTGCTAGGGGCTTGCTTCCATTATTTTTTAATAACAAGGGGCAGAAAGGGTGAAATCACAAATCTTAGTTTGACAGCAAAAAAAAAGCAACACTTCCGAATTCGAAAGCGAAGCGACCGACATGTTTTCCAGATGTCCATGTTTTCAGATTTGTTTACCAGTAAGGTAACTTGCACTTTATTTTTTTTAAAGCCAATTGCTGTTGACAGTTTCATTATGATTTGCCTACTCATGAAGCAAACTGCTGTGAGCTTTTAGCATCGATTGCATGTTCAATCCTTTTTGAAATCATTGACGCCATGAGTGTCCAAGCATTTTAAACATAGCGAATTTTCAGAAACAACTTTCTTGCGATTATTAATGGGCTGGGCTTAAAATTTTGACAAATCGTAATTTCATGACCAATAACGGCATTTTCTATAGATTGTTTTTTAGGCCATTTTTTTTGGACTGATTCTATTGAGCTGTAGAGTTGCTCAATAAACTCCACCATATTATTCAACGGTTGAATTTCTCTTACCTTGCTGACATGTTGATCGTAAAGTCGTAGGACTTCCGCACATGATCGTCGCAGCATAATCCGAGCAAATAAAACATCCACATCATTAAAAGCTTGGCCTTTTTCTTTAATGATGTGGATACGCTCACTTCCTGTGTCCAAGAACTTGCGGATACTGTCTGCATCATTATTCTTCAGCAGTTCCATTGTTTAAGCAGCTAGCAAATATTTTGCGCTTATTTTCGTAGCGCTTGCATATTAGCTTCCACGCTGCGTTGTAGCTAGCAGTTGATCCAATTAATAAATGACCGACGACCATTTTGGCTTCTCCTTTGAGGCACGATTTAAGGTAGTACAGCTTCCTAGCATCGCTGATATATTTCCTGTTGTTAAAAAATATCGGAGAACCACAAGAAAAACGTTGTCCACTTTTTGGGACTCCCATTAAAATGAGAAAGACCTACTTTTAGTCGCTCTGGAAATTCTTCTTTAATTTAATGTAAGCTACTTATTTTTCTATCCCTGTTCTTTTTTTCTATCCCTGTTGTTGGCCGTCAGCCGTCAGAGGAAGCAAGGGGACCAACATGTAATCTCAGTATTGGCTGGGGCACGTGCCGTCCTTGCTCCTACTGTCGGAAGTGCGACTATACTCTCCACGCGAGGGCGGCTGGAAGCAGACCCCTAGCACGGTCATGTCTCTGCTAGACGTGCTGACTAATTGTAGTCGGGCGAAAATCGTGAATCTATAAATCACCCCAATCCAAGGTGGAACAGCATACGCTGATGGATGCATGGCCGGGGGGTGGCCCGGTCTCTAGTATGCGGACTCTGGATACCTGTTGTCCTCCAGTTTCATTTAGACTTTCGACGGTATGCGGGCTATGCCGTGGATGACCTTCCCTTCCCGCCTACTCGTGGGATAAATTTTTATGGATCAAAATATTAAACTAGAAAAGTCTGATACGACTTCAATAGTATCATCCTTGGGCGATGCATTCTAGTATTATAGGGGACCCGGAAAGGCCACGAACTCTCTTGGACACAGGGTTCGCTAGTGCTGATCTTCCGTCCACTAGCGGTTCAGTCCGGCAGCAACCCGTCGAGGTGTTGTCCTCGGACGACGATGCTTCCGTGGCCTCTCAGAGGTTAGGCCTCACGGAAGCAGGCTCTCAGATCCAGTTGCTGCGGCTGGAATCTAAGGATGCCTTTATTAAACTGAAGAGCCGCGAGAAGAAGCTTTTTAAAGCTGCACTCGCAAAGGTTTCTAACAGAGAGGGGGGCGCCCGTTAACACCAAGGCCAGCTCTTCAAAGAGGCCCAAAAAGACTCATAAAGAGTCCACGAAGCCACTCTTCAGCCAAGTGGTTAGCAGCGTGAAATTGGGCTTCACTTCGGCTGATTCAACCAAACTCCTCTCAGCGGAGCAGTTGGCTACGTTGAAATCCAACATATTAAAGGCGGTGCTGTTGCACTCTACACCAAAGGTTAGTCCAGGTTTCGAGGGCTGTATACCCCGAAATGAGTGGCTGCTTTTGGTGTGCGAGGATAACAGCACTGCCAATTGGGTCACGGGAGCTTTTGGACACATCAGGTCCATTAGCGCCCTCGACGTCAAATTGCTGGAGGAAACGGAGTTCTCCAAGGCTCACCTCATCAGAGGTTACTTTCCCAGTAGTGCTGAGTTTACTCCTGCAACCATCCTAGAATTCATTGGGCTCCAGAACGCCAGCAGCTTCTCCACGAAGCTGTGGCGGGTGGTGCAGCACAGCCTGAACGGCAAAACGACTCACCTCGCAATGTTGGTTGACGAAGAGTCGTACAGGGCTCTGACGAACTGCCAAGGGAAGGAGAAATTCTGCTTTGGCACGGTCAAATTGATCCTAAAAAATTCAGCTCCCAATGCCTCCTCCGCCACCCCTGCTCCATCCACATCCTCACCCGCTCCGGCAACGGCGCCAGTGGTTCCCTCAGGGATTTCAGCATTGGCTGACCCTGTGGCCTCCACGAGCGCTGCGGCCGGATTGGTACCCAAGGTTCCTTCCCCCACCCCACCGGCCATTGTGGTCACAACCCCGAAGGGCTCTACTAGACGTGTGACAAGTGGTCACCGTCCGAAAACCGTCAGAGGTGCCTCGGCCAGGGCCACTGCCAGCACCTCAGGCCGCAACCCACCCGCAAGGGCACCTCCCCTGAGCGGGGTCGCAAGGCGATCTCCCCCGAGTGGCTCGTCCCGACCGCCGAAGGGCATTCGCGGTAACGACTCTCGGGGGGGCAAGACAAGTGGCCTTGTCTCGACCGCCATCAGGAGGGAAGATGAGCAAACTTAAAATGCTCCAGGCGAACCTGCACCACGCTAGAGGAGCGTCGGCCACACTTTGCAGGGTCGTCTGTGATGATAAAATCAACCTGGCTCCCGTCCAAGAACCATGGTTGATCGGTGGCCAAATACGTGCACTTTCATGTGGATCATGTAAGTTGTTATATGACCGTATGGGAGGTGCCCCGCGCACTGCTATACTTATGGATAACAGTGTCAGACATTTCCTACTAACTAACTTCATCCACAGAGACCTGGTAGCAACGGCTATTGAGGTAGCCACTGCGGACGGTGTCCGGGAAGTTGTGATCGCCTCCGCATACTTCCCGGGCGATGTGGATGATGTATCCCCAGCAGAGGTCCAGCGGCTGGTAGAATTCTGTCGTCGCAACAAGCCTCTCGTGATCGGCTGTGATGCCAATGCACATCACACGATCTGGGGGAGCAGCGACATCAATAAACGTGGTGAGTCCCTCTTAGACTACTTATTGTGTTGTCAATTAGATGTAGCTAACATAGGGTGCAAACCCACTTTTATTAATGCTATTAGGGAAGAGGTTTTAGATCTCACCCTAATCAGTACCTCGATAGCGAGTTCGCTTGTTAATTCGTCATTCATCAGCACATCAGGTTTGACCTTCCTGGCCAAGTCGAAATTCGCCAAAACTCCTTCTGTCCGAAAAAGACAAATTGGGAGCTCTTCAAGGCGTCTGTAAAGCCTTTGCAAAGCAGACCTATTGGTCAGCAATCCTAGCTCTATCAGTGAGATAGATCTCGCTGCCAATCTGCTCCAAGATGTGCTTGTCTCATCCTTCGAGGACAGCTCAGTCCAGAAGACCCTAAGGGTCAATCGGAAAATTTCGTGGTGGAATGAGGAACTGGCTGTCCTTAGAAGGAGGGTTAGAAGCCTTTTTAATAAGGCTAAATCTAACCGTGCTAGTTGGGACGTCTATAGGGACGCTCTTTCCAACTACAACAAACACATTAGACGAGCTAAACGCGATTCATGACGCAGCTACTGTGGTAGCTTAGAATCGTTGCCAGAGGCACCGAGGCTTCATTAAGTATTGGCTAAAGGGTCGTCTAATGGAATAGGGCTTCTTAAAAGAGCAGATGGCTCTTTCACTCAAGATCGCAGGGAAACACTTGAGCTTCTACTGCAAGTCCACTTCCCGGGTTTGTGGCGAATCCAGATCTCTCCAGTCGCGATGAAGCCACTCTGTCACCGGACTCACGCGGATTCAGCCTATCTGGATCCATCTTCGACCCCGAAAAGGTCAAATGGGCTGTAGATTCTTTTGCTCCTTTAAAAGACCCAGGGGGTGGCAAAATCTTCCCAGCCTTTATTCAAAACAGCATGGCTCATATTCTTGATCCACTGGTCGGCCTTCTTAGAGCTAGTTTTACTTGGGGATACAAACCCATCTCTTGGAGGAGAGGTAATGTGGTATTCATCCCCAAGCGAGGGAATCGTCCGCTTGACCAGCCTAAGTCCTATCGGCCGATCAGTCTTACCTCCTTTCTGCTTAAAACGGCGGAAAGGCTTATAGATAAGCACATTCGGTGCTCTCTGCAGACGTCGACACCTCTGTATCCCACGCAGTTTGCATACATAGCCGGCAGATCGACGGAGGTCTCTCTCCACAGGTTAGTGCGAAAAATTGAAAGAGCCTTCGTATCCAAGAACATTGCTTTGTGCTCTTTTCTGGAAATAGAAGGTGCTTTTGATAATACCGGCTACGGGTCAATCTCTACTGCTCTAGAACGTAGAGGAACTGCCCGTCCATTGATCCGGTGGATTGAAGCTATGCTCAAGCACCGGATTATCATCTCCACCCTGGACTCCACGAGTGCATGTATTAATGCAGTCAAAGGCTGTCCCCAGGGAGGGGTTCTATCCCCCCTACTCTGGTCCCTAGTAGTTGACGAACTACTAGTCTTACTCTCTGAGCAGGGCGTTGAAGCTATCGGCTATGTTGACGACCTGGCTCTAATAGTGACCGGGAACTATACCAGCACCGTGACAGAGTTGATGCAATCAGCTCTGAACACTGTAAGTAGATGGTGCTCAGATGTTGGTCTTAGCATCAATCCATAAAAAGCTATTATAGTTCCTTTCACTAGGCTCTATTCCGTTGACATTGGTCAACTTTATATCACCGGCTCCCATGTGGGGCTATCCAACGAAATCAAATATCTAGGGTTAACCCTCGATAGAAGACTAAATTAGAACTCCCACCTCAGCAGCATCCTCACAAATGCGACCCATGCCATGTGGGCCTGCAGGAGATTCTTTGGTTGAATCTGGGGTCTTAAATCCTGCACCATCCAGTGGCTTTTTGCCATGATGGTCAGACCGATCGTCACCTATGCTGCTATTGTGTGGTGACCAAAGGTTACGCAGGTCACTGCCATCAGCAAATGCAATAAATTGCACAGGTTGCTGTGCGTCTCATCGACAGATCCACTTCGTACCTGTCCCACCGCAGCAATGGAATCAATACTGAATCTGACTCAGCTGCATTTCCAAATTAAAGAAGTCGCTGCTTTGAGCCTTTTTAGAATTAAGCTCCAATCAGGGCTTCTAGCTACCGAATCAGGACATGCTAGCCTGATCAAAGACATTCCTGGCATAGATATCTGCACTAGATCAGATACTATGACTAAGGAACTGTTCTTTGGTGCTAAATTCAGAACCCTCATCCCGCACCGGAAGGACTGGGACACTGGCAACCCCATCAGCGACCCCTACGGTATTCACTGGTATACCGATGGGTCAAAAACTGATCAGAGGGTTTGAGCTGGGATCTTTGGACCCAACTCTAAAACCTCAATTGCTATGGGCAAATGGCCCACAGTCTTCAAAATCTGAGGTTCATGCCATCGAGTTCTGCTGCCGTCTGTTCCTAGAGAAGGGGATTAGAGGAGCGAACATCTACATCTTCTCTGATAGTCAAGTCGCCATCTTAGCCCTCTCCTCCAAAAGCGTAAGCTCTCGACTGGTGGCCGATTGCTGGAACTGCCTCCAGAGACTGTCTCTTACTAACAATGTCACCCTTCTATGGGTACCTGGACACTCTGGTATCCAGGGGAATGAGCTGGCGGACGAACTTGCGAGGCCCGGTTCGTCAATCACTTTTTCCGGCCCTGAGCCCTTCTGTGGCGTGGGTTGGTCAACCATCTCAGCTATTGTTAAAACCTGGGCTGTTAGGTTGACTGATCGCTACTGGTCGGTCCAACCAGGGATGCGGCAAGCCAAGGAGCTTATCAATCCCGTGGTCGACCGGAAAACCAGCTTACTTTCTAGGAGGGATCTTCACCTCCTCGTTGGCTTTCTTAGTGGCCATCATACAGTGAACTATCACCTCACCAAAATGCGTCTGTCTTCTGATTCTGAGTGCAGACTTTGCAAAGAGGACGACGAGACAACCAAACACATTCTGTGCGACTGTTCAGCCTTGGTGTGGACTAGGACGAAACATCTGCATGTGGATACCGCAGGTCCCGAGCATATTGTGCATTCCTCGACGAAAGATCTGCTCTGCTTCATTAGGGAAGCAGAGCTACTTTTGTCTAGCTAGGGAGAGCCTTTAGGCACAAAAGACCTCCATTGTCGCAGTGCCTCGCACCTTCTCTGTTGGGAGACTCCAACATAATAATAATAATAATAATAATAATAATAATCCCTGTTCTTGAATAGTAAGTTAACTTTGCACTGGAATTCGTTGATGTCAAGAGAAATTTTTCATATTTAAAATTCTGTATAATAAACAAATATAAAATATTTTATACGTTTAATTGGTTACAATTAGCAATACGAAAATACCATTTTCACTAATTTTAAGTCACAATCTGTTTTAAAATTAAGTCCAGTTGAATTTACCGAAGACACTTCTGGTCTGAAGTTAAGATGGACTAAGAAGTCTTCAACACTCGCAGTTCATAATTAAAGTACTATATTAACAGTTTCTGGACAGAGGATGGAAGAGCGCTCTCTCATTATGTACTCAAAAGTTGAGTCGAAGCCCTGAAGGGGTTCTGACACCGTCACATCGGCTGATGATAAAGTGACTGTTTATGTCTGTTTGATCATTTTTTACAACTCTCTGTGGAAATCTTTATTGGCATGATCTGTTTGTATTGAATTACTATGAATGTCAGTACTTTCTTAAAGTTTATCGACAAATATAATACAATTCTGTGTGTGATATAGTGCACTAATATTCTATGGCATTCCCTTCAAACTTTATGTGTGTGTGGTAAAATAAAGCTTATTAAATACTTCATATCCTCCTCTTTAGAAATAAGGTTTTCTTCAAGATTTTATTATCGCTGGGTACCGACTTGGTTTATTTGCTAATATTATAACTTCGTTTTTATTTAGTTTCTACAATTTCTGTATTATTTTTCTGTTTTACAATAATTTTACGTGGAATGCCTTTATATTTAGAAACAAGTAAGAAAGCTACTGTCGAGTTTGCTCGACTGTGAGATACCCGTCACCCAATTTTACCATCAAAATATTATATTTTTCAAAATACACTGAAAAATACTAAAAAAAATTATACTAAAAACATACCAAAATAATATACCAACATTTTCTTTGTTCTTGAAATTATTTGCTTGGCGGCACTTTAGTTGGTTTATTAAACACCATTATTATGTCACGGAGTGATATAGCAATCAGGTGCAGCTGCACGTGACTACGCCTTATAAAAGTAATTTCTTAATAACTTCTGTGTTTTTTATCCGATTGTAACCAAATTTTCCGAGATCATTCAGATGGTGCTTAGTATTGTGCTTACCAAAATTAAAAGTTCTAAATTTAAAATGACGTTTGAAATTTTTTCGATTTACTGGGGCGGGAGGGGGCGTGGCAAAAATCAAAAACAAACTTAGCCCAATTTAAATTGGGATAAAGAAGGTCATAACTATGGCAGCAACTGGGAGTTGCAAATTATGCACCGCGTCGGACGATGAACAAATGCTAACATGCTCAAAATGTTCAAGCCTGTTTCATTGCACATGCTGCGGACTGGACAACGACGCCACCCCCAGCACATGGTTGTGCGAGACGTGCATCCGAGTTAACCTTATAAGTGCTTCACACATTGGTGCGATACATAACCTCACTTCTCAGTCATCAATGACAGGCAGCGACAGTGGGTCACATGTCACATGTACCCCTGTTGACAAGGCCAATGAGTTGGAATGTCGAGGAGCACCTATGGAGGATAACAGCGATCACTAACTATTTCTAAAACGACTGGATGAAGAAATGTGCATCGAGAAGGAATATGTGCGCCGTAAGTACGCCTTACTAAGCGCGCGCGTACGCGGCAGGCGTGCCTACAATCGCTAACAAAGAGGCCACTGCCACAGAAACGGGTCATTGTGTTCCACAATTGCCACAGCTACAGCCAGCCGGCTGCAGCACCCCGAATTCAGCACGTGCAAATCAACGTTACCAGCAAGACGAGTACATAACCTCACAACAGGCATCAGCTCTTCATGCGCTACCAAGGGATCTGCCAATCTTCGATGGAGATCCAAAGGCCACTGCTTCTAAGTTCTTTTGAGAACAGCACAACACTCGCCGGCTACAGCCCACAAGAAAACATAATTCGATTCCAAAAGTGCCTCAGGGGCAAAGCTTTGGAAGCTGTGCGAGATTACCTTTTGTTTCCCGATATGCTGTCGGACGTTATGCGTACGCTAAAAATTTATGTCGGCCGCCCGGAACATTTAATAAAAGTCCTTATAAAAAATGTGTGTAACTTACCTTCACCGAAAGACAAGTTAGAACAGCTAATAGACTTCGCCTTTGCTGTGAAAAATATGTGTGCAACCATTCGAGCGTGCCAGCTTAGTGCACACCTAAATAATCCGATGTTGCTGCAGGAACTCATCGAAAAGATGGGCCCAGATATGATGCTGAATTGGGCAACACATTCCAAAGAAAACCAATCTCCAAACCTACAACATTATGTGAATTGGTTGTTTGAGCTTGCAGCTGCTGCGTGTCGAGTTTCAACACCGACACTACCTTCAACCAATAACAAGCATAGGAGTCGTCGAGGTGCGCTAAATACGCACACTGAAGACGCCGTGAGTGATCAGCATCGTCAATCGCCGTGTCCCATATGCGATCGGGCACATCGAGTTTCAAACTGCAATATCTTCCAGAGAATGAGCATAGCTGATCGCTGGGAAGCCATCAGAACACATCGATTGTGCTGCCAATGCCTTAAATGTCATGCTGGACGAAAATGATATGCAACATTGATGGATGCAAAGGCAAACACAATTGCCTCTTGCACCAGGAGTTGGCCACAAGCGCCAGCGCTCTCCACAGTCACCGTAAGTCAGCATCTAATAGAAAAGAAAGTTTCTTTCGAATTGTTCCAGTGACGCTGCATGGTAAATCGAAATCGATCGACGTCTACGCACTTATGGACGACGGCTCGACTCTGACGCTTCTCGAAGAGGGCTTAGCCAAACAGCTTGGCGGCCAAGGTGTCGCAAGTCCTCTATGCATCAGTTGGACAGGAGAAGTACAAAAGCAGGAGCCGCCATCAAGAAGGCTGGTCCTCAAAATATCCAGCAGAAGCCCCGGCGGTAAAATTTTCCGACTCAACTCAAAATCCACACCGTTAGAATGTTGCCGAAATCTAGCGAGGCTAAGTGCGCATCACTGCTCAGCTGCATTTCGAGCATCGCTGATGGCGAGAGCAGCGTGGGTCGCTAAATTAACGCTGAATAAGCTCTCTCTCTCTCTCAATATTATTTGGACGTTGACGTACTAACGGCAGTACAATCAAGTGGCCCAGCGACACCAAGCTCGGGCTTGTTAATGCGCGGACCTAGGCAGACACGACCACCCGCCCATCCGACCGAGGGGCAACCGCATAACGTGCGGGAACGGAGGTCGCGAACACTTAACACAGACAAAACAACCAAATAGTATTAATAAAAAGAATAAAATAATAATAATAATTATAATACTACTAATAATAATAATTAGAACTATTCTTAAATACGAGCTAATGTATGTAGGATTAATATTTTTATTTCTAAGGTAGTGTTAGTATTATTAACAAGATTAGAAAATTTATTATAATTTACACATAAAATGGAAGAGGATTGTGACTGACATAGTTAGTACTACAACGGGAAACAGAGAGGGGAAGGAAATTTCTAGTCGTTCTGACCGGAACGGCAAAGCGAATCTGGCTTGTCAACTGCAAGGAGTCAATTTCGCCAATGATTAGTCTATGTAGAAACACTACACCTAGCATAGTTCTACGGTCAGAAAGAGAAGGAAGGTTTGGTAATTAAAGTCCGCTACGATACGAAAGCAATCTAATTAAGGGATTCCAGTTAAGACTACGAAGAGCAAACAGAAGAAATTGTTTCTGCACTAATTCAAGCCTATCTTGATGAACCCTATACTGGGGAAACCAGATATTAGATCCATACTCAAGAATAGAACGAACCAGTGAGATATACTATGTATGTATATGCTTATCAAACTTTAATTTTGAATCAAGAATGATACCTAAATCAGTTACTGACTCTATTCGCTCAAGTTGAGTATCATTAAGATGATAATTATTTAAATGGAGAATACCCCTAAAAAATGTCATAAGTTTACATTTGTTGCAATTAAGATTTAATAAATTTATAGCACACCACGATTGAAAACAATCAAGGTCAGATTGCAATCTGAGGCTATGTACGGGATCATTAAAAGTCAGACAAATTTTAACATCATCTGCATACATAAGTATACGAGAGTATGATATAACGGACGGTAGATCATTTATAAATAATGTAAACAGCAATGGGCCTAAATAACTTCCTTGGGGTACACCAGAAGTGACTTGGAAAGTCTTGGACACAGAGCCCTTGTAAAATGAACTCTACATATAAGATATGAAGATATCCACAAAATTAAGTTCTGTGGAAATCCAAGAAGATTGAGCTTGAATAATAAGAGACTATGGTTGACAGAATCAAAAGCCTTACTGAAATCAGTGTAAATGACATCCGTTTGCATTTTTGATTGGAACCCTTCAATAACAATTGATGAGAATTCTAATAAGTTAGTGGTAGTAGACCTACATTTCACAAACCCATACTGGTAGGGTGAAATTATAGATTTACAGCAGTGTTGCAGTTGAGAAGTTATTAGTTTCTCAAATGCTTTGGGAATAGCAGACAACTTAGAGATACCTCTATAGTTTTGAACGTTGGATTTATTTCCTTTTTTCAAGAGAGCAATAATGTAAGACTCTTTCCAAAGATTAGGGAAAGAGCACAACTCTACAGACCATTCAAATAATTTTAAAAGTGGTTTACAAAGTCCCTCTGCACAGAACCTAAGCATGCAACTAGGAACACAGTCAGGGCCAGGAGAAAAAACTGGTTTACATGACTTAAGTTCACGTAAGAGTAAACTTTCAGAAAGTAAGGGATCTAAAATGCAATTCGCTTGGTTTACTTGATACGGATAAGACTAGGCTTTGTAAAAAGTTGATGTGGAATAGGTCGTTTGAAAAAAATCAGCAAACAGATCAGCAAAGCCACGATCATTAAAAGCTGTGTTTTTATCAAAAAATAATGTTGTTGAAAGTGTTGACGTCTTCCGCTTCGAATTGACGAAGTCGGAGAAGCGTTTCGGGTCACGCTGAAACGTTAGTCTGCACCTTTTCAAATAATCCTTGTAGCAAGGATTATTTAGCGTGGAGAAATCGGAACGAGCAACAGAGTAGCGAGAAAAATATAAGAGAGAGCCAGTTTCCTTATAATTTTTATAAAGCTTTGATCTTTTGTTCTTTAACTTGGTTAGTTCTTTGGAAAACCATAACGGTCTATTAGACAATTGTGGAGTACCAAGGGGAACACAAGCATCAAACAGAGAGTTTAATGTAGAATAAACAAGTGAGAAAGCTACAGTCGAGTTTGCTCGACTGTGAGATACCCGCCACCTAATTCTACCATCTAAATATTATATTTTTCAAAATATGCTGAAAAAATACTAAAAAAAATATACAAAAAAATACCAAAATAATATATCAACATTTTCTTTGTTCGAAATTATTAGCTTGGCGGCACTTTAGTTGGTTTATTGAACACCATTATTATGTCGCGGAGTGTCATAGCAACTAACTAGGCAGCACTAGCAGTTGCACGTGGTAACGCCTTATAAAAGTAATATCTTAATAACTTCTGTGTTTTTTATCCGATTGTAACCAAATTCGCAGAGATCATTAAGATGGTGATAAGTAATGTACGTACCAAATTGAACGTTCTGGGTTTAAAACGACTCTTGCAATTCGGTTTTATTCGATTTACGGGGCGGGAGGGGGCGTGGCCAAAATCAAAAACAAACTTGATCTGCGTGCAACAATAAGACATACTATCGCGAAAAATTTGTTGCTCTATCTCTTATAGTCTCTGAGATCTAGGTGTTCATACGGACAGACGGACAGACAGACAGACAGACAGACGGACAGACGGACATGGCTATATCGTCTCGGCTGTTGACGCTGATCAAGAATATATATACTTTATGGGGTCGGAGATGCTTCCTTCTGCCTGTTACATACATTTTCGGTCGGCACAAAGCCATAATACCCTTCTACCCTTTGGGTAGGCGGGTATAAAAATTTCAACTGTCTTGTCCATGTCAATACACGAAGAAAGTTGGGACACTTGTTGGTAAGTCAATCAACACCTCCAAAGTAGGGTGGTAGGGATTCTCAGGTGAGGAAATAGGATTTGATCTGGACACCGTTCAGGTATTGGGATCCAAAACAAAAATCAGATCAAGCATTTTACCTAGACAATTTGGTTTAGAATTGGTTTGAGACAAAGCTATGTCAAAAAGGCTATCAACAAAGACGTGAGTTGACGAAGGATTCAATACGTTGGACTCACATGACGAAAGCCACGAAATTCCAGAAATATTAAAATCTCCAAGAACTATTAAGAAATCACGATCAGAATGCATTTCAGAAATACTATTGAATACAGAAAAGTGGGATAAATACAGAGAGTTATCTGTGGCAGGAGGTATATAGGAGCAGGTGATAAAGATACTAAAACTACAATAAATTAGTTTATAATCTTATCTTTAAGTCCTAACTGTTAATTGAAAAAAGCTCTAAGACTCCACGCGACAAAATGTGTAAAATGTAACAATTCACTTGGATTAAAATCGTTGCGAGGCTAGGGTAAGTTAGCACGAAAAAGTATTGTAAATACTAATCACGTGTAATTTGCAGAATTTTAAAGTGTATCCATTCCATTAAAAATCCATTATATTTAAATTGGGCTAAAGAACTACCACGCATTTGTGTCGCAGAGAGAAATCTTCCAACACTAATCAAACCGTCATTTTAATCGTAGAATGTTCAATTTTGGTATGCACAATACTAATCGCCATCTTAATGATCTCTGAATATTTGGTTATATTCGGATAAAAAACTGTGTTATTAAGAAATTACTTTTATAAGGCGTTACCACGTGCAGCTGCACCTAGTTAGTTGCTATGACACTCCGTGACATAATAATGGTGTTCAATAAACCAACTAAAGTGCCGCCAAGCTAATAATTTCGAACAAAGAAAATGTTGATATATTATTTTAGTATTTTTTTGTATATTTTTTTTTAGTACTTTTTCAAATCGAAATCGCAAATCGAAAAAAAAACCGAATTGCAAGCGTAGAACGTTCAATTTGGGTACACAATATTAATCAATTAAACAATTAAGAGTGAGCTCTTAATAATCTCTGAAAATTTGGTTTCAATCGAACAATAAACACAGAAGCTATTCGGGAAATACTTTTATAGGGCGAAATCAAGTCTAGCTATACTTGTTCATTTGCTATGTTATTCAGTAACATAATAATGGTTTTCAATAAACCTAATAAAGTGCTGCCAAGGTAATAATTTTGAACAAAGTTAATTTCGGTATATTTATTAAGTATTTTTAGTTTTTTTGTTTCTAGTACATTTTTAAAAAATATAATATATCGGGAAAATGGATGGGGGTATCTTACAGTCGAGTAAACTCGACAGTAGCTTTCTTGCTAATAAACTCATTATTATACAACCCATTTAAAAAAAAAGTAAAACAGCTGTTGTGAATTTGCATGACTGTGAAATACCTGCCACCCATTTTTACGGAATGCAAAAAAAATTAACATTGACTATTGATATATTATATTACATATATACTAAAATTACCTACGTTCAAAATGGTAAGCTTGATAGTGCTTTATTAGTTTTATTGAACACCATTATTATGTCACTAAGTGCCGTAGCACCTGATGATGCAGCTGCACTTGGACATATCTCAACTAAGTTTGTGTTATTTGTTCGATCGTAACCAAATTTTCAGAGATTATTAAGATAGTCATGATTGTTGTGTGTACTAAAATCGTCCTAGGTTCAAAATTATGTTAGCAATTCGTTTTTTGAATTGGGGGGCCAATGGGAGCGTGGACAAAAGTAGGCATAACGTTATAATACCCTTCTACCCTTTGAGTTGCCGAGTATAAATATTAACCAACTTACCATCCCACAGGCCCCTGTATCACAGTAACTCGTAATTATTACTACAACATGTTGCACCGAACAAATTAAATTTAATAACATCAACAACAGTCATTGATATATGATTTACTCGTGTAGATCAATACAGATGCCATCTACATTCGAGCACCCCTTTTTTTATTGAATGCGGTAAACTTAAGAGAAAGCATGTACTATTAATATAAATATATTATTTTTCAATAATTTACTAAAAATATACAAATAAATATAGTAGTAGTTTCTAAATGATTATCTTGTCTACAAATTAACAGGTTTATTGAATGCCATTATTATATCACATAGTAACATAGTAACTGAATAGGTGCGAGTGCAGCCACTAACAGCGTTTTCGTGAAAACCTTTTTTGCAGAAATCATTAAGATGGTAAATATAATTGTGTTTACCAAAAATTATTTTAAATTACATTCTAGCTTGAAAAGTACACTTACAATTAGTCTTTTTTTTGATTTGCGGGGGCGGAAGGGTGCGAGGTCATTCGAAAATAAACTGGATTCAATAACTATGTTACTACATGTAGTTCGCATATTTGGTTGCTTTAGCCCTTATAGTCTCTGAAATCCATGGCTATATCGTAATAATAGGTTCAGCATACAAATACATTATTGGCACTTTGATGACGATGACTAAGAAAATTCAGAAATCTTAGAAGCATTGGGAACATTGGATTACACGAACTAAACGAAACAATAACTAGAGGTGGTTCAATTTACAGATTACATGTAGGACATAAAGAAAGTGTTCAAGCAAAAAAATATATTACGAGAGTTGCCTTTTATATTTCGGGATTAGAGAACAAAAACAAATGTGATTTATTGAAAATCTCTTTATTGTTTTTTTAAAATATTCCCTATTAAAATTTATACACTTTTGCATGCATTTCGAAGCATTTTGCCACTCTTATTGAGGTATCTTGCAATATCAGTTGGCGCACAGCATAAATGGTTTCCGGAACAACAACTGATTTTGGACGACCTTCACGAATTTCGTCTTGGAGTGAACTACGACCTCGGTTGAATTCACCATACCATCGATAAACACTGGTCCTTCATTGAGCTTCATCGCAAAAAAATGAATCAAGTTCATCGATGCACTGTTGTTGAGTTAATCCACGTCGAAAGTTGTAAAAAATAATCACAATCGAAAATGTTCACGATTTAATTGCATTGTTTGGGTGATATGAATCTTTTAAGATACTGTAAACAACACAATTAGCGCTCAATGTCAAAACTTTCTGAGTACGTATAACCTCAATGTTAAGCTTCACGATAGAGCTGTCGGTTGGCAGATTGCAACACTAGGGTTGTCCAATACCGAAATACATACGGATTAACCACACAGACAGTCTTCTGCTAATTATATCCCACATCCCCACTAATCAAGACTAAATTAGCACAGTCAAAATCACAACGAACCAATTTGACATCATATACTATAATGGCAGTACGATCAAGTGGTCCAGCGACACAAAGCTCGGACTTGTCAACGGGCGGATCTAGGCAGACACGACCACCCGCACATCCGACCGAGGGGCAACCGCATAACGTGCGGGAACGGAGGTCGCGAACAATTAACACAGACAAAACAATAAAATTGTATTAATAAAAAGAATAAAATAATAATAATAACACTAATACTACTAATAATAATAATAAGAACTATTCTTAACTACGAGATAAAGTTTGTAAAAGTAATGTTTTTATTTGAAAGGTAGTGTTAGTATTGTTAACAAGATTAGAGAATTTATTATAATTTATACATAAAATACGAAAAGGATTGTGACTGGCATAGTTAGTACTATAACGAGAAAGAGAGAGGGAAAGAAAATTTCTAGTCGTTCTGACCTGAACGGCAAAGCTAATCTGGCTTGTCAAATGCAAAGAGTCAATTTCGCCAATGATTAGTCTATGTAGAAACACTACACCTAGCATAGTTCTACGGTCAGAAAGAGAAGGAAGGTTTAGTAATAAAAGTCTACTACGATACGAAGATAATCTAATAGTGGGATTCCAGTTAAGACTACGAAGAGCAAAAAGAAGAAATTTTTTCTGCACTGATTCAAGCCTGTCTTGATGAACCCTATACTGGGGAAACCAGATATTAGATCCATACTACAGAATAGGACGAACCAGTGAGATGTACAAGTGTTTAGTTATGTAGAGATCGTTAAATTCCTTTGACCAACGTTTAATAAACCCATGGACACCCATGGCTCTATTGGAAACAGACTTTTCAAACTTTAATTTTAAATCAAAAAGGATACCTAAATCAGTTACTGACTCTATTCGCTCAAGTTGAGTATCATTAAGATGATAATTATTTAAATAGGTAAATAAATAAATTATTTAATAGGCCTCTAAAAAATGTCAGAGGTTACATTTATTGCAATTAAGATTTAATAAATTTAGGTAGATCATTTATGAATAATATAAACAGCAATGCGCCTTAATGACTTCCTTAAAATACACCAGAAGTGACTTGGACAGTCTTAGACACAGAGCCCTTGTAAAAGACTGTTTGAATTCTACATGTAAGATATAAAGATATTCACAAAATTAAGGTTTGTGGAAATCCAAGAAGATTGAGCTTATATAATAAGAGACTATGGTTGACAGAATCAAAAGCCTTACTGAAATCAGTGTAAATGATGTCCGTTTGCATTTTTGATTGGAACCCTTCAATAACAATTGATGAGAATTCTAATAAGTTAGTGGTAGTAGACCTGCATTTCACAAACCCATACTGGTAGGGTGAAATTATAGATTTACAGCAGTGTTGCAGTTAAGGAGTTATTAGTTTCTCAAATGCTTTGGGAGTAGCAATTCAATCAACAGAAATAGTTAAATATTTCTAATCAAATATATTTGTAATGTGGAATCTGAATTAACAAAAATAATTATGATTAGACTATTAGATTAGGGCTAACAGGCAAATGTTCTCATTATAAATTTTTATTATTTAGCTGAATGCGAAATCAAATAACGTCCATCATAAATATAACTTTTAAAGCTTTTATTGTTTCGGTTTACGATTTGAATACCTTTCTTCGGTGGTCTCAGGACCATTAGTTCAATTCAAATCGAGATATTGTATAATATACATATATAGAGTATGCACAATTCGATTGTGTGCGTAGAGCTGTTAGCAATTTTCATTTCAAAATTTCCGATTTTCATTTCAGAAGTGTTTTGCTAGGTTATCGAAAAGCCCTTATTTGCTTTTATTTAGTGTGTTGTGATCAATAACCTAATAAATTCTATTATAGAACATTAAGTGTGCGGATATAATGAGTAATGTTTTTCTCTCTGACAATGTATAGACAAATTATTTGGGTTATTTACGAGGTCTGTTCGAATAATAGGAGGTCTGTAGAAAGTATCGCGAATTTTGTATTTTTTTTTAATTATTTATTTATTCGTGACTATCTATTTTGTCTCCTTCAAAGTAATTGGCCTTGGTTATAACACACTTATGCCAATACTCGATGCACTTAAAAAAATAATTTTTTGTGATCTTGTCTAAGTCATCCTTCGATGCCATCTTTATCTCCTCAATTGTGGCGTCGTCTTTTCATGGACTTCTTCAGTTTTGGGAACAGGAAAAAGTCACAGGGGGCCAAGTATGGGGAATACGGTGGGAGCAACATCATTACTGTTGTGTTTTTGGCCAAAAATTCGTGCACAAGCAACGATGTGATAGCAGTGAAGTTATCATGAAGCAAACGCCAGATTTTGTTCTTCCCCAAATCCGGCGTTTCTGGCGGGACATGACTACCAACTTAACGCTACAAAAAAAACTATACGCTATACTTTTTTACAGTCCTCGTATTTCACTAAGATCTGTACGTGTGTTTGAAATTATAACAGAATAGTTAGATGATGATTCTAATTAATTTATTGCTTTGTGCGTAACTTATGCGACTGACGCGCTTGGAGATCAAAACTAGGACTGACCTTACGGAACAAACTTAACAACTACGAACGCATCGCTTTCACTTTCTTTGCCACTCTCATACTTCTTCGGTAGTTAAGCGCTACTTCTCTTAGGTTTTATGACTTTCGTTGAGTCACCAGCAGAACTGAGTGTGGTCGTGATAACTGCTCCCCTCTTTAAAGATCATCCGACCTCGGCAGAGCTTGGACCGGCTTTTGAACGTTTCGGGCATCTCGGCGGGTGTTCCGAAAATGAGGGAACCAGCAGAGCAATACTGACACCCAGAGTGGACTAGGTTTTCAGGGAAACTGTGCTGCGTTGATGTAATTTAAGTGTTCATCGCTCAGCTTAAAGCTTAAAACGCCATAATGTTCACTGATATAGAATACAAGGCACGCCGCAACGATCGAGAAACGATTCATAATGCTCGGCTCGTTCTCGTATCTGGTTCCATTTATGATGGGAAGCTGTGCGAATATCACCACGTTTTCGTTTAGTAGTTTTTTTATATTTATTTATTGGCACTTATTATTAATATTTAGTATCTAAACATATGCTGGTTGGTATAAACATGGAAGCAGGTAGTTGTGTGTGGGGCTTGAGATTGGACCTGTGGGACCACCGTTAGTTATTGCTTCGCATAGCCGCAAAGCAGCTCACTGCATCCCAGTAAGTGGTATTTCGCATCATCAGCTCCGTTAGGTTGTAAACCGTGACTGGTTCCTCTACTTCTTTATGTTGCGCGAAGCGACCACCCATGAATACCACGGGGTCTGTGTCAGCAGTGGCCACTCAGCAGTTGGGTCAGGTAAAAATTGACCTCGCCGTGTCACCGATTATTTCATCTCTGGACGTCTGGGATGAGATGGACTCTTCCCGATTAAAAACCTGTCCCGAGAGTCCTGTTAGCTAAGGATGGTTGTCTGACGAACTGAAAAACGAGTCTCATTAAAATCATCTGTGCATCGCCATTAGCTCTCTTTCTGCAACTAGCAAATGATAGCATCTCTGCTTTGACTAAAGCATCATCGTTGGACACTGTAGCTCGGTTTTAATGGTGCCGAGGCCCTCACGGGTGCTTCATAGACCAAATTAGAGCTGTATACTCCAATGATTTTGCAGGGGGCTGCGGGTGTTTGATATTATGCTACCTTAGCTTGAGCATATATAAGGTTCTCCTTAAAGGAGAGGAGCATATCCAGCTGCACGCCGAGGTACCTGATTGCACTCTGTGATTTGATCACCCACTAAAATGATCGCAATCTCCACTCATTAACAGAAAGCCTGAAAAGCCGTGAAGGGCCCAACTAGGGTTGTGACTAGTAGTGGTCACTGTCAAGCAACCGTCAGGGGTGCCAAGTAGAGGTGGAGAAACATCGATGCAAACATCAATGTATCGATGTTTCTTAAATTTTCCGAAACATCGAAAAGCAGAAGTTCCCCTCGCACTGCTATATTTTTAGATAACAGTATAAGACATTTCCCTTTAACCAACTTCATCCACAGAGACTTGTGACAACGGCTATTGAGGTAACCACTGCGGACGGTGTCCGGAAAGTTGTGATCACCTCTGCATACTTCCCGGGCGACGTGGATGAAGTACCCCCAGCAGAGGTCCAGCGGCTGGTAGAATTCTGTCGTCGCAACAACAAGCCGCTCGTGATGCCAATGCACATCACACGATCTGGGGGAGCAGCGACATCAGTAAACGTGGTGAGTCCCTCTTAGACTACTTATTGTGTTGTCAATTAGATGTAGCTAACATAGGGTGCAAACCAACTTTCACTAATGCTATTAGGGAAGATGTTTTAGATCTCACCTAATCAGCAACTCAATAGTGAGTTCACTTGTCAACTGGCGGGTCACCGACGAAGCCACCTTGTCAGACCATGAGCACATCAGGTTTGACCTTCCTGGCCAAGTCGAGATTCGCCAAAACTTCTTTTACCCCAAAAAGACGAATTGGGAGCTTTTCAAAGTCTCTGTAGCTTTTAAAGCAGACTTATTGGTTATCAAGGCCGTCAGCCGTCAGAGGTAGCAAGGGGACCAACATGTAATCTCAGTATTGGCTGGGGCACGTGCCGTCCTTGCTCCTACTGTCGGAAGTGCGACTATACTCTCCACGCGAGGGCGGCTGGAAGCAGACCCCTAGCACGGTCATGTCTCTGCTAGAGGTGCTGACTAATTGTAGTCGGGCGAAAATCGTGAATCTATAAATCACCCCAATCCAAGGTGGAACAGCATACGCTGATGGATGCATGGCCGGGGGGTGGCCCGGTCTCTAGTATGCGGACTCTGGATACCTGTTGTCCTCCAGTTTCATTTAGACTTTCGACGGTATGCGGGCTATGCCGTGGATGACCTTCCCTTCCCGCCTACTCGTGGGATCAATTTTTATGGATCAAAATATTAAACTAGAAAAGTCTGATACGACTTCAATAGTATCATCCTTGGGCGATGCATTCTAGTATTATAGGGGACCCGGAAAGGCCACGAACTCTCTTGGACACAGGGTTCGCTAGTGCTGATCTTCCGTCCACTAGCGGTTCAGTCCGGCAGCAACCCGTCGAGGTGTTGTCCTCGGACGACGATGCTTCCGTGGCCTCTCAGAGGTTAGGCCTCACGGAAGCAGGCTCTCAGATCCAGTTGCTGCGGCTGGAATCTAAGGATGCCTTTATTAAACTGAAGAGCCGCGAGAAGAAGCTTTTTAAAGCTGCACTCGCAAAGGTTTCTAACAGAGAGGGGGGCGCCCGTTAACACCAAGGCCAGCTCTTCAAAGAGGCCCAAAAAGACTCATAAAGAGTCCACGAAGCCACTCTTCAGCCAAGTGGTTAGCAGCGTGAAATTGGGCTTCACTTCGGCTGATTCAACCAAACTCCTCTCAGCGGAGCAGTTGGCTACGTTGAAATCCAACATATTAAAGGCGGTGCTGTTGCACTCTACACCAAAGGTTAGTCCAGGTTTCGAGGGCTGTATACCCCGAAATGAGTGGCTGCTTTTGGTGTGCGAGGATAACAGCACTGCCAATTGGGTCACGGGAGCTTTTGGACACATCAGGTCCATTAGCGCCCTTAACGTCAAATTGCTGGAGGAAACGGAGTTCCCCAAGGCTCACCTCATCAGAGGTTACTTTCCCAGTAGTGCTTAGTTTACTCCTGCAACCATCCTGGAATTAATTGGGCTCCAGAACGCCAGCAGCTTCTGCACGAAGCTGTGGCGGGTGGTGCAGCACAGCCTCAACGGCAAAACGACTCACCTCGCAATGTTGGTTGACGAGGAGTCGTACAGGGCTCTGACGAACTGCCAAGGGAAGGAGAAATTCTGCTTTGGCAGGGTCAAATTGATCCTAAAAAATTCAGCTCCCAATGTCTCCTCCGCCACCCCTGCTCCATCCACATCCTCACCCGCTCCGGCAACGGCGCCAGTGGTTCCCTCAGGGATTTCAGCATTGGCTGACCCTGTGGCCTCCACGAGCGCTGCGGCCGGATTGGTACCCAAGGTTCCTTCCCCCACCCCACCGGCCATTGTGGTCACAGCCCCGAAGGGCTCTACTAGACGTGTGACAAGTGGTCACCGTCCGAAAACCGTCAGAGGTGCCTTGGCCAGGCCCACTGCCAGCACCTCAGGCCGCAACCCACCCGCAAGGGCACCTCCCCTGAGCGGGGTCGCAAGGCGATCTCCCCCGAGTGGCTCGTCCCGACCGCCGAAGGGCATTCGCGGTAACGACTCTCGGGGGGGCAAGGCAAGTGGCCTTGTCTCGACCGCCATCAGGAGGGAAGATGAGCAAACTTAAAGTGCTCCAGGCGAACCTGCACCACGCTAGAGGAGCGTCGGCCACACTGTGCAGGGTCGTCTGTGAAGATCAAATCAACCTGGCTCTCGTCCAAGAACCATGGTTGATCGGTGGCCAAATACGTGGACTTTCATGTGGATCATGTAAGTTGTTATATGACCGTATGGGAGGTGCCCCGCGCACTGCTATACTTATGGATAACAGTGTCAGACATTTTCCACTAACTAACTTCATCCATAGAGACCTGATAGCAACGGCTATTGAGGTAGCCACTGCAGACGGTGTCCGGGAAGTTGTGATCGCCTCCGCATACTTCCCGGGCGATGTGGATGATGCACCCCTAGCAGAGGTCGAGCGGTTGGTAGAATTCTGTCGTCGCAACAACAAGCCGCTCGTGATCGGCTGTGATGCCAATGCACATCACACGATCTGGGGGAGCAGCGACATCAATAAACGTGGTGAGTCCCTCTTAGACTACTTATTGTGTTGTCAATTAGATGTAGCTAACATAGGGTGCAAACCCACTTTTATTAATGCTATTAGGGAAGAGGTTTTAGATCTCACCCTAATCAGTACCTCGATAGCGAGTTCGCTTGTTAATTGGCGGGTCACAGACGAAGCCACTTTGTCAGACCATCAGCACATCAGGTTTGACCTTCCTGGCCAAGTCGAAATTTGGCAAAACTCCTTCTGTCCGAAAAAGACAAATTGGGAGCTCTTTAAAGCCTCTGTAGCTTTCAAAGCAGACCTATTGGTCAGCAATTCTAGCTCTATCAGTGAGATAGAACTCGCTGCCAATCTGCTCCAAGATATACTTATCTCATCCTTCGAGGACAGCTCAGTCCAGAAGTCCCTAAGGGTCAATCGGAAAATTCCGTGGTGGAATGAGGAACTGGCTGTCCTTAAAAGGAGGGTTAGAAGCTTTTTTAATAAGGCTAAATCTAACCGTGCTAGTTGGGACGTATATAGGGACGCTCTTACCAACTACAACAAAAGAATTAGACGAGCTAAACGCGATACATGGCGCAGCTACTGTGGTAGCTTAGAATCGTTGCCAGAGGCAGCGAGGCTTCATAAAGTATTGGCTAAAGGGTCGTCTAATGGAACAGGGCTTCTTAAAAGAGCAGATGGCTCTTTCACTCAAGATCGCAGGGAAAAACTACTGCAAGTCCACTTCCCGGGTTCTGTGGCGAATCCAGATCTCTCCGGTCGCGATGACGCCACTTTGTCACCGGACTCACGCGGTTTCAGCTTAGCTAGATCAATCTTCGACCCCAAAAGGTCAAATGGGCTGTAGATTCTTTCGCTCCCTTCAAGCCCTCAGGGGTGATAAAATCTTCCCAGTCCTTATTCAAAAAAGCGCATACCCTTGATCCACTGGTCGGCCTTGTTAGAGCTAGTTACTTGGGGATACATGCCCAGCTCTTGGAGGAGAGTAAATGTGGTATTGATTCCCAAGCAAGGGAATCGTCCGCTTGACCAGCCTAAATCCTATCGGTCTTCTGCATCCCACCCAGTTTGCGTACATAGCCGGTAGATCGATAGTCACTCTCCACAGGTTAGTGGGGAAAATTAAGAGAGCTTTCGTATCCAAGAATATTGCTTTATGCTCTTTTCTGTATATAGAAGGTGCTTTTGACAATACCGGCTACAGGTTCATCTCTACTGCTCTAGAGAGCAGAGGAACTGCCCGTCCCTTGATTCGGTGGATTGAAGCTATGCTCAAACACCGGATAATCACTTCCACCTTGAACTCCATGACTGCATTCATTATGCAGTCAAAGGCTGCCCCCAGGGAGGGGTTTTATCCACCCTACTCTGGCCCTTACTGGTTGACGAACTAATAGTCTTACTGTTTAAGCAGGGCGTTGAAGCAATCGGCTATGCTGACGACCTGGTTTTAATAGTGACCGGAAACTGCGGCTTCACCGTGACAGACTTATTGCAATTAGCTCTCATCCCGGACCGGAAGGACTGGGACATTGTCAACCACATCAGTGACCCCTATGGTATTCAGGGTATACCGACGTGTCACAGACTGATCAGGGGGTAGGAGCTGGGATCTGTGGACCCAATTCTAAAATCTCAATTGCGATCTGAGTTTTATGTCATCGAATTCTGCTGCCGTCTAATCCTTGAGAAGGGGATGAGAGGAGTGAACATCTACATCTTCTCTGACAGTTAAGCAGCCATACTAGCTCTTCTCTCAAAAAGAGTTAGTTCTCGATTGAAGGCCGATTGCTGGAACTGCCTCCAGAGACTGTCACTAACTAACAATGTCACACTTCTGTGGGTACTTGGACACTCTGGTATGCAGGGCAATGAGCTGGCAGATTTACTTGCGAGGGCCAGCATGTCGGCCCCGTTTTCCGGCCGCGAGCGCTTCTGTGGAGTGGTGTGGTCAACCATTTCGGCTCTTGTGAAATCCTGGGCTGTTAAGTTGACTGATCGCTACTGGTCCTTTCAACCAGGGATGCGGCAAGACAAGGAGCTTATCAATGCCATGGTCGACCGAAAAACTAGCTTACTTTCCAAGAGCGATCTTCACCTCCTTGTTGGCTATCTCAGAGGTCATCACACGGTAAACTATCATCTCACTAAAATTGGACTATATTCTGATGCTGAGTGTAGACTCTGCATAGAAGACGAAGAGACAACCAGACAAGGCTGGTGCCTTGGTATGGTCTAGGATGACACATCTGCAGGTGAATTCCTCAGGTGAATTTCGACGAAAGATTTGCTTTGCTTTATCAGGTAAACAAATCAGCTTTTGCCTAAATAGTGAGACCTTAACAGGCACAAAAGATCACCATGGTCGCAGGGCCTCCACCCTTCTCTGCTGAGAGACTCCCTTGTTATAATAATAATAATAACTGTGCTTCTGTTAGCTGTAATAACCGTTGGCCGTACTAGAATGTCTCCGACCGCGGTCGATATGTAGTAGGCCTTTCGAGCAGTCCGCAACGCGAACTGTTCCCAAAGGTATGAGTGTCAGGAAAAGTAAAGTAAAATAATGGAAATGTAACCTTAAATAAAAGTGTGTATGTACTTATCGAGTTTACTTCGTTTGAGCTGAACTTGCCTTGATCAGATTATCTCTAATTAGTTTGACCTGGTCCGGACTTCGGCGGCTTTTTACCTATTACTGAGTGAAATGACTTATTGTACTCAGTAGTGGCTAATTTTTGTCGTGACACTTATTTTCTGTCCAGTTTCATGCACTTTGGTAACTCTGAAAGGGTGATATTTAAGCGCTCATTGTCACAATATATATTGTGAAGAAGTTAATTAATTGCATAATGGGTTTTTTTACGTCTAGTATAGTACGCGAGCGAATTGGTTGGGTCACTGCGTATTTGGAAAATTTATCAATGGACGTGAGGAATGTCTTGCAGGTCGCAACCACATCTATCACCAACGTTTTCATGTTAAGGAAATAGTAGACGCTGAGGATTTGCTTGACGTATTTTGTGCAGCCCTGTGGTCACAATCATGTTCTACCACCACGATTTCTTGCTGTTCGTTAGTGTTTGTGACTTCGGCCACGATTTTATATTGGATAAATGTTGGGGTTGGTAGATGGCAGTGGATAGCGTTGACCACTTTACGGTTTACCGCGTCTCTTATCCGTCAATCACTGAGTTTTTATCTGTAAAATAAAAAAAGTGACGATGAAAACGACGAAAAGTATGAAAATTGTTTTTGAAAGGAGCTCAGTTTCTTACAGGACTATTTTGATCCTTAAGCAATTGAGCAGTTTCTCAGTCAACTCAACGGTGTATGTTATAGATTCGTTATGTTGGTTGCTGTATTAGATCTGTGGTCGTCCTGCATCGCATTGATGTCTAGAAAGAACATTGTCCACAAAGTTTTCTTTGGTGAGTTTGTAAATAATTTTGGATCGTCTATAAAAGCTTTCCTACGATTTATTTTAGCTTTAGTGTTTTTGTCCGTTACCGCATAAATTAGGGACCGGTGATCAGGTTGTATGACAATCCCATACTTGGAGCTTGGAGCTCGCGTTCATTTGTTGAGTAATGTAGCTCAACTCTTTTAAGCATTCTGCAAATTTTAGTTATGGATCTATGATCTCTTTGAAAAAGAGTGTATTTTCTTTTACCATTTTCATATTTTTTCCATTTTTAATATAAGTTGCTCGGCGGAAGATTTTAAATCTATTGGTTCGGTAATTTTTTGGCCTGATGTAGTTTGGTTAGACATATCTAATGTGTTGATCCTATCTATTTGTCATGAATTTATAAATTAACTGTTATTGATCTTATTAACGCAAGTAAACATGGTTTGTAACCGTAATGGTGATCACGTCTTTTCTTCTGACCCATCTTGTAGTTCTATTAATCAAATTACCTCTAGTTTCCTTGAAGACCTCTATCATTCTACTTCAGAACTTGTTTTCAAGATAAAAATTTTAATACAACTGTTTTAGAGTGCTCTATCCGAACTTACATTGTTTTCGTAAAACAGATTCTCTAAACGTAATAATCTTATTATCCTTACTGACTCGTCTCATCTGAACGCTTGTTCTGAAATAAAATGTGCTTCTTCTATTTTTTAAAATATTCTAAGCTCAATTTTTGAGCAATTTGTGCATTGTGTTAATCTTATGTGGACTAATCATCCATCGTGATTTACACGTTAGTTAACGTGTTTAAAACATTTGAAAGCTCGGTTTTACAAGAAATTCAAGAGTTCATTCCTTCTTATTTCTCTAGTTATATTATTAACAGATCTAATTTTGTATCTCTTAATTTGCGATGTTATAAAAATGATCTTAAAATGATTGGTTTTGTTTGCAGTTTACACAAAATCTTCGACAGTTGTTTAATTTTATAAATATGAAACGCAAATTCTCTTTTCTACCCTCTTTTGCGATTTATGATGATATGAAAGCAAATTTGGACAAGGCATTCTCAGAGATCTCAGAGACTATAAAAGCTAGAGGTACCAAATGTAAAAACTCAGTAAGCAATTGAAGTTTATTTCAGATGTTGGCCATGCCCCCTACCGCCCCCGTAAATCAAAACGATTTCCAAGTATCACGTTTAGTTTTGGTACACACAATACTAATCATCATCTTAATGATCTCTGAAAATGTTGTTACAATCGGACAAAAAATACAGAAGTTATGAACGAATTACTTTTATAAGGCGAAATGAGGTGCAGCTGCACCTGTTCAGCTAGTTGTCACTCAGTGACATAATAATGGTGTCCAATAAACATAATGAAGTGCTACCAAGCTTATCATTTAGAACAAAATTAATTTCGGTATATTTTTTGGAACATTTTTAGTATATATAATATATAATATTTCGATGATCGCTCTTTATTATTCTTCCATTCAATAAAAAAGGGTGACGGGTATCTCACAGTCGAGCAAACTCGAGAGTAGCTTTGTTACTTGTTTTACCCAATAATTATTATAATTTTCATAATTTTATAACATTATGAAACTCTGCTCATGTTCATTAAAAATCTATGACCTCGTACAGTCAGAGCTTGAATGTAGCCGTTCCTACTTGTTCATATTGTTTTTCAAATATTTTCAAACTGTCCTGACATATTTTTTCTCTATGCTCCAAAATATTCAAAATATTTTAAGTGATAAATAAGTAAAAATATAAAGAATTTTGCGCAAATAAATTCAGCGAAATGACGCTCAATGCGATGTATAGTCGTACATAAAAATCATTGTAAAATTCCAATCTTAGGAACAACTATTTTATTCAAAACAAATTAATAAAGAACCAAGCCACGTACTTTTACAATGAAAGAAAACGACATTCGCGAGCAACGTCAACGTGAGCAAGACGAACGTCGATACGGAATAACGCATATTTCTTAATTATTTCTTCGCAATCTGAAAATATTGCAAACGTCGATCGGCAACGGTCAACCCCCCCAAACTCGACACGCGAACTTTTGCCAACACCAAATGATAAAGCGCGTTCTTGCTCACCGTCAACATTAACAATAAGCCAAAGTGAACTGACTACCTACCTACGACAACCAAAACGTCAATCTCATTTACCTTTGCATTCGCAACGACAACGAATACTGCACGGTATCGGTCGTACGTACGTTGCCTATTCCAATGCTCGTTTCTTCTGAATAAGCAATAAATCCAAAAACAACCTGAAACAAAAACACTGCAGACTGGATTGGACCATTATATCCAGATAAAAAGGAAATTTAGCCCGCAAAATTCGGCGGCAAGAAGTCAGAAAACTGAGAACGAAGAGAATACCAATAGATTTGGAATATTGACTGATGATGATGAGGATCTACACTCCATCACTGACGAAGAGGTCAAAAAGAAGCCAAAGCCCCTCCTATATATATTCGAGAGAAAATTCTAGTGAGTTGAATATTCTAGTAAGCAAAATAATTGAGATTGTTGGAAAAGACAACTTCCACCTATAAAACCCCAGGATGTGCTCTAATAACTGTGCTCTATGCACTATTTTCCTGCTCTTTGACGCTATCACAAAGCTTGGGTTTTTCCAGAGAGATGGAAAGAGTCGATCATAGTAATGATACCAAAGGCAAGAAAAGACCATTCAGTTTCTTCATCATACAGGCCTATAAGCCTGATGACCCAGAATCGTAATCTTATCTCAGCGCATCAGTTTAGCTTTCGAAAAAAACATGGAACCGTGTAGAAAGTCAGTAGAATAATATCTGAAATACGCACTACTTTCGAAAAACGGGAATATTATTATAAAATTGCAATATTTCTGGATGTCTCTCAAGCAATTGGCAAGTTCTGGCTAGATGCTTTAATGTTCGAAATTAAAACAATGCTTCCCCAAAATACCCACAAGCTCCTGAAGTCGTGGCTCTACAACAGAGCCTTTGCTCTGAGATGCAACTCTGATATGTCCGACGACCACATTTTAAACGCTGGAGTTCCCCAAGGAAGTGTATTTGGACCGACGCTATACATCCTTTATACAGCAGACATACCCACAAGCAGTCTACTAACGACTTCGATCCAAATGCCCTGTACAAGCATCAACTCAACTCTCACGTCACTTAGTGGCCGCGATGAAGTGGCTTTCCGAGTGGCGAATTAAAATAAACAAACAAAAATGTAAGCATGTAACATTTACTCTCAACAGGCAAGACTGCCCTTCGATCACCTTAAACAACATCGTACTCCCGAAAATAAATGAAGTAACTTAACTTAAAAGGCACCTCGACAGAACACTCACCTGGCGAGGCACATCGCTAAAAGAGCACATCTTAAACTTAAGCCTAGTAGCCTTCTTTGGCTTATCAACTGTTGCTCTTCTTTCTGTCTGGACAAGAGGGTCCTACTCTACAGTTCCATATATAAGGGGGAGTGCCAGGAGTAGTAATATTGATAGTATGCAAAGGGCTCAATCGAAGATACTAAGAACAAATACTAGGAACCCTGGTATATCCGAAATGAAAATATCCACACAGACCTAAACATCGTATCCGTTAGAGAAGAGATAACTTAACAAAAAAAAATATACATAAGGAAATGAACTTTACGTCCGGCCGATCCCGTTTTCGCCGCAACTACCTTCCGTAATACCGCTGATCAGTTGAAAAGACTGTTTAATATTGTATATAATTAAGATTTGAAAACTTATTGCTAATCTTATAATTTCAGAGAAGATCCAATATTTAATACACATTTATATATAAAAAAAAACCTTTCCAGTTCAATTCGTCTGACGTGATCGGTATCATTTATGGAAAAATCTATGACAACGTCAGTGTAGATGAAACAAGTTTTTTTTATTTTTTCACTCAATACTTTATCAATTTCGCTTTGGAATATACTGCTAGCGTTTTTAAAATTGAATGTTAATCTACAAAATTTATATTACAATTTGATGATACCCAGTGCTTATATAATGGCGTACTAGTCAAGGACTATTTTTTCTCTTTTATTAAAGTCGTTTTTTTTCTGTCAAATTAGTCGACTCCTTTTTTGTCAACCACCTTGGGCTTTTAAATGGTGACCTTAAAGGTCGAATGTTTTTGAGCATGTTCTTGATTTCTTGGTTAACAAAATCGCTTATACCCATCGGTAGAAGGTATTGCTAGAATAGATGGCATATTTTTTTTAGTCGGGACTGTCTAAACGATAACAGCTTTAAAGAATAGCAACTCGTTGGAGAATGAAAACGCCTTGCTTATTTTTACCATCATCTTTCTGAATTCCTTTTCTAGACTTTTTGATACTTTTATGTCATTCACGTTAGTGAAATTGATATTTTCGCACGAGTGATTCAGCAAAGGTTCGGCTTTGTCACTTTAACGCCTACCTATATGTATATCCAGACTACGTTAGCAAGTCAAAGCCGATGGTACCATCGAGAGAAGTTAAATAGTCAAGGATGAAGAAAAGGAAGGTTTTGCCAAATATATGTATTGGGTACTTGTGGGTTACACGTGTTCAGACATAAATGGAGCTTACAAGAAAAGTGGAGTCAGCGAATATTATATCTTTAAGCTCTTTTATGGGTCTTATATAGCTTTTTGCTGCTCCCGTATCGATCAAAACCCTTAGTTTTGCCCCCACTAAGTCGAGTTAACGGTAACCAGTAACCGGTAACCCTAAAAATTTGACAGTGTCATCGATTTTGTCTTCGAACGTTGGTACAGATTTTTTTTTTTCTGCAGCCTTATTTCCGAAGTTCAATCATTGCCATTTTGTCCCTTGAAGCTGTGATTATTAAATGAGTTGTTACCTGTTTAGAAATTTGTGGACTGTCGGAAGCTTGACATGGAGGGATCCACGTCCATGGGTTCCACAGTCCCGCGAAGCTGTTTATGGTGCTGACCCGTTTTTGATTGATAATTCTGTCTGTCATAATGGTGGTTTTTGGCTTTTATTTCCGGTTGTTCTACTTGTCTGCTCTAAAACGTTTGCTTGCTGTCAAACTTTTATTCCCCATTTTCTGTAGCTTTGGCGACGGTCGGTGAATGGTTAAACGGCCGCCGGTAAATCTGCAGGTAGTGCTGAGAAGAAGGTGTCGGATTTTTCCGGAGACCAGAGATAGACACGCGTAGGGCGTCATCTCTGCATTGCTCACAAAAGGACGGCGCCACCGATTTTTCATAAGCCATTGTAAACTTGTTTACTAGAAGGGTGAGTTTTTTCTCTACCTCGTCATAGTATTTTAATACGGCTAGAGAGCCTCGTTTATGAGAGCCAGTAACCAGAGCCAAAGTAGGGGACGTTTATTTGAGTAGGTGAAGTCTAATCTTGAGATGATTAAAAGAACAGAGCACGACGGGAGCAGAAGCTCTTATTTTATTTTTGATTATCACTGTAGCTTGATGGTGCTGGGAGCCGCCAACGGAATCTTAAAAGATTGTAAATGCCGTATGAGCCGCTTGACGCCAAGATCCATAATTGGATTGATCACCGTGGAATTGGGTAGTGGTTTGACTTCATCAAGGGACTCGTTGCAAGCTAACACATTAAGCAATTCTTCGGTAAAAGCTTTGACCTCGGGTATGCTCACAGTGACATTTCGTAAGCTTCCATTTTTCCGGCGTACCCCAAAGAAGTCATTTAGGCCATTTGCTGTTTACATTATTTATAAATGATCTACCGTCCGTTATATCATACTCTCGCATACTTATGTATGCAGATGATGTTAAGATTTGTCTGACTTTTAATGATCCCATATATAGCCTCAGATTGCAATCTGACCTTGATTGTTTTCAATCGTGGTGTGCTATAAATTTATTAAATCTCAATTGCAATAAATGTAAACTTATGCCATTTTTTAGGGGTATTTTCCATTTAAATAATTATTATCTTAATGATACTCCACTTGAGCGAATAGAGTCAGTAACTGATTTAGGTATCCTTCTAGATTCAAAATTAAAGTTTGATAACCATATTTTGGCTGCTTCTAATAGAGCCATGGGTGTCCTTGGATTTATTAAGCGTTGGTCAAAATAATTTAACGATCCCTACATTACTAAACACTTGTACATCTCACTGGTTCGTCCTATTCTTGAGTATGGATCTAATATCTGGTTCCCCCAGTATAGGGTTCATCAAGATAGGCTTGAATCAGTGCAGAAACAATTTCTTCTTTTTGCTCTTCGTAGTCTTAGCTGGAATCCCACAATTAGATTGCCTTCGTATCGTAGTAGACTTTTATTACTAAACCTTCCTTCTCTTTCTGACCGTAGAACTATGCTAGGTGTAGTGTCTCTTCATAGACTAATCACTGGCGAAATTGACTCTTTGCATTTGACAAGCCAGATTCGCTTTGCCGTTCCGGTCAGAACGACTAGAAATTTCCTTCCCCTCTCAGTTTCCCTTTGTAGTACTTACTATGTCAGTCACAATCCTTTCCGTATTTTATGTGTAAATTGTAATACATTTTCTAATCTTGTTAATAATACCAACACTACCTTAGAAATTATTATTATTATTATTATTATTTTATTATTTTTATTAATACAATTTGGTTGTTTTGTCTGTGTTAAGTGTTCGCGACCTCTGTTCCCGCACGTTAGGCGGTTGCCCCTCGGTCGGATAGGCGGGTGGTCGTGTCTGCATAGGTCCGCGCGTTACCAAGCCCGAGCTTGGTGTCACTGGGCCACTTGATCGTACTGCCGTTAGTACGTCAACGTCCAAGTAATATTAAAAAAAAAAAAAAAAACGAACAATTTTTCGGGTAAGCAACAAAAAAAATATTTATTTTCAGCTGAAAATATGTAATGAAATAAATTTAAGGTATTTTTTTTTTTAGATCGGATCCAAATAGTTTGACAAACAATAAGCTTCTTTTCTGAAATATGATATTTATTATTACGTAAACAGGGCAAGATCTTAAACATGTTCACTTTTTAAATCACTTATGTGAATAAGACACTGTTGCCCGCTCGCAATAGGCCTACTTCCTGCCAGACATCTAAGGCGTCTTCAACGGCAAGGATTTACCAAAACACTTGGGAGATGTTCCTACAAACTAACAACTCCTTATGTGCTGTTGGGTTTGGTTTGTAAAAATGTGTCTTTCTATGTGCTGTTAAGATACATATGATAGATAGATAGATAGGTATGTTATTTACAAGACTATATTGTATGAGTATTATATAAGTGAAGTAATTGGGTACTAATTTAGTTTATTTAATTAGAAGAATTTATGTCTAGTTTCGTCCAGTCAGGTCTTGAGGGTGGTGGCGTTTTAGTCTTCTTTTCGTTCTTGTCCGATGGGTGGCAGTTATTTGGGATGCGATGCTTATTCGCCTAGCTAGGCTATTGGGATGAAATTCTAGTCTCTCTACAATTTTTGGCACCTTCAGATCGCGTTCAATGTCTATGGTCCTCATATAGCAAGAACTGCCTGTGATCTTCTCTGTGTTTTTGCCTTGAAAACTCGAATTTTATTGAGGTGCTTTTTGGTTGCGATTCCATGACCTGTATTGCATAAAAAACCCAGGGTCTCTGCTCTCTCTCATCACACAAAAAGTACGTTCTAACAAAAAGCTCATTACAAGTTGGAATACCTGAGGTGTTAGGATACGTTTTGCTTTATTTAAAAGTCCAGGATGCCACACTTTAGCAAAATTTGGTTGAATATCAAGCAAAGCTGCTACCGCATTCTCTTTCCTTTCTATTGCCTCAAGTGCAAAATTTACTTCTCTATGGTGTTGCTTAGGTTTGTCATTTTGATTACGGAATCCGAATTGGAAGTCAGGTGTCGCCAATACTACAGGCTCAACTTCACGTAGTTTTTTAAGGAACAACCTTTCCATTATTTTACGAAGGAAAGAGAGGACGCTGATATATGTCTACCTCTGTTGGCTGCTTTCCAGGTTTCAATATCAGTATTATGTTGGCAGACTTCTATAATTGTGTGAAGTAACACTCATATAGTACGCAGTTAGAGCTGAGTAATAGGAACCGCAGAGCTTGATCTGGCAAGATTCGTATGATTCGGTTGTCGAGGAGATCATGACACGGGGATTTTTTTGGCTTCAATACGGAGATAAGTTGTTTTACTTCGTCGGGAGTGACAGGATCCGCGGGTAGTGCCATTTGAATTGGCGTTTCTAAAGACTCCGCCACCAGACGGCAATGATTCGAATCGACAAATTCGAGCAGACTAATTCGTTGCTCCAAGTAGCTTGCAAACAATTTTGCTTTGTCCTGTGAAGTGCAGCACCATCCATCAGACGGGCACATTAAAGCAGATTTCTGAGAAGCCTGGGACTTAACCCTATTTATGATTCTCCACAGAGAGAATTTAAATGAGGCATGTGACTCCAAGTTTTCTAGTAGGTTGTTTATCTAGTGCTGTTATCTGTGGGGCAGTACCTTATGGAGCAGATACCCTTCTGTAAACCTGTTGTATTCGGGCCTCTCCTGCTCTTGCAAATTCCTTTCTGACTCTTCATTTAGTTCGAAGGTGGTCGCTCAAAAACGAATGCAGATGGAGCTATCTGCATGTTGGAGGAGTAGAATGTTGGCTCTCCTGTTGCCAACATTTAGTAGTTGCTGTTGGCGATTACTTCCTGTATGACTCTGCCTCTAGCACAGGCTCTTGAGTTGCCCTACCAACCATGCTTGGCGTTGTAGTCTCCGGCTGATAAAAATATGTTACTTATCGTTACAAAAAGTTTCAAGTTTTTATCAAATACTCACTGGATGGGAGATAAAGCGATGCTAGTTAGTTAAGATTGGTTGTTAGTTGAGATTGGAGGTTGGGGACAATGATTCAAGGCGGAGCGTACTATGACAGTGGCGCCACTATTGTTATTTCCACTGGGGATGACGGCGTGGTAGGTGGTGTAACCAGTTAAGAAGATGTGCTGTCCTTCTCGCATGTGTGTTTCTTTGGCAATCATGATATCAATATTTTGCATGCTAATGAAAATCCGAGGCTCTTTAGAGTTCCTTGCTGGTCCGCGTACATTCCACACTTTGATATTGATTATTAGTTAGTCATTTTGACGTCCGTGATATGAGGACCTGAACTAGTTATCGAAAGGTCTTGTTAGATTCCATAGTCTCGTCTATTAGTTTGAACATTTTGTCAATTCTGGAGCTTATATCCCAAAATGTTTAAAGCTTGTTTAAGATTAACGAAGAACAGATTTTGCCTGGTATTATGGTTGAAAGTCGCTTCGTCATCATCAAATTGGTTTATTATGCCAGTCTTGGATACTATATGTTAAGAGCTTCGAAACCAAGGTCACCAAATGGTCTCTCAATTTGTGATTTGGGAACGAATGCGTGCACGAATTCGGCATCTTTTCCAGTAAGTGGGGATTGTTGATGTTTGCGAAACAAGTAGCATGTGGCTTAAGGACCATATTTAAAGATTGCCTACTTCTATTATCAATAGGAGTTGCTTCTTTTTCATCAGAACTATATTCAGGTAGGTCTGCTTGCATGATTTTATCTGCTGCAAGTCGGTCTCAACTTTAGTTGGCATCTTCTGCGGTTGAAAAGCCTACTACTTGGTTTTCTGGTCTTTTCGAACGTATTCGAACTTCCCTTATGTTGTCTGCCTAAAGATAGGCATAGTGATTGGAACGATGCCTTGTTCGTGCCATTCGCCGTTTGTACGATGGAAAATGTTGTCTCAGAAATCGTAGGGTTTTCAAGAGACATTGTTGCGGACGAGTTTTAAGTCAAACAGACCGTTGAACGAGTTGGACGCGTTTTTTACTGCGAGGCTTCGTCGGTCGGTCTTTTCCGTCTTTTGTCGGTGAAAAAAATAAAAATTAACAAATCTAAAGTGGAGACAAATTAACGAATTTGAAATCATAAAACTGCATAAATAACAATTGACAGGCAGGTTGCGCGAAGTAACGCCAAAGAAAAATATATATATTTATAACTGGTGTTATGATAGTGCAAGTGCATATTTGACTTAAATAAATAAGTGCCACGCATAATAAGCTCGAAAAATCCGCAGCGATCCAAAGAATGAGCGTAGAAGCTCCGTACTTGTTACTCTTAATTCTCAACACGCGATATCGATGAAGAAAGCAAGTCAACAAAGTGCAACCCGGCTCTATTGACCGCCGACAGCAAGAAAGCGAACTCTTGTTCACCCACTCTGCTCACCCTAATTCCTGAATCATGGAGCCAAACTCCCCCACCGCCGGCTTCTATGGAAGAAGCTCCAACAACTAGCAGCGCTACAATTTCCGCAGTCGCAGCAAAAGCACCACCGACAACTAAACCAACTACCAATATTGCGAATTCGGTGCCAACGGCCGAAGAGCAAAATACAATGTCAAAAAACCGTAAGCTTCGATAAGCAAGAAGCGGTCCCGGCTATACAGGCCGGTATGGATCGCAACATCCAGATTAAGTGTAAGCTTAGTCCACTAAGCACGGTTGGTAATAAACCAAAGATCAACCGTACCAACAAGAGCAACGACCAAACTAGGAGTTCCAATGATATCCGTTTTTCCATCTTAGCAGAGACGGAGAACAACCAAGCAGAGTTGTACGCTCATTGTCCGAAGAACACTTCCGAGCTGTGTCTAAGGAGGAAACAAAAAAGAACTTCTACCTACTAACTAAAAAGCAGAAGGGGACTGCAAGTTTTACAAAAAGGAATCGAACCTGACGTCGCCCCCTCTAAGATTCAAGAAGCCCTTAAAGCCAAGGACTTCTGTGGCAAAAATGTTAGCAACATTATCAACAGAAATAAAAAGTCGCAACCACACTGCAAGGTCGAGCTCGAACCAAATAGCAAAGCCTTAAAGAAAAACGAATCTACAAGCTCGATCTACAAGCTGCCGCTCCTGCTGCATCGAAGAACCACACAAACGCAACGGCCCTTTACAATGCACAAGCTGTTTCGGGCAGTCTGCGTAGTCTGCGGAGACTTCCACAACTCCGTAAGCTGCCCCGCAAACAAAGAAGACCCCTTAAAGAAAAAATTTGGCAACTGTGGAGGAAACCATTCCGCAAACTACGGAGGCTGTGCGGTCTACAAGGAGTTGAAGGGTCGCATGCAACGAGCGACAGCTACGCATCAACAAAATACGCAAAATGCGTATTATAACTCAAAAAGTACGCCAGACGTATTTTTCGCCAAAGCAGCCAGATCATCATTCGGTCCGCTAAATACCACTAAGGGAAAATCCACTCCAGCCACACTCAGAAAACATTCAGCAGGTCCCGATGCAGCAGCGAAGCAATTTGGAAACTATGATGTTTACCATGCAACAAAGTATGATGGAACTCATGTCATTTATGAAAGCAACAATGCAAGCCCTTGTTCAGAACCAAAACATGGTGATTTAGTTGCTTGTAGCACAACAGTCCAAATAATAAATATCTAACCTACGAATATCCATGTGGAATGTCCAACGTCTGTCGGACGATACACACTGGCCTCAATTGCTGGTCTGTGGTAGACCTTAATTATACCCGCCACTTAATTTTACTGAATGTAACAATAAGTAAGAGTTACTATCGAAATATATTTTTCGAAAATATACTCAAAAAGTTGTATGCGTGACCAAAACTTAACACAAAATTAATCTGTGTGTTAAAATTAGACATACTACAAGAATATTTGTACTTTGTGGGGTCGGAGATGCTTCCTTCTGCCTGATACATTCATTTTCGGTTGGCACAAAGTTACTTCTACCCTTTGGTAGGCAGGTATAAAAACCGAATAGCATTTGCAATAAACATAATATTAATCTCCATCTTAATAATCCCTGAAACTTTAGTTACAATCGGACAAAAAACAGAGAATTTATAAAATAATTATTTTTATAGGGTAAAATCAGTTGCAGCTGCATCTGTTTAGTTGGTAAGTCACTCAGTGACATAATAATAGTTTTCAATAAACCAAATAAGGTGCAACCAAGCTTATATTTTTATATTTATTTATTTTAGAAAACTTCTTTAGTATATTTTGAAGTTAGTTTTTTAGTATATTTACGAAAAATAGAATATTTTGTTCTTAATTTTTGTTGTATTCAGTAAAAATTGGTGGCTGGTAACTTACAGTCGAGCAAACTCAACAGCAGCTTTCTTGGTAAAATAATAATTAACACGCGGTTTACGAAAATCCATGACCGCTTACCGTCAAATTTTGACTGTAGCCGTTCATATTAGGTACATATCGAGTTGACACTGTTAAACTCTATTTGGCACTGTTGTTATTAAAATTGTTGAAAATTATGTAGACAAATATATGAAAATATAAATATAAAACAATAATATGAATAATATGCTTAAAAAAATATATATATGACCATTTTTAAAATACGTTATATAATTGAGAAACACTTATGTCTTCCGTCACAATTAAGGGTCTTAGCTATTTACATTTAACATTTTGAAATTGGTGTTTTATTTATCAACTGCCGATTAATAATTACAGCGGTTGAATGACGAGAAAGCATAATCGAATTTATTCCCTCAAAATACAAAACATGATTTTATTTAGTAACTTTTCGGGATTCTGTTAATGCAGCGGAAAAACTCTTTTACGACAAAATTTAATTTGATTTTTGTGAACACTATTCAATAGGTGGAACACCTACTAAAATACTCTGGGCAACGATAGCAGAAGTTGTTACAGGGTCTACTACATTAGTTATTTGAACAACAGTGTTAAATCTGTTGAATTTCTTGGACCGTGTCAACAATGGCGCAGTTACATATTGCATATACATTGGAACGCAGAAGGGCGTTATACAGAAGTAGATGAGAAAAACATGGGTTCTAAGTTATTTGTAATGTTCTTTTGAACCAATGGAAAAAGTGCGTATTTGCCTTTCTTTTATAAGAACAAATAAGACGGGTTGGAGCTATCAATCTATCGTTCCTCATCTGCGTGCAACAATAAGATATACTCTTAAGAAAAATTGAGATGAAAATTAGTTCAATTGACTGTCGAAAACCACTTCATTATATATCTGAATGAAGTTGTCATTAATTTCCTATCGAATAGGACTATTATTTATATCCGTAATATTTTATTTTGTCTTTATTTTGGAAGGAATCTTTAATAATACTACTGCATAAAAAGGGTGCAAGTCGGATATTTTCCATTACAGGGAAACATGGCTTTAACATGAAATTGATTTATTGTTAACGTTTGTATAGAAGGATTTCCATGTCTTGGCTCTTGGCTCGTGATTTGTCAGTAGGACCCGAAATAGTCCATAGAAATGTTGTTTTTAAACATGTCCTTGTTACCTCCGGTGTACCGGAGGTATTCACCTCGGTCCCTTACTTTTCAATATCGTTATAAAAATACCTGCCCACTGTTACTGGTTACTGTAATATTCTAATGTACACAGATGATGAAACTTATATTATCTATAATAATTATCAACATTTTCTGCTATTTCAAGATTATCTAAATTCCATGCAACTCTTCTGTTTAAAAATCAATTGCATTTAAATCTTTATAAGTGCCTTTTTATGACTTTTAATAGGCCTTCTGCTTATCTTGCTACTAATGTTGGTTACCTTATTGAGTTTCACTATTCATGTTTCCACTATTGCAATTTAAGCTAAGAACGTTCTTGGGTTCATTAAAAGTTAATGAAAAATGTTCAATGATCCCTTTGTATCTAGACAGTTACATATTTCTTAAGTTTGACCCAATCTTGAATGTGCTTGGTCTCACTTGGTTCAACAGACCAAGCAATTTGCGGTCTACATTAGAATACCCATTCAAATAGTCTATTACTTATCAATTTTTATACCCGCCTACCCAAAGGGTAGAAGGGTATTATGGCTTTGTGCCGACCGAAAAGGCAGAAGGAAGCATCTCCGACCCCATAAAGTATATAAATTCTTGATCAGAGTCAACAGCCGAGACTATATAGCCATGTCCGTCTGTCGGTCTGTCCGTCTGTCGGTCTGTCTGTCCGTCCGTATGAACACCTAGATCTCAGAGACTATAAGAGATAGAGCAACCAAATTTTCGGAATAGTGTGTATAATTATTGCACGCAGATCAAGTTTGTTTTTGATTTCGCCCACGCCCCCTTCCGCCCCCGTAAATTTGATAAAACCGAATTACAGGCGCAATTTAAATCCATTTTAATCACCATCTTAATGATCTCTGCGAATTTGGTTACAATTGGATAAAATACATAAAAGTTGTTAAGAAATTACTTTTATAATGCATTACCACGTGCAGCTGCACCTAGCTAATTGCTATGTCACTCCGTGACATAATAATGGTGTTCAATAAACCAACTAAAGTGCCGACAAGCAAATAATTTCGAACAAAGAAAATGTTGGTATATTATTTTGGTATAATTTTAGAATATTTTTTTTTGTATTTTTTCAGTATATTTTTGAAAAATATAATATTTCGATGGTAAAATTGGGTGGCGGGTATCTCACAGTCGAGCAAACTCGACTTACTTGTTTTTCTCTTAATGCGGGAAACCGAGGACGCGAACATTTAACACAGACGACACAGACTAGACAAAAGAATACTAAACTTTAAAACAAGTGTTCTAAAAGTAAGGTTTTCATTTAACAAATAGTGTTAGTATTTCAAAACAAATGGGAAAAATTATTGCAATTTGAACACAAAATACGGAAAGGATTGTGAATAGAAAAGAGGAAAAAAATTTCTAGTTGTTCTGACCGGTACGACAAAGCTAATCTGGCTTATCAACCCTAGAAGTCAATGCCATTGATAATTAGATATACGATCCATTCTCAAGTATACGGAGAATTAGTGAGACATAACAAGGTTTTCTTATGTAGGGATCGTTAAATTCGTTAAATAATTGTTTAAATGTGGAACGCCCTGAAAAACTATATAAGAGAAAAAAAGTCAGACATAGCTTAACTTCTTCCGCTTACATAAGTTTATGAGAGTAAGCTGTAAACAACGGAAGATCATTTATGAATTTTGGATAAGCCGGAAGTAACTTGGTCAGACTTAGACTCAGAGCCCTTGAAGATCCCTCTATAGTTCTAAACCTTCTCAAAGTAATAATGTATGACTCTTTCCAAGGATTAGGGAAAGAAGCTAAGCACACAACTAAGAACTGAAGAAAAAATTGACTTACAAAACTTACTGTCACATGATAATAAACTTTTAGTATTTAAGGGGTGAAAAATGCAATTAGATTGGTTAACTCAACATGGATAAGCAGGGTTCTATAAAATGTTGATGAGGAATAGGTCATTTGAAATAAAACAGCAAATAAATCGGCAATAGCATAATTATTAAAACCTGTCCTATTTTCAAAAATTCCTTAACTTTTGTAGTTTTTTTAGTAGACCTCAACGGTTTATTAGTAAATTGTGGAGTACGAAATGGAACAGATAGTTTAAAGTTGAATAAAAAAATTCAATTTCATTATCCTAGCCACAACACGAAGAAAGCTTGGACCAGTTTTGTAACTGGTAAAACACCTCGTTCCGAGAGGATTATCAACACTTCCAGTGTAGCGTAGCATGTGAGGAAATTACATTAGACCTGGACACCGTACAGGAATTGAAATTGTGAACCAAAATCAAATCAAATCAATCAATTCAATTTGCTTTAGCATTGGATTAAGTCAATGCTATCCCAATAAAGCTATCAACGAAGACATGATAGTACGAAGGGTTCAGCACATTGGACGCGTTTTCCAAATAAAAATCGCCAAGAACTTTTCATGATCAGAGATCATTTCAGAAATGCGAATAAACAACCCATGTTTAAATACTTTAATTTTTCCTTTTCATGTCTTTGCACTAACTGTAAATTTTCAGTATTCAGCAGAAAAGGGGTGAGGCACTGCGATCATGGTGATCTTTTGTACCTATAGAGCCGTCCATATCTAGACAAAAGCTGATCTACTTCCCTGATGAAGCAAAGCAAATCTTTCGTCGAGGAAGGCACTGAAGGGCTTGAGGCCAGAAAAAAGGGCTGATGAGCCGGCCTTCGCAAGTTCATCCGCCAGCTTATTGCCCAGAGTGTCCAGGTACCCATATAAGGGTGACGTTGTTAATTTAAGACAATCTCTGGAGGCAGTTCCAGCTATCGGCCACCAATCGTGAGCTTACTCTTTTTGAAAAGAGGGCTAATATGGCCGCTTGACTGTCAGAGAAATTGTGGAAGACTGTGGGCCATTTGCCCATAGCAATTGAGGTTTTGGAATTGGGTCCATAGATCCCAGCTCCTGCCCCCTGATCAGTCATTGACACATCGGTATACCGTGAATACCGTAAGTGTCGCTGATGGGGCTGTCAATGTCCCAGTCCTTCCGGTCCAGAACGAGTGTTCTGAAATTAGCACCAAAGCAAAGTTCCTCTGTCATAACATCTGATCTAGTGCAGATATCTATGCCAGGAATGTCTTTGATTAGACTAGCATACCCTGATTCGGTAGCTAGAAGCCTGTATGGGAGCTTGATTCGTGCGAAGAATACCCGTCAATAAGAGGCTCAGCAGCCTATTCAATTTATTGAATTTGCTGATGGAAGTGACAAGCGTAACCGTTGGCCACCACACAATAGCAGCTTCGATAACGATGGGTCTGAGCATCATTCCCAAGAGCCACCGTATGGTGCAAGATTTTAAAACCCAGAGGTTGTTGCTGAGGTGGGTGTTCCAATTTAGCCTTTTATCAAGAGTTACCCCTACATATTTGACCTGGTTGGATAGCCCCACAGGGAAGCCGCTAATATGTAGTTGACCAATGTCAATAGAGAAGCGCCCAGTAAAGGGAACTATAATTGCCTTTTGTGGATTGGATACCGTTTTCAGAGCTGATTTCATCATATCTTTTACGGTGCTGGCTATTTCCCGGTCACTATTAGAGCCAGGTCGTCAGTATAGTCAATTGCTTCAACGCTCTGCTCTGAAAGTAAAACTAGTAGTTCATCAACTACTAGAGACCAGAATATGGGGGATAGAACCCCTTCCTGGGGACAGCCTTTGACTGCATTAATGCATGCAGTTGTAGAGTTCAGGGTGGAAGTGATTATTCTGTGTTTGAGCATAACATCAATCCACCGGATCAATGGACGGGCAATTCGTCTGCGCTCTAGAACAGTAGAGATGGACCCGTTGCCGGTATTATCATAAGCACCTTCTATATCCAGAAAAGAGCGTAAAGCAATGTTCTTAGATATAAAGGCTCTCTCAATTTTCCCCACTAACCTGTGGAGAGCGACCTCCGTCGATCTACCGGCTATGGACGCAAACTGCATGGGATGCAGAGGTATCGACATCTGCAGAGAGCACCGAATGTGCAAGTATATGCCTTTTCGCCGTCTTAAGCAGAAAGGAAGTAAGACTGATCGGCCAATAAGACTTTGGCTGGTCAAGCAGGCGATTCCCTTACTTGGGAATGATTACCACACTAGCTCTCCCCCAAGAGCTGGGTATGTATCCTCAAGTAAAACTAGCTCTAAGAAGGCCGACCAGTGGATCAAGTGTATGAGCCAGACTACTTTGAATTATAGCTGGGAAGATTTTACCACGCCCTGGGGCTTTAAGGGGAGCGAAATAATCTACGGCCCATTTGACCTTTGGGATCGAAAATGGATCCAGATAAGCTGAACCCGCGTGAAGCCTGGAGGATTTCTAGTTAAAGCTCAATTGTTTCCCTACGTTCTTGAGTGAAAAAGCCATCTGCTCTTTTGAGAAGCCCAAGCCCATTAGACGACTCTTTGGCCAATACTTTATGGAGTCTCGCTGACTCTGGCACCAATTCTATGCTACCACAGTAACTGCGCCATGTATCGCGTTAAGCTCGTCTAATGCTTTTGTTGTAGTTGGTGAGAGCATCCCTATAGACTACCCAATATGCACGGTTAGATTAAGCCTTATTAAATAGGATTCTAACCTTCCTTCTTAGTACAGCCAGTTTCTCATTCCACCATGGAATTAACGACCTTTATGGACTTGCTATCTTTTAACAGATTGGCAGCAAGTTCTATCTCAGTGATAGACTTAGGATTGCTAACCAATAAGTCTGCTTTGAAAGCCACACAGGCTTTGAAAAGCTCCCAATTTGTCTTTTTGGGACAGAAGGAGTTCTGGAGAATATCGACTTGGCCAGGAAGGTCAAACCTAATGTGCTGATGGTTTAACAAAGTGGCTTTGTCTTTGACCCGCCAGTTCACAAGTAAATTCGCTATTGTGTTGCTGATTGGGGTGATATCTAAAATCTTTTCCCTGATGGCATTAGTAAAGGTGGATTTACACCTTACGTTAGCTACATATAGTTAACAGCACAATAAATAGTCTTAGAGAGACTCACCTCGTTTCTTGATATCTCTGCTCCCCCAAATCGTGTAATGAGCATTGGCATCTTATCCGATCACAAGGGGCCTGTTTTTGGAACGACAGAATTCTACCTACCGCTGGACAGTTGAGGGTACCTCATTCACAACACCCGGGAAGCATGCAGGGTCGATCACCACTCCTGGACACTGTGCGCAGTGGCTACTTCAATAGCCGTTGTCACCAGGTCTCCAAGGATGAAATTTGTTAAAGGAAAATGTCTTACACTGCTATCTATAAGTATAGCAGTGAGACGAGTACCTCCCATACGGTCATATCTCAACTTACATGATCCGGATGATGGTCCACGCATTTGGCCACTGATCAACCATAGTTCTTGGACGAGAGTTAGGTTGATTTGATCAACACAGACGACCCTGCACAGTGTGGCCGACGCTCCTCTAGCGTGGTGCAGGTTCGCCTGGAGCACTTTAAGTTTGCTCATTTTCCCTCCTATTGGCGGTCGAGACAAGGCTGCTGGCGTTCTGGAGCCCAATGAATTCCAGGATGGTTGCAGGAGTAAACTCAGCACTACTGGGAAAGTAACCTCTAATGAGGTGAGCTTTGGAAAACTCCGTTTCCTCCAGCAATTTTACGTCAAGGGCGCTGATGGGCTTGATGTGTCCAACAGCTCCCCTAACCCAATTTGCAGTGCTGTTATCCTCACACACCACAAGCAGCCACTCATTTCGGGGTATACAGCCCTCGAAACCTGGACTTACCTTTGGTGTAGAGTGCAACAGCACCGCCCTTAAAATACTGGATTTCAACGTAGCCAACTGCTCAGCTGAGAAGGGTTTGGTTGTATCAGCCGAAGTGATGCCCAATTTCACGCTGCTTGCCACTTGGCTGTAGAGTGGTAAGGTTCATTGATTAGCGTCCGGTCTTGTTTGCTTCGCTCTTGGTGTCAATGATACTGTTGCGTGAATCCACCTGATGTGGTATCCCGCGTGCAAGTTTGGCTTATCACTTGACAACCTGATTTCTATTGGCCAAGTGGAGCTTGGGTCGCGTCTTAATCGCACGACAATTTTAACATGGGAAACCGGCTCTCAAAATGTGATGGCAGGGTCATAGCGTATTACATTCATTATCTGCTCTTGCTATATAGAACAATGGCGATGTTTGGCTTTTTAATACTTTATTCATGCACTCTGTGAAACTAACTGAAGTAAGATACAGAAAGAACATTAAAGCTACCCTACGAAGCTAATGCTGCCGGCAGCCGTCCATCGCAGCTCCGTTTTTAAGCGAGGGACCGAATGTTGTTAGCTTATAGACGTGGGGGTAGTGGTCTTATCGCTGTCGGTGCTGATGTCTCGTCTAAAGTTATAGACCTGTGTCATGATGTTGATTTTCAAATTGTAGTTGCCAAATTCATTTTCTGTAGTATTTGTGTATTTATTATCACTTCCTTCCTTGCCAGCTTCAGATAATCTTTATACTTATTTCATTTTTCTGATATAATAAGTATTCCCGAAATGCTCTTTTTTTTTTTTTTTACATTGCTTTTATTTATTCAATCTTCTCATTTTCGAGGCTAACAATAAGTGAATCAAATCTTATACTATCTCCTAACTAGAAGTAATGTAGACTGCAACAGTAGAAATTGCCCTGACAAATTATGGCTGGGTTGGAAGGTCGGTACGTTGCACGCGGGATGGGTTGGAAACCCAAGTCAAGACCCTTGTGAAGGCATTTGAGTGGGTAGAGAGTTTTTCATTATTGGACGCTTTTTGCTTGTCTATTTCATCTTTTACTGCGAGAATGCCGAGGTCCCTGTGGATGTTTTAGTTTCGAATATACCATGGTGCCCCAATGATAGTTCGCAGGATCTTTGATTGAGCGCGCTGTATGATGTCTATGCTGGGAGCCATACGTCCAGATTGGCTTAAGAGTGGAGTTGTAGAGCAGGACCTTATAGTCCAGACACAAGGGCGATCGGGCGTTTATAATCCAGTGGAGGCTGCTGGCTTTCAGCTTAAGGTGTAGTTTCTTGCACTCGATAAGTCTACGCCGTGTTAAACGTCTGTCGAGATGGATGCCGAGATACGTTACTTCATTGACTTGTGGGGATCTGCGTGCTATTCAGGCAGAGCGGAGGGCAAGTTTGCCTGTTAAGAGTAAACGTTATGTGTTTACACTTTTGTTCGTTTATTTTGATACGCCAGTCAGATAGCCACTTCTCGACTACCATGAGATATTTGGCAAGTTGGGTTATTGAACGGACTGAGCATCTGGAGCGGCTAAAGATCGCAGTGTCGTCAGCAAACGTGGATGTTGTTAGTCGGTCACTTGAGGGAATATCCGCTGCGTAAAGGACGAATAGAGTTGGCCCAACTGCGCTGCCTTGTGGGACTCCAGCTTCTATAGTGTAGTTGTCGGATATTGTTGTGTTGCACCTCACTGCGAAGGCTGTGTTGTAAAGGTAAGATTCAAGGAGTTCATGAGTGTACCCAGGAAAGTTTGTTTTAATTTTATGCATAAGACCTTTGAGCCAGACGCGGTCGAATGCTTGAGATACATCAAAGAATATCGCGCTGGAATATTCTCTAAGCTCGAAGGCTGTGCGAATATCTGATGTTATTCTGTTAACTACCTCAATAGTTCCGTGTTTTTGTCTGAAGCCAAATTGATGGACTGGGATAATGTTGTGAGCTTCCATATATGATATTATGCGCGTTAGAAGTCATCTTTCGAATAGTTTGGACAGGTATGATAATAAACTTATTGGTCTCTAAGATGACGGAATCGTGTGGTCTTTTCCAGGCTTCGGTATCATTATTATAATTGTTTATTTCCATTTACTTGGGTAGTAGCCGAAATGTATGATTCCATTGCAGAGCTTACAGATGACCTCAACAGCACAGTACGGAAGTTCCTATATCATTTTTGTAGTTATTAGGTTACCGCCTAGAGCCTTTTTTGGATTTAGTTTCCCAATGACATTTGTAATCTCGTTTGGCCGAAATGAAATTGGCTTAGATTCCGTTTCGGAGTGAATTTGCGGAAGAACATAAGCATTTGCTGCGGGGTTCAGCTGGAAGACGCCCCTGAGATGTAAGGCAAATGTTTCGGCTCTGTCCTTGTCGCTGCGGGCCCAGCAGTCTGAAGAATTTCTTATCGGGGTGACGGTTTCAGTCGGAGAGCTTAGATTTGGGTGAGCCCTCCACAAGGGATGCTTTATACTAGTTGGCGACAGTTTTTCAATATGTTTTATTTGTGCTTTTTTAGCATCGTGCTTCAGAGCCCGGTTTAGTTCAGTAAGTCGTTGCTTTGAGCATGGCGGTCTGCTGGTTATCCACGCCCGTCGCAGACGCCTTTTTTATAGAACCGGCTATTCAATTTGCAGGCTGGTTTTGAACATCTTAATTTCCACAGCTTTCCGTTTTAGTGTTGAGATCCTGGCTGCTGTGACGAGTACCTCTTCCAGAGCGGCGGTAGAGTAATCGATGTCCGATTCGATATTTAGTTGAGGAGTTAGCTCAATGTGGGAACTCACATACTTTCTGCATTTTATGCAGTTAATGTTATGAGACGTCAGCCTATGGGGATGGTCCGTAATTTCTGGGCTTTGAAGAAGGGTTATCAACAAAAGCGAGTGGTCAGATGAGAGATCCGGTAGGGCCATGGCGCTTGTTAGATCGCGTGGGATGTTTTTTGTCACCGCGAAATCAATTAGATCTGGGATCTTTCTCTGGTCTGCAGGCCAATATGTGGGGCTACTAGGCTGCTAGGAGAAACGTAGTCCAATTTATTGCTCACTTTTATAAGTGCGTTATACAGTTGCCTTCCCTTGGGGGTCACGAGGCATGATCCCCAGTGCGTGTGTTTGGCATTGTAGTCTCCTGCAGCTATGAAGTGATCCCCCAGTGTGTTGTAGAAGTCCATGAATTAACCTACAGAGATAGTAAATCGCGGGGGGCAGTAGACAGCGGCAATGCAAAGGTTGCCCTTTCCTGACTGCACATATATGGACGTGGCTTGCAAGTTGCAAACCTTTGGTGAAAGTGGTGTTTGGTGCGTTCTCTGATTAAGATGCCGGTTCCGCCGTGAGCTTTGCCATCCGGATGATCTGTGCGGTAGAAGGTATAACCTCTTATATGGAAGTTATATCTCCCTGTGAGGTGCGTTTTAACCAGCAGCATGGCGTCGATGTGATTTACATTTAGGAATTGCGTTATTTCCAGTTTATGCCGTGAAGTGCCGTTGGCACTCCACATGGATATACGTAGGTTAGACATTTTTTATTTGGACTGTTGTGCTACAAGCAACTTAATCACCATGTTCTGGTTCTGAACAAGGGCTTGGATAGTTGCTTTCATAAATGACATGAGTTCCATCATACTTTGTTGCATGGTAAACACCATAGTTTCCAAATTGCTTCGCGGCTGCATCGGGACCTGCTGAATGTTTTCTGAGTGTGGCTGGAGTGGATTTTCCCTTAGTGGTATTTAGCGGACCGAATGATGATCTGGCTGTTTTGGTGAAAAATACGTCTGGCGTACTTTTTGAGTTATAATACGCATTTTGCGTATTTTGTTGACGCGTAGCTGTCGCTCGTTGCATGCGACCCTTCAACTCCTTGTAGACCGCACAGCCTCTGTAGTTTGCCGAATGGTTTCCTCCACAGTTGCCAAATTTTTTCTTTAAGGGGTCTTCTTTGTTTGCGGGGCAGCTTACGGAGTTGTGGAAGTCTCCGCAGACTACGCAGACTGCCCGAAACAGCTTGTGCATTGTAAAGGGCCGTTGCGTTTGTGTGGTTCTTCGATGCAGCAGGAGCGGCAGCTTGTAGATCGGGTGCACTTCGTTTTTCTTTAAGGCTTTGCTATTTGGTTCGAGCTCGACCTTGAAGAGTGGTTGCGACTTTTTATTTCTGTTGTTAATATTGCTAACATTTTTGGCACAGCAGCCCTTGGCTTTAAGGGCTTCTTGAATCTTAGAGGGGGCGACGTCAGGTTCGATTCCTTTTTGTAAAACTTGCAGTCCCCTTCTGCTTTTTAGTTAGTAGGTAGAAGTTCTTTTTTGTTTCCTCCTTAGACACGGCTCGGAAGTGTTCTTCGGACTTCGTTTGAGCTTTGGCTTCGTGGATGTCCCCTTTAATAAGTGGAACAACATGGAAATTATTGTCCCCGACCAGCGCAATAGGTGGGATCTTTGGTTTCTTTTGGGTCTCCTGCCCCAACTCTGCTTGGTTGTTCTCCGTCTCAGCTAAGATGAAAAATCGGATATCATTGGAACTCCTAGCTTGGTCGTTGCTTTTGTTGGTACGGTTGACCTTAAGCTTACGCTTAATCTGGATGTAGCGATCCATACCGGTCTGTATAGCCATACCGGTCAAATAAGCACGTGCACTATCATAACACCAGTTATAAATATATTTTTCTTTGGCGTTACTTCGTGCAAGCTGCCTGTCAATTGTGATTCATGTAGTTTAGACTACTGTTTTCAAATTCATTAATTTGTCTTAACTTTAGAGTAGTTGGTAATTCTTATTTTTCACCGACAAAAGACGGATAACACCAACCGACCAAGCCTCGCACTAAAAAACGCGTCCAACTCGTTCAACGGTCTGTTTTGGCTTCTTTCTGTTGTTTTAAAATTGCCGGAAAGCCATATGGCTTTCGTCGTATCAGTTCAATGTGTTGTATCCTTCACCAGGTCATATCATCGTTCATATCCCTTTTGAGATAGCTAGCTATTGGTCCACGCATTTGTCCAGAGAAGAGAGCTCGTTGTTTTCTGAAGACCGATTTAACAAAAATTCCTCTGCTTCTTTTTTGAACAGACTGGTCCCACCATTCTTTATGTGGTTTTTATAACATTCTACCCCAAGTGATGATCCATCTTTCTTCCTGAACTAATAAGGACCGCTTCAGTTTCGTGTTCGGCAAGGCTTAAGCCTACGCCACTCAGCCACTCCTGGACAGTCCTGATTGCGGTGTTCATCATATACTCAATTTGTCCTACCTGTTTGACGCTAGCTAGCTGTTTGACGCTAGCTATCGTGGCAGTATGTCATCGGCGAATCCTATCCTATGTTAGCAATCTTCACTCCTTTTGGGAGACTTAACCGCAGGATTCCGTCATACATAAGGTTGCATTATATTGGGCCAAGAGCGGATCCTTGGGGAACCGCGCTGGTGACTTTGCAGCTTTTACGCCCTTCGCTCGTGTTGTAGATTTAAAATAGCTTGTTATAAATCGAATTATATACTCGGGAGCTGCTATATCGTGGATACTGTTAAAAATTTTTCCCCATCTAACCGAGCTGAAAGCGTTCCTGACATCTAGCGTTACAACCAGGCAGTATTCTTCACTACCCCCGAGCCATCGCTTCCGTCAATTGCCTTTCGGCAAGTTCTGTTACCACCTGAATAGCTTGCGTTGTTGACCTGGATTTTATAATTCCGAATTAGTAGGGTGAGACGCCGCCGGCGTCGACAATCGCTCTCTCCAACCTACTGCAGATCACTCGCTCAAATACTTTCCCTGTTACGTCAAGTAGACATATATGTCGGTAAGCGAAGAGGTTGTCGGCAGGCTTATTTGCTTTCGGAATAAGTGCGAGTGCCTGATTCTTCCATACCTTCGGGAACACTCCTTCTTGTAGACACTGGTTGAACGTGCTGACGAAGTATTCCGGTTGCAACTCTATACCTTTCTTAAGAGCTAAATTGGGGATGCTATCCGGACCAGAAGGCTTCTTTGTTTGAATTTCACGTGTTGATGAGAGCATTTCCCTCGTAGAAACCTCATCGAATGAGAAAGATATCGACCTTGGCTACGGCTTCGACTTTTTTTTTCCCGTGTTCTGCACAATGATACTTCTCAGCAGGTTTGGGCAGATGGGTAGTGCTGATCTAAATTTTTTTTTTTGTTGGCCGCCAGCCGACAGAGGAAACAAGGGGATCAACATGTAATCCCAGTATTGGCTGGGGCACGTGCCGTCCTTGCTCCTATTGTCGGAAGTGCGACTATACTCTCCACGCGAGGGCGGCTGGAAGCAGGCCCCTAGCAGGGTCATGTCTCTGCTAGAGGTGCTGACTAATTGTAGTCGGGCACTACGGGTCTCGACTCTAGTATTTTGTGGGACCCAGATAGGCCACGAACTCCATTGGACACGGGGTTCGCTAGTGCTGAACTTCCCTCCATTTTCTGGATCCATATTCAATCCCGAAAAGGTCAAATGGGCTGTAAATTCTTTTGCTCCCTTTAAAGCCCCAGGGGGTGACAAAATCTTCCCAGCCCTTATTTAAAACAGCCTGGCTCTTGATCCATTGGTCGGCCTTCTTAGAGCTAGTTTTACTTGGGGATACATATCCAGCTCTTGGAGGAGAGTAAATGTGGTATTCATTCCCAAGCAAGGGAATCGTCCGCTTGAACAGCCTAAGTCCTATCGGCCGATCAGTCTTACTTCCTTAATGCTTAAGACGGCAGATAGGCTGATAGATAGATAGACGTCGACACCTCTGCATCCCACGCAGTTTGCCTATATAGGCAGCAGATCGACGGAGGTCGCTCTCCACAGGTTAGTGGGAAAAATTGAAAGAGCCTTCGTATCCAAGAACATTGCTTTATGCTCTTTTCTGGATTTAGAAGACGCTTTTGACAATACCGGCTACGGGTCAATCTCGACTGCTCTAAAACGAAGAGGAACTGCCCGTCCCTTGATCCGGTGGATTGAAGCTATGCTCAAACATCGGATAATCACTTCCACCCTGGACTCCACGACTGCATGCATTAATGCAGTCAAAGGCTGTCCCCAGGAAGGGGTTCTATCCCCCATATTCTGGTCTCTAGTAGTTGATGAACTACTAGTCTTACTCTCCGAGCAGGGCGTTGAAGCGATCGGCTATGCTGACGACCTGGCTCTAATAGTGACCGGGAACTATACCAGCACCGTGACAGAGTTGATGCAATCAGCTCTGAACACGGTAAGTAGATGGTGCGCAGATGTTGGTCTTAGCATCAATCCATAAAAAGCTATTATAGTTCCCTTCACTAGGCGCTATTCCGTTGACATTGGTCAGCTTCATCTCAGCGGCTCTCCTGTGGGGCTATCCAACGAAGTCCAATATCTAGGGGTAACCCTCGATAAAAGACTAAATTGGAACTCCCACGTCAGCAATACCCACACAAAGGCGACTCATGCCATGTGGGCCTGCAGGAGATTATTTGGTAGAATCTGGGGTCTTAAATCCTGCACTATCCGGTGGCTTTTTGCCATGATGGTCAGACCGATCGTCACCTATGCTGCTATTGTGTGGTGGCCAAAGGTTACGCAGGTCACTGCCATCAGCAAATGCAATAAATTGCACAGGCTGCTGTGCCTCTCACTGACAGGTGCCCTTCGTACCTGTCCCACCGCAGCAATGGAATCGATACTGAATCTGACTCAGCTGCATATCCAAATTAAAGAAGTCGCTGCTATGAGCCTTCTTAGAATCAAGCTCCAATCAGAGCTTCTAGCTACCGAATCAGGACATGCTAGCCTGATCAAGGACATTCCTGGCATAGATATCTGCACTAGATCAGATACTGTGACTAAGGAACTTTTCTTTGGTGTTAAATTCAGAACCCTCATTCCGGACCGGAAGGACTGGGACACTGGCAACCCCATCAGCGACCCCTACGGTATTCACGGGTATACCGACGGGTCAAAAACTGATCAGGGGGTAGGAGCTGGGATCTTTGGACTTTTTTTTCCGACCCTGAGCCCTTCTGTGGCGTGGGTTGGTCAACCATCTCAGCTATTGTGAAAACCTGGGCTGTTAGGTTGACTGATCGCTACTGGTCGGTCCAACCAGGGATGCGGCAAGCCAAGGAGCTTATCAATCCCGTGGTCGACCAAAGAACTAGCTTACTCTCCAGTAGGGATCTTCACCTCCTCGTTGGCTTTCTTAGTGGCCATCATACGGTGAACTATCACCTCACCAAAATACGTCTGTCTTCTGGTGCTGAGTGCAGACTCTGCAAAGAGGACGATGAGACAATCAGACACATTCTGTGCGACTGTCCAGCCTTGGTGTAGACTAGGAGGAAACATCTGCACGTGGATACCGCAGGTCCCGAGCATATTATGCGTTCCTCGACGAAAGATCTGCTCTGCTTCATTAGGGAAGCAGATCAGCTTTCATCTAGCTAGGGAGAGCCTTATATGCACAAGAGACCACCATGGTCGCAGTGACTCGCCCCTTCTCTGTTGGGAGACTCCCTCATCATTAATAATAATAATAATAATAATAAGTGGCAGTGTTGCATCGCACTGCAAACTTTCTGTCATAGAGGTAAGACTTTAGAAGTTTGTGTCTGCTTTCGGGTAAAGCTGTTTTAACTTTAAACATTAGGCCGTCAGGACAGACTCTATCGAATGCTTGGGATACGTCTAAAAATACTGCTGTACAGTATTCTCGATTTTAAAATGCAGTTCTTATTTCGGTTGTTTTTCTATTCACCTGTTCAATGGTTCCGTGTCTTTCGCGAAATGCAAATTGATGGGCTGGGACTATATTGTGGGTTCTCAGATGTAGATTAAGTCGGATCAGCAGGCATTTTTCGAATAGCAAGCAGTTTCGAAATACATGAGAGTAGACTTATTGGTCTGTAAGATGAAGAGACTTTCCAGGCTTTGGAATCATTATGATGATCAATCTCTTCCATCGTTGTGGAAAGTAACCAAGTTTGGTGATGGCATTAAAGAGCTGGGTTATGTAGTGAATTGCAGGATGTGGCAGCTCGATGATCATTTCCGGTGTTAAAAGGTCGCAGCCGGGGGATTTTTTCAGGCTGAGATTGTCTTTAATCATTTTAGTTATTTCGTTTGGACGAAACACAATTGGGGTGTGTTGGTGGTGGCAGTTTACGGGTGAGGACAGCAGCGTGAATGTGCTAGTAGCCTCGTTTGGCTTGAATACATTTTGTAGGTGAGCGGCAAATGTGGTGGCTCTGTCTACATCACTACAGGCCCAGCCGCCTAAGGAATTCCTTAACGGCAAAACGGTTTCAGTCGGTGGGCGAAGAGTTGAGTGGGCTCTCCACAGTGACTTATGTTGTGTGCCTGTTGGTGAAAGTTGCTCTATATATCGGCGCTGAGCGTCTTCCTCCTCTTGTTTCAGAGCATTGGCCAGTTTCCGTGTGGCTATTTTTAGCTTTTGCTTTGCAGATAGGGATCTGAAAGATTGTCATTCTCTACGTAAGCGTCTTTTTACATGGACGAGTTGCTCGATTTGAACGTTGGTCTTATTCGGATTAGTTGTAACGTTTGTGATTTTAGGTGTTTCAGTAAGAGCTGCTGCAGTAAGAATGGACTCAAGTGTACCTGTGCAGCTCTTTATGTCAGATTCAGTGTTGAGTTTTGGGTTTAGCTCAATGTTTTATGTGAAGTCAATCTGTACAGGCGAGTGATCAGATGACAGATCTGGCAGACATACCAAACTGCTTTAAGCAAACTGTGAGAAATATTTTTCGTAACTGCGAAGTCGATCCAGTCAGACAGCTTATTGAGGTCTGATGGCCAGTATGTAGCACTCCCAGGAGAAACATGGTCAAGTTTATTAGTGGCTTTTATTATAGTCTTATAAAGATGTTTTCCTTTTGGATTCACAAGATGCGATCCCCAGTGAGTATGTTTAGCATTGTAGTTGCCTGCTATAATGAAGTGTGGCCCTAGTGCTTGGAAGAAATCCAGAAATTGATCTTCCAATACTGTGAAACGGGGGGGCAGTATACGGCCGCTAATGTCAGATGAGTGTTGTCCTCCAGCTGTAAGTTGATGGATGTGGCCTGAAGATGATTTTTAGCAAATTCTTTGTAAAAGTGGTGCTTCATACGGTTCCTTATGAGTATGCCAGTCCCAGCGTGTGCTTTACCATCGGGGTGTTTTGCACCATAGATGTAATGGTCTCTCATTTGAAAATTGTATTTGCTTGTAAGATGAGTTTCCGAAAGAAGCATTACGTCGATATACTTCTCACGTAGGAATTGTGCTAGCTCAAGTTTGGGCTGTGAAACGCCATTGGCGTTCCACGTAGCTATGCGTAAGTTTGCCATTATTTATTTTGATTGGAGCTGGAGTTTATAAATTGGGTGAACCTCGTTTTTTTAAGATGTCTGTTTTCTGGTTCAAGCTCAATCTTAAAGAGTGGTTGCGGCTGCCTGTTTCTGTTTTTGATATTGAACACGCTTTTGGCGCAAAATCCCTTTTCCTTTAGCGCCTCAGTTATCTCTTCTGACCTAACATCAGACTCAATGCCCTTCAGAACTACTTGTAGGCCCTTGCTGCTTTTAAGCTTTTAAGCTGGTGTAGAAGCAAATTTTTTTTGTGCAGTAACATAGTTTGTGACTTTTCTGTAGTTGTCCTCAGTTTTCGTTTAAAAGCACCTCGTACGAGTTGAATTATATAAAAGCTATCTTTTCCAATAAGGCCAAGCAGAGTATTTACCAAACCGCTTGTGCTCTTCTCGCGGATGTAAATTGGGGGAGGCTTTGTTTTCTTCGGTTCGTTATCGACGGATCCCAGTGTCATGTCCTCAGCGGTATCTGCCAACAAAGCGAATGTGTTGGTATTTACGGTGGCTGCATTGATGATCAGGGTTGAATTGTCGCGTATATTTTTCGGCTTATTTTCTGCATCGGATTTTTTGGGCTAAGCTTTCGCTTTATTATAATGTAGCGATCCATTCCAGTCTGCATGGTCTACCCAATTTTTTTGTTTTCGTTTTGTTTTGCTGGTAGTGCAGCAGTACCGTTTGGTGCTTGCGCTTTTGTTTTCGCTGACTCAGTGAGAGCGTGAGCGGGTGCAGCCGACGACGAAGTAGAGCGAGCTGTCGATATTGCTCCAGCAGTTGTTGTTGGAGATAGCGGAGTTTGTGTTGGAACTAGAAGTGCGGGAGAGCAAGAGCGCGCTCTTTCTTGGTTTGTTGGTAAGAGAAGGTTCGTTGGGCTATGGGTTATTGACCGCTCGTTGTCTGCGTTTGAAGTTGACGGGGAGACGTAAAAAAAGTACGCGTTGTTACGTTGAATTGAGAGCTGGCGCTCGACTTGCTCGCGCTGACGCTCAGCGCGAGTGTTGTTCTGACTCGTAGTTTTATTATTTAATTATTATTATTTTTTGTTTTTTAGATAAAAAATCACACCATATATTTGAGCGATCTTCCAGCGGATTATTTATTTATTCATTTCACTCAAATCAACCGATTTTATGCGGAGCTCGATAAAACACGACTTGACTCGATGAATGGCGAAATATTATGATCTAAATGTGCCAAGGTTCTTCATGGTAATTTTGTATGTATCCCCAGGGATCGTGTTCGGCTTGGTCGCATAGATCAAGAAAAAGTTCCATTTTCTTAAGCTTAATTGCGTTCTTAAAGGTCCTTCTTTTTACTGAGAGGGCCTCGCGTATTGCGTCTAGATTTTCATAACCGCGTCAAACAGATCTTTTGGTAGGTGGTTTGCAGACATTCTCTTCTGGCCTCGGAGATTTCGTTGCATCACCAATACACCGGTTTATGTTTGGATGTTGCCATTGTTTTTGCCATGGAGGCATCGCACGCCTTACGAATAAGCTGGGTGAGGTGTGTTGTTACTGCGGAAGCTGACCCATTGAGTTGCAAGCCCTGGAACATGGTGTGAAATGTTTCAGAGTCGAAGGAGTCGGTTCTATAGCGGGGGTTTCGTAACAGACCTTTGTTGCTTTCTCTGCTTTCAATTATGGTGACGATTGCCATGTGATGATCGTGGGGTTCTTAACTCTCCAAATTGTGTGAGAAGGGATTCAAGTAATTCCTCCTCCGTTGTAACTTCGTCGAGATCTTTAATCTCCACTGTTGTCATCTCGGTAAGGAAACGTACCTCAAACTGTCGACCTAGGAAGCCTTGGACTGCTTCGTGAATTTGCTTTGTCTTAGGATCTGCCGTTTTTGAAAGCTCCTCTTCCTCTCCCTTAGCTGTTTTTCGGATTCCTTTTAACTGCTGTGCTAAGTCTTTGAGCTGTGGCTCTGATTTCACGGAGCAAAGTATATCCGCATTTAAGGTATTGCTTTCCACCTTCACAACGAGTGCATCTGTTTTGGCGAACTTAATTCTGCCTATCCGCTTGCTCATAGTTCTCCACGGTTTGGACTTAACCTCCTTAGCCTTTGGGATGTTTCCCTCATTTTGCTAATTTTGTTTCAAAGCATCTCGAAGCTGTTTAGATATGCTCTGGGTGTAACTGAAGGTAGAGGCCACGAACCTCATGGGACACTGGGACCGTCACGGGAGTACCTACCGAATTTTTTGCAATAATTGGCGTTTCCCCTAATGGCTTAGGCGACCTGGCCAAGCTATTGCTACATCTGAAGGGGTTGACTACCGATCCTGGGCTGTCCAAGCAAATGGAAATTTCCCCATTGCCTCTAACCAACTTGCTTGTTGCATTATCTGCACAGATAGCCAAGCTTGCCACTACTAAAGTATTGCGGTCAAGAAATGTAATGGCATAAGAAGATATTTGATGCACACATACAGAAAAAACAAGTAGGAACAACTACAGTCAAGTTTTTTCTGTACGAGGTCATGGATTTTAAGTGTACATGTGTAATTTTTAACATAAAAAAAGATAATCTTGAGATGCAGCGATTGTTAATAGGTAACACTATTATTATAAAAAAAGAAGTCGCCGATCGTCAATTTCTAAATCTAATCTTAAATCCATGATAATTTTCCTGACCGGGGCTCGACATCGAATGTTGATGACTCTGCTACCCTACCATCACACCACCATCTAATTTTGAGAATCGTGGGTAAAAATACATTATCTTAAACAATTCTAATTACAAGTATGTTCAATAATAAAAATGTGAATGAATAATAATCGCGAAAAAAAGAAAAGTCTGTCTGAGCTAAACTATCCGGTATTTGATGTTGGGACCTTTGGACTATTATGCTTGTGTATTTCTTGAATATCTTCCATATTTAGAGTCCGGTCTTAATGAATTTTGCACCAAACGTACGCGCAAGGATTCTGCATATGTGGGTCGTAAAATAAATGCAGTAAGTTTAGTGCAAGTAAATGTATTGGAGCTTAGAAAGTGTTTTTAGTGATTTACAGAGGCGTAAAGAGGCGTTGTAAAGCAAACTTGATCTGCTTGCTAAGCTTTTATGAGTTATCACCAAATTTGGTAGTACATCTATTATTATTTCCGTTATTGTTGATTGTTTGGTTTTTGTTACGTCTATAGTAACCTCCACCTCTGTTATTGTGCTGATTATCGCCGCGTTCTCTATTTCCTCCTCGGAAACCACCTCGGCTTCTATAATTGTTATTATTATTGGTAATTTCCTCGGTTATTATTGCCTCTGTAGTGTCCTCTTTACTCATTACAGCATTCTATATACTTTTTAGTTAAACTATTCATTATACTGAAATTTCCCGCCATCAAAATGGTCTTGTTCTCTGGATGCTCACAGTTCTTAAATATTGTTTATACTTCTAATATACTACTACTCTAATATACTAAAATTTTATTCATGCACTTAATTTTCTTCTCCTGTTATTTCTGGTAATGTTATTACCGCAGGTATTGTACAATAAATCGTTAAGATCTTCTTTGAATTCTGTTTCAGAGACTTTTAACGAGTCTATTTCTGAGTAATCACCTGTTTCTATTGTTATCGGTGTAATGAATATAGTTGGGACCTTTAAATTTGAATTATGTCTGAGTTATTATTATTATTATTATTAGAGAAAGGGAGTCTCCCAATAGAAGAAGGTGCGAGGCACTGCGACCATGGAGGTCTTTTGTGCCTGTAGGCTCTCCCTAGCTAGACAAAAGTAGCTCTGCTTCCCTAATGAAGCAGAGCAGATCTTTTGTCGAGGAACGCACAATATGCTCGGGACCTGCGGTATCCACGTGCAGATGTTTCCTCCTAGTCCACACCAAGGCTGGACAGTCGCACAGAATGTGTTTGGTTGTCTCGTCGTCCTCTTTGCAAAGTCTGCACTCAGCATCAGAAGACAGACGCATTTTGGTGAGGTGATAGTTCACCGTGTGATGGCCACTAAGATAGCCAACGAGGAGGTGAAGATCCCTCCTGGAGAGTAAGCTGGTCTTCCGGTCGACCACGGGATTGATAAGCTCCTTGGCTTGCCGCATCCCTGGTTGGACCGACCAGTAGCGATCAGTCAACCTAACAGCCCAGGTTTTAACAATAGCTGAGATGGTTGACCAACCCAAGCCACAGAAGGGCTCACGGCCGGAAAAAGTAGCTGACGAACCGGCCCTAGCAAGTTCGTCCGCCAGCTCATTGCCCTGGATACCAGAGTGTCCAGGTACCCATAGAAGGGTGACGTTGTTAGTAAGAGACAGTCTCTGGAGGCAGTTCCAGCAATCGGCCACCAGTCGAGAGCTTACTCTTTTGGAGGAGAGGGCTAAGATGGCGGCTTGACTGTCAGAGAAGATATAGATGTTCGCTCCTCTAATCCCCTTCTCTAGGATCAGACGGCAGCAGAACTCGATGGCATGAACCTCAGATTGGAAGACTGTGGGCCATTTGCCCATAGCAATTGAGGTTTTAGAGTTGGGTCCAAAGATCCCAGCTCCAACCCCCTGATCAGTTTTAGACCTGTCGGTATACCAGTGAATACCGTAGGGGTCGCTGATGGGGTTGCCAGTGTCCCAGTCCTTCCGGTGCGGGATGAGGGTTCTGAATTTAGCACCAAAGAACAGTTCCTTAGTCATAGTATCTGATCTAGTGCAGATATCTATGCCAGGAATATCTTTGATCAGGCTAGCATGTCCTGATTCGGTATCTAGAAGCCCTGATTGGAGCTTGATTCTAAGAAGGCTCTAAGCAGCGACTTCTTTAATTTGGATGTGCAGCGGAGTCAGATTCAGTATCGATTCCATTGCTGCGGTGGGACAGGTACGAAGTGCACCTGTCAGTGAGAGGCACAGCAGCCTGTGCAATTTATTGCATTTGCTGATGGCAGTGACCTGCGTAACCTTTGGCCACCACACAATAGCAGCATAGGTGACGATCGGTCTGACCATCATTGGCAAAAAGTCACCGGATGGTGCAGGATTTAAGACCCCAGATTCTACCAAAGAATCTCCTGCAGGCCCACATGGCATGGGTCGCCTTTGTGAGGGTGTTGCTGAGGTGGGAGTTCCAATTTAGTCTTCTATCGAGGGTCACCCCTAGATATTTGACTTCGTTGGATAGCCCCACAGGGGAGCCGCTGATATAAAGTTGACCAATGTCAACGGAATAGCGCCTAGTGAAAAGAACTATAATAGCTTTTTGAGGATTGATGCTAAGACCAACATCTGTGCACCATCTACTTACCGTGTTCAGAGCTGATTGCATCAACTCCGTCACGGTGCTGGTATAGTTCCCGGTCACTATTAGAGCCAGGTCGTCAGCATAGCCGATAGCTTCAACGCCCTGCTAGGAGAGTAAGACTAGTAGTTCGTCAACTACTAAGGACCAGAGTAGGGGGGATAGAACCTCTCCCTGGGGACAGCCTTTGACTGCATTAATGCATGCAGTCGTGGAGTCCAGGGTGGAGATGATAATCCGGTGTTTGAGCATAGCTTCAATCCACCGGATCAAAGGACGGGCAGTTCCTCTACGTTCTAGAGCAGTAGAGATTGACCCGTAGCCGGTATTATCAAAAGCGCCTTCTATATCCAGAAAAGAGCATAAAGCAATGTTCTTGGATACGAAGGCTCTTTTAATTTTTCCCACCAACCTGTGGAGAGCGACCTCCGTCGATCTGCCGGCTATGTACGCAAACTGCGTGGGATGCAGAGGTGTCGACGTCTGCAGAGAGCACCGAATGTGCATATCTATAAGTCTTTCCGCCGTTTTAAGCAGAAAGGAAGTAAGACTGATCGGTCGATAGGACTTAGGCTGGTCAAGCGGACGATTCCCTTGCTTGGGGATGAATACTACATTAACTCTCCTCCAAGAGATGGGTATGTATCCCCAAGTAAAACTAGCTCTAAGAAGGCCGACCAATGGATCAAGAATATGAGCCATGCTGTTTTGAATAAGGGCTGGGAAGATTTTGTCACCCCCTGGGGCTTTGAAAGGAGCAAAAGAATCTACAGCCCATTTGACCTTTTCGGGGTCGAAGATGGATCCAGATAGGCTGAATCCGCGTGAGTCCGGTGACAAAGTGGCGTCATCGCGACCGGAGAGATCTGGATTCGCCACAGAACCCGGGAAGTGGACTTGCAGTAAAAGCTCAAGTGTTTCCCTGCGATCTTGAGTGAAAGAGCCATCTGCTCTTTTAAGAAGCCCTATTCCATTAGACGACCCTTTAGCCAATACTTTGTGAAGCCTCGCTGCCTCTGGCAGCGATTCTAAGCTACCACAGTAGCTGCGCCATGTATCGCGTTTAGCTCGTCTAACGCTTTTGTTGTAGTTGGTGAGAGCGTCCCTATAGACGTCCCAACTAGCACGGTTAGATTTAGCCTTATTAAAAAGGCTTCTAACCCTCCTTCTAAGGACAGCCAGTTCCTCATTCCACCACGGAATTTTTCGATTGACCCTTAGGGTCTTCTGGACTGAGCTGTCCGCGAAGGATGAGACAAGCACATCTTGGAGCAGATTGGCAGCCAGTTCTATCTCACTGATAGAGCTAGGATTGCTGACCAATAGGTCTGCTTTGAAAGCTACAGAGGCTTTAAAGAGCTCCCAATTTGTCTTTTTGGGACAGAAGGAGTTTTTAGCGAATTTCGACTTGGCCAGGGAGGTCAAACCTGATGTGCTGATGGTCTGACAAAGTGGCTTCGTCTGTGACTCGCCAATTAACAAGCGAACTTGCTATCGACGTGCTGATTAGAGTGAGATCTAAAACCTCTTCCCTAATAGCATTTATAAAAGTGGGTTTGTACCCTATGTTAGCTACATCTAATTGACAACACAATAAGTAGTCTAAGAGGGACTCACCACGTTTGTTGATGTCGCTGCTCCCCCAGATCGTGTGATGTGCATTGGCATCACAGCCGATCACGAGCGGCTTGTTGTTGCGGCGACAGAATTCCACCAGCCGCTGGACCTCTGCTGGGGGTACATCATCCACATCGCCCGGGAAGTATGCGGAGGCGATCACAACTTCCCGGACACCGTCTGCAGTGGCTACCTCAATAGCCGTTGCTACTAGGTCTCTGTGGATGAAGTTAGTTAGTGGGAAATGTCTGACACTGTTATCCATAAGTATAGCAGTGCGCGGGGCACCTCCCATACGGTCATATAATAACTTACATGATCCACATGAAAGTCCACGTATTCGGCCACCGATCAACCATGGTTCTTGGACGAGAGCCAGGTTGATTTGATCTTCACAGACGACCCTGCACAGTGTGGCCGACGCTCCTCTAGCGTGGTGTAGGTTCGCCTGGAGCACTTTAAGCTTGCTCATCTTCCCTCCTGATGGCGGTTGAGACAAGGCCACTTGCCTTGCCCCCCCGAGAGTCGTTTCCGCGAATGCCCTTCGGCGGTCGGGACGAGCCACTCGGGGGAGGTCTTGCCTTGCGACCCCGCTCGTGGGAGGTGCCCTTGCGGGTGGGTTGCGGCCTGAGGTGCTGGCAGTGGCCCTGGCCGAGGCACCTCTGACGGTTGACGGACGGTGACCACTTGTCACCCGTCTAGTTGGGCCCTTCGGGGCTGTGACCACAATGGCCGGTGGGGTGGGGGAAGGAACCTTGGGTACCAATCCGGCCGCAGCGCTCGTGGAGGCCACAGGGTCAGCCAATGCTGAAATCCCTGAGGGAACCACTGGCGCCGTAGCCGGAGCGGCACTGGCAAGAGAGGGAGCGGGTGAGGATGTGGATGGAGCAGGGGTGGCGGAGGAGGCTTTGGGAGCTGAATTCTTTAGGATCAGTTTGACCCTGCCAAAGCAGAATTTCACCTTCCCTTGGCACTCCGTCAGAGCCCTGTACGACTCCTCGTCAACCAACATTGCGAGGTGAGTCGTTGTGCCGTTAAGGCTGTGCTGCACCACCCGCCACAGCTTCGTGGAGAAGTTGCTGGCGTTCTGGAGCCCAATGAATTCCAGGATGGTTGCAGGAGTGTACTCAGTACTACTGGGGAAGTAACCTCTGATAAGGTGAGCCTTGGGGAACTCCGTTTCCTCCAGCAATTTGACGTCGAGGGCGCTGATGGACCTGATGTGTCCAACAGCTCCCCTGACCCAATTGGCAGTGCTGTTATCCTCGCACACCAAAAGCAGCCACTCATTTCGGGGTATACAACCCTCGAAACCCGGACTAACCGTTGGTGAGGAGTGCAACAGCACCGCCTTTAGAATGCTGGACTTCAACGTAGCCAACTGCTCCGCTGAGAGGGGTTTGGTAGGATCAGCCGAAGTGAAGCCCAATTTCACGCTGCTAACCACTTGGCTGAAGAGTGGTTTCGTGGACTCCTTATGAGTCTTTTTGGGCCTCTTTGAAGAGCTGGTGGGCTCGACGATGGTATCGTCAGCGCGCGTCCGTTTAGCCTTGGTGTTAACGAGGGGCGCAGTGGCGATAGCCAGAGCCTCCTCTCTGTTAGAACCCTTTGCGAGTGCAGCTTTAAAAAGCTTCTTCTCGCGGCTCTTCAATTTAATAAAGGCGTCCTTAGATTCCAGCCGCAGCAACTGGATCTGAGAGCCTGCTTCCGTAAGGCCTGACCTCTGAGAGGCCACGGAAGCGTCGTCAGCAAAGCTGATTCGGTCGCAGTTAGCTTCCTCGTCCGAGGACAATACCTCGACGGGTTGCTGACGGACTGAACCGCTACTGGACGGAAGATCAGCACTAGCGAACCCTGTGTCCAAGGGAGTTCGTGGCCTATCCGGGTCCCCTAGAATACTAGAGTCGAGACCCGTAGTATTGGGGGTGGAAGCCAGCAGCCCACTGGCTGCAGTGCTGGTATAGAGGTCGGCCGTGAAGGCATCGCCCGGAGATGATACTTTTAAGGCCGTATCAGACTTTTCTATTTTTAAAAATTGATCCATTAATTAAGATCCCACGAGTAGTCGGGAAGGGAAGGTCATCCACGGCATAGCCCGCATACCGTGGAAAGTCTAAATGAAACTGGAGGACGACAGGTATCCAGAGTCCGCATACTAGAGACCGGGCTACCCCCCGGCCATGCATCCATCAGCGTATGCTGTTCCACCTTGGATTGGGGTGATTTATAGATTCACGATCTTCACCCGACTACAATTAGTCAGCACCTCTAGCAGAGACATGACCGTGCTAGGGGTCTGCTTCCAGCCGCCCTCGCGTGGAGAGTATAGTCGCACTTCCGACAGTAGGAGCAAGGACGGCACGTGCCCCAGCCAATACTGGGATTACATGTTGGTCCCCTTGCTTCCTCTGACGGCTGACGGCTTATGTCTGAGTTAGACATTTAACAAATTCTCTCGAAACCTGTTTAGAAATTTTGAGGACTGTGATAATTAATTTCTATATAATATTCCCCTGTTATTGTGTATTAATTGTCGTGCTTCGTTAAAGCATTGCGATTCTTTATTCTGGCTTAGACATTTGTACGTCTGTTCAAATGTCGTTTTTAGCTTTTAGCTTATTATATCCTGCCAATCCATTTGTATCATTATATTCATTCTTTTATAGTTCTTCATTTTCTTTCATTTATTTAATTAATTTATAACTAATCTAAATCGTTAGCTCTACTGTTTGTTTATTATTTATAAACAAGGAAAATATTGTGTTAATTTGCATATGATTGGTTTACAAGTTTTTCGCTCTATATAATAACAATATCAATCATATGTTTTAATCAAAGCCTAACAGAGGTTAGTATTTTACAAGAAGCACTTTCGCGCATCGTCGTGTGCGAGAAGTTTTTTATAATTAATGGTATAGTATTTCGCATCATTGCGAAGTGGTTGCATTTATATTTTTTCCAGATTGTGCTGATGCTGCTGTCTCTGAGCTCTGTTTTCAGCAGGACTTTTATATACCTGCGCTGTTGAAGGATTTTAATCCTTTTGCTGCCCCTTATTCTTTTGGGTTGCTGCTTCGGCTGCTGCATTGCCCTGTACTCAGCTATTGTGAGTGGGCGAGGTTCTTTGTTGGGATATGCCTCCACAGGATCTTGCAGGATGGGTGTGTTCCTTTGCAAAATGGGTGCAGACTATTCCAGTGTTTCTGTTGTATATTTCTTATGGTCAACGTTTGTGTAGATGGCGGGCTGCCTATCCACACTTCAAATATGTTGATTTTGTTGTTCGATGCTTGAATATTGTTGGCGCATTACTGCTCACACAACTTGCGGTGATGTATATTTGTTGTTGCTTCTGCCATAAAGTAAATTTGCGCTTTAAATAACTTTGTCTGGGGTTGTTGTTTTTAATGCGGTTTTCCTTTTCTCATCTTGTTGTTGTCTGTGGGAACCTGTACCAAGCAGCGACGCTACTGAAAGAAGCAGCGACGCTACTGGAATACGCAGCGACGACATAGACGCGGGAGCTGGAGAGAAGGCGTGATGAGAGGCCAGCGAGAGAGAGATCAGTTAATTGTGAACCACCAGAGTGACAAGTTGTGTTACTGAGTTATAAATAAAATATCATAGCAACGAAAGCTCAGCGTGTACTAATCGTGTATTCAGGGGTCGTTACATTGGCGACGAGGTAAATACAAACCATTATACATAAATGTTGTGGGCTAAATAAATAACAGGCGAATTAAATTAAATGAAAAATAGCAAATAGTAAGAAAATAAGACGCTGGGCAAATTGCGTGCAAGCACATGAGACTCCTGTGAAAAAATACTTTTGTTGGTGTTTGATATCCAACTGAATACACATACATACATATATTGGAAACAGAAAGTAATATATATGTTCACACAAGTGTACAGTCGGAGGAACAATAATTTAAAATCTAAAATCCAACATGAAATAAGTGCATGCAAAAGAAACAAAGAAACCAAAATAACGGTGAAAGATGCTGAGTTAAGAGAAAGAGAGAGAGAGAGATCTTTTGGCAAGCTGCAATTACGAAAGGTTGCGTAAAGAGAGTTTAGTTTACAAGCTGTTATAATAATAAAAGGCCGCTCAAAAGAGAAATTCTCTTTTGCAAGCTGTTTGGAAATAGGCTGTGCAGAGAAGTCTTATTGCTGCAAGCTGTTCGAATGAAAGGCTGCGTAGAGTTATCTTTACAAGCTGTACTAATGAAAGGCTGGGCAAGATAGAATTTCTCTTTGCAAGCTGTCGAAACAAAAAGGCTGTGCCGAAGATAATGTTATTCGTGCAAGCTGTAATAATGGAAGGCTGCGTAAAGATAGCTCTTTTTTCAAGCTGAATTCACTTGACATACTCAGAAAATTTAAATGGCTGAGTAACTAATTATACAAGCCAAAGCTAGATCAATAAAATGTTGGTTTTAGACGGGGAAAATGTAATTATATATATGCATATACTCGTATTTTCTTTTGAAGTTTAGGTTGCAACCAAAACATGGCTGAGCACAATTTGAAACCATTTTTATGTAAAGGCCTAGAAAAAACAATTCTGCGAAGCGAATGGGAAAAATGGCAACGAGCGCTTGATATATATATCGAGGCTGAGAACGTAACATCGCCAAGGCAAAAGAGGAACAAATTGCTTCATTTTGGAGGAGTACAATTGCAGACTGTTGCGTTTTCCTTGCCAGGTGCTATTGTTGATGGAGCAGAGGAAATTGATGTATTTCAGATTTTAATTGACAATCTGAACACTTACTTTTCTCTTAAACAAAACTTCACATTTGAGAGGCATTTATTTCCCAGTTTGACTCCATCAGAAAATGAAGATTTCTCAAAATTTGTTTTGCGGTTACACCAACAAATATGTAAATGCTCATTTGGAGCATCTAATGCCGAGATAGAGGATAAAATAATTGATTCGTGGGCCTCTATAGAGTTAAGGAAAAAACTGCTGGCCAAAGAATATTCACTAGATGAGATAATTGAAAAATGCCAAATAGAAGAGCAGATTAATAAACAGTCTGAGGTAATGGTGTCGAAATCTGATGTCAATGCTATTAGGAAAATTTCTAATTATGTAGAACCATCCTAAAGAGACGGAACTTTCAGTCTAATAGCGAAAATCTTAAGAAACGTAAAACGGATGTTCGCTGTGTGGAGGGAGAGAACACAGAGCCCAAATTGAAAAAGGATAACAAAAACTGTTTCAAAATAGCAAGTGATGAGAAAGAAGAGCTTATTCACTGTCTTGTACCATAATATTTAATGACAGGTCACATTCTGAAAAACAATTCCGAGGCTATCCTTCTGAACAATTACTTGAGGTAATTCGTGTTTTTGAGGCACCCATTTCGGTTGAGAGAAATATTGAAGTGATTGCGACATTTTACGTTATCAAAAATAGTCGACAATCATTATTGGGGCGAGACACAGCTATCCAACTCAAAGTCCTTCACCTTTAATGTCAACCGTGTTGAAGAGCCTTCACCGTTCCCAAAGTAGAAGAGTCTAGTAGGGAGATTACAACGTTTATAACGCTCTTTCGATATAAAAGATTGATGTTTGGAGTAAATTCGGCTCCAGAGATCTTTCAGCACCGGCTGGAACAATTGTTATTTGCATTTCCGAATGCCATGAATTACATCGACGACGTGATCATTTTTGGTGCCAACGAACGCGAACATGACGAAACTGTAAAAGCAGTTTGCAAAGTCTTTATCGACAATAATGTGTTGTTAAATAAACAAAAGTGCATTTGGAAAACAAACAGGCTAAAATTCTTGGGGCACATTTTATCCGACTCGGGAATTGAAGTTGACCCCAAGAAGATAGAGGTTATTAAATCATTTAGATACCCCAAGAATAAGGAAGAAACACGCAGTTTTCTCGGTCTTATTACCTAAGTTGGAAACATTATTCCTGATTTGGCCGAGAACACGGAACCCCTAAGTCAACTATTACGAAAAGACAACAAATTTCAATGGGGCGATACCGAGGAAAAGGCTTTAAAAGTTAAAGTGTCATTTAGCACAGGTCCCAAATCTTGCCTATTTTAACCCAAAGAACCGCACCCGGTGAATAGCGGACGCTAGCCCTGTAGCTCTTGGACCGGTTCTTCTGCAGTTTGATACTAATAATGATCCGTTGATTATTTCATTTGTCAGCAAAGCCCTGATTGAGGATGAAAGGCGCTACTCTCAAACGGAGAAAGAGAGTTTAGCACTCGTTTAAGCAGTAGAGAAATTCTAATATTACCTAGCTGGTCTACATTCTGAGCTGGTAACAGATCATAAGCCCTTAGAGGCTATCTTCAAACCGACGTCGAAGCCTCCGGCTCGTATTGAGAGGTGGCTACCGCGCCTTAAGTCATACAATTTTAAGGTAATCTATAAAACCGGAAAGGAAAATATATCCGATGTATTGTCTCGACTTTGCCAATCATCGTTAAGTCCAACTACCAATAGAATGGAGTATAGCATCTTGCGGATAGTGGAAAGCGCTATTCCCAAGACAATAACTATCTCCGAGATCGCTGAATCGTCATTGCGAGAAGAGGAAATCCTTCTAAGAGGAAATCGCATAGTAATCCTAACAACTCTTCGCAAACGAGTACTTGAATTTACGGGGCGGAAGGGGGCGTAGCCAAAATCAATAACAAACTTAATCTGCGTGTAATTAACACACACTGTTCCGAAAATTTGGTTGCTCTATCTCTTAAAGTCTCTGAGATCTAGGTGTTCATACGGACGGGCGGACAGACGGACAGACACACATGGCTATATCGTGTCGGCTGTTGATGCTGATCAAGAATATATATACTTTATGGGGTCGGAGATGCTTCCTTCTGCCTGTTACATACATTTTCGGTCGGCACAAAGCCATAATACCCTTCTACCCTTTGGGTAGGCGGGTATAAAAATATACAGAAAATATACCATAAAATATACCGAAATTAATTTTGTTTTAAATTATTAGCTTGGTACCACTTCATTATGTTTATTGAACACCATTATTATGTCACTGAGTGCCAACTATCTGAACAGGTGCAGCTGCACGCGATTTCGCCTTATAAAAGTAATTCGTTAACAACTTCTGTGTTTTTTGTCCGATTGTAACCAAATTCGTAGAGATCATTACAATGGGGACTAGTATTGTGTGTACCAAAACTGAACATTCTAGGATTAAAATGACGCCTGTAATTCGGCTTTATTAGATTTACGGGGCGGAAGGGGGCGTGGCCAAAATCAAAAACAAACTTGATCTGCGTGTAATTAACACACACTGTTCCGAAAATTTGGTTGCTCTATCTCTTACAGTCTCTGAGATCTAGGTGTTCATACGGACGGACAGACAGACCGACAGACGGACAGACCGACAGACGGACATGGCTATATCGTCTCGGCTGTTGACGCTGATCAAGAATATATATACTTTATGGGGTCGGAGATGCTTCCTTCTACCCTTTGGGTAGGCGGGTATAAAAACTATAAGGGGGAGATACAAAAGTTTGTGCTAATGCACAATGTAACCCAACATGGAACCACAGGGATAGCTCCAATTCAATTAATGTTTAATAGAATAATACGCGGAAAAATACCAGGGATTGAAGAATTAAATGAACAGTTCACAGACTCTGCGGAAAGAGATAGAGACATCATGCTAAAAATATATAGGGAAGGAAGCAGCAGATAAAAAGAGAGGGGCTAAGGAGATATTAAGATTGGCGATAAAGTGTTGATACAAAACGTAGTTTTTCCAAATAAACTAACACCAACTTTTGACAAAGCGGAGTTTGAGGTATTAGAGAGACATAAAACATATTAAATAAAGCGGGTGGGGGCAGAACATTAATGAGGAACATAGCGTACTTAAGGCAGATACCAGGCGACGTATCTGTCTCGCCATTGCCCGAGTCGGATTCTCTTCAAGCCATTCCAATATCTTTTCAGAAGGCCCTAGAGGACCAGCCGTCCGAAGCACCTACTCAACGCTCTCCTTCGAGTGTGAAACCCCTGAAGCTCCGTCTTATAAATAAAGGAGGGATGTGGGAATCTGTACCAAGCAGCGACGAACCTGCACGAAGCAGCGACGCTAGTGAAATACGCAGCCACGTCATAGACGCGGGAGCTGGAGAGAAGGCGTGATGAGACGCCAGAGAGAGAGATGAGTTAATTGTGAACCACCAGAGTGACAAGTTGTGTTCCTGATTTATAAATAAAATATCATAATAACGAAAGCTCAGCGTATACTAATCGTGTATTCAGGGGTTGTTACATTGTCTATGGAAAGTTTTGCAAAAACTATTAGTATCTAACACTTGAGAGCACTTTTTAATTTGAATTTCTTGAATGATGTGTATTTTCTTGTGTTGTTGGTCCTCCAACTGTCTTAAAGTTCTCCAGGACTGTTATTCACTGCTACTAGTGTAGTTGTATTCTCGTTATTATTATCCAGATCTCTCCGGTCACGATGACGCCACTTTGTCACCGGACTCACGCGGATTCAGCCTATCTGAATCCATCTTCGACCCCGAAAAGGTCAAATGAGCCTTAGATTCTTTCGCTTACTTCAAAGCCCCAGGGGGTGCCAAAATCTTCCCAGCCCTTATTCAAAACAGCATGGCTCATATTCTTGATCCACTGGTCGGCCTTCTTAGAGCTAGTTTTACTTGGGGATACATATCCAGCTCTTGGAGGAGAGTAAATGTGGTATTCATTCCCAAGCAAGGGAATCGTCCGCTTGACCAGCCTAAGTCCTATCGGCCGATCAGGCTTACCTCCTTTCTGCTTAAGACGGCGGAAAGGCTCATAGATATGCACATTCGGTGCTCTCTGCAGACGTCGACACCTCTGCATCCCACGCAATTTGCGTACATAGCCGGCAGATCGACGGAGGTCGCTCTCCACAGGTTGGTGGGAAAAATTAAAAGAGCCTTCGTATCCAAGAACATTGCTTTATGCTCTTTTCTGGATATAGAAGGCGCTTTTGATAATACCGGTTACGGGTCAATCTCTACTGCTCTAGAATGTAGAGGAACTGCCCGTCCCTTGATCCGGTGGATTGAAGCTATGCTCAAACACCGGATAATCACTTCCACCCTTGACTCCACGACTGCATGCATTAATGCAGTCAAAGGCTGTCCCCAGGGAGGGGTTCTATCCCCCCTACTCTGGTCCTTAGTAGTTGACGAACTACTAGTCTTACTCTCCGATCAGGGCGTTGAAGCGATCGGCTATGCTGACGACCTGGCTCTAATAGCGACCGGGAACTATACCAGCACCGTGACAGAGTTGATGCAATCAGCTCTGAACATGGTAAGCAGATGGTGCGCAGATGTTGGTCTTAGCATCAATCCACAAAAAGCTATTATAGTTCTTTTCACTAGGCGCTATTCCGTTGATATTGGTCAACTTCATATCAGCGGCTCCCCTGTGGGGCTATCCAACGAAGTCAAATATCTAGGGGTAACCCTTGATAAAAGACTAAATTGGAACTCCCACCTCAGCAACACCCTCATTAAGGCGACCCATGCCATGTGGGCCTGCAGGAGATTCTTTGGTAGAATTTGGGGTCTTAAATCCTGCACTATCCGGTGGCTTTTTGCCATGATGGTCAGACCGATCGTCACCTATGCTGCTATTGTGTGGTGGCCAAAGGTTACGCAGGTCACTGCCATCAGCAAATGCAATAAATTGCACAGGTTGCTGTGCTTCTCACTGACAGGTGCACTTCGCACCAGTGCAATCGATACTGAATCTGACTCCGCTGCATATCCAAATTAAAGAAGTCGCTGCTATGAGCCTTCTTAGAATCAAGCTCCAATCAGGGCTTCTAGCTACCGAATCAGGACATGCTAGCCTGATCAAAGACCGAGGGGTTGGAGCTGGGATCTTTGGACCCAATTCCAAAATCACAATTGCTATGGGCAAATGGCCCACAGTCTTCCAATCTGAGGTTCATGCCATCGAGTTCTGCTGCCGTCTGATCCTAGAGAAGGGGATTAGAGGAGTGAACATCTACATCTTCTCTGACAGTCAAGCCGCCATCTTAGCCCTCTCCTCCAAAAGAGTAAGCTCTCGACTGGTGGCCGATTGCTGGAACTGCCTCCAGAGACTGTCTCTTATTAACAATGTCACCCTTCTATGGGTACCTGGACACTCTGGTATCCAGGGGAATGAGCTAGCGGACGAACTTGCGAGGGCCGGTTCGTCAGCTACTTTTTCCAGCCCTGAGCCCTTCTGTGGCGTGGGTTGGTCAACAATCTCAGCTATTTTGAAAACCCGTGCTGTTAGGTTGACTGATCGGGATGCGGATTGTAACCAAATTCGCAGAGATCATTACGATGGTGATTAGTATTGTGCGTACCAAAACTGAACATTCTAGAATTAAAATGACGCCTGCAATTCTGCTTTATTAGATTTACGGGGTGGAAGGGGGCGTGGCCAAAATCAAAAACAAACTTGATCTGCGTGTAATTAACACACACTGTTCCGAAAATTTGGTTGCTCTATCTCTTACAGTCTCTGAGATCTAGGTGTTCATACGGACGGACAGACAGACCGACAGACGGACAGACCGACAGACGGACATGGCTATATCGTCTCGGCTGTTGATGCTGATCAAGAATATATATACTTTATGGGGTCGGAGATGCTTCCTTCTACCTGCTACATACATTTTCGGTCGGCACAAAGCCATAAAACCCTTCTACCCTTTGGGTAGGCGGGTATAAAAATGTGAATGAATAATAATCGCGAAAAAAAGAAAAGTCTGTCTGAGCTGAACTATCCGGTATTTAATATGGGGCTACTTTGGGCTACTATGCTTGTGTATTAACATTTCTTGAATATCTTCTATACTTCAGTATGGTCCAATCTTAATGATTTTTTCACCAAACGTACTCGCAAGGATTCTGCATATGTGAGTCGCAAAATAAATGCAGTAGGTTTAGTGCAAGTAAATGTATTGGAGCTTTGAAAGTGTTTTTAGTGATTTACAGAGGCGTAAAGAGGCGTGGTTAAATTCTAAAGCAAACTTGATCTGCTTGCTAAGCTTTTACGGGTTGTCACGCTGATATCTACTTAGAGAAAAACAGCACAAAATCACAATCGCGGGCGCGACAAAAGCAGAGAAAATAATAGCGAAAACGGCCAACAACAAAACATAGCACAAAGAGCGCGAGAGCGGAAAGTGCTCGAGATCGGAAAGAGTGCGATATGTAATAATATACCAACAATGTGCTGTAGCAGTTCAAAACAAAACACAAATTTACTGTAAGCTCTTACAAACAGAAAATTAGGCCTCACAAATTATTGATATATTAAAACACCACAATTAATTGTAAATAATTAAATGTTATTACACTGTGACTAAACACACCGACGTATAGCACAGGTATTGTTAGTTTACAAACAAAATTTGTGACACCATGGCGCATTAAGGGTAAAATAACAAATGTTAGTTTGACAACAAAAAAAAAACACGTCCGAATGCGAATGCGAGCGAATGTTCAACGTTTGTGTAGATGGCGGGCTGTCTATCCACACTTCAAATATGTTGATTTTGTTGTTCGATGCTTGAATATTGTTTGCGCATTGCTGCTCACACAACTTGCGATGATGTATATTTCTTGTTGCTGTTGCCATGAAGTAAATTTGCGCTTTAAGTAACTTTGTCTGGCGTTTTTGTTTTTAATGCGGCTTTCCATTTCTTATCTTGTTGTTGTTGATGGAAAGTTTTGCAAAAACTATTAGCATATAACACTTGAGAGCACTTTTTAAGTTGAATTTCTTGAATGATGTGTATTTTCTTGTGTTGTTGGTCCTCCAATTGTCTTAAAGTTCTCTAGGACTTTTTGTCACTGCTACTAGTGCTACTAATACAACAGTTGTATTCTCCTTATTATGCGTTGCTGTTGCAAGTTGCATTTGTTGTCATAAAATATTATTCTTGTTGTTATAGGCTTCTGCCTCAGGGTTGCCATGTAGAGTTAGAATAAAACCAACATCTGTTCACTTGTCTTTTCATTTATTGAATGTGTTCGTTCGAGTCTTAAAACTAACTAAGATGCGGAGTTGCCGCAAAGTATATCCACGAAGTACACATAATGTATTTAAAGAGAGCGAGAGTCACATATAGATCTCGCATTGATCGGAAATGGGTCTCGTCATTACAGCCACATTATATTGTTGACCAACGGACTGGTCTAATCTTCAAGTGGGAAAGGCAGCTGAATTCAACGTTTAACCAAACTCTACAAATAGGTTTAGAGGATATACTTTGCTGCACGAAATTTTGCGTTTTCCAAGCCCCATATCAATTGTATCTAATCCTGAGTTTTTTTTTTCATTTTTTATAATAAAAAACGGAACACAATCACTAATGAGAAAGGATACGGCACTCAAACTTAATGTTCTACGTGTAGGGCTCGAGGTTGAGAAAGTTTAAAATATGACTCCGTTTCCAAAATGGAATGGGCTCCGATGATATTATTGTTATGCAAATGTCAAACCGATCCAGCAACCAATAAGAAGGGTACCGATTGCACCGAAAAAGTAAACACGAAATCTGAAGAAGCTTTTGACCTTGATATCATTGAGCCAGTAATAAGTCATTGCCCCTGGAAATGGCACAAAGCATTTAAAGAAAATGGGAAAATCAGGATATGCATAGACACAAAACCTTGCAATAAGCCAATGTTAAAAGAGAATATTTTGCTAAATGATTTCGAGTAGTTTATGAAGATATTGAGAGGCCCAAAGTACTTCACCTGATTAGACTTAACAAATAAGAAAGATACTGTCGAGTTTGCTCGACTGTGAGATACCCGCCACCCAATTTTACCATCGAAATATTATACTTTTTCAAAAATGTACTAGAAAATACTAAAAATATATACTAAAATATGTTCGAAATTATTAGCTTGGCGGCACTTTAGTTGGTTTATTGAACACCTTTGTTATGTCACGAAGTGACAACTAAACAGGTGCAGATGCACCTGATTACGCCTTATAAAAGTAATTTCTTAATAACTGTGTTCTTTAACCGATTGTAGCCAAATTTTCAGATATCATTAACATGGTAATTACTATTCCACGTACCAAAATTAAACGTTCTAGGTTTGAATCAACGCTTGAAATTCGATTTTTTCGATTTGCATGTGGGAAGGGGGCGTGGCCAAAATCAAAAACAAACTTGATCTGCATGCAACAATAAGACATACTGTCGCGAAAAATGTGTTGCTCTATCTCTTATAGTCTCTGAGATCTAGGTGTTCATAAGGACAGACGGACATGGCCATATCGTCTCGACTGTTGACGCTGATCAAGAATATATATACTTTATGGGGTCAGAGATGCTTCCTTCTGCCTGTTACATACATTTTATAATATACCCTTCTACCCTTTGGGTAGGCGGGTATAACAAGACCACCAATAGTGATGCTATATAAATAGTACCCAACACGTGGAAACTCGTAAATAGTATACTACAAGGTACATCATCCGCATCGCCCGGGAAGTATGCGGAGGCGATCACAACTTCCCGGACACCGTCTGCAGTGGCGAAATCAATAGCCGTTGCTACCAGATCTCTGTGGATGAAGTTAGTTAGTGGGAAATGTCTGACACTGTTATCCAAAAGTATAGCAGTGCGCGGGGCACCTCCCATACGATCATATAACAACTTACATGATCCACATGATAGTCCACGTATTTGGCCACAGATCAACCATGGTTCTTGTACGAGAGCCAGGTTGATTTGAGCATCACAGACAACCCTGCACAGTGTGGCCGACGCTCCTCTAGCGTGGTGCAGATTCGCCTGGAACACTTTAAGTTTGCTAATTTTCCCTCCTAATGGCGGTCGAGACAAGGCCACTTGCCTTGCCCCATTTTGGTACGCACAATACTAATCACCATCTTAATGATCTCTGCGAATTTGGTTACAATCGGATAAAAACACAGAAGTTATTAAGATATTACTTTTATAAGGTGTTACTACGTGCAGCTGCACCTAGCTAGTTGCTATGACACTGCGCGACATAATAATGGTGTTCAATAAACCAACTAAAGTGCCGCCAAGCTAATAATTTCGAACAAAGAAAATTTTGATATATTATTTTGGTATTTTTAGTATATTTTTTTTTAGTATTTTTTCAGTATATTTTTGAAAAATATAATTTTTGGATGGTAAAATTGGGTGGCGGGTATCTCACTGTCGAGCAAACTCGACTGTAGCTTTCTTACTTGTTTTTTTTAGAGTTCTAGGAGTTTTCGATTTGTGCACTTCTAGCTATGCTCTTACTAGCTCGCCGGGGTGTGACGGGGTTTTTCCTACTTCCTGCTAATAATCGAGCTCCTACGTATATAGGCATACAAATATAAGTGCACGATGCTTTATAAGAAAAATAAGAAAAAACAAGTAAGAAAGCTACAGTCGAGTTTGCTCGACTGTGAGATACCCGCCACCCAATTTTACCATCAAAATATTATATTTATATAATAGTATAAAAATATACTAAAAAAATATACTAAAAATACCAAAATAATATATCAAAATTTTCTTTGTTCGAAGTTATTAGCTTGGCGGCACTTTAGTTGGTTTATTGAACACCATTATTATGTCGCGGAGTGTTATAGCAACTAGCTAGGCAGCACTAGCAGTTGCACGTGGTAACGCCTTATAAAAGTATTTTCTTAATAACTTCTGTGTTTTTTATCCGATTGTAACCAAATTCGCAGAGATCATTAAGATGGTGATTAGTATTGTGCGTACCAAAATTGAACGTTCTAGGTTTAAAACGACGCTTGCAATTCGGTTTTATTCGATTTACGGGGGCGGGAGGGGCGTGGCCAAAATCAAAAACAAACTTGATCTGCGTGCAACAATAAGACATACTGTCGCGAAAAATTTGTTGCTCTATCTCTTATAGTCTCTGAGATCTAGGTGTTCATACGGACAGACGGACAGACGGACAGACGGACATGGCTATATCGTCTCGGCTGTTGACGCTGATCAAGAATATATATACTTTATGGGGTCGGAGATGCTTCCTTCTGCCTGTTACATACATTTTCGGTCGGCACAAAGCCATAATACCCTTCTACCCTTTGGGTAGGCGGGTATAAAAACTAGTCTCATTAGAAGTTAGTGGTGGCGAAGTTTATTTAAGGAAGATTACAAATAAGAATGAATGCTATGAGGTTACATGTTGCTATGATTTTAGGGAACTCTGGTGTCTTGTAGTCCCTCTCTCTTTACCCACCCTACCGGCACGAACAATTGGATGAACTGTCGTGCCCCTTTTAACGTTCTATAGCATTTCTACCCTACTTCTTCATTGCCTATGCTTTACTCGGGACGAAACATAAGATTTATAACATGTTGGTTTCAAATAAATTCACAAGTTTATTCTCTTTCTTCTTGAATGATGGAAAAGAGCGAACAATTCCGAACATTTTAGTGTTCGATCGCGATTAAGACTTTGTTCTTATATAATTTCGTTCTTAGATGCATTGTCCGGTTTGCGTGCAGATTCTTAATATTACTAACAAACGTTTTCATGTAGGACTTTAATAAAGACTATGATATGCACGTGGGTATTTCAATATTAATTAAATAAAATATATGATATTTAGTTCAAAATTGAGATATTTTAAATCATGACAAAGGTATTTACAAAGTACGCAATCTCTGTATGTACGACTATTTAGTTCACTTACATGTGTATTTCAGCTTACTCCGCAGTCGATGAGCTCATGGACGACGTTCGTTGATATATAATATATATATGCTGTGGAAAGAATCGTACATACATCTATTCAATTTTCGTTAAATGATCTTACTAATCTCCAATACCCATACCTTATCAAATTTTTTAACAATACATAAACTGAATTACAAAGCTAATATTATTCAAAGAGATATAATTTTTTTACTCCAATTACTAAAATATAATTACTGTGTTCCAGAACTTTTAGTTTGGAAGCCACGAGACTTATAATTACTAAAACTAAACTACGGCTCACATGCTTTTTAATATGTCATTGGTAGCGATAGTTTTATCATGACTTGTACTCCAAGAAACGTAGCGATTCAATTCATACTATCTGTAGCACTTCTATTTCAATTTAACGAATTGTGACGGCAATATCGAACTGTGTTACTAGTTTTATTTAAAGATAATACCTAATCCAACGATGTGACGTATATACTCGTATGTATGATGTATATGGATGATTAGATATATGAATATGGGTGCATAATACTATGGGGATGTGACGACCGCTCCGGCCGTAAGGCCGGTTGTGAAGATCTCTCCAAAAGCGCTGGCCTTGGTAGTGCCGTGCCGGTGAACTATGATGTCAAGCAGGTTGGCTGCTCTTTGTTTGCTAACCACTGGTTATACCTGTGACGGTTCGTACACTCCGACTGTACCCTTTCAGAAAGATAGGATCGCGTTAAAGATTTGCACTTTTAAATCGCACTCAATTAACTATTACTAACCTTTTGGAGGGGTTTAGATAAATTCAATAAAATTCTACTTAAATTAAGAGAAACGTCTATTTCTTTTGGTTAACACTTATTTGCATGTGATAATTCGACCACTTAAACTACGTGAAAACTTATAAGCTCGAACCACAATTTCAAAAGCTTTAATAGTCTTGTACTGCTTACTCTTCGCAAAGATAATCATATGCGCCAGTATGCAACGGGATAATGGCGTGATTTTGACCGTCTAATCACTCAATTATCTTAATAAAGTGAGCTTCTAAGTTAAGCTTGAGCATAAGCTTACCTAAACAAAAGCTTAGACTGAGTTGAGCTTTCGGCTAAAGTTTGAAGAGCAGTGAGCCAATCCTACAGTTTGAATGTCTGTTTTGTTATGATTATAATTTACTACAAATTTGGCCACTACAACCTCCAGCAGAGGTCCAGCGGCTGGTGGAATTTTGTCGTCGCAACAACAAGCCGCTCGTGATCGGCTGTGATGCCAATGCACATCACACGATCTGGGGGAACAGCGACATCAACAAACGTGGTGAGACCCTCTTAGACCACTTATTGTGTTGTTAATTAGATGTAGCTAATATAGGGTGCAAACCCACTTTTATTAATGCTATTAGGGAAGCGGCTTTAGATCTCACCCTAATAAGCAACTCGATAGCGAGTTCGCTTGTTAACTGGCGGGTTACAGACGAAGCCACTTTGTCAGACCATCAGCACATCAGGTTTGACCTTACTGGCCAAGTCAAAATTCGCCAAAACTCCTTCTGTCCGAAAAAGACAAACTGGGAGCTTTTTAAAGCCTCTGTAGCTTTCTTGGACGTTGACGTACTAACGGCAGTATGATCAAGTGGCCCAGCGACACCAAGCTCGGGCGTGTTAACGCGCGGACCTAGACAGACACGACCACCCGCCCATCCGACCGAGGGGCAACCGCATAACGTGCGGGAACGGAGGTCGCGAACACTTAACACAGACAAAACAACCAAATTGTATTAACAAAAAGAATAAAATAATAATAATAATACTATTACTACTACTAATAATAATTAGAACTATTCTTAAATTCGAGCTAATGTATCTAGGAGTAATGTTTTAATTTCTAAAGTAGTGTTAGTATAATTAACAAGACTAGAAAATTTATTATAATTTACACATAAAATAAGGAAAGGATTGTGACTGGCAAAATTAGTAGTACAACGGGAAAGTGAGAGGGGAAGGAAATTTCTAGTCGATTTGACCGGAACGGCAAAGCTAATCTGACTTGTCAACTGCAATGAGTCAATCTCGCCAATGATTAGTCTATGTAGAAACACTACACCTAGCATAGTTCTACGGTCAGAAAGAGAAGGAAGGTTTAGTAATAAAAGTCTACTACGATAAGAAGGCAATCTAATTGTGGGATTCCAGCTAAGACTACGAAAAGCAAAAAGAAGAAATTGTTTCTGCACTGACTCAAGCCTATCTTGATGAACCCTATACGGGGGGAACCAGATATTAGATCCATACTCAAGAATAGGACGAACCAGTGAGATGTACAAGTGTTTAGTAATGTAGGGATCGTTAAATTCTTTTGACCAACGGTTAATAAATCCAAGGACACCCATGGCTCTATTAGAAGCAGCCAAAATATGCTTATCAAACTTTAATTTTGAATCTAGAAGGATACCTAAATAAGTTACTGACTCTATTCGCTCAAGTGGAGTATCATTAAGATGATAATTATTTAAATGGAGAATACCCCTAAAAAATGTCATATGTTTACATTTATTGCAATTAAGCTTTAATAAATTTATAGCACACCACGATTGAAAACAATCAAGGTCAATTGATGAGAATTCTAATAAGATAGTGGTAGTAGACCTACATTTTACAAACCCAGGCTGGTAGGGTGAAATTATAGATTTACAGCAGTGTTGCAGTAAATAGTTATAGTTATAGTTTGAACGTTGACTATAGTTTTGAACGTTGGATTTATTTCCTTTTTTCAAGAGAGGAATAATGTAAGACTCTTTCCAAAGATTAGGGAAAGAGCACAACTCTACAGACAATTCAAATAATTTTAAAAGTGGCACAGAACCTATGCATGCAACTAGGAACACCGTCAGGGCCAGGAGAGAAAACTGGTTTACATGACTTAAGTTCACGTAAGAGTAAACTTTCAGAAAGTAAGGGACCAAAAATGCAATTCGCTTGGTTTACTTGATACGGATAAGACTGGGCTCTATAAAAAGTTGATGTGGAATAGGTCGTTTAAAGAAAAGTCGGAGCCCAGCAGCCAAGCGGAGCGGTCAACACCAGCGTAGCACGAAGCAAAGATAAGACGAATACCAGCGGCAGCAACAACAAACAGCGAAGACGGATCTATAACTAGCGGAAGGACCTTTTGGGTGAGCTAGCCCAAGTTTTTCTAAAACTAACAGAAACTAAGTGCGGTTAGGGTTTTGTTAGGAGTAGAACTAAACCAAATTATAAACATGCAATAAACACAAAACACGAAAACAACAACCCCCTCCCTCCTCTTTTCCTTTCCCAAGTGAGCGTGATGTGGAATTCAAGGCCGACAGTGATCCAACGATAAGACCCTGTGCCGAAGACCAACTTACGAGTCCCAGTGTGGGGGTGTGTGATCCACACCCACCGGGATAAGTTTCGGTCAGTAGGTCACGGCATTGGCAGTTTGTTTTGTGTCCATCTCGATCTGCCGAAGCCAACCGTAGGGTCATAGCCAGCAAGCCAGCGCCGAAGACCACGTTACGAACCCTAGCGTGGGGGTGTGTATTCCACAACCGCCAGGGCAAGTTTCGGTCAGTATGCCAAGGCAGTGGCAAATCGGTTGCCCATCACCCCAGAGTCGATGCACTTCTACAAATATCATTGTAAGTGGCCCTGGGCGTGACTGATTACACCCCAGCCTAAGAAGCTTCTTTACAATTGGCAGCAAACAAAAATCAGCAAACAGATCGGCAATGCCACAGTCATTAAAATCTGTCTTTTTATCATAAAATAATGTTGTTGGAAGTTTTGACATGTTTCGCTTCGAATTAAGGAAGTCATAGAAGCGTTTCGGGTCACGCTGAAACGTAAGTCTGCACTTTTTCAAATAATCCTTGTAGCAAAGATTATTGAGCGTGGCGAAATCGGAACGAGCAACAGTGTAGCGAGAAAAATATAAGAGAGAGCCAGTTTCCTTATATTTTTTTATAAAGCTTTGATTTTTTATTCTTTAACTTTGTTAGTTCTTTTGGTAAACCATAACGGTCTATTAGACAATTGTGGAGTACCAAAGGGAACACAAGCATCAAACAGAGAGTTTAATGTAGAATAAAAATTTCAACTGCCTTGTCCAGGTCAATACACGAAGAAAGTTGGGACCAGTCAGTACGTGAAAGAAGCAAAGAAAGTTTTTTAAAATCGGTCTTCCGAAAACAACGAACTCACTTCTCCGGTAAAACACCTGCATCCGAAACACTTGCTGGTAAGTCAATCAGCAACTCCAGAGTAGGGTGGTAGGGATCCTCAGGTGAGGAAATAGGATTTGATCTGGACACCGTGCAGGTATTGGGATCCAAAACAAAAATCAGATCAAGCAGTTTACCTAGACAATTTGGTATAGAATTGGATTAAGACAAAGCTATATCAAAAAGGCTATCAACAAAGACATGAGTTGACGAAGGATTCAATACGTTGGACTCACATGATGAAAGCCACGAAATTCCAGAAATATTAAAATCTCCAAGAACTATTAAGAAAACACTATCAGAAAGCATTTCAGAAATACTATTGATTACAGAAAAATTGGATAAATACAGAGAGTTATCTGAGGCAGGAGGTATATATGAGCAGGTGATAAAGATACTGAAACTACAATAAATTAGTTTTACAGCTACAAATTCGATATCTAAATTACTACATAAATCTACGTGCTCAGACGAGATATCAGCATCGACAGCTGTAGATCTTCAACTGTAGAAAATCTGTTTGTTTGTTGCTTTGCCGCAAGTACATGAACCAGTGGTAGAAGTCGCCGCAATGAGTGCATAAACCAATTGGGCTTCGGAGAAATGAATACGTTAGAGTTTTCTTTCGTACTAATTTTATTTCCATCAGAGCAAGGGCTCTTTTCTGAATGGCTTAGGTCTACATACAATCTTAATAATAGGATTATCGCTTATTTAAGACAAATGGTACTTAACTCTAACAGATAACAATATATTGCAACTAGATGGAGTGACACATGAGTCTGCGTGCCTATCTGCAAAAGGTTATTATTAGTTTAGGGTCAGCATGCAGCGTATCTTTGCCTTTCTATTGATACTGATGGTAGCGTCTCGGTATCTGCTGCACCGTACGATTTTCTGTTGAAATGTAAAATCGTACATTCTCCCGGCCCTTGAACGGCTGTTCAAATGTCGTTGATGTTGATTTTAAATTGTATATTTTCTTCGGCTGATGAATTTGGTGCTGTTTGTTTGCCGGAAGACCGTCCTTTGTACAATTTATTTCTTAGATAGAATATGGTAATGATTATTATGAAAACAAGTCCACCATACAACGTAATGTGGTGATGTTCTATTGGTCCAAGTCTCTAAGGTAATTGGAGAGTATTGCTTGGTAGATGTTCCTTTCTTAGCTGCTGTAGTTCTATATTGTTTTGACTCAGGTCTTCCTTCTTTAATATGGTATTAGGTCCAGCTGTAGTAGTTTCATTGTCGTTGATCACATCTCCAAAGCGAGCGAACGACGCATGGATATTTGTTTTTAATGTGTCTTTGCTTGTCAAAGTCATCATTGAATTGCGTAATGTGCATCCAGCCGATATGCTTAACATTCCAGAATTGTTTAGAATGATGTCTGATGCCCCATCAGGACATACTGCTGATAGTTGTGTTTGAGACCTTGTAGCAAATATCCAATAATTTCGCGTGTGCATATTTAACCATGTAAAGGGTTTATTTGATTGCATTAAATGACACGGGGAATCTGTTTTGTTGTGAAATAATTACATCTCACAGCTAATTTCAGCTGAGAACATCGTTTGCTTGTTATGGCATATAAAATCATCAATGTCTCTTGCATAACAGTTTTTAAAATCACTTTCTGTTAGTTCTACAAAGGCATCTCTGTGGTTGTTGACGGCAATGAAAGGAAAATTAATCTCAAACTTGATTATTCCATCGGTGGATATTGTTGGGATCGGAATAAGCTTAAAGATATACAGTATATGTGTGGATACTAATGGAAGAGTAATCTTAATAATTACATGATCGTTGACTACAGTTCCTTCGGCCTTCATCATTTTGTAGAGCATGAGCATATTGTTTGTTTTCACTGGTAGCCTTTGTTCACTCTTTAAGTGCTCTCGTATTTTATTAAGTTGTTGCTTTAATTGTGTGGTGATATCAATGTCGGACTAATTGTATTATGACGAATGTCCGTTAATACATTAAGGATCTCGCTTTGTACTCGCTGTAGATTTGTTGCTATGAGCGTCAACTGAGTAGTAAGTCTAGTGTACCATTGAAACGATTGAAAGTGATGTCTTTCCGTTAATGCGTCTGTCATAAATGCTTCAATGGTAGTAAGCCTTTTTGACTTGGATATTTCGTCTCGCCTTATTACATTTATTGTTGAGTCGATCAACGTAGTTTGATTTTCAAAAAGTTTTAATAGGTGATCTTCATTGTCCTTTACTTTCGAAATAGTCTCGGACATTTCAAGTGCGTAATTTGAATCTAGAACTCCAAATAAACTGCTAGCTATATTTCAAATGATGTCCAATGGTGCTCGTCGTGATCGCGATTTTGTTAGCAAGTAGTTTTCTACTTGCAGCTCTTCTTCGATGTGCTTAAAATGTTGATACATGCTTGTACACGCATGAATTTCTTCAATTCCAGAACATATATTTCCCATTGTTTTTGTTCCAATAGAAAATGTTTTCATATCTTGCCAATAATTTTTTAAATCGTAGTATGCCACAATGGTCCAGTCTGTCGTTGTAAGTTGAGTGGTGCCTACCTTTTCAAAGAAGATTCCCGGTTTTGCTCCAAAATGTGTAATGTTGATGGATTGGGCGAAAACAATTGGTAATAATAAAATCATAACTAACAAAGTAGTTATCAGTGAAGGTGTAGCCAGTTGTCTTCGTTTGGGTCTTGTTTCTTCTTTGACTTGTTCATCTTCTTCCAGTGGATGTTTGTGGTCTTGTTCTTCTTCTGGGAATAGTGGAGCGATGTGTTGAATATCCCTCTTAAATATGCCTCGTGCAGTTTTCAGTTCTATCACTCTAACGTAGCCGACTTTTCCAGGAATGGCATTGATTACTCGTCCCATTGGCCATTGTAAAACTGGAGTATTGTCCTCTCTTATCCCATATGCCATATGCGGTCGCTTTCCTCGGATTTTATAATGTATCTTAAATGGTCCACAATAGTCCACCCCAGCATTAAGGAATGGTCTTGCTTGAGTGACTCTTAATAGTGGCAAATCTCCCATAATCTGTTGAATTAATTTCGGCTTAGCTCTTGTGCATTTTACACATTTCTGGACTGTGTTCCTCGCCATTGTTTTGCCTTTAATGGTCCAAAATCTTTGTCGAGTTGCTGCTAATAAAGCTTGGGGTCCACAGTGCATGTTGTCTTTATGACTCTGTTCAAATATCAATTTCGTGATTGAGTCATTATAGGGCAACAACATAGGATGTTTTGCATCAAATGCAATATTAGCTGCCTCCAATCTTCCTCCAACTCGGATAATGTTTTCGTTGTCCAAAAATGGTGGCAGCGCATTTAGATTGCTGTGTCTGTTGACTTCGCGATTCCTTGAGAGTTCTTTAAGTTCCGTTTTGAAACCATTTTGTAGAATATTCCGGATGACAATTTTCTGAGCTTCATTCAATTCTTCCAATCGTATGATTGCTCAGCTATATTCCTGCATCCTTCGAAAACGCATAATATAATATAAGCTCCTAAGTAACTTATTATATGAATTTCCATGATTAATCGTGTGGATCAGGTTTTCGAGACTGACTGTAGTCAAGATTACTTCCGGTGGAGTTTTCTCAATTTCAGGCCTTGATTTAGAGAATGGTATTGGCCAAGTTGCTGGTGCTCCATGTAGGAATAATGGACCATAGAACCATAAACTGTGGTCCTTAAATTTAGAGGCAGTCAAACATCTTGATGCAACGTCTGCAGCGTTGTGTGCGCTTGGGACGTGTCTCCATTCCCTTTGGACCGATAACTCCTGTATTATAGTTACTCTGGTGGCAACAAATTTATCCTTTATGGTATTTTTATTGTTGATCCAGGTCAATACTATTTCGGAATCAGCCCAATAGAATGTTGGTGTACTTTTCAAATCCAATTGCTCCTTTGTGTTGCTCGTTAGTTCGGCTCCAAGTACAGCGGCCTTCAATTCCAATCGCGGAAGTGTAATTGCACTTATTGGTGCTAATCGAGATTTAGCGCACAACAGCTGAACGCTTACCCGTTTATCCTTATGGGTAGACCGAATATAAACTGCTGCTGCATATGCCTTTTCGGATGCATTTACGAATGTATGTATTTCCTTCTGGACAGGAGTTTGTTTGTTGAAAACATGACGATCGATTTTAACATCAATGAGAGTTTTCAACTCATTTCGGTATTGTTTCCATTCTTGTTGTAGATGTTGAGGCAGTTCTTCATTATACTGAAATCCTTGTTTCGTCAGTTCTTGCATGAAGATTTTTGCCTTTATCACAACCGGTGTGAATAATCCCAGTGGGTCGAAAATTTTAAAGATTTCCGAAACCACATCCCGCCTGGTTATGATTTCCCTCGTATTGATTTGTGTTGTGCAGCATAATTTATCCGAGCGTGGATTCCAGGTTATTCCCAGTGTTTTAATGCTGCATTCCTCATAAGCTGTATCTTCCAAATTGACGTTGGGCGTAATATCTTCTTTGGGCAAACCTTGCAGAAGTTGATTATTGTTTGCGCACCATTTTCTCAGGTTAAATCTGTTTCGTTTTGCTTTTGAAGAGCTTCTGAAATTGTTTCTGCTCCTGTTATACAATCATCCATATAGAAGTCGTTTTTTAGTGTTTCGGCTCCCAGTAGATATTCTCGCATTGATCTTGTATCCAAGTGTTGCAAACATTTTGTTGCTAAATATGGTGCGGCTTTAGTGCCATACGTGACTGTTTCCAAACGATAATATTTGATTTCTTCAGATGGATCATTTCTCCATATTATCATTTTTAGATGCTGATCCTCAGGGTTCATCCATATTTGTCGATACATTTTTTCTATATCGGCTGTAAACACATATTTGTGTGTTCTGAATCTCCGCAGTATAGAGAATAACGTACTCTGAACTGTTGGTCCCTTGTGTACGGTATCATTCAATGATTTTCCGGTAGAAGTTATTGCTGACGCGTCAAATATCACTCTTAATTTGGTAGTCTGACTCTCCGGATTAAGAACACAGTGATGTGGTATGAAGTAGTGCTCCTTTGGTATATGTGTGCGTGGAACTTGTTTCATGTGTCCCAACTCTTCATACTCCTTCATAAACTGAGTGTATCCTTGTTTCAGAGTTGGATCCTTTTGAAGACGTTTCTCTAATGATATAAATCTTCTCGACGCTATGTCACGAGACTCCCCCAACTCTGATGCATCTTCCACATATGGCAGTCGAACAATCAATCGGTTGTCTTTAGCAACTTGAAGGTTTTGATCAAATTGCCGTTCACATTCCTTATCCATTGGCAAATAGCATGGTAGCTTTGTTTGAAGATTATCCAGTTCCCATAATTTGGATAACTGTTCATCCACCTTCTCTTCTTCAGTAAGCGTAGCACATGTTGATGACGATGATGCCTTTTGTTGAACCTTTCCCGCGATGATCCATCCAAGTTTGGTATTTTGTAGTTTGGGTAGTCCGCCTTTTAAAGACAACTGTCCTTTCTTTAACATCTCGAAGTAGTGCTCAGCACCTAGGAGAACATCTATCTTTCCTTGTTTTCCAAAGTATGGATCTGCCAACGTAATATTTTGTGGTAATTTCCATTTATCAGCACAGATGTTTCGTGTTGGTTGGTCATCGACAATGTTAGGCAATACCATTGCTTCTAGTTTGGAACTAAAATCTCCACAATTCGATTTTAGCATTACATTAACGCGTGCTTTGGATGTGTGAGCTTTTCCTCCAATGCCATTGATTTTTAGCATTGAGTGTGTTGTTTTCAATCCTAAAATCTTAACTGCACGTTCCGAGATGGCATTTATTTGAGATCCTGAGTCTAGTAGTGCTCTGAATTCAGCCTCTTGTCCATTATTGCCCTTTATGATAATTCGGGCAGTGGCTAGCAGAATATAACTTGCCTGCTTTCCACTTGCGACTGCAGCTGTTGTACTTTCAACATTTGCTTCTAAATGTAATAGTGTATTATGCCTTTATTACACTTGAAACAGTCCCTTTTGGGCAAGATTGTGCAGAATGCTCTGATTGAAAACACTTTGTACAGAGTTTCTGTTTTTTGTACCCAATTTAAACGCTTTGATGCTGTCTGCTTCAAGAAATCATTACATTTATAAATGCTATGATTTTGTTTATTGCAAAAATAGCATATAAATTTGTGTTCAACTCCAGCTGAAGCACATGTGTTTTGTTTAATCTTGCTTTATCCGAGTTAATGGCTTCCAGTGTCAGGAACCGTTGCTCCATAAAGGCTAAAAACTCATTAATTGACTGAGTTTGCTTTGTGTTTTATATGGACTGTTCATACAAATCGTGATTGTGTCGATTTAACTTCTTCGTAAAAATGCAGAAAAGAAGTGAATCCCATTGGTTTGTCTGTATACCAAAGTTTTTGAGTGCTGATAATGTTTCCTTTATATTATCATGCATTCCTTTTACAGAATTGGCATCATTACTAGTCGTTGTTGGTTGATCTAGTAATTTTTGAATGATATATGTACTGAGCACTCTTTTATTATTGAAGCGCTCTTCTAGCATATTCCATGCTGTGTTGAAATTTCCTTCGGTTGGGGAAAGGTGGCGAATTAGCCTCTCCGCATCGCCAGTTACATGATTTTTTAAATACCACATCTTTTGAATGATGGGTATTGTCGTGGCTTCATGAATCATTTTCTTGAACATGTCATGAAATTCGTTGTTCCCGAATCATGGGTTGAATTTCAATTTCGTCTATTGACATATTAGATGCTGTATCCACATCCATGATATGCTTCTGGCCTTTGAATAACTCCATATATTCAATTACGATTTTATGTATTCCATCGTAATATTTTTCAGTGAAGTATTCGTGGTCCAAACTTGTTCCTTGCAAAATGGACTGAATCTTTTGTTCATTTGCTTGGAACTGCTGTTCATAATTTTCCAACGCTGAAATTCTATCGCAGAAGTATTTAACGTTGGTTTTTCGTTCGGCAGGATCCTTCTTGGAATTCCCTATCAAATTCTAGATCTCCTTGCCAATGTTCAGCTTCTGAGTCAGCAGACTATTTATGGTTGAGGATACCATTAAAAGATTTCTTGTTTTGTTTAATTTTTTTATTTATATCGAACTTTATGAGGTGATTTTTAATGATGTGCCTCGACTCACACCGTGTTCTTTATAAACCAAAACAAAATGTTATCTTTTTTTCAATGAACGTATATGCGTAAGCAGCTAAATTTTGCTGCTTGATCCTGAAAGGTTCCAATTGGTTGACAATTTCAACTGGAGTCCTTGTCGCCTGGTTGACAACTTCAGAAGGAGTCTTTGTCGGATGTCACCAAATGTAGATCTTCAACTGTAGAAAATCTGTTTGTTTTGTTGCTTTGCCGCAAGTACATGAACCAGTGGTAGAAGTCGCCGCAATAAGTGCATAAACCAATTGGGCTTCGGAGAAATGAATACGTTAGAGTTTTCTTTCGTACTAATTTTATTTCCATCAGAGCAAGGGCTCTTTTCTGAATGGCTTAGGTCTACATACAATCTTAATAATAGGATTATCGCTTATTTAAGACAAATGGTACTTAACTCTAACAGATAACAATATATTGCAACTAGATGGTGTGACACATGAGTCTGCGTGCCTATCTGCAAAAGGTTATTATTAGTTTAGGGTCAGCATGCAGCGTATCTTTGCCTTTCTATTGTTACTGATGGTAGCGTCTCGGTATCTGCTGCAGCGTACGATTTTCTGTTGAAATGTAAAATCGTACACATGCCTTAACCAAGTTTCAGTAGAGGCAATTATATAAAAAGGAAAATTTAAGCTATCTAAATAAACATTATTGAGTTTACTACAAAGGCCTCTTACATTTTGATAGCCAAGCAGGAGAGAAGAAGTTAGTTTTTTGAGCTATCAAATGGAGTTTTAGGCTTAGAGGAATTAGTGGTAACATTTGGAAGTAAAATCGGTGGCCGATTTTTCTTTTTATTTACATACTCTTTAATAATTAAGTAATCGGGCCAAAATCTTTGGAACAAACTTTACTAAAATGCTCGGCAGGAACACTTATTTTGAAAGATGCGATTTCCCGTTCATATGAGGAATTAAATTTTTCCACCTTTAATGATGCTTGAATTTTGGACCGAATAAAGGTCCTAATGTCGTGATATGACGTATTAGGGGCAAGCCTAGAAACAAAAATTTGTTTCATATAGTTTTCTGAGCAGCTGTAACAGAAGTCGAGATAGGAGCATTTGTTCTAGCCGGTAGAACATTAGGTACATCAGAAACGTTGATAATGTTGAGTTTCTGCAACATTAAAAACTACTGCAGGTAACGACACTGAAACGGGATCAGAACAAATGATATCTATGGGAACAATGTAATTATCGGCAATCATTGACGCTCAGGAGTGTCAAGGGGTGGGAGACGTAAATAACATTAGATTACTTGGAACGGACAAATTGTTGACCAGTTCAGAGACATCAAGTTCGTTAGGGTCAATGGACAAACGAGTATTAGCTTTTTTACGCTTTGGAGACTTGGTTAAAAGCTTCATGCCCTTAAACCCAGAGTCCAAAGTTGCGCAACTATCCGTAAGTTTTTTGAAACCTGCGAATAGATCACCAAAGCCTTGCTTCGTCTGACGTATGAATCCCGCAACATCCCTTTCAACATCCCTGCATGACTCACATGTCCATCTTAAACCAGATTTTGAGCCAATTAGGTCGACTATACGGCCGGTGAAGCCAGCACATTTTTCATGTGAAACATTGTCACAGAGCCATCAGCAATCGAAACCCATTTTTGAGCTTGCTGGTATACGACATTTTCTATTATAGAAGACAATCATACTGCAGGTTTTAAAGTAAATAAAAATTAAATGAAAACAAAAATTTAAATAAGAATAAAATTTGTGTTACTAACAGGGTATTAGTACGCTGATATCTATTTACAGAAAAACAACAAGCACAAAATCACAATCGCGGGCGCGACGAAAGCAGAGAAAAGAATAGCCAAAATGGCCAACAACAAAACTCAGCACAAAGAGCGCGAGAGCAGAAAGTGCCCGAGATCGGAAAGAGCGCGATATGTAATGATATACCAACAATGTGCTGTAGCAGTTCAAAACAAAACACAAATTTACTGTAAGCTCTCACAAATAGAAAATTAGGCCTCATAAATTATTGATATATTAAAACACACAATTAATTATAAATTATTAAATATTATTACACTGTGACTAAACACTCTGACGTATAGCACAGGTATTGTTAGTTTGCAAACAAAATTATTTGCTAACAAGTCGCAGGAAGGGTAAAATAATAAATGTTAGTTGACAGCAAAAAAAAAAAAAACGTCCGAATGCGAATGCGAGCGAAGCAGACCTATTGGTTAGCAATCCTAACTCTATCAGTGAGATAGATCTCGCTGCCAATCTGCTCCAAGATGTGTTTATCTCATCCTGCGAAGACAGCTCAGTATAGTAGACCCTATTGGTCAATCGGAAAATTCCGTGGTGGAATGAGGAACTGGCTGTACTTAGAAGGAGGGTTAGATGCCTTTTTAATAAGGCTAAATCTAACCGTTCTAGTTGGGACGTCTATAGGGACGCTCTCACCAACTACAACAAAAGCATTAGACGAGCTAAATGCAATACATGGCGCAGTTACTGGGGTAGCTTAGAATCGTTGCCAGAGGCAGCGAGGCTCCATAAAGTATTGGCTAAAGGGTCGTCTAATGGAATAGGGCTTCTTAAAAGAGCAGATGGCTCTTTCACTCAAGATCGTAGGGAAACACTTGAGCTTCTACTTCAAGTCCACTTGCTGGGTTCTGTGGCGAATTCAGATCTCTCCAGTCGTGATGACGCCACTTTGTCACCGGACTCACGCGGATTCAGCCTATCTGGATCCATCTTCGACCCCGAAAAGGTCAAATGAGCTGTAGATTCTTTCGCTCCCTTCAAATCCCCAGGGGGTGACAAAATCTTCCCAGCCCTTATTCAAAACAGCATGGCTCATATTCTTGATCCACTGGTCGGCCTTCTTAGAGCTAGTTTTACTTGGGGATACATACCCATCTCTTGGAGGAGAGTAAATGTGGTATTCATCCCCAAGCAAGGGAATCGTCCGCTTGACCAGCCTAAGTCCTATCGGCCGATCAAGCTTACCTCCTTTCTGCTTAAGGCTGCAAACATAGTGCGCGCTGAGACGAAGACGAAGATGAAGACGAAGCTGAAGACGAATTGCTTGCGTTGCGAGTAAGCTAATAGGTTGCATAGTGCAAGATGAATTGGATGCGCTTTTGTTGTGTTAGTCGCAATGGATTTCTCATCGGATGATGATCTGCTAATTGAGAAGAGTTTATTTTTTAAATTAAAATTTAAAAAAGCAAATAAAAAAATTCATCCCATTAATTTGGGAAGAAAAGCATTTGGCGAATTTCATCATTTGTTTGATGAGCTGCGTCAAGATGAGAAAAAATTTATGGAGTACACCAGAATGAAAATGAGCACGTTTGATTATATTTTAAAAAAAATTGAACCATTAATCATTAAAAATTGGACGAATTTTAATAAAACCCCAATTATGCCTGCTGAAAGGCTAATTGTGACGTTAAGGTAACAAATTATTTTAAATATATTTAGTTTTATTAATTTTATTGATTTTAACTTTTCATTTAATTACTTGTTTATTCACTGTCTTAACTTAATTTGAGATTGTAATTATATTTCCTGATGTAACAAAAGTGCTTGGTTCCTGTGGGGATAAAGCATTATCAGAATATTGATTTGATGAAGATTCCTGTAGAGTCGGTGATGGTACAGATATATAAGAAACTTGGTTCTGAATATTTTGTAAATTAAAAGAGCGCCCCATGTTGAACGCATGATTATAGACTGCTTTTTGCATATCCATTCTGCACAAAAGCTTCGTTTGCGGATCCATTTTTTTAATGTGTGGCAATAGGCTCACAAAAAAAGCCATGTCTTCATCGTCGGCTGGAATCTTGTTTTTTGTTTTCTGTTCTAACAGCTCCAACTTCTTTTTTTCGATGTTGAGCATTTCACCTTCTATGTTATTATGACGCCGTTTAAGATTTCTAGGAGTATGATGTGGGGTGGACGTTTGCACTTCAAACGTACTTATGTCGTTTTCTTCCACATATTGCGGCACCTCAATATTTACACTATTAACATCTTCGCCAATATTATCTTGTACTTCATTGTTTTTTTGGCGACATAAATTTCCGGAAGACTGGCGACACTTTATCTGGTCCTTTATAAACATCATGGGCTCGAAATGACTCCATTGAGAACAAATCTCGTTGACTGCATCAGGGCCAGCGTCGCCAGAACGGTTCGGTGGACATTTCCTTAATTCAGCTCGAAACGTGTCCCTCAATTGTTTCCATTTTTTTTTCAAAGTCATAGCTAAAAAATACATATTAAAATGTCATTAGTTGCATAACATTGTTTTCAATTTTTTTCTTATTTTAGATATCTCGCTACTGGCACTTCATTTAGATCAATCTCTTTTAACTTTCGAATGGGTGCTTCAACGGTTCGTTCTATTGTTATAGAGACATGTGAAGCTTTGTGGACAGTTTTGCAGCCTATACATATGGCTGTGCCCACAGAACAAAATTTAAAGAAAGTTGCGGATCAGTATTGGAATCTTTGGGAATTTCCAAATTGTGTTGGATCTATTGATGGAAAGCACATACGTCTCAAATGCCCAGCGAACTCAGGATCAATGTCTTATAATTATAAACTATTTTTCTCAATAGTGCTGCAGGCAGTCGCTGACGCAAAATGTAAATTTATTACTATCGAAGTTAGTGGTTACGGACGTCAGAGTGATGGTGGAACTTTTGCTTCCTCAGCGATTTACACAATGAAAAATTCTGGAGATTTACAGTTTCCGAAGGATTCTTATTTGCCCAATACCACAATATCTATGCCATATGTGTTGCTTGTAGATGAAGCTTATCCGCTTTTGGACTGGGTCCTTCGACCATATGCCAGAAGAAATCTAACATTGGAAAATGAATATTTTAATAGTCGTTTGTCTAGAGCGCGAAGGTGTGTGGAATCCGCATTTGGTATAATTAACTCCAAATGGAGAATATTATGAAAGCCAATTGAAACGACACCATCTAACTCAGAAATTATTGTTAAACCAATTTGTATACTGCATAATACAATGTTAGATTTAGAAGATCTGGACACGCACATGACAGAGGGAGAAAAATTTATAAGCAACAAACAAAAAAATATATTGGAAAGTTCAAAGAAAAGAGGTCGATTCATCAGAGACACGTTTCGTACTTATGTTTGTAGCCATAGAAATGCTGATACCATTTAAATTTTCAATTTTATTATTATGTATTTCATTTTTATTAAAATTAATTAAATTACTTACCATCAACATTCAATTCGTTTGAAATTTCGTTCCAATTTTGGTCAATTATTTGCCTATTGTGGTAGAGTTTATTTTGCTGGTCCCATAAACAGCGTTTTTTAAATACTGCTGCAATTAATTCCTCGTTAATTGCAGACATTTTCACAAAACATGTGCGTCCGTCAAATCACAAATAACAACTGTGCAAATTCTAGCATGTTCGGCGCCAAAGCATAGTCAGACCAAATCGAAAACCAACGGTAAAATAGCAAGCGATTCGTCTTCAAAATCAGTACAGCAGCGTTTGAAGCTGATTGCTTGCGTTTCGTCTTCATCTTCGTCTTCGTCTCAGCACGCACTATGCCTGCGGGCGAGCGAATTCATATGATTTGTTCTGCACTGTTTTTCGTCTTCAGCTTCGTCTTCATCTTTGTCTTCGTCTCAGCGCGCACTATGTTTGCAGCCTAAGACGGCGGAAAGGCTGATAGATATGCGCATTCGACGTCGACACCTCTGCATCCCACGCAATTTGCCTACATAGGCGGCAGATCGATGGAGGTCGCTCTCCACAGGTTAGTGGGAAAAATTGAAAGAGCCTTCGTATCCAAGAACATTGCTTTATGCTCTTTTCTGGATATAGAAGGCGCTTTTGATAATACCGGCTACGGGTCAATCTCTACTGCTCTAGAACGTAGAGGAACTGCCCGTCCCTTGATCCGGTGGATTGAAGCTATGCTCAAACACCGGATAATCACTTCCACCCTTGACTCCACGACTGCATGCATTAATGCAGTCAAAGGCTGTCCCCAGGGAGGGGTTCTATCCCCCCTACTCTGGTCCTTAGTAGTTGACGAACTACTAGTCTTACTCTCCGAGCAGGGCGTTGAAGCTATCGGCTATGCTGACGACCTGGCTCTAATAGTGACCGGGAACTATACCAGCACCGTGACAGAGTTGATTCAATCAGCTCTGAACACGGTAAGTAGATGGTGCGCAGATGTTGGTCTTAGCAGCAATCCACAAAAAGCTATTATAGTTCCTTTCACTAGGCGCTATTCCGTTGACATTGGTCAACTTCATATCTGCGGCTCCCCTGTGGGGCTATCCAACGAAGTCAAATATCTAGGGGTAACCCATGATAAAAGACTAAATTGGAACTCTCACCTCAGCAACACCCTCACAAAGGCGACCCATGCCATGTGGGGCTGCGGGAGATTATTTGGTAGAATCTGGGGTCTTAAATCCTGCACCATCCGGTGGTTTTTTGCCATGATGGTCTGACCGATCGTCACCTATGCTGCTATTGTGTGGTGGCCAAAGGTTACGCAGGTCACTGCCATCAGCAAATGCAATAAATTGCACAGGTTGCTGTGCCTCTCACTGACAGGTGCACTTCGCACTAGTGCAATCGATACTGAATCTGACTTCGGTGCATATCCAAATTAAAGAAGTCGCTGCTATGAGCCTTCTTAGAATCAAGCTCCAATCAGGGTTTCTAGCTACCGAATCAGGAGATGCTAGCCTGATCAAAGACATTCCTGGCATAGATATCTGCACTAGATCAGATACTATGACTAAGGAACTTTTCTTTGGTGCTCAATTCAGAACCCTCATCCCGGACGGGAAGGACTGGGACACTGGAAACCCCATCAGCGACCCCCATGGTATCCACTGGTATACCGACGGGTCAAAAACTGATCGGGGGGTTGGAGCTGGGATCTTTGGACCCAATTCCAAAATCACAATTGCTATTGGCAAATGGCCCACAGTCTTTCAATCTGAGGTTCATGCCATCGAGTTCTGCTGCCGTCTGATCCTAAAGAAGGGGATTAGAGGAGTGAACATCTACATCTTCTCTGACAGTCAAGCCGCCATCTTAGCCCTCTCCTCCAAAAGAGTAAGCTCTCGACTGATGGCCGATTGCTGGAACTGCCTCCAGAGACTGTCTCTTATTAACAATGTCACCCTTCTATGGGTACCTGGACACTCTGGTATCCAGGGGAATGAGCTAGTGGATGAAGTTGCGAGGGCCGGTTCGTCAGCTACTTTTTCCGGCCCTGAGCCCTTCTGAGGCGTGGGTTGGTCAACAATCTCAGCTATTTTGAAAACCCGTGCTGTTGGGTTGACTGACCGCTACTGATCGGTCCAACCAGGGATGCGGCAAGCCAAGGAGCTTATCAATCCCGTGGTCGACCGGAAAACCAGCTTACTTTTCAGGGGGGATCTTCAGCTCCTCGTTTGCTTTCTTAGTGGCCATCATACGGTGAACTACCACCTCACCAAAATGCGTCTGTCTTCTGATGCTGAGTGCAGACTCTGCAAAGGGGACGATGAGACAACCAGACACATTCTGTGCGACTCTCCAGCCTTGGTATGGACTAGGAGGAAACATCTGCACGTGGATACCGCAGGTCCAGAGCATATTGTGCATTCCTCGACGAAGGATCTGCTCTGCTTCATTAGGGAAGCAGAGCATCTTTTGTCTAGCTAGGGAGAGCCTATTGGCACAAAAGACCTCCATGGTCGCAGTGCCTCGCACCTTCTCTGTTGGGAGACTCTCTTTCACTAATAATAATAAAATGTATCCTCCAATGTTGCCGTGTTGAAGGCCGTGAATCTTTCAGCACGGTGGTCAGCAAATATTTGGGCCTGTTTAAGCGAGGAATGCAATAGGATGGCTCTGCGACCTTCTACCTCTCTGGATGCGTGCAGTTTTATGCTCATTGGACACTGAGTCAGGGTCGAAAATTTTATCGCTAGGCATGCAGACTGTGTCGTCTAGTTTAGCTGCTGAGGTGTCAGCTATGTTCAGTTTTATGAATCTGTTCAGGGCAAAAGATATTTGATGCACATATACAGAAAAAACAAGTAGGAACGACTACAGTCAAGTTTTTACTGTACGAGGTCATGGATTTTAAGTGTACATGTGTAATTTTAAACATAAAAAAAGATAATCTTGAGACGCAGCGATTGTTAATAGTGTAACAAAATTATAAAAAAAAAGTTGCCGCACGTCAATTTCTAAATCTAATTTTATATCCATGACAATTTTTTCGACCGGGACTCGACATCGAATGTTGGCGGCTCCGCTACCCTACCATCACACCACCATCTAATTTTGAGAATCGTGGGTAAAAATACATTATCTTAAACAATTCTAATTAAAAGTATGTTCAATAATAACAAGTAAGCAAGCTACTGTCGAGTTTGCTCGACTGTGAGATACCCGCTGCCCAATTTTACCACCAAAATATTATATTTTTAAAAAAATATACTGAAAAAATACTAAAAAAAAATATACTAAAAGTACCAAAATAATATACCAACATTTTCTTCGTTCGAAATTATTAGCTTGGCGGCACTTTAGTTGGTTTATTGCACACCATTATTATGTCACAGAGTCTCATAGCAATTAGCTAGGTCCAGCTGCACGTGGTAACGCCTTATAAAAGTAATTTCTTAATAACTTCTGTGTTTTTTATCCGATTGTAACCAAATTCGCAGAGATCATTACGATGGTGATTAGTATTGTGCGTACCAAAACTGAACATTCTAGGATTAAAATGACGCCTGCAATTCGGCTTTATTAGATTTACGGGGCGGAAGGGGGCGTGGCCAAAATCAAAAACAAACTTGATCTGCGTGTAATTAACACACACTGTTCCGAAAATTTGGTTGCTCTATCTCTTACAGTCTCTGAGATCTAGGTGTTCATACGGACGGACAGACAGACCGACAGACGGACATGGCTATATCGTCTCGGCTGTTGATGCTGATCAAGAATATATATACTTTATGGGGTCGGAGATGCTTCCTTCTGCCTGCTACATACATTTTCGGTCGGCACAAAGCCATAATACCCTTCTACCCTTTTTGTAGGCGGGTAAAAAAATGTGAATGAATAATAATCGCGAAAAAAAAGAAAAGTCTGTCTGAGCTGAACTATCCGATATTTGATATGGGGACCTTTGGGCTACTATGCTTGTGTATTAATATTTCTTGAATATCTTCCATACTTATAGTCCGATCTTAATGAATTTTGCACCAAACGTACTCGCAAGGATTCTGCATATGTGAGTCGTAAAATAAATGCAGTAAGTTTAGTGCAAATAAATGTATTGGAGCTTAGAAAGTGTTTTTAGTGATTTACAGAGGCGTAAAGAGGCGTGGTCAAATTATAAAGCAAACTTGATCTGCTTGCTAAGCTTTTACGAGTTGTCACGCTGATATATACTTAGAGAAAAACAGCAAGCACAAAATCACAATCGCGGGAGCGACAAAAGCAGAGAAAATAATAGCGAAAACGGCCAACAACAAAACACAGCACAAAGAGCGCGAGAGCGGAAAGTGCTCGAGATCGGAAAGAGTGCGATATGTAATAATATACCAACAATGTGCTGTAGCAGTTCAAAACAAAACACAAATTTACTGTAAGCTCTTACAAACAGAAAATTAGGCCTCACAAATTATTGATATATTAAAACACCACAATTAATTGTAAATAATTAAATGTTATTACACTGTAACTAAACACACCGACGTATAGCACAGGTATTGTTAGTTTACAAACAAAATTTTTGACACCATGGCGCAGGAAGAGTAAAATAACAAATGTTAGTTTGACAGCAAAAAAAACACGTCCGAATGCGAATGCGAGCGAATGTTCAACGTTTGTGTAGATGGCGGGCTGTCTATCCACACTTCAAATATGTTGATTTTGTTGTTCGATGCTTGAATATTGTTTGCGCATTACTGCTCACACAACTTGCGGTGATGTATATTTCTTGTTGCTGTTGCCATGAAGTAAATTTGCGCTTTAAGTAACTTTGTTTGGCGTTGTTGTTTTTAATGCGGTTTTCCATTTCTTATCTTGTTGTTGTTGATGGAAAGTTTTGCAAAAACTATTAGCATATAACACTTGAGAGCACTTTTTAAGTTGAATTTCTTGAATGATGTGTATTTTCTTGTGTTGTTGGTCCTCCAATTGTCTTAAAGTTCTCTAGGACTTTTTGTCACTGCTACTAGTGCTACTAATACAACAGTTGTATTCTCCTTATTATGCGTTACTGTTGCAAGTTGCATTTGTTGTCATAAAACATTATTCTTGTTGTTATAGGCTTCTGCCTCAGGGTTGCCATGTAGAGTTAGAATAAAACCAACATCTGTTCACTTGTCTTTTCATTTATTGAATGTGTTCGTTCGAGTCTTAAAACTAACTAAGATGCGGAGTTGCCGCAAAGTATATCCACGAAGTACACATAATGTATTTAAAGAGAGCGAGAGTCACATATAGATCTGCATATAGGAAGTGCTCGCATCGTGTATGGATAACATGCTGACCCGCATTGATCGGAAATGGGTCTCGTCATTACAGCCACATTATATTGTTGACCAACGGACTGGTCTAATCTTCAAGTGGGAAAGGCAGCTGAATTCAACGTTTAACCAAACTCTACAAATAGGTTTAGAGGATATACTTTGCTGCACGAAATTTTGCGTTTTCCAAGCCCCATATCAATTGTATCTAATCCTGAGTTTTTTTTTTCATTTTTTATAATAAAAAACGGAACACAATCACTAATGAGAAAGGATACGACACTCAAACTTAATGTTCTACGTGTAGGGCTCGAGGTTGAGAAAGTTTAAAATATGACTCCGTTTCCAAAATGGAATGGGCTCCGATGATATTATTGTTATGCAAATGTCAAACCGATCCAGCAACCAATAAGAAGGGTACCGATTGCACCGAAAAAGTAAACACGAAATCTGAAGAAGCTTTTGAACTTGATATCATTGAGCCAGTAATAAGTCATTGCCCCTGGAAATGACACAAAGCATTTAAAGAAAATGGGAAAATCAGGATATGCATAGACACAAAACCTTGCAATAAGCCAATGTTAAAAGAGAATATTTTGCTAAATGATTTCGAGTAGTTTATGAAGATATTGAGAGGCCCAAAGTACTTCACCTGATTAGACTTAACAAATAAGAAAGCTACAGTCGAGTTTGCTCGACTGTGAGATACCCGCCACCCACTTTTACCATCAAAATATTATATTTTTCAAAAATATACTGAAAAAATACTTTAAAAAAATATACTAAAAAATACTAAAATAATATATCAACATTTTCTTTGTTCGATGTTATTAGCTTGGCGGCACCTTAGTTGGTTTATTGAACACCATTATTATGTCGCGGAGTGTCATAGCAACTAACTAGGCAGCACTAGCAGTTGCACCTGGTAACGCCTTATAAAAGTAATATCTTAATAACTTCTGTGTTTTTTATCCGATTGTAACCAAATTCGCAGAGATCATTAAGATAGTGGTTAGTATTGTGCGTACCAAAACTGAACGTTCTAGGTTTAAAACGACGCTTGCAATTCAGTTTTATTCGATTTACGGGGGCGGGAGGGGGCGTGGCCAAAATCAAAAACAAACTGTCGCGAAAAATTTGTTGCTCTATCTCTTATAGTCTCTGAGATCTAGGTGTTCATACGGACAGATGGACAGACGGACAGACGGACATGGCTATATCGTCTCGGCTGTTGACGCTGATCAAAAATATATATACTTTATGGGATCGGAGATGCTTCCTTCTGCCTGTTACATACATTTTCGGTCGGCACAAAGCCATAATACCCTTCTACCCTTTGGGTAGGCGGGTATAAAAATATATACTAAAATATGTTCGAAATTATTAGCTTGGCGGCACTTTAGTTGGTTTATTGAACACCTTTGTTATGTCACGAAGTGACAACTAAACAGGTGCAGATGCACCTGATTACGTCTTATAAAAGTAATTTCTTAATAATTGTGTTCTTTAACCGATTGTAACCAAATTTTCAGATATCATTAACATGGTAATTACTATTCCACGTACCAAAATTAAACGTTCTAGGTTTGAATCAACGCTTGAAATTCGATTTTTTCGATTTGCATGTGGGAAGGGGGCGTGGGCAAAATCAAAAACAAACTTTATCTGCGTGCAGTAATAAGACACACTATTCTGAAAATTTTGTTACCCTAGCTCTTATAGTCTCTGATATCTGGTTGTACATAAGGACAGACGGACAGATGGACACACGGATATGCCTAAATCGTCTCCGCTGTTGACGCTGATCAAGAATATATATACTTAATGGGTGTCGGAGATGCTTCCTTCTGCCTGATACATACATTTTCGGTTGGCACAAAGTGGGTATAAAAAGTGCACACCACAAGCTGGAGCTTGATGAATTCACATAATATATAACCACCTTTATTACCACACTTGGATTATTCATGTATTGTAGAAAAGATTAATGTTCGGCTATGAGTTATCTTTCTGGATTCAAAATTGAAGTTTGATAAGCATATTTTGTCTGCTTCTAATAGAGCCATGGGTTTCCTTGGATTTATGAAAAGTTGGTAACAGAAATTTAAACATCCTTACATAATAAAATATCTTGATATCTCACTGGTTCGTCCTATACTTGAGTATGGATCCTTCTCTTTCTGACCATACAACAAGGCTATCATTGTTGTGTAGTGTAGTGTAGTTATTGGTGAAATTGATTGCTTGCAGTTGACAAGCCAAATTAACTTTCCCGTTCTGTCTAGAAATTGTATTTCTCTTTTTCCCGTAGTGCAGATATCTATCCCAGGAATGTCTTTGATCAGACTAGCATGTCCAGATTCAGTAGCTAGAAGCCCTGATTGGAGCTTGATTCTAAGAAGGCTCATAGCAGCGACTTCTTTAATTTGGATATGCAGCGGAGTCAGATTCAGTATCGATTCCATTGCTGCGGTGGGACAGGTACGAAGGGCACCTTCTACCAGTGAGAGGCACAGCAGCCATTTATTGCATTTGCTGATGGTAGTGACCTGCGTAATCTTTGGGCACCACATAATAGCAGCGTAGATGACGATGGGTCTGACCATCATGGTAAAAAGCCATAGTGCAGGATAGTGCAGGTTTTAAGACCCCAGATTCTACCAAAGAATCTCCTGCAGTCCCACATGACATGGGTCGCCTTAATGAGGGTGTTGCTGAGGTGGGAGTTCCAATTTAGTCTTTTATCGAGGGTTACCCCTAGATATTTGACTTCGTTAGATAGCCCCACAGGGGAGCCGCTGATATAGAGTTGACCAATGTCAACGGAATAGCGCCTAGTGAAGGGAACTATAACAGGTTTTTGTTGATTGATGCTAAGACCAACATCTGCGCACCATCTACTTATCGTGTTCAGAGCTAATTGCATCAACTCTGCCACGGTGCTGGTATAGTTCCCGGTCACTATTAGAGACAGGTCGTCAGCATAGCCGATCGGTTTAACGCCCTGCTCGGAGAGTAAGACTAGTTGTTCAACTACTAGGGATCAGAGTAGGGGGGATAGAACCCCTCCGTGGGGACAGTCTTTAACTGCATTAATGCATGCAGTCGTGGAGTCAAGGGTGGAAATGATTATCCGGTGTTTGAGTATAGCATCAATACACCGGATCAAGGGACAGACAGTTCGTCTGTTCTCTAGAGCAGTAGAGATGGACCCGGTATTATCAAAAACACCTTCTATATCCAAAAAAGAGCATAAAGCAATGTTCTTGGATACGAAGGCTCTTTCAATTTTTCCCACTAACCTGTGGAGAGCGACCTCCGTCGATCTGCCGCCTATGTAGGCAAATTGCGTGGGATGCAGAGGTGTCGACGTCTGCAGAGAGCACCGAATGCGCATATCTATCAGCCTTTCCGCCGTCTTAAGCAGAAAGGAGGTAAGCCTGATCGGCCGATAGGACTTAGGCTGGTCAAGCGGACGATTCCCTTGCTTGGGGATGAATACCACATTTACTCTCCTCCAAGAGATGGGTATGTATCCCCAAGTAAAACTAGCTCTAAGAAGGCCGACCAGTGGATCAAGAATATGAGCCATGCTGTTTTGAATAAGGGTTAGGAAGATTTTGTCACCCCCTGGGGCTTTGAAGGGAGCGAAAGAATCTACAGCCCATTTGGCCTTTTCGGGGTCGAAGATGGATCCAGATAGGCTGAATCCGCGTGAGTCCGGTGACAGAGTGGCGTTATCGCGACTGGAGAGATCTGGATTCGCCACAGAACAGAAGTGGACTTGTAGTAGAAGCTCAAGTGTTTCCCTACGATCTTGAGTGAAAGAGCCATCTGCTCTTTTAAGAAGCCCTATTCCATTAGACGACCCTTTAGCCAATACTATATGGAGCCTCGCTGCCTCTGGCAACGATTCTAAGCTACCATAGTAGCTGCGCCATGTATTGCGTTTAGCTCGTCTAATGCTTTTGTTGTAGTTGGTGAGAGCGTCCCTATCGACGTCCCAACTAGCACGGTTAGATTTAACCTTATTAAAAAGGCATCTAACCCTCCTTCTAAGTACAGCCAGTTCCTCATTCCACCACGGAATTTTACGATTGACCTTCAAGGCCTTCTGGACTGAGCTGTTCTCGAAGAATGAGATAAGCACATCTTGGAGCAGATTAGCAGCGAGATCTATCTCACTGATAGAGTTAGGATTGCTAACCAATAGGTCTGCTTCGCTCGCACTCGCATTCGGACGTGTTTTGTTTTGCTGTCAACTTACATTTGTTATTTTACATTTGTTATTTTACAAACGCCTTGTTATCAAATAATTTTGCATGCAAACTAAGAATACCTCTGCTATACGTCGGAGTGTTTAGTCACAGTGTAATAATATTTAATAATTTATAATTAATTGTGTGTTTTAATATATCAATAATTTATGAGGCCTAATTTTCTATTTGTGAGAGCTTACAGTAAATTTGTGTTTTGTTTTGAACTGCTACAGCACATTGTTGGTATATCATTACATATCGCGCTCTTTCCGATCTCGGGCACTTTCCGCTCTCGCGCTCTTTGTGCTGAGTTTTGTTGTTGGCCATTTTGGCTATTCTTTTCTCTGCTTTCGTCGCGCCCGCGATTGTGATTTTGTGCTTGTTGTTTTTCTGTAAGTAGATATCAGCGTACTAATACCCTGTTAGTAACACAAATTTTATTCTTATTTAAATTTTTGGTTTCATTTAATTTTTATTTACTTTAAAACCTGCAGTATGTTTGTCTTCTATAATAGAAAATGTCGTGTACCAGCAAGCTCAAAAATGGGTTTCGATTGCTGATGGCTCTGTGACAATGTTTCACATGAAAAATGTGCTGGCTTCACCGGCCGTATAGTCGACCTAATTGGCTCAAAATCTGGTTTAAGATGGACATGTGAGTCATGCAGGGATGTTGAAAGGGATGTTGCGGGATTCATACGTCAGACGAAGCAAGGCTTTGGTGATCTATTCGCAGGTTTCAAAAAACTTGCGGATAGTTTCGCAACTTTGGACTCTGGGTTTAAGGGCATGAAGCTTTTAACCAAGTCTCCAAAGCGTAAAAAAGCTAATACTCGTTTGTTCATTGACCCTAACGAACTTGATGTCTCTGAACTGGTCAACAATTTGTCCGTTCCAAGTAATCTAATGTTATTTACGTCTCCCACCCCTTGACACTCCTGAGCGTCAATGATTGCCGATAATTACATTGTTCCCATAGATATCATTTGATCTGATCCCGTTTCAGTGTCGTTACCTGCAGTAGTTTTTAATGTTGCAGAAACTCAACATTATCAACGTTTCTGATGTACCTAATGTTCTACCGGCTAGAACAAATGCTCCTATCTCGACTTCTGTTACAGCTGCTCAGAAAACTATATGAAACAAATTTTTGTTTCTAGGCTTGCCCCTAATACGTCATATCACGACATTAGGACCTTTATTCGGTCCAAAATTCAAGCATCATTAAAGGTGGAAAAATTTAATTCCTCATATGAACGGGAAATCGCATCTTTCAAAATAAGTGTTCCTGCCGAGCATTTTAGTAAAGTTTGTTCCAAAGATTTTGGCCCGATTACTTAATTATTAAAGAGTATGTAAATAAAAAGAAAAATCGGCCACCGATTTTACTTCCAAATGTTACCACTAATTCCTCTAAGCCTAAAACTCCATTTGATAGCTCAAAAAACTAACTTCTTCTCTCCTGCTTGGCTATCAAAATGTAAGAGGCCTTTGTAGTAAACTCAATAATGTTTATTTAGATAGCTTAAATTTTCCTTTTTATATAATTGCCTCTACTGAAACTTGGTTAAGGCATGTGTACGATTTTACATTTCAACAGAAAATCGTACGCTGCAGCAGATACCGAGACGCTACCATCAGTAACAATAGAAAGGCAAAGATACGCTGCATGCTGACCCTAAACTAATAATAACCTTTTGCAGATAGGCACGCAGACTCATGTGTCACACCATCTAGTTGCAATATATTGTTATCTGTTAGAGTTAAGTACCATTTGTCTTAAATAAGCGATAATAGTTTATTACATTCCTATCATTAAGATTGTATGTAGACCTAAGCCATTCAGAGAAGAGCTATATAAACCCTTGCTCTGATGGAAATAAAACTAGTACGAAAGAAAACTCTAACGTATTCATTTCTCCGAAGCCCAATTGGTTTATGCACTTATTGCGGCGACTTCTACCACTGGTTCATATACTTGCGGCATAGCAACAAACAAACAGATTTTCTACAGTTGAAGATCTACATTTGGTGACCCCCGACAAAGACTCCTTCTGAAGTTGTCAACCAGGCGACAAGGACTTCATCTAAAATTGTCAACCAGGCGTCAAGAACTCCTTCTTGCAGTTGTCAACCAGGCGACAAGGACTCCAGTTGAAATTGTCAACCAATTGGAACCTTTCAGGATCAAGCAGCAAAATTTAGCTGCTTACGCATATACGTTCATTGAAAAAAAGATAACATTTTGTTTTGGTTTATAAAGAACACGGTGTGAGTCGAGGCACATCATTAAAAATCACCTCATAAAGTTCGATATAAATAAAAAAATAAAACAAAACAAGAAATCTTTTAATGGCATCCTCAACCATAAACAGTCTGCTGACTCTGCAGCTGAACATTGGCAAGGAGATCCAGAATTTGATAAGGAATTTCAAGAAGGATCCTGCCGAACGAAAAACCAACGCTAAATACTTCAGCGATAGAATTTCAGCGTTGGAAAATTATGAACAGCAGTTCCAAGCAAATGAACAAAAGATTCAGTCCATTTTGCAAGGAACAAGTTTGGACCACGAATACTTCACTGAAAAATATTACGATGGAATACATAAAATCGTAATTGAATATATGGAGTTATTCAAAGGCCAGAAGCATATCATGGATGTGGATACAGCATCTAATATGTCAATAGACGAAATTGAAATTCAACCCATGATTCGGGAACAACGAGTTTTGCTCGATAGTCTTGAGCGCATCATGAACATGAATAAGGAAAATCAAGCAGGTTTCAAACCAATAATAGCACAATATTGGAATGATATAAATGATCAAAATAGGCATGTGGAAATTTATAAAAGGTTTGCAGACCCAGTGAGTCTCGGTTACAACCCGTCACATTACTTGACGGTCGAGATTGCTGTACTCGCAAACCAAGCAGCATGTAATGTGAACACCGCACAAGTGATGGTACCTGTAGTACCATCATCAGCAGCACTTCCATTACCAAAGGTCTCCATTCCTAAATTTGATGGAGACTACCTAAAGTGGCAACAATTTCATGACATGTTCAAGAAAATGATTCATGAAGCCACGACAATACCCATCATTCAAAAGATGTGGTATTTAAAAAATCATGTAACTGGCGATGCGGAGAGGCTAATTCGCCACCTTTCCCCAACCGAAGGAAATTTCAACACAGCATGGAATATGCTAGAAGAGCGCTTCAATAATAAAAGAGTGCTCAGTACATATATCATTCAAAAATTACTAGATCAACCAACAACGACTAGTAACGATGCCAATTCTGTAAAGGAATGCATGATAATATAAAGGAAACATTATCAGCACTCAAAAACTTTGGTATACAGACAAACCAATGGGATTCACTTCTTCTCTGCATTTTTACGAAGAAGTTAAATCGACACAATCACGATTTGTATGAACAGTCCATACAAAACACAAAGCAAACTCAGTCAATTAATGAGTTTTTAGCCTTTATGGAGCAACGGTTCCTGACACTGGAAGCCATTAACTCGGATAAAGCAAGATTAAACAAAACACATGTGCTTCAGCTGGAGTTGAACACAAATTTATATGCTATTTTTGCAATAAACAAAATCATAGCATTTATAAATGTAATGATTTCTTGAAGCAGACAGCATCAAAGCGTTTAAATTGGGTACAAAAACAGAAACTCTGTACAAAGTGTTTTGAATCAGAGCATTCTGCACAATCTTGCCCAAAAAGGGACTGTTTCAAGTGTAATAAAAGGCATAATACACTATTACATTTAGAAGCAAATGTTGAAAGTACAACATCTGCAGTCGCAAGTGGAAAGCAGGCAAGTTATATTCTGCTAGCCACTGCCCGAATTATCATAAAGGGCAATAATGGACAAGAGGCTGAATTCAGAGCACTACTAGACTCAGGATCTCAAATAAATGCCATTTCGGAACGTGCAGTTAAGATTTTAGGATTGAAAACAACACACTCAATGCTAAAAATCAATGGCATTGGAGGAAAAGCTCACACATCCAAAGCACGCGTTAATGTAATGCTAAAATCGAATTGTGGAGATTTTAGTTCCAAACTAGAAGCAATGGTATTGCCTAACATTGTCGATGACCAACCAACACGAAACATCTGTGCTGATAAATGGAAATTACCACAAAATATTACGTTGGCAGATCCATACTTTGGAAAACAACGAAAGATAGATGTTCTCCTAGGTGCTGAGCACTACTTCGAGATGTTAAAGAAAGGACAGTTGTCTTTAAAAGGCGGACTACCCAAACTACAAAATACCAAACTTGGATGGATCATCGAGGGAAAGGTTCAACAAAAGGCATCATCGTCATCAACATGTGCTACGCTTACTGAAGAAGAGAAGGTGGATGAACAGTTATCCAAATTATGGGAACTGGATAATCTTCAAACAAAGCTACCATGCTATTTGCCAATGGATAAGGAATGTGAACGGCAATTTGATCAAAACCTTCAAGTTGCTAAAGACAACCGATTGATTGTTCGACTGCCATATGTGGAAGATGCATCAGAGTTGGGGGTGTCTCGTGACATAGCGTCGAGAAGATTTATATCATTAGAGAAACGTCTTCAAAAGGATCCAACTCTGAAACAAGGATACACTCAGTTTATGAAGGAGTATGAAGAGTTGGGACACATGAAACAAGTTCCACGCACACATATACCAAAGGAGCACTACTTCATACCACATCACTGTGTTCTTAATCCGGAGAGTCAGACTACCAAATTAAGAGTGATATTTGACGCGTCAGCAATAACTTCTCCCGGAAAATCATTGAATGATATCTTACACAAGGGACCAACAGTTCAGAGTACGTTATTCTCTATACTGCGGAGATTCAGAACACGCAAATATGTGTTTATAGCCGATATAGAAAAAATGTATCGACAAATATGGATGAACCCTGAGGATCAGCATCTACAAATGATAATATGGAGAAATGATCCATCTGAAGAGATCAAATATTATCGTTTGAAAACAGTCACGTATGGCACTAAAGCCGCACCATATTTAGCAACAAAATGCTTGCAACACTTGGATACAAGGTCAATGCGAGAATATCCACTGGGAGCCGAAACACTAAAAAACGACTTCTATGTGGATGATTGTATAACAGGAGCAGAAACAATTTCAGAAGCTCTTTAAAAGCAAAACGAAACGGATTTAACCTGAGAAAATGGTGCGCAAACAATAATCAACTTCCGCAAGGTTTGCCCAAAGAAGATATTACGCCCAACGTCAATTTGGAAGATACAGCTTATGAGGAATGCAGCATTAAAACACTGGGAATAACCTGGAATCCACGCTCGGATAAATTATGCTGCACAACACAAATCAATACGAGGGAAATCATAACCAGGCGGGATGTGGTTTCGGAAATCTTTAAAATTTTCGACCCACTGGGATTATTCACACCGGTTGTGATAAAGGCAAAAATCTTCATGCAAGAACTGACGAAACAAGGATTCCAGTATAATGAAGAACTGCCTCAACATCTACAACAAGAATGGAAACAATACCGAAATGAGTTGAAAACTCTCATTGATGTTAAAATCGATCGTCATGTTTTCAACAAACAAACTCCTGTCCAGAAGGAAATACATACATTCGTAAATGCATCCGAAAAGGCATATGCAGCAGCAGTTTATATTCGGTCTACCCATAAGGATAAACGGGTAAGCGTTCAGCTGTTGTGCGCTAAATCTCGATTAGCACCAATAAGTGCAATTACACTTCCGCGATTGGAATTGAAGGTAGCTGTACTTGGAGCCGAACTAACGAGCAACACAAAGGAGCAATTGGATTTGAAAAGTACACCAACATTCTATTGGGCTGATTCCGAAATAGTATTGACCTGGATCAACAATAAAAATACCATAAAGGATAAATTTGTTGCCACCAGAGTAACTATAATACAGGAGTTATCGGTCCAAAGGGAATGGAGATACGTCCCAAGCGCACACAACGCTGCAGACGTTGCATCAAGATGTTTGACTGCCTCTAAATTTAAGGACCACAGTTTATGGTTCTATGGTCCATTATTCCTACATGGAGCACCAGCAACTTGGCCAATACCATTCTCTAAATCAAGGCCTGAAATTGAGAAAACTCCACCGGAAGTAATCTTGACTACAGTCAGTCTCGAAAACCTGATCCACACGATTAATCATGGAAATTCATATAATAAGTTACTTAGGAGCTTATATTATATTATGCGTTTTCGAAGGATGCAGGAATATAGCTGAGCAATCATACGATTGGAAGAATTGAATGAAGCTCAGAAAATTGTCATCCGGAATATTCTACAAAATGGTTTCAAAACGGAACTTAAAGAACTCTCAAGGAATCGCGAAGTCAACAGACACAGCAATTTAAATGCGCTGGCACCATTTTTGGACAACGAAAACATTATCCGAGTTGGAGGAAGATTGGAGGCAGCTAATATTGCATTTGATGCAAAACATCCTATGTTGTTGCCCTATAATGACTCAATCACGAAATTGATATTTGAACAGAGTCATAAAGACAACATGCACTGTGGACCCCAATCTTTATTAGCAGCAACTCGACAAAGATTTTGGACCATTAAAAGCAAAACAATAGCGAGGAACACAGTCCAGAAATGTGTAAAATGCACAAGAGCTAAGCCGAAATTAATTCAACAGATTATGGGAGATTTGCCACTATTAAGAGTCACTCAAGCAAGACCATTCCTTAATGCTGGGGTGGACTATTGTGGACCATTTAAGATACATTATAAAATCCGAGGAAAGCGACCGCATATGGCATATGGGATAAGAGAGGACAATACTCCAGTTTTACAATGGCCAATGGGACGAGTAATCAATGCCATTCCTGGAAAAGTCGGCTACGTTAGAGTGATAGAACTGAAGACTGCACGAGGCATATTTAAGAGGGATATTCAACACATCGCTCCACTATTCCCAGAAGAAGAACAAGACCACAAACATCCACTGGAAGAAGATGAACAAGTCAAAGAAGAAACAAGACCCAAACGAAGACAACTGGCTACACCTTCACTGATAACTACTTTGTTAGTTATGATTTTATTATTACCAATTGTTTTCGCCCAATCCATCAACATTACACATTTTGGAGCAAAACCGGGAATCTTCTTTGAAAAGGTAGGCACCACTCAACTTACAACGACAGACTGGACCATTGTGGCATACTACGATTTAAAAAATTATTGGCAAGATATGAAAACATTTTCTATTGGAACAAAAACAATGGGAAATATATGTTCTGGAATTGAAGAAATTCATGCGTGTACAAGCATGTATCAACATTTTAAGCACATCGAAGAAGAGCTGCAAGTAGAAAACTACTTGCTAACAAAATCGCGATCACGACGAGCACCATTGGACATCATTTAAAATATAGCTAGCAGTTTATTTGGAGTTCTAGATTCAAATTACGCACTTGAAATGTCCGAGACTATTTCGAAAGTAAAGGACAATGAAGATCACCTATTAAAACTTTTTGAAAATCAAACTACGTTGATTGACTCAACAATAAATGTAATAAGGCGAGACGAAATATCCAAGTCAAAAAGGCTTACTACCATTGAAGCATTTATGACAGACGCATTAACGGAAAGACATCACTTTTAATCGTTTCAATGGACTTACTACTCAGTTGACGCTCATAGCAACAAATCTACAGCGAGTACAAAGCGAGATCCTTAATGTATTAACGGACATTCGTCATAATACAATTAGTCCGACATTGATATCACCACACAATTAAAGCAACAACTTAATAAAATACGAGAGCACTTAAAGAGTGAACAAAGGCTACCAGTGAAAACAAACAATATGCTCATGCTCTACAAAATGATGAAGGCCGAAGGAACTGTAGTCAACGATCATGGAATTATTAAGATTACTCTTCCATTAGTATCCACACATATACTGTATATCTTTAAGCTTATTCCGATCCCAACAATATCCACCGATGGAATAATCAAGTTTGAGATTAATTTTCCTTTCATTGCCGTCAACAACCACAGAGATGCCTTTGTAGAACTAACAGAAAGTGATTTTAAAAACTGTTATGCAAGAGACATTGATGATTTTATATGCCATAACAAGCAAACGATGTTCTCAGCTGAAATTAGCTGTGAGATGTAATTATTTCACAACAAAACAGATTCCCCGTGTCATTTAATGCAATCAAATAAACCCATTACATGGTTAAATATGCACACGCGAAATTATTGGATATTTGCTACAAGGTCTCAAATACAACTATCAGCAGTATGTCCTGATGGGGCATCAGACATCATTCTAAACAATTCTGGAATGTTAAGCATATCGGCTGGATGCACATTACGCAATTCAATGATGACTTTGACAAGCAAAGACACATTAAAAACAAATATCCATGCGTCGTTCGCTCGCTTTGGAGATGTGATCAACGACAATGAAACTACTACAGCTGGACCTAATACCATATTAAAGAAGGAAGACCTGAGTCAAAACTATATAGAACTACAGCAGTTAAGAAAGGATCTTCTACCAAGCAATACTCTCCAATTACCCCAGAGACTTGGCCCAATAGAACATCACCACATAGCGTTGTATGGTGGACTTGTTTTCATAATAATCATTAGCATATTCTATCTAAGAAATAAATTGTACAAAGGACGGTCTTCCGGCAAACAAACAGCACCAAATTCATCAGCCGAAGAAAATATACAATTTAAAATCAACATCAACGACATTTGAACAGCCGTTCAAGGGCCGGGAGGATGTACGATTTTACATTTCAACAGAAAATCGTACGGTGCAGCAGATACCGAGACGCTACCATCAGTATCAATAGAAAGGCAAAGATACGCTGCATGCTGACCCTAAACTAATAATAACCTTTTGCAGATAGGCACGCAGACTCATGTGTCACACCATCTAGTTGCAATATATTGTTATCTGTTAGAGTTAAGTACCATTTGTCTTAAATAAGCGATAATAGTTTATTACATTCCTATCATTAAGATTGTATGTAGACCTAAGCCATTCAGAGAAGATCTATATAAACCCTTGCTCTGATGGAAATAAAACTAGTACGAAAGAAAACTACGTATTCATTTCTCCGAAGCCCAATTGGTTTATGCACTTATTGCGGCGACTTCTACCACTGGTTCATGTACTTGCGGCAAAGCAACAAACAAACAGATTTTCTACAGTTGAAGATCTACAGCTGTCGATGCTGATATCTCGTCTGAGCACGTAGATTTATGTAGTAATTTAGATATCGAATTTGTAGCTGTAAAACTAATTTATTGTAGTTTTAGTATCTTTATCACCTGCTCATATATACCTCCTGCCTCAGATAACTCTCTGTATTTATCCCATTTTTCTGTAATCAATAGTATTTCTGAAATGCTTTCTGATAGTGATTTCTTAATAGTTCTTGGAGATTTTAATATTTCTGGAATTTCGTGGCTTTCATCATGTGAGTCCAACGTTTTGAATCCTTCGTCAACTCATGTTTTTGTTGATAGCCTTTTTGATATAGCTTTGTCTCAAACCAATTCTATACCAAATTGTCTAGGTAAACTGCTTGATCTGATTTTTGTTTTGGATCCCAATACCTGCACGGTGTCCAGATCAAATCCTATTTCCTCACCTGAGGATCCCTACCACCCTACTCTGGAGTTGCTGATTGACTTACCAGCAAGTGTTTCGGATGCAGGTGTTTTACCGGAGAAGTGAGTTCGTTGTTTTCGGAAGACCGATTTTAAAAAACTTTCTTTGCTTCTTTCACGTACTGACTGGTCCCAACTTTCTTCGTGTATTGACCTGGACAAGGCAGTTGAAATTTTTTATTCTACATTAAACTCTCTGTTTGATGCTTGTGTTCCCTTTGGTACTCCACAATTGTCTAATAGACCGTTATGGTTTACCAAAGAACTAACAAAGTTAAAGAATAAAAAATCAAAGCTTTATAAAAAATATAAGGAAACTGGCTGTCTCTTATATTTTTCTCGCTACACTGTTGCTCGTTCCGATTTCTCCACGCTCAATAATCTTTGCTACAAGGATTATTTGAAAAAGTGCAGACTTACGTTTCAGCGTGACCCGAAACGCTTCTATGACTTCCTTAATTCGAAGCGAAACATGTCAAAACTTCCAACAACATTATTTTATGATAAAAAGACAGCTTTTAATGATCGTGGCATTGCCGATCTGTTTGCTAATTTCTGTCTGCTGCCAATTGTAAAGAAGCTTCTTAGGCTGGGGTATACTCAGTCACGCCCAGGGCCACTTACAATGATATTTGTAGAAGTGCATGGACTCTGGGGAGATGTGTATGGGTCCGACAGTGATGGGCAACCGATTTGCCACTGCCTTGGCCTACTGACCGAAACTTGCCCTGGCGGTTGTGGAATACACACCCCCACGCTAGGGCTCGTAACGTGGTCTTCGGCGCTGTTGTTGTTGATTTCGTGTTTTGTGTTTTAATAGCATGTTTATAATTTGGTTTAGTTCTACTCCTAACAAAACCCTAACCGCACTTAGCTTCTGTTAGTTTTAGTAAAACTAGCTAGCTCACCAAAAATGTCTGGGCTGGGCTCCGACTTTTTTTTAAACGACCTATTCCACATCAACTTTTTATAGAGCCCAGTCTTATCCGTATCAAGTAAACCAAGCGAATTGCATTTTTGGTCCCTTACTTTCTGAAAGTTTACTCTTACGTGAACTCATGTAAACCATTTTTTTCTCCTGGCCCTGACGGTGTTCCTAGTTAGGTTCTGTGCAGAGGGACTTTATAAACCACTTTTAAAATTATTTGAATTGTCTGTAGAGTTGTGGCTTTTCCCTAATCTTTGGAAAGAGTCTTACATTATTCCTCTCTTGAAAAAAGGAAATAAATCCAACGTTCAAAACTATAGTCAACGTTCAAACTATAACTATAACTATTTACTGCAACACTGCTGTAAATCTATAATTTCACCCTACCAGCCTAGGTTTGTAAAATGTAGGTCTACTACCACTAACTTATTAGAATTCTCATCAATTGTTATTGAAGGGTTCCAATCAAAAATGCAAACGGATGTCATTTACACTGATTTCAGTAAGGCTTTTGATTCTGTCAACCATAGTCTCTTATTATACAAGCTCAATCTTCTTGGATTTCCACAGAACTTAATTTTGTGGATATCTTCATATCTTACATGTAGAATTCAAAGAGTATTTTACAAGGGCTCTGTGTTCAAGACTGTCCAAGTCACTTCCGGCGTACCCCAAGAGAGTCATTTAGGCCCATTGCTGTTTACATTATTGATAAATGATCTACCGTCCGTTATATCATACTCTCGCATACTTATGTATGCAGATGATGTTAAGATTTGTCTGACTTTTAATGATCCCATATATAGCCTCAGATTGCAATCTGACCTTGATTGTTTTCAATCGTGGTGTGCTATAAATTTATTAAATCTTAATTGCAATAAATGTAAACTTATGGCATTTTTTAGGGGTATTCTCCACTTAAATAGTTATCATCTTAATGATAATCCACTTGAGCGAATAGAGTCAGTAACTGATTTAGGTATCCTTCTAGATTCAAAATTAATGTTTGATAAGCATATTTTGTCTGCTTCTAATAGAGCCATGGGTGTCCTTGGATTTATTAACCGTTGGTCAAAAGAATTTAACGATCCCTACATTACTAAACACTTGTACATCTCACTGGTTCGTCCTATTCTTGAGTATGGATCTAATATCTGGTTCCCCCCGTATAGGGTTCATCAAGATAGGCTTGAATCAGTCCAGAAACAATTTCTTCTTTTTGCTCTTCGTAGTCTTAGCTGGAATCCCAATTAGATTAGATTGCCTTCTTATCGTAGTAGACTTTTATTACTAAACCTTTCTTCTCTTTCTGACCGTAGAGCTACGAAATTGACTCATTGCAGTTGACAAGTCAGATTAGCTTTGCCGTTCCGGTCAGAACGACTAGAAATTTCCTTCCCCTCTCACCTTCTCGTTGTAGTACTAACTATGCCAGTCACAATCCTTTCCGTATTTTATGTGTAAATTCTAATAACTTTTCTAATCCAGTTAATAATACTAACACTACCTTAGAAATTAAAACATTACTCCTAGATACATTAGCTCGTATTTAAGAATAGTTATAATTATTATTAGTAGTAGTAATAGTATTATTATTATTATTTTATTCTTTTTGTTAATACAATTTGGTTGTTTTGTCTGTGTTAAGTGTTCGCGACCTCCGTTCCCGCACGTTATGCGGTTGCCCCTCGGTCGGATGGGCGGGTGGTCGTGTCTGCCTAGGTCCGCGCGTTCACTGCCCGAGCTTGGTGTCGCTGGGCCACTTGATCGTACTGCCGTTAGTACGTCAACGTCCAAGAAAGCTACAGAGGCTTTAAAAAGCTCCCAGTTTGTCTTTTTGGGACAGAAGGAGTTTTGGGGAATTTCGACGTGGCCAGGGAGGTCAAACCTGATGTGCTGATGGTCTGACAAAGTGGCCTCGTCTATAACCCGCCAGTTAACAAGCGAACTCTCTATCGAGTTGCTTATTAGGGTGAGATCTAAAACCTTTTCCTTAATAGCATTAATAAAAGTGGGTTTGCACCCTATATTAGCTACATCTAATTAACAACACAATAAGTAGTCTAAGAGGGTCTCACCACGTTTGTTGATGTCGCTGTTCCCCCAGATCGTGTGATGTGCATTGGCATCACAGCCGATCACGAGCGGCTTGTTGTTGCGACGACAAAATTCCACCAGCCGCTGGACCTCTGCTGGGGGTACATTATCCACATCGCCCGGTAAGTATGCGGAGACGATCACAACTTCCCGGACACCATCTGGAGTGGCTACCTCAATAGCCCAATGGCTATTGAGCTGCTACCAGGTCTCTGTGGATGATGTTAGTTAGTGGGAAATGTCTGACACTGTTATCCAAAAGTATAGCAGTGCGCGGGGCACCTCCCATACGGTCATACATGATCCACATGATAGTCCACGTATTTGGACACCGATCAACCATGGTTCTTGGACGAGAGCCAGGTTGATTTGATCATCACAGACGACCCTGCACAGTGTGGCCGACGCTCCTCTAGCGTGGTGCAGGTTCACCTGGAGCACTTTAAGTTTGCTCATTTTCCCTCCTAATGGCGGTCGAGACGAGGGCACTTGCCTTGCCCCCCCGAGAGAAGCAAATGCCCTTCGGCGGTCGCGATGAGCCACTCGGGGGAGGTCGCCTTGCGATCTCGCTCACGGGAGGTGCCCTTGCGGGTGGGTTGCGGCCTGACGTGCTGGCAGTGGGCCTGACCGAGGCACCTCTGACGGTTGTCTCACGGTGACCACATGTCACACGTCTAGTTGGGCCCTTCGGGGCCGTGACCACGGTGGCCGGTGGGGTGGGGGAGGGAACTTTAGGTACCGATACGGCCGCAGCGCTCGTGGAGGCCACAGGGTCAGCCAATGCTGACATCACTGAGGGAACCACTGGCGCCGTTGCCGGAGGGGCACTGGTAGGAGAGGGAGCGGATGAGGATGAGGATGGAACAGGGATGGCGGAGGAGGCTTTGGGAGCTGAATTCTTAAGGATCAATTTGACCCTGCCAAAGCAGAATTTCACCCTCCTTTGGCACTCCGTTGGAGCCCTGTACGACTGCTCGTCAACAGCATTGCGAGGTGAGTCGTAGTGCCATTCAGGGTATGCTGCACCACCCTCCACAGCTTTGTGGAGAAGCTGCTGGCGTTCTGGAGCCCAATATATTCCAGGATGGTTGCAGGAGTAAGCTCAGCACTACTAGTAAAGTAACCTCTAATGAGGTGAGCCTTGGGAAACTCCGTTTCCTCCAGCAATTTTACGTCATTGGCGCTGATGGACCTGATATGTCCAAAAGCTTTTCTGACCCAATTGGCAGCGCTGCTATCCTCGCACACCAGATGCAGCCACTCATTTCGGGGTATACAGCCCTCGAAACCTGGACTAACATCTGGTGTAGAGTGCAACAACGCCGCCATTAATTGTGGGAAGATAAGCACACGAAAGTGGCGGTAAACGAGTGGTTGCTGGTTGCTGAGTAGAGCTGGCGCGACGCGAACGGTTACAATGATTGCAAGATCAAGACTCAATTCGAGTGTAACTTTCTTACTTGTTTCCAAATCATCTTTTGATCGTTAATTTTCAGGGAGACAGTTGAGGCTTGACTTTTTGACGGAAAATATTGTAGACCAAAGCCTTAAATTAATAAATTAAAAAAAAATGTAAGCATTATTTTTATCAAAGTTTTAAAATAGGTATACATTTAGCACTTTGACAACACCTTAAGATGCAAAAAAAGTTACACATCTATAATAACTTTATTTTCACAATTCGATTTTTGATAGAGGCATCAAGCATAACGATCGACTTCAAATATTACATTTAAATCAACCACAAACATGAAATTTATAATTCTACAAAATGGAAAAAAAATAAAACGCCTTACACCACTCTTAAAATTATAAATTAAATTTAATAGGCTTATTGAATATCACTGTTATCTCAGAGAGTGATATAGCAAATGCTCAAGTAAAAAGTATTTTTTCAGTATATTTTGAAAAACAATAATAATATTTTGATGGAAAAATTGGGTAGCGGGTATCTCACAGCAAACTCGACTTGTTTTATTGTCCGATTGTGATTTCAATGGGATACGGTTTTCTGAAATTTCAAAAATATTTGATTTCGAGCGCATTACGGCAGCAAATTGTAATGTACACTCAAAACTGTGGTGACATTGCAGCAGAGATTATTTTGAAAATAAACTGAAATCTGACAAATTAAAAATAAAGTGACGGGTACGTCCAAGCGTAAGTATGTACATACATATGTGTTCATAAATGTATGTATGCATATGCGCAAATTTATTGTCTGTGAAGAGATGCTGACAATTTGCGTGCATTGTCCAGCTTTTCATATTTAAAATTTTTAAATTAGACAATGTATCAATAGTTTATGCTCTTCCTTGTTGCCATATATTGCTGTGGCATTAAAAACTTAGAAATTTTAGACAAGAGTATGAAGCTGGTAGATATCACTTTTATTCTGTTTCTCGTTAACTTTCCAAGTAGTTCTCTTCAATGTCATGTACAAATATGAATATTCATACAATATGCTTGCATTGTTATTGTGGATGGCCCTCAACTTCTTGATTTCTTCGCCTTCGTTTGGCCGTTGCTATTGTTTGGAAGACGTTGACGTCTTGGCTGCTTGCAGTAACAGTTGTCTACAAATTAAATATAAAATAAAAATAGAAAAATTAAAAACTTAGATATTAACGTCGACTTCTCAAGTTGTTCTCTTCGGTCCTTTGAACAGTGGGTGTGCGACTATAGTTGGCCAAATCTTAAACTTTGTTTGTGTAAATGTGTATTCACTTTAATAAAATATTTTTGTAATGTTTGTTCTATTGATTGTATCTTTGTGTGATATTTGAATTGGTTTAACGTTTCTTTTGTGCATTTCGTGATCGTATTTTCTATGTTTACTTAAAGTTTTAGTTGTGTGTCCTATTGTTGCCTTCAGTTCAAGTTTGCATTAGACTTTGGCCACGCCCTTTCCGCCCACGCAAATCGACAAAAATCGCAAGCGTTATTTTAAGCTTAGAAGAAGCAGTTTTGATACCCTCAATACTAAGCACTTGCTCTAACTAATATAGTCTCTGAGATCTAGGTGTTCGTAAGGACGGATGGACAGACCGCCAAGAATATATGAGTTAACGACCTGCTCGAGTACTTCCCCATTGCCGCCCTTTCTGTCATACCATCACCTCTATGACACCTTCAAGCCAACGAAACAATAATTATAGTAAGCATTATCAGCGCCCCAGCGGCGCGCCAATAACAACAACAAACTTCCACACGTGCCAGCAAAACTAGTGCAATTCTTAGTGCAGCATAAGCGACAACAGCGGATGTTGCCAAACGGTCACAGCAACGATTGAACCCGCAACTCAGCATTGCGACCGGAACGTGTTGTACTGGGTCAGCACGTATGCTATCGGACCAAGACCTCATGGATCTTGATCAAGCCAGCGCAGAGTCACTCTAGTTTGGACTCGGATGAACAACGGTAGTACTATTTGCAAACTTTAATAACGTATTGATTAAGAAATTAAATAAACATATTGACTGCAACCCACAACCGATCGTTTCCTTCGTTTGCAGCACTGGAAGTTCTGCATCCTACTCCATCTCTATTTTCCAAGCTGAATCATCAGTTCGAGAGAATGATCTCCGAACCAAGGTAACGAAGCGAGCCCGAAGGGCTTTAACGAACGTAGTGCCAAAGGCTGCGTTAACTTGAACTTCGCGTCTTCACCGTTCATTGAGTCAAGACGCGTTTTATCGAGCTCCGCATAAAATCGGTTGATTTGAGTGAAGTGAACGGTTAATAATATAAAATAAAAAAATAATCCGAAATCGAAAGAGACGTCAGCGCGAGCAAGATGAACGCCGGCTCTCAATTCAACGTAACAACGCGTACTTTTCTTATGTCTCCCCGTCATCTGCAAACGCAGACAACGAGCGATCAATAACCCATAGCCCAACGAAACTTCTTTTACCAACAAGCCAAGAAAGAGCGCGCTCATGCTCTCCCGCACTTCTAGTTCCGACACAAACTCCGATATCTCCAACAACAACTGCTGGAGCAATATCGACAGCCCGCTCTTCTTCGTCGTCGACTGCACCCTCTCATGCTCTCGCTGAGTCAGCGTAAACAAAAGCGCAAGCGCCAAACGGTACTGCTTCACTACCAGCAAAACAAAACGAAAAAAAAAAAATTGGGTCGACCTTTCAGACTGGAATGGATCGCTACATTACAATAAAGTGAAAACTTAGCCCAAAAAATTCCGATGCAGAAAACAAGCCGAAAAATATACGCGACAATTCTACCCTGATCATCAATGCAGCCACCGCAAATACCAACAGATTCGCTTTGTTGGCAGATACCGCTGTGGATGCCACTGGGATCCGTCGACAACGAACCGAAGAAAATAAAGCCTCCCCCAATTTACATCCGCGAGAAGAGCACAAGCGGTCTGGTAAATACTCTGCTTGGCCTTATTGGAAAAGATAGCTTTTATATAATTCCCCTCGTACGAGGTGCTATTAATGAAATCAAACTTCAAACGAAAACTGAGGACAACTACAGAAAAGTCACAAACTATCTTACTGCACAAAAAATATGCTTCTACACTTATCAGCTTAAAAGCACCAAGGGCCTACAAGTAGTTCTGAAGGGCATTGAGTCTGATGTTACGCCCGAAGAGATAACTGAGGCGCTAAAGGAAAAGGAATTTTGCGCCAAAAGCGTGTTCAATAACAAAAACAGAAACAGGCAGCCGCAACCACTTTTTAAGATTGAGCTTTAACCAGAAAACAGGCATATTAAAAAAAAACGAGGTTCACCCAATTTATAAACTCCAGCTCCATTTGCACCGTAGGATTAGTGTAGAAGAGCCGCATAAACGTAACGCTCCTGTACAATGTACGAACTGCCAAGAATACGGCCACACAAGGTCGTATTGCACACTTCGCCCGGTGTGCGTAGTCTGTAGAGATCTCCACGACTCTACATACTGTAAAACTAATAAAGAATATGCAAGCGAGAAAGAGTGTGGTAACTGTGGGGGTAATCACACAGCTGTCCAATCTACAAGGAGCTGCAAAGCCGTCTTCACAAAAGAATGAAAACGGCGCGGGTACACCAAGGAACAGCTACGCTAACACCATCAGAAACAAATCCTGAAGTACTTTTTTCGAAAGCAGCATTAACATTTGCCAACGTTTTAAAATCAGGCATGACGCCTCCAATCCAAAATTCAATTCCAAAATTGGACACTCAACAAAACTATAGGCCATCTGAGCAGCAAGAAACAAAAACTGAAGCTATGTTGCAGTTTATGACATTTATGCGAACCACCAATCAAGACATGATGCGTATTCAAAACCTTTTGATACAAATTTGTATCCCAACAATCAAAATAAATAATGGCTACCTTACACATAGCTATAACAATTCCTTCATGAGAAGCATATCGACGTAATGCTTCTTTCGGAAACTCATCTTACAAGTAAATACAATTTTCAAATGAGAGACTACCACTTCTATGGTACAAATCACCCCGATGGTAAAGCACACGGTGGGACTGGCATACTCATAAGGAACCGTATGAAGCACCACTTTTACAAAGAGTTTGCTAAAAATCATCTTCAGGCCACATCCATCAACATACAGCTGGAGGACAACACTCATCTCACATTAGCGGCCGTATACTGCCCCCCCGTTTCACAGTATTGGAAGATCAATTTCTGTATTTCTTCCAAGCACTAGGGCCACACTTCATTGCAGCAGGCGACTACAATGCTAAACATACTCACTGGGGATCGCGACTTGTAAATCCAAAAGGAAAACAGCTTTATAAGACTATAATAAAAGCCACTAATAAACTTGACCATGTTTCTCCTGAGAGTCCTACATACTGGCCATCAGACCTCAATAAGATGCCTGGCCTAATCGACTTCGCACTTATGAAAAATATTTCTCGCAGTTTGGTTAAAGCAGTTTAGAATGTCTGCCAGATCTGTCATCTGATCACTCGCCTGTACTAATTCACTTCCGCCGGTACGCAGAAAACATGAAACCACCTTACAGATTGACTTCACACAAAACAAACTGGCTCAGGTATAAACAAGTAAGAAAGCTACAGTCGAGTTTGCTCGACTGTGAGATACCCGCCACCCAATTTTACCATCCAAATATTATATTTTCCAAAATATACTGAAAAAATACAAAAAAAAATATACTAAAAAAATATACTAAAAAATACCAAAATAATATATCACCATTTTCTTTGTTCGAAATTATTAGCTTGGCGGCACTTTAGTTTATTGAACACCATTATTATGTCGCGGAGTGTCATAGCAACTAACTAGGCAGCACTAGCAGTTGCACGTGGTAACGCCTTATAAAAGTAATATCTTAATAACTTCTGTGTTTTTTATCCGATTGTAACCAAATTCTCAGAGATCATTAAGATGATGATTAGTATTGTCCCTACCAAAATTGAACGTTCTAGGCGCTTGCAATTCGGTTTTATTCGATTTATGGGGGCGGGAGGCGTGGCCAAAATCAAAAACAAACTGGATCTGCGTGCAACAATAAGACATACTGTCGCGAAAAATTTGTTGCTCTATCTCTTATAGTCTCTGAGATCTAGGTGTTCATACGGACAGACGGACATGGCCATATCGTCTCGGCTGTTGATGCTGATCAAGAATATATATACTTTATGGGGTCGGAGATGCTTCCTTCTGCCTGTTACATACATTTTCGGTCGGCACAAAGCCATAATACCCTTCTACCCTTTGGGTAGGCGGGTATAAAAATATATAAGTTCTCACATTGAGCTAAACCCAAAACTCAACACTGAATCTGACATAGAGAGTTCCACAGCTACACTGGAATCCATTCTTACTCAAGCAACTGCATACTGCAACACCCAAAATCACAAATGTTACAACTAATCCGAATAAGACCAACGTTCAAATCGAGCAACTCGTCCATGTAAAAAGACGCTTACGTAGACAATGACAACCTTTCAGATCCCTTTCTGCAAAACAAAAGCTAAAAATAGCCACACGGAAACTGGCCAACGCTCTGAAACAAGAGGAGGAAGACGCTCAGTGTCGATATATGGAGCAACTTCAACAACAGGCACAAATACATAAATCACTGTGGAGAGCCCACTCAACTCTTTGCCCACCGACGGAAACCATTTTGCCGTTAAGGAATTCCTCAAGCGGGTGGGCCCGTAGTAATGCAGACAGAGCCACCACATTTGCCGCTCACCTACAAAATGTATTCATGCCGAACCGTCCCCACCCGTAAACTGCCACCAGAAACACACCCCAATTGTGTTTCGTCCAAACGAAATAACTAAAATGATTAAAGACAATCTCAGCCTGAAAAAATCCCCGGCTGTGACCTTATAACACAGGAAATGATCATCGAGTTGCCTCATCCTGCAATTCACTACATAACCCAGCTCTTTAATGCTATCACTAAACTTGGTTACTTTCCACAACGATGGAAGAGATTGATCATCATAATGATTCCAAAGCCTGGTAAGGACCACACAGTCACTTAATCTTACAGACCAATAAGTCTACTCTCATGTATTTCGAAACTGCTTGCTATCCGAAAAATGCCTGCTGATCCGACTTAATCTACATCTGAGAACCCACAACATAATTCCAGCCCATCAATTTGCATTTCGCGAAAGCCACGGAACCATTGAACAGGTGAATCGAATATCAACGGAAATACGAACTGCATTTGAAAATCGAGAATACTGTACAGCAGTATTTTTAGACGTATCCCAAGCATTCGACAGAATCTGGCTTGACGGCCTAATGTTTAAAGTTAAAACAGCCTTACCAGAAAGCACACACAAACTTCTAAAGTCTTACCTTTATGACAAAAAATGCGGTGCAACACTGCCACTTCCACTGATCATAAAATTGAGGCTGGAGTTACCCAAGGCAGCGTTCTTGGGCCTACTTTATACCTCATCTATACAGCCGACATTCGTACAAATAGTCGTCTAACGGTATCCACTTTTGCCGATGATACAGCTATCCTTAGCCGTTCAAGGTCCCCAATCCAAGCTACAGCACAGATGGCATTGCACCTCATACACATTGAGAAGTGGCTCTCTGACTAGCAATTAAAAGTAAACGAGCAAAAATGCAAGCATGTGACGTTTATGCTAAACAGACAAGATTATCCATCACTCTTGTTGAACAACATAACACTCCCGAAAGCAGATGAGATAACGTTCCTAGGAGTACATCTTGACAGAAGACTCACATGGCGCAGGCACATTGAAGTCAAAAAAACTCATCTTAAACTCAAAGCCAACAACTTACACTGGCTCATCAACGCTGGTTCTTCACTCAGCCTAGACCACAAGGTCTTACTCTACAATTCTGCATTGAAACCTATCTGGACCTATGGTTCACAGCTATGGGGCAATGCCAGCAACAGCAATATTGACAACAGCGAGCACAATCAAAGATTCTGAGAACCATCACTGGGGCACCGTGGTACGTTCGGAATGAAAACATCCAAAAAGACCTAAATATTCCACCAGATATCAATGCAATTACGGAACTTAAGGAAAAATATCATAGCAAGCTTTCCTCGCACCCCAACCACCTAGCGAGAGATCTAACTCAGCTCAGCAGTCGTTCCCGTCTCCGACGAAAGGACCTACCAACCCAACGAAGAAATTTTTGAAATTTTTTTTTGGAAAAATAAAACAACTTATCAGAAAAATTTGTTATCATAAAGATTTTTAAACTAATTGTTAGTTCTTATACAAGAAGATTCAATAAATAAAAGCAAAGGTATAATAAAAAAAAAAATCTTGAACTTGAACTTGAAAAACTTTGTACCAACGTAACGAAGCGAGCCCGAAGTGCTCTAACCAAAGCAATGTCATGGACTGCTTTAACTAGCGCCCTAGAAACTGGCAAAGCCCGGCTTCATGGCTTTGGCCTATCTGTGCAAAGTGCGGTTGTTGTTGTTGTTGTGAGAATTTAAAAAAAAAACGAAGGAAAGAGAAGAAGAAAGAAATGATAATAATAAAACACAATTGATCACTGTGGCGATGTCGCATATGCACTTGTACGAGGTGTGTTTAAAAGCAATGATCTCTAAAAATTTGGTTACACTGAAACCTTGAAGTTATCAAAGAATTACTTTTATAAGGCCATATCATGTGCCTGATCAGCTGACATGTCATTCAGTGACATAATAGTGTTCAATAAACACAATAAAGTGCTGCCAAGCTTATAATTTTGAACATTTTGAGTGACGGTCACACACGGTCACAGTCGTTTACCCACAGTTGTTTTACCCAATAATTATTAAGATTTTCATAATTTTATAACATTATTAAACGCTGCGTATGTACAATAAAAATCCATCACCTCGTACAGTCAAAGCTTGACTGTAACCGTCCCTACTTGTTTTAAGCTACATTTATTATATAAGTTAACGACCTGCTCGTGCAGTTCCCTGATGCCGCCCCTTTTGTTATACTATCACCTCAGTAACACCTTCAAGCCAACGTAACAATAATTATAGTCAGCGTTATCAGTGCCCCAGCGGCGCGCCAATAACAACAACAAACTTCCACACGTGCCAGCAAAACCAGCGAAATTCTTAGTGCAGCATAAGCGACAACAGCGGATGTTGCCAAACGGGCACAGCAACGATTGAACCCGCAACTCAGCATTGCGACCGGAACGTGTGGTACTGGGTCAGCACGTATGCTATCGAACCAAGACCTCATGGGTATTGGTCAAGCCTGCGCAGAGTCACTCTAGTTTGGACTCGGAAGAACAACGGTAGTACTATTTGCAAACTTTAATAACTCTCGATTAAGAAATTAAATAAACATATTGACTGCAACGCACAACTGATCGTTTCCTTCATCTGCAGCACTAGAAGTTCTCCTTCCTACTCCGTCTCTATTCATCAAGCTTGATAACCAGGTCGATGGAATGGTCTTCGTATTAAGGAAACAAAGCGAGCCCGAAGGGGTCTAACCAATCAAAGAAAGAAAAGAAAAGAAGAAAGATATGACAATAATAAAACATAATTAACCACCAATCTGCGAGTATCAAGATACGTGTTCAAAAATAATTAAAACGGAAAACCGCGCTGGCAATTCATTTGCGAGCGGCAATACAACTTAAAATAAGTGCTCAAAGAGTAATGAAGTGGTGAGTGGCAGTTCACCTGAAAAAGCCGCCTAGTGGGTTGTGTAGCAACCGTACCTTAGTAGGCCTATGCAAAAGCGGACGAATACGGACCACCGCGCCCAGTGCCCAAGTAATGAAAAAATTTGTATACAAGAAATAAAAAAGTAAAATAAAGCTAATGCAATTAATAAAAGAAGCCAAAACAGTACCATGTAAAATGCAATACACACTACACACTCAATTCTTTCAAAACTATTTTATTTTTCTGCCCAAACCAGAATCTATATGATGTAACGTGGATCTGTTTCGAGGAGATGCTATTTTGCATCACCTTTCGCCGATATTAATTATTAAAACGGCGCGAGGTTATGTTTGCGTTGCACTTTATTTTATTCCTTGTCGGTTTTTTCGATGTAATATACATATACTTGCTTGGTATTAGAAATACAAAAGAGGAAAAATTGTGCAGCGAGCCGGTTATTTATACATATGTTTAAATCAGCTGGAAGTACTGGAAAGTATCGTATCGCACTACATCAAACATTATAACGATGACTCTTTGTTACACCGAACATAACGTGACTCGTTACATGATTTGATACTATGTTTGAACGATGTCTGCTGCGAACATCACGTGACTCGTTACATGATTTAACTACTGTTTGAACGGCGACTAAGTTGATGTCTGCTTCGAACATCCTCCTCCCGTTGGGAGTTGAAGAGTTCCATCAGATGAAGTCTCGATGGACAGAACAGCGACATTGGAGACGGCTCTCTTCACCAATCCCTTGGTTGTTCGTACCATCACAACTCTGACGACTCCATCTGCTCCAGGTATGGCGCTCTCGATCTCCAAGGGGCCATTTTAGCGGCGGCTGGTTGTCATCCTTCAGTAACACCATGACTCCGGTCTGCAGATTGGGATGCGATGACTGCCACTTGCCTCGCTCCTGTAACAATGATAGATAGCTGGTGCTCCACTTTCACCAAAATGCTTGTTGCAACTGACTGACGTGCTGCCAACGATTCAGGCGGCCGACGTTCAGATGAGTCACATCAGGCTCGTCGATAGTGACGCTAGCTTTGCCCCAAAGAAAATGACCAGGAGTGAGTACTTCCAGGTCGGCTGGATTTTCTGAAATGGGACAGAGAGGTCGTGAGTTCAACATTGCAGAGATCTGGCAGACGAGAGTACGAAGCTGCTGAAATGAAAGTGTCGATTTTCCAACAACGCAATATAAGTGATACTTCGCCGCCTTGACCACGGCTTCCCATAGTCCGCCAAAGTGTGGAGACCATGGCGGAATGTAACGCCAGTTTATTCCTAGGGCGACACAATCCTCGTGTATTTGACTGCGGCTAGGGTCGCTTAAGAAAAGATGTGATAGTTCTGCCAACTCATTTTTAGCGCCAACGAAGTTGGTTCCATTATCAGACCAGATTGTATACGGTTTTCCACGCAGGCTGACGAATCTCTTTAATGATGCCATAAATGATGCTGTTGAAAGGTCTTCTGGTGGCAAAGCAAATAAATATGCAGATGTAAGACTTGACGGGTGGTTTACTGCTGACATCAGGCTTGTAGTAGAATGGCCCACAGAAATCCACTCCGGTAACGTAAAAATCAGGGCTTGACTGCTCTTGCTCGGACGGAAGAGGCGCCATAACATGCCCTTGAAGCTTTGGACGCAGCCGAAAGCATTGAATGCATTTATTGATGACTGATGCATTCGCTTTGAGGCCTCCAATTGGCCAAAATCTTTGCCTCAAGGCAATCAGCAAGTTCTAGGGTCCAGCATGCAGAAACTTGCGATGGTAAAACATGATGATTGCATCAGTGACTGGGTGTCGCCTAGGCAACAGAAGCGGATGCTTTGCCTCATAGTCCAACGATGAGTTCACATCTATAATGGGCATCAAAGAACGCAGCTTGCTTTTTGCCGCAAGTGGCTTACCCTGCAAAGTGCACCATCTGAATACTTTTGATAACCATATGAGTTCCACGCTTAATGTCCTCGACGGTTAGCGGGCCCCTTGTTGCGAACGAATCCTTTTTGCACATTTTTATGAAGCGATCCAAGAATGCGAAAACGCGCTGAAGCCTTCCGAATGCGTTCTGAAATTTACAATTTGATGAGAGATCGACGTGGGAGGATGAGACAATGCGGCAGCTTGAGGCCGTTGCAGGAAATCCGGACCTTGACTCCAGAGAGGCGAATCCAGCAGCTCCTTGGGTGTGGACCCCCGTGACAGAATATCGGCTGGAATCATTTGCGTTGGAACATGGTGCCAAAACATCCCCTTTGTCATCTCTTGAATCTGTGAGACCCTATTAGACACAAAAACGTTGAAATTAGTGGTCGTGTCCCGTATCTAAGCCAAAACCACAGTTGAATCGCTCCAGCAATGAAATGAGCATTCGAACGTAATGGTTTTGGCGATATTGGCGACAAGCTCCGATAACAGTAGTGCAGCCGAGAGCTCCAATTTCGGAATTGTTAATGATTTTAACGGTGCAACCCTGGACTTTGAACAAAGAAGCGTCGAGGCATATGAGGCCATAAGCGACCATGCTTGCATCACAAAATGCATGTATTTCCCATTTCGCAAAGGAACGCATTGCGAAGCGTGGAAATCTCAAATTACTGACCAATGATAGTTGCGAAGTTAGCTCTTCCCAAGCAGAGGGGAGCCCTTGCGGCACACACTCGTCCCAATTTAGCTGCTCCTTCCACAGCGCTTGCATGAATATCTTCATCCTTGTGACGACAGGCGCGATCAATCGCAGGGGATCGTACAGCTTGGCAATTGTAGACAAAATGCCTTTCTTGGTACCTTCCTTCTCGGTAGCTATATAAGAAAAGTTAAACAGCAGATCGTCTGATGCTGGATCCCATGCTAATCCGAGCGCTTTAGTGATGTCGGATCCATCATGAAATTTGATCAGTTTCTCACAATCAGCTTCGGATTCGCCGTCAAGTGCTGCGGGGTCATTTGAGCACCATTTGCGAATTGGGAACCCTCCTCTCATTAGCAGATCCTTGATTTCGGAAGCGTGAGCGTGCCTCCTCATTGTTCGCTAGCTGATGCATTGCGCGAATGGCAAGAAATGCGGCAGGTTTTGTTCCATTAGTAATGGTGTTTAACGTATACGTTTTAACTTCCTCATCTGGGTTGCTTCTCCACAAGATGCACTGCAGATACTCATCGGGATGCGCTATGCGAACGCATCTGTACATTTTGCAAACATCTCCGCATAAAACGACCCTAAAGAGACGAAAACGAATTAAAATATTGAATAATTTTATTCTAAATGGACGGCCCAGCTAGTAGCAAATCGTTCAAGGATACTCCAGTTGATGACTTTGCGGAACCATCAAAAACGACACGCAGTTTCGCCGTTGTGCTGTCAGGTTTCTGCACGCAATGATGAGATAAGAAGAAATGAGGAATGTTTGGATGATCACTTGATAAGGACATATGCCCCAAATCGATGTACTCCTGTAAGAATGCTGTATATTGATCTTTCATGCATGGGTTTCTTTCAAGTTTGGCTTCCAATGCCTTGAAGCGCCTTAATGCGAGACGATATGAGTCACCCAAAACATCAAAATTGGATCTAGCCGGAAGGCGCACAGAATATGGCCTATTCTGTAGCCGAGTGCATCTTTCTACGAAGAGTTTATGGCATAGTTCATCGTCATATGTCCAAACCGGAGAAGATCCAGTACAGCTGTCGATTTCCCAGAAACGCCTCACAACTTCGGTTAATGACTCATTAACCGAAGGTGGTTCGGGTTGGTTCATGGCAGCTAGCGACGAGAATTTGGATGAATGCGATAAACCGCCGCAAACGACCCAACCAAGCCTTGTCTTTTGGAACGATGGCAAATGATTTGCTATACGGATTTGACCCACGCACATTAAATCGAAGAATAATCCGGCACCAAGCAAAAGATCGATGCGCTGTGACTTGAAAAACGAAGGATCAGCCAATTTGATGTTTTTTGGAATATTCCATCCGGCAACGTCCAGATTAAAGTGAGGTTGATAGTCAGTTATTGAGCGAGTAACAATTGCTGAGAATGAGGTGCTGTAATTGTTGTCGTGAGACTGAGCTGCTATTTCAATCAAATTGTCTGCAGACAGTGAAGATTCACCAATGCCTGAAATAGAAATTCTTGATCTGTGAAGCTTGAACTAAAGTTGATTTGCAAAACGCGTAGTGATGAAATTAAGTTGCGATGAGTAGTCCAACAATGCCCGACACGGCACAAAGGTTCCAGATCGTGTCTTTACAAGAATTATGGCAACAACCCATAATCCATAGGCTTATGAACCAAAGCTTTAGGCGAAGCAGTGATTGAAGTCGTGACAAGAATGGCTGAGGTTGACGATTGCGAAGTGGTTGCCTGCTGCACAGCTTGAGATGGCTGGATCGCATCCATGTGAAGCAGCGAGTGGTGCTTATATTGGCAATACTTACAATGGCCTGACTTACATTGCTGCAAGCCATGGTCTTTTCGTAGACAATTTAGACAGACATGCAGACGTTTTGCTTCCTTATGACGCAAGTTGGGTGACATGCTGAGGAACTTTGCACATTTTACGAGAAGGTGATCCTTAGATGCGCATAAAGGGCATGATGACTGATTGGATGACGCAATAAGCGTGCTCCGCGTTGATTTTGATGCAAAATCTGATCACATTCTGGCTGGGGGTGCCGGTCACAGCGCTCTTCAAGTTCTTGATCATACGGCATCTCTTCTCCAGAAACTTCGAGATGTCTGTCCACTTGGGAAGTCTGTCTGCTGCCAATGACTCCTCACACTTTTCCCTTGGTCCAGCTTATGACTGATGATGTGGATAAGAAAATCGTCTGCGAGTTCTGCTGTGGTTGCCATTGTGCTCAACGCTCGAAGATGCGAGTTGATTTCGTCACTAAGCTCACGTAGTCTATTTGCCACTCCCGTCTCAATACTTGCTAGCCCGAATATGGCCCTTATGTGTGCTTGGAAGTGCAAGAGTTGGTCATCAAATCGTGGCTATCAAAACGCAGTAGAGGGGTCGAGCGATTTTATTGTGCTTAGTGCAGCACCATCCAAACATGAACGCAAGTGCTGGAATTTTTCGAGCTTACTCAAATCCTCATTGTTTCCTATCACGGTGTTAAACATTGCGAAGAAATTCGGAAAATCCTCATATGAACCGCTGAACTTTAGCAGCTGCAGCTCCGGCAAACGCAATCCTCGAACATGTGGGTTCGATGTGCTATGATTTCCAAAATGATGGTCACCCACTGTCGTTGAAAAATCCGATCCTGTGAAAAATCCGATCTTGCGTTGCCTGCAAGCTCCTCTAGGTCCAACTTCTCAAGGTTGGATTGCGATGTCTCAAAATCCATTTTCAACTTCAACTTTGATTCATCAAAGGTGCCGCGTTCTTAAACTAAGAAAGTGTTAAACGCCTTGAGCTGGCGCTTAACACCTGAAGTTTTTCTTGGCTTTTAGAAAGTCAAGCTCGCTGGGCGCCAAAGGGACACGACTGCCAGTGGGCGCTTCTATCACTGTAGTGCTCATATTGAGGTTCCACTGTATTGCAGCGAAAACGAAAATCAATTGCGCGGGATTTCGTTAACGGTTCCATCAATTCCAAAAATTGTGCAGCGAGCCGGCTATTTATACATATGTTTAGATCAGCTGGAAGTACTGGAAAGTATCGTATCGCACTACATCAAACGTTGTACCGATGACTCGTTGTTACACCGAACATAACGTGACTCGTTACATGATTTGATACTATGTTTTAACGATGTCTGCTGCGAACATCACGTGACCCGTTACATGATTTAAACACTGTTTGAGCGGCGACCTGGATTATTATATTAACTAAATTCAAGCAACTGCTAAGGGTGAGTGAAACGTTTGTCTATTGTTCTGTTTAAGTTCGCTCGTATTCGCATTCGCATTCGGACGTGTTCTTTTTTGCTGTCAACTAACATTTGTTATTTTACCCTTCCTGCGCCTTGTTATACCCGCCTACCCAAAGCGTAGAAGGGTATTATGGCTTTGTGCCGACCGAAAATGTATGTAACAGGCAGAAGGAAGCATCTCCGACCCCATAAAGTATATATATTCTTGATCAGCGTCAACAGCCGAGACGATATAGCCATGTCCGTCTGTCCGTCTGTCCGTCCGTCCGTATGAACACCTAGATCTCAGAGACTATAAGAGATAGAGCAACAAATTTTTCGCGACAGTATGTCTTATTGTTGCACGCAGATCAAGTTTGTTTTTGATTTTGGCCACGCCCCCTCTCGCCCCCGTAAATCGAATAAAACCGATTTGCGAGAGTCGTTTTAAACCCAGAACGTTCAATTTCGGTACGGACAATACTAATCACCATCTTAATGATCTCTGCGAACTTGGTTACAATCGGATAAAAAACACAGAAGTTATTAAGATATTACTTTTATTAGGCGTTACCACGTGCAACTGCTAGTACTGCCTAGTTAGTTGCTATGACACTCCGCGACATAATAATGGTGTTCAATAAACCAACTAAAGTGCCGCCAAGCTAATAACTTCGAACAAAGACAATTTTGATATATTATTTTGGTATTTTTAGTATATTTCTTAAAAGTATTTTTTCAGTATATTTTTATACTATTATGTAAATATGATATTTTGATGGTACAATTGGGTGGCGGGTATCTCACTGTCGAGCAAACTCGACTGTAGCTTTCTTACTTGTTATCAAATAATTTTGTTTGCAAACTAACAATACCTGTGCTAGTCACAGTGTAATAATATTTAATAATTTACAATTAATTGTGTGTTTTAATATATCAACAATTTGTGAAGCCTAATTTTCTGTTTGTGAGAGCTTACAGTAAATTTGTGTTTTGTTTTGAACTGCTACAGCACATTGTTGGTATATCATTACATATCGCGCTCTTTCCGATCTCGGGCACTTTCCGCTCTCGCACTCTTTGTGCTGTGTTTTGTTGTTGGCCGTTTTGGCTATTCTTTTCTCTGCTTTCGTCGCGCCCGCGATTGTGATTTTGCACTTGCTGTTTTTCTGTAAGTAGATATCAGCGTACTAATACCCTGTTAGTAACACAAATTTTATTCTTATTTAAATTTTTGGTTTCATTTAATTTTTATTTACTTTAAAACCTGCGGTTTGTTTGTCTGCTATAATAAACAAATAAGAAAGCTACAGTCGAGTTTGCTCGACTGTGAGATACCCGCCGCCGAATTTTCAAAATATTATATTTTTTAAAAATATACTGAAAAAATACTACAAAAATATACTAAAATTATACCAAAATAATATACCAAAATTTTCTTTGTTCGAAATTATTAGCTTGGTGGCACTTTAGTTGGTTTATTGAACACCATTATGTCGCGGAGTGTCATAGCAACTAACTACGTGCAGCTGCACGTGGTAACGCCTTATAAAAGCAATATCTTAATAACTTCTGTGTTTTTTATCCGATTGTAACCAAATTCGCAGAGATCATTAATATGGTGATTAGTATTGTGCGTAGCAAAATTGAACGTTCTAGGTTTAAAACGACGCTTGCTTGTTGCTCTATCTCTTATAGTCTCTGAGATCTAGGTGTTCATACGGACAGACAGACAGACGGACATGGGTGTATCGTCTCGGCTGTTGACGCTGATCAAGAATATATATACTTTATGGGGTCGGAGATGCTTCCTTCTGCCTGTTACATACATTTTCGGTCGGCACAAAGCCATAATACCCTTCTACCCTTTGGGTAGGCGGGTATAAAAATGCCGTGCACCAGCAAGCGTTTGCTGATGGCTCTCTGACAATGTTTCACATGAAAACTGTGCTGGCTTCACCGGCCGTATAGTCGACCTAATTGGCTCAAAATCTGGTTTAAGATGGACATGTGAGTCATGCAGGGATGTTGAAAGAGATGTTGCGGGACTCATACGTCAGACGAAGCAAGGCTTTGGTGATCTATTCGCAGGTTTCAAGAAACTTGCGGATAGTTTCGCAACTTTGGACTCTGGGTTTAAGGGCATGAAGCTTTTAACCGAGTCTCCAAAGCGTAAAAAAGCTAATACTCGTTTGTCCATTGGCCCTAACGAAATTGATGTCCCTGAGCTGGTCAATAACTCGTCTGTTCCGAATAATCAAATGTCATTTACGTCTCCCACCCCTCAACACTCGTCAGCGTCAGTGATTGCCAACAATGACATTGTTCCCATAGATGTCATTTGTTCTGATCCCGTTTCAGTCTCGGTACCCGCAATAGTTGTTAATGTTGCAGAAACTCAATATTATCAACGTTTCTGATGTACTTAATGTTCTACCGGCTAGAACAGATGCTCCTATCTCGACTTCTGTTACAGTTGCTCAGAACACTATATGAAACAAATTTTTGTTTCTAGGCTTGCCCCTAATACGTCATATCACGACATTAAGACCTTTATTCGGTCCAAAATTCAAGCATCATTAAAGGTGGAAAAATTTAATTCCTCATATGAACGGGAAATCGCATATTTCAAAATTAGTGTTCCTGCCGAGCATTTTAGTAAACTTTGTTCCAAAGACTTTTGGCCCGATTACTTAATTATTAAAGAGTATGTAAATAAAAAGAAAAATCGGCCACCGATTTTACTTCCAAATGTTACCACTAATTCCTCTAAGCCTCAAACTCCATCTGATAGCTCAAAAAGCTAACTTCTTCTGTCCTGCTTGGCTATCAAAATGTAAGAGGCCTTTGTAGTAAACTCAATAATGTTTATTTAGATAGCTTAAATTTTCCTTTTTATATAATTGCCTCTACTGAAACTTGGTTAAGGCATGTGTACGATTTTACATTTCAACAGAAAATCGTACGCTGCAGCAGATACCGAGACGCTACCATCAGTAACAATAGAAAGGCAAAGATACGCTGCATGCTGACCCTAAACTAATAATAACCTTTTGCAGATAGGCACGCAGACTCATGTGTCACACCATCTAGTTGCAATATATTGTTATCTGTTAGAGTTAAGTACCATTTGTCTTAAATAAGCGATAATAGTTTATTACATTCCTATCATTAAGATTGTATGTAGACCTAAGCCATTCAGAGAAGAGCTATATAAACCCTTGCTCTGATGGAAATAAAACTAGTACGAAAGAAAACTCTAACGTATTAATTTCTCCGAAGCCCAATTGGTTTATGCACTTATTGCGGCGACTTCTACCACTGGTTCATATACTTGCGGCATAGCAACAAACAAACAGATTTTCTACAGTTGAAGATCTACATTTGGTGACCCCCGACAAAGACTCCTTCTGAAGTTGTCAACCAGGCGACAAGGACTTCATCTAAAATTGTCAACCAGGCGTCAAGAACTCCTTCTTGCAGTTGTCAACCAGGCGACAAGGACTCCAGTTGAAATTGTCAACCAATTGGAACCTTTTAGGATCAAGCAGCAAAATTTAGCTGCTTACGCATATACGTTCATTGAAAAAAAGATAACATTTTGTTTTGGTTTATAAAGAACACGGTGTGAGTCGAGGCACATCATTAAAAATCACCTCATAAAGTTCGATATAAATAAAAAAATAAAACAAAACAAGAAATCTTTTAATGGCATCCTCAACCATAAACAGTCTGCTGACTCTGCAGCTGAACATTGGCAAGGAGATCCAGAATTTGATAAGGAATTTCAAGAAGGATCCTGCCGAACGAAAAACCAACGCTAAATACTTCAGCGATAGAATTTCAGCGTTGGAAAATTATGAACAGCAGTTCCAAGCAAATGAACAAAAGATTCAGTCCATTTTGCAAGGAACAAGTTTGGACCACGAATACTTCACTGAAAAATATTACGATGGAATACATAAAATCGTAATTGAATATATGGAGTTATTCAAAGGCCAGAAGCATATCATGGATGTGGATACAGCATCTAATATGTCAATAGACGAAATTGAAATTCAACCCATGATTCGGGAACAACGAGTTTTGCTCGATAGTCTTGAGCGCATCATGAACATGAATAAGGAAAATCAAGCAGGTTTCAAACCAATAATAGCACAATATTGGAATGATATAAATGATCAAAATAGGCATGTGGAAATTTATAAATGGTTTGCAGACCCAGTGAGTCTCGGTTACAACCCGTCACATTACTTGACGGTCGAGATTGCTGTACTCGCAAACCAAGCAGCATGTAATGTGAACACCGCACAAGTGATGGTACCTGTAGTACCATCATCAGCAGCACTTCCATTACCAAAGGTCTCCATTCCTAAATTTGATGGAGACTACCTAAAGTGGCAACAATTTCATGACATGTTCAAGAAAATGATTCATGAAGCCACGACAATACCCATCATTCAAAAGATGTGGTATTTAAAAAATCATGTAACTGGCGATGCGGAGAGGCTAATTCGCCACCTTTCCCCAACCGAAGGAAATTTCAACACAGCATGGAATATGCTAGAAGAGCGCTTCAATAATAAAAGAGTGCTCAGTACATATATCATTCAAAAATTACTAGATCAACCAACAACGACTAGTAACGATGCCAATTCTGTAAAAGGAATGCATGATAATATAAAGGAAACATTATCAGCACTCAAAAACTTTGGTATACAGACAAACCAATGGGATTCACTTCTTCTCTGCATTTTTACGAAGAAGTTAAATCGACACAATCACGATTTGTATGAACAGTCCATACAAAACACAAAGCAAACTCAGTCAATTAATGAGTTTTTAGCCTTTATGGAGCAACGGTTCCTGACACTGGAAGCCATTAACTCGGATAAAGCAAGATTAAACAAAACACATGTGCTTCAGCTGGAGCTGAACACAAATTTATATGCTATTTTTGCAATAAAAATCATAGCATTTATAAATGTAATGATTTCTTGAAGCGGACAGCATCAAAGCGTTTAAATTGGGTACAAAAACAGAAACTCTGTACAAAGTGTTTTCAATCAGAGCATTCTGCACAATCTTGCCCAAAAAGGGACTGTTTCAAGTGTAATAAAAGGCATAATACACTATTACATTTAGAAGCAAATGTTGAAAGTACAACAGCTGCAGTCACAAGTGGAAAGCAGGCAAGTTATATTCTGCTAGCCACTGCCCGAATTATCATAAAGGGCAATAATGGACAAGAGGCTGAATTCAGAGCACTACTAGACTCAGGATCTCAAATAAATGCCATCTCGGAACGTGCAGTTAAGATTTTAGGATTGAAAACAACACACTCAATGCTAAAAATCAATGGCATTGGAGGAAAAGCTCACACATCCAAAGCACGCGTTAATGTAATGCTAAAATCGAATTGTGGAGATTTTAGTTCCAAACTAGAAGCAATGGTATTGCCTAACATTGTCGATGACCAACCAACACGAAACATCTGTGCTGATAAATGGAAATTACCACAAAATATTACGTTGGCAGATCCATACTTTGGAAAACAAGGAAAGATAGATGTTCTCCTAGGTGCTGAGCACTACTTCGAGATGTTAAAGAAAGGACAGTTGTCTTTAAAAGGCGGACTACCCAAACTACAAAATACCAAACTTGGATGGATCATCGCGGGAAAGGTGTGCTACGCTTACTGAAGAAGAGAAGGTGGATGAACAGTTATCCAAATTTTGGGAACTGGATAATCTTCCAACAAAGCTTATATGCTTAAAACCTTCAAATTGCTAAAGACAACCGATTGATTGTTCGACTGCCATATGTGGAAGATGCATCAGAGTTGGGGGAGTCTCGTGACATAGCGTCACGAAGATTTATATCATTAGAGAAACGTCTTCAAAAGGATCCAACTCTGAAACAAGGATACACTCAGTTTATGAAGGAGTATGAAGAGTTGGGACACATGAAACAAGTTCCACGCACACATATACCAAAGGAGCACTACTTCATACCACATCACTGTGTTCTTAAACCGGAGAGACAGACTACCAAATTAAGAGTGGTATTTGACGCGTCAGCAATAACTTCTCCCGGAAAATCAATGAATGATATCGCACACAAGGGACCAACAGTTCAGAGTACGTTATTCTCTATACTGCGGAGATTCAGAACACACAAATATGTGTTTACAGCCGATATAGAAAAAATGTATCGACAAATATGGATGAACCCTGAGGATCAGCATCTACAAATGATAATATGGAGAAATGATCCATCTGAAGAGATCAAATATTATCGTTTGAAAACAGTCACGTATGGCACTAAAGCCGCACCATATTTAGCAACAAAATGCTTGCAACACTTGGATACAAGGTCAATGCGAGAATATCTACTGGGAGCCGAAACACTAAAAAAAGGACTTCTATGTGGATGATTGTATAACAGGAGCAGAAACAATTTCAGAAGCTCTTCAAAAGCAAAACGAACTCAACAAAATATTACAAAATTCTGGATTTAACCTGAGAAAATGGTGCGCAAACAATAATCAACTTCTGCAAGGTTTGCCCAAAGAAGATATTACGCCCAACGTCAATTTGGGAGATACAGCTTATGAGGAATGCAGCATTAAAGCACTGGGAATAACCTGGAATCCACGTTCGGATAAATTATGCTGCACAACACAAATCAATACGAGGGAAATCATAACCAGGCGGGATGTGGTTTCGGAAATCTTTAAAATTTTCGACCCACTGGGATTATTCACACCGGTTGTGCAAAAATCTTCATGCAAGAACTAACGAAACAAGGATTTCAGTATAATGAAGAACTGCCTCAACATCTACAACAAGAATGGAAACAATACCGAAATGAGTTGAAAACTCTCATTAATGTTAAAATCGATCGTCATGTTTTCAACAAACAAACTCCTGTCCAGAAGGAAATACATACATTCGTAGATGCATCCGAAAAGGCATATGCAGCAGCAGTTTATATTCGGTCTACCCATAAGGATAAACGTGTAAGCGTTCAGCTGTTGTGCGCTAAATCTCGATTAGCACCAATAAGTGCAATTACACTTCCGCGATTGGAATTGAAGGCCGCTGTACTTGGAGCCGAACTAACGAGCAACATAAAGGAGCAATTGGATTTGAAAAGTACACCAACATTCTATTGGGCTGATTCCGAAATAGTATTGTCCTGGATCAACAATAAAAATACCATAAAGGATAAATTTGTTGCCACCAGAGTAACTATAATACAGGAGTTATCGGTCCAAAGGGAATGGAGACACGTCCCAAGCGCACACAACGCTGCAGACGTTGCATCAAGATGTTTGACTGCCTCTAAATTTAAGGACCACAGTTTATGGTTCTATGGTCCATTATTCCTACATAGAGCACCAGCAACTTGGCCAATACCATTCTCTAAATCAAGGCCTGAAATTGAGAAAACTCCACCGGAAGTAATCTTGACTACAGTCAGTCTCGAAAACCTGATCCACACGATTAATCATGGAAATTCATATAATAAGTTACTTAGGATATTATCTTATATTATGCGTTTTCGAAGGATGCAGGGATGTAGCGGAGCAATCATACGATTGGAAGAGTTGAATGAAGCTCAAAAAATTGTCATCCGGAATATTCTACAAAATGGTTTCAAAACGGAACTTAAAGAACTCTCAAGGAATCGCGAAGTCAACAGACACAGCAATTTAAATGCGCTGGCACCATTTTTGGACAACGAAAACATTATCCGAGTTGGAGGAAGATTGGAGGCAGCTAATATTGCATTTGATGCAAAACATCCTATGTTGTTGCCCTATAATGACTCAATCACGAAATTGATATTTGAACAGAGTCATAAAGACAACATGCACTGTGGACCCCAAGCTTTATTAGCAGCAACTCGACAAAGATTTTGGACCATTAAAGGCAAAACAATAGCGAGGAACACAGTCCAGAAATGTGTAAAATGCACAAGAGCTAAGCCGAAATTAATTCAACAGATTATGGGAGATTTGCCACTATTAAGAGTCACTCAAGCAAGACCATTCCTTAATGCTGGGGTGGACTATTGTGAACCGCATATGGCATATATTGCCATCTTTTGTTGTTTTGCAACAAAAGCAGTGCATTTGGAACTTGTCAGCGACCTTACAACAGATGCGTTCTTAGCGGCTTTACGGAGATTCATCAGTCGACGTGGGAAGTGTCAGACATTGCATTGTGACAATGCAACAAACTTCGTTGGAGCCAAAAATAAGCTTCCAGAACTGAAAGAAGCTGTATATTCAGAGAAGGCTAAAACAGCTATAATTGAAAACTGCACTCAAAAGGGAGTAAACTTTAAATTCATCCCTCCCAGAGCACCTCATTTCGGCGGACTATGGGAAGCAGCAGTAAAGTCAGCTAAACATTTACTATTGAAAAATGTTTCAACAGCTGATTTAACCTACGAAGAATTAGAGACCGTTGTGATCGAGATCGAGGCAATACTGAATTCTCGACCACTTATGCCGATGTCAAATGATCCCAATGATATCAGCGCACTAACACAAGGTCACTTTATAATTGGAGAACCATTAACTGCACAGGTAGACCACGAACCAAGTCAACAATCTACATCATTAGGACAAAGATGGAAATTAGTGTCCAAACTAAAACATATGTTTTGGGCACAATGGTCAAAAGACTATCTGCAGGAGCTCCAGCAACGACAGAAAAGGAAAAGGTCATACGCTAATGTAAAAGTAGGCATGCTGGTATTGATAAGAGAGGACAATACTCCAGTTTTGCAATGGCCAATGGGACGAGTAATTAATGCCATTCCTGGAAAAGACGGCTACGTTAGAGTGGTAGAACTGAAAACTGCATGAGGCATCTTTAAGACGGATATTCAACACATCGCTCCACTATTCCCAGAAGAAGAACAAGACCACAAACATCCACTGGAAGAAGATGAACAAGTCAAAGAAGAAACAAGACCCAAATGAAGACAACTGGCTACACCATCACTGATAACTACTTTGTTAGTTATGATTTTATTATTACCAATTGTTTTCGCCCAATCCATCAACATTACACATTTTGGAGCAAAACCGGGAATCTTCTTTGAAAAGATAGGCACCACTCAACTTACAACGACAGACTGGACCATTGTGGCATACTACGATTTAAAAAATTATTGGCAAGATATGAAAACATTTTCTATTGGAACAAAAACAATGGGAAATATATGTTCTGGAATTGAAGAAATTCATGCGTGTACAAGCATGTATCAACATTTTAAGCACATCGAAGAAGAGCTGCAAGTAGAAAACTACTTGCTTACAAAATCGCGATCACGACGAGCACCATTGGACATCATTGGATCACCAAATTCATCAGCCGAAGAAAATCCACAATTTAAAATCAACATCAACGACATTTGAACAGCCGTTCAAGGGCCGGAAGGATGTACGATTTTACATTTCAACAGAAAATCGTACGCTGCAGCAGATACCGAGACGCTACCATCAGTATCAATAGAAAGGCAAAGATACGCTGCATGCTGACCCTAAACTAATAATAACCTTATGCAGATAGGCACGCAGACTCATGTGTCACACCATCTAGTTGCAATATATTGTTATCTGTTAGAGTTAAGTACCATTTGTCTTAAATATGCGATAATAGTTTATTACATTCCTATCATTAAGATTGTATGTAGACCTAAGCCATTCAGAGAAGAGCTATATAAACCCTTGCTCTGATGGAAATAAAACTAGTACGAAAGAAAACTCTAACGTATTCATTTCTCCAAAGCCCAATTGGTTTATGCACTTATTGCGGCGACTTCTACCACTGGTTCATGTACTTGCGGCAAAGCAACAAACAAACAGATTTTCTACAGTTGAAGATCTACAGCTGTCGATGCTGATATCTCGTCTGAGCACGTAGATTTATGTAGTGATTTAGATATCGAATTTGTAGCAGTAAAACAAATTTATTGTAGTTTTAGTATCTTTATCACCTGCTCATATATACCTCCTGCCTCAGATAACTTTCTGTATTTATCCCATTTTTCTGTAATCAATATTATTTATGAAATTCTTTCTGATGGTGATTTCTTAATAGTTCTTGGAGATTTTAATATTTTTGGAATTTCGTGGATTTCGTCATGTGAGTCCAACGTATTGAATCCTTCGTCAACTCATGTCTTTGTTGATAGCCTTTTTGATATAGCTTTGTCTCAAACCAATTCTATACCAAATTGTGTAGGTAAAATGCTTGATCTGATTTTTGTTTTGGATCCCAATACCTGCACGGTGTCCAGATTAAATCCTATTTCCTCACCTGAGGATCCCTACCACCCTACTCTGGAGTTGCTGATTGACTTACCAGCAAGTGTTTCGGATGCAGGTGTTTTACCGGAGAAGCGAGTTCGTTGTTTTCGGAAGACCGATTTTAAAAAACTTTCTTTGCTTCTTTCACGTACTGACTGGTCCCAACTTTCTTCGTGTATTGACCTGGACAAGGCAGTTGAAATTTTTTATTCTACATTAAACTCTCTGTTTGATGCTTGTGTTCCCTTTGGTACTCCACAATTGTCTAATAGACCGTTATGGTTTACCAAAGAACTAACAAAGTTAAAGAATAAAAAATCAAAGCTTTATAAAAAATATAAGGAAACTGGCTGTCTCTTATATTTTTCTCGCTACACTGTTGCTCGTTCCGATTTCTCCACGCTCAATAATCTTTGCTACAAGGATTATTTGAAAAAGTGCAGACTTACGTTTCAGCGTGACCCGAAACGTTTCTATGACTTCGTTAATTCGAAACAACAAGTTAATTCGAACAACATTATTTTATGATAAAAACACAGCTTTTAATGATCACGGCATTGCCGATCTGTTTGCTGATTTTTTTCAAACGACCTATTCCACATCAACTTTTTATAGAGCCCAGTCTTATCCGTATCAAGTAAACCAAGCGAATTGCATTTTTGGTCCCTTACTTTCTGAAAGTTTACTTTTTCGTGAACTTAAGTCATGTAAACCAGTTTTTCCTCCTGGCCCTGACGGTGTTCCTAGTTGCATGCTTAGGTTCTGTGCAGAGGGACTTTGTAAACCACTTTTAAAATTATTTGAATTGTCTGTAGAGTTGTGTTCTTTCCCTAATCTTTGGAAAGAGTCTTACATTATTCCTCTCTTGAAAAAAGGAAATGAATCCAACGTTCAAAACTATAGAGGTATCTCCAAGTTGTCTGCTTTTCCCAAAGCATTTGAGAAACTAATAACTTCTCAATTGCAACATTGCTGTAAATGTATAATTTCACCCTACCAGCATGTGAAATATAGGTCTACTACCACTAACTTATTAGAATTCTCATCTATTGTTATTGAAGGGTTCCAATCAAAAATGCAAACGGATGTCGTTTACACTGATTTCAGTAAGGCTTTTGATTCTGTCAATCATAGTCTCTTATTATACAAGCTCAATCTTCTTGGATTTCCACAGAACTTAATTTTGTGGATATCTTCATACCTTTCATTTAGAATTCAAAGAGTATTTTACAAGGGCTCTGTGTCCAAGACTGTCCAAGTCACTTCCGGCGTACCCCAAGGAAGTCATTTAGGCCCATTGCTGTTCACATTATTTATAAATGATCTACCGTCCGTTATATCATACTCTCGCATACTTATGTATGCAGATGATGTTAAGATTTGTCTGACTTTTAATGATCCCATATATAGCCTCAGATTGCAATCTGACCTTGATTGTTTTCATCCGTGGTGTGCTATAAATTTATTAAATCTCAATTGTAATAAATATAACCTCTGGAATTTTTTTTGGGGTATTCTCCATTTAAATAATTATCATCTTAATGATACTCAACTTGAGCGAATAGAGTCAGTAACTGATAGGTATCCTTCTTGATTCAAAATTAAAGTTTGATAAGCATATTTTGTCTGCTTCTAATAGAGCCATGGGTGTCCTTGGATTTTTTTCAAAAGAATTTAACGATCCCTACATTACTAAACACTTGTACATCTCACTGGTTCGTCCTATTCTTGAGTATGGATCTAATATCTGGTTCCCCCCGTATAGGGTTCATCAAGATAGGCTTGAATCAGTCCAGAAACAATTTCTTCTTTTTGCTCTTCGTAGTCTTAGCTGGAATCCCACAATTAGATTGCCTTCTTATCGTAGTAGACTTTTATTACTAAACCTTTCTTCTCTTTCTGACAGTAGAACTATGCTAGGTGTAGTGTTTCTACATAGACTAATCATTGGCGAAATTGACTCCTTGCAGTTGACATGCCAGATTAGCTTTGCCGTTCCGGTCAGAACGACTAGAAATTTCCTTCCCCTCTCACTTTCCCGTTGTAATACTAACTATGCCAGTTACAATCCTTTCCGTATTTGATGCGTAAATTATAATAACTTTTCTAGTCTAGTTAATAATACTAACACTACCTTAGAAATTAAAACATTACTCCTAGACACATTAGCTCGTATTTAAGAATAGTTTTAATTATTATTATTAGTAGTAATAGTATTGTTATTATTATTTTATTCTTTTTGTTAATACAATTTGGTTGTTTTGTCTGTGTTAAGTGTTCGCGACCTCTGTTCCCGCACGTTATGCGGTTGCCCCTCGGTCGGATGTGCGGGTGGTCGTGTCTGCTTAGGTCCGCTCGTTAACAAGCCCGAGCTTGGTGTCGCTGGGCCACTTGTCCGTACTGCCGTTAGTACGTCAACGTCCAACATATAAAAAATAAGAAAAATCAATCAAAAATAATTTTAGAAGGCGAATATGAGAATAGAAATCTGATTATTATAACAGCAGTTCCGTTGTCTAGGCGCGAAGCAATTGCAGGCCTTTGACGGTCAACCCGAAAAATACATCTCGTGGATTAACAGGGCCCAATCCATATTGAACGATTACAGGATCTAACGGACTAAGCCATTGTACAGGTCTGTCGGTTAGCATATTAGATCAAAGATTAGAGGCGACACTGAGAGGGCTTTGGTTGCCAATGATATTCAGAGCGACGACTGGGAGGAGTCCAAGCGTGTGCTCGCCCTGCATTATGCAAAGCCACCAACTTAGCCAAATGACACAGGAGGCCAAGACCTTGAAAAAATTTTACATGGAATAACCATTTCTCGCTTATTGTGAATAATCTGGAGAATTTTGACCACGCCTTGGATGTCTTCATCCCAGATGTCAATGGCGATTATGCTAAACTACTGGTGGTTCGCAATCCCAAGAATTTGCCGAAAACATACTCCTTTTGCATGGCATTGCAGAATACTGCTTCCGGGGTTACCACCAACTTCGCCCCTATACAAACAGGTCTCCGCAAGCCGCCCAGTTTTACCAACCCCCAGATGCCGATAGATTTTCGAATTCATTCCAGTCTCATGACAGAACACCTATAAGACTTCCCTTCAACCCAGGTTCTGGTTGGAGTTTTCAGAACGCGTATCGATTCCAAGGTCCGAGACATGCCATAAGAATGGAGTCAAGTCGATCAGGTCAGTCATAGCAATCCGGGTATAGCAACCGACTGGGCGGGGACTCGAGTTTTAAAAGAGCCTCTAACAAGGCACAAAGTTTGTACCATCTGGAAATGGCACCACTCTCTTCGACTTCAGGGACTGGCATCACCTTGAGCGGAAATTCTCCCAATCAATAGGGGACGATGAGAATACTACCTTTTTGTGCTCCCAGGGTTATATTCCTTCGATGGGATCATTGGAGATGATACCCTTAAGAATGTAAAAGCTATAATAGACAGGCAAAGTGATTGCTTGGTCATATTGCCAGGGGTAAGGATACCTCTCTTGTCGAAACGATCTTCGAGCGTTTATCCGCTCCTTCATGCAGACCACTCAGAAGTTGTAAAACAAACTCTGAATGCTCTAATTGACGAGTATTTGAGCATTTTTGAACCTCTGTCTTTCAGAGAGGCCGTTGATTCGATGGAAAGTGCCGAAATTCGTAAAAGTACGGAAGACCCAGACTACACCAAGAGTTACTCTTATCTAACGGGTATGAGGGGCGAGGTGGAGAGACAGGTAGAAGAGGTCCCAAATGAAGGCGTCATTAGGTCTTCGCGAAGCCCATACAACTCCCCGATTTGGGTGGTTCCAAAGAAACTAAAACTCAATAGGAAGAAACAATATCGTATGGTAGGCAATTTCAAGCGCTTGAATGCGGTTACAATATCAGACACCTACCCAATCCTTGACATTAATTCTACTTTGGCTAGCCTTGGTGGGGCCAAATACTTGACCACACCTGACTAAACTTCAGGATTCCATTCAAAAACTGAATTTTCCACACATAATGGAAATTATGAGTTCCTCCGTCTCCCATTCGGGCTGAAAAATGCTCCTGCCATTTTCCAACGGATGATAGACGATGTTTTAAGGAAACATATTGGTAAAATATGTTATGTAAACATCGACGAAATCATCGTCTTCAGTAAAGACTACGAAACCCATTGGGCAAACCTCCGCTCGGTTTTTAAGAATTTGGAAGAAGCCAAGCTTCAAGTGAACCTAGAAAAGACCCAATTTTTATCATAGAAGGTCCGGTTCCTGAGTTATATAATAAGCTCTGGCGGTATTAAGACAGACGGAAAGAAAGTGGAGGCAATAAACAAAATGAAGCCTCCCACCAATATCAAGAAACTGAAGAACTTCATTGGTATGACTTCATACTATAGGAAATTTATCCGGGCTTACGCCAAGGGTGAAATCAAAGCAATCAAATTGAATTCCAATCGAACTCGTCGAAACGGCAACGTTTACATCTCTCGTTCGATAAGTAGAACGGAGGAAACTACACCACAAACGAGAGAGAAATGTTCGCGATAGTTTGGGCGTTGAATAACCTTCGATCCTATTTATACGGGACTGGAACGATTAGAATCTATACAGGCCACTAACCACTTACTTTCGCATTGAGCAACAGAAATTTCAATTCAAAGTTAAAAAGATAGAAGTCAGTGATTGAAGAATTATGAATTGATATACAAGCCGGGGAAGTCAAATGTTGTGGCCGATAGTCTTTCACGGATTAAGCATTTGAATCACTATCATAATTCGACGAGTGAAACAGATACGGCTTCTGAGGGCGATTTGGATTCTTCTGCCACCGTACATAGTGCATTAGAGGATTCATCGCACCTCATACCCCCTTTGAAACACCCATCAATGCTTATAAAAATCAATTGATATTAGACGACGAACGGTCGGAGTACTCTTGCGAGTACCCCCACAGTAGGTACTTGCGCCACCTGATCCCTATCAGAAGCAATGAGGTATTAAGTTTAGCTGCTTCCTTACAAAAGGCACAAGGCGAAACATAAAAAAAAATGGCAAGAAGACGAATACAATACAATATAAAAATCAAAAAAAAAAAATATACAAAATCAAGAAAATCACAGAAATAATATAAACACAAATTACACAAAACCCAGAAGATAAGTACAAGAAAATCGTAAAATGTAATAACATAATACCACTGTAATTTCTGTAAGCTTGGCTTTTGCCCATGCAATGAGGGCAGTCCATATTTACAAATCTGATGGTCCGGTAGTCCCTTTGTAACGCGGCGATATTTGGAGGATCAGCGGGGTCTTCAATAAATTCCAGGCTTTTCGATACAACGCTCGAGTCGATACAGCAAATGAATAAAGTCATCGGAAGAACTAATGCGAAGGACGGCGATCTTCATGCAATAAAGGCGTTACTTCACAAAGCGATTATCCTGGCAAATCAGGTCTCCAAAGTAACGAGAGCCTGCCAGCTGGCAATAGATGAAATTACAAATTCCAACCTTTTGGATCAACCAACCTTTTGGATCATCAAAGGGATCCTTTCTGAAGTCGACAGCCTGCCATACCAAAATGTGATAGAGGCTATGGAATTCTCTCGGCCATCCATTATGACCAATGGAACCTTGCTGCTTTATATACTAGCGTTTCCCAAGGTCTTAGCCGGGAGCTATCGCCTCGTTCACCTTTACCCGACGATTCACGAAGGAAAGCACATGGTTCTGGAATACCATAAACTGGATAAGAGGAGGAAATGACCAAATTGAAGGAACACTGCTGTATTCCCATCCTGCTGAAGAACGAACACGCCATATGTTTCTACAAAGGAACAACCAGCAAGTGTTGAAGTCAATCGACGATGGAACTCTCTTCCTGACGAACATCAACGGCACGTTAACATCTGCATCGAGTGAGTGCCAATTAACATGATCATTCATCGCACAATATGACAATGAGACGGTCACGATGAACGGCGGCAGTTACACAAGCTACTCGATGAGTCACTTTTTTTTTCGTCTTCTTGGACGCTGACGTACTAACGGCAGTACGATCAAGTGGCCCAGCGACACCAAGCTCGGGCTTGTTAACGAGCGGACCTAAGCAGACACGACCACCCGCACATCTGACCGAGGGGCAACCGTATAACGTGCGGGAACGGAGGTCGCGAACAATTAACACAGACAAAACAACCAAATAGTATTAATAAAAATAATAAAATAATAATAATAATACTAATACTACTAATAATAATAATTTGAATTATTCTTAAATACGAGCTAATGTGTCTAGGAGTAATGTTTTAATTTCTAAGGTAGTGTTAGTATTATTAACTAGACTAGAAAAGTTATTATAATTTACGCATCAAATACGGAAAGGATTGTAACTGGCATAGTTAGTATTACAACGGGAAAGTGAGAGGGGATGGAAATTTCTAGTCGTTCTAACCGGAACGGCAACGCTAATCTGGCATGTCAACTGCAAGGAGTCAATTTCGCCAATGATTAGTCTATGTAGAAACACTACACCTAGCATAGTTCTACTGTCAGAAAGAGAAGAAAGGTTTAGTAATAAAAGTCTACTACGATAAGAAGGCAATCTAATTGTGGGATTCCAGCTAAAAACTACGAAGAGCAAAAAGAAGAACTTGCTTCTGCACTGATTCAAGCCTATCTTGATGAACCCTATACGGGGGGAACCAGATATTAGATCCATACTCAAGAATAGGACGAACCAGTGAGATGTACAAGTGTTTAGTAATGTAGGGATCGTTAAATTCTTTTGAAAAAAATCCAAGGACACCCATGGCTCTATTAGAAGCAGACAAAATATGCTTATCAAACTTTAATTTTGAATCAAGAAGGATACCTATCAGTTACTGACTCTATTCGCTCAAGTTGAGTATCATTAAGATGATAATTATTTAAATGGAGAATACCCCAAAAAAAATTCCAGAGGTTATATTTATTACAATTGAGATTTAATAAATTTATAGCACACCACGGATGAAAACAATCAAGGTCAGATTGCAATCTGAGGCTATATATGGGATCATTAAAAGTCAGACAAATCTTAACATCATCTGCATACATAAGTATGCGAGAGTATGATATAACGGACGGTAGATCATTTATAAATAATGTGAACAGCAATGGGCCTAAATGACTTCCTTGGGGTACGCCGGAAGTGACTTGGACAGTCTTGGACACAGAGCCCTTGTAAAATACTCTTTGAATTGTAAATGAAAGATATGAAGATATTCACAAAATTAAGTTCTGTGGAAATCCAAGAAGATTGAGCTTGTATAATAAGAGACTATGGTTGACAGAATCAAAAGCCTTACTGAAATCAGTGTAAATGATATCCGTTTGCATTTTTGATTGGAATCCTTCAATAACAATTGATGAGAATTCTAATAAGTTAGTGGTAGTAGACCTACATTTCACAAACCCATGCTGGTAGGGTGAAATTATAGATTTACAGCAATGTTGCAGTTGAGAAGTTATTAGTTTCTCAAATGCTTTGGGAATGGCAGACAACTTAGAGATACCTCTATAGTTTTGAACGTTGGATTCATTTCCTTTTTTCAAGAGAGGAATAATGTAAGACTCTTTCAAAAGATTAGGGAAAGAGCACAACTCTACAGACAATTCAAATAATTTTAAAAGTGGTTTATAAAGTCCCTCTGCAAAGAACCTAAGCATGCAACTAGGAACACCGTCAGGGCCAGGAGGAAAAACTGGTTTACATGACTTAAGTTCACGAAAAAGTAAACTTTCAGAAATTAAGGGACCAAAAATGCAATTCGCTTGGTTTACTTGATACGGATAAGACTAGGCTTTATAAAAAGTTGATGTGGAATAGGTCGTTTGAAAAAAATCAGCAAACAGATCGGCAATGCCTTGATCATTAAAATATATCTTTTTATCAAAAAATAATGTTGTTGGAAGTGTTGACGTCTTCTGCCTCGAATTGACGAAGTCATAGAAGCGATTCGGGTCACGCTGAAACGTTAGTCTGCACTTTCCCAAATAATCCTTGTAGCACATATTATTTAGGGTGAGAAAATCGGAACGAGCAACAGTGTAGCGAGAAAAATATAAAAGATATATATTTTATATAGCTTTGACTTTTTATTCTTTAACTTTGTTAGTTCTTAAGTAAACCATCACGGTCTATTAGACAATTGTGGAGTACCAAGGGAACACAAACATGAAACAGAGAGTTTAGTGTTGAATAAAAAATTTCAATTGCCCTTTCCAGGTCAATACACGAAGAAAGTTGGGACCAGTCAGTACGCGAAAGAAGCAAAGAAAGTTTTTTAAAATCGGTCTTCGGAAAACAACGAACTCGCTTCTCCGGTAAAACACCTGCATCCGAAACAGGTGGATCCTCAGGTGAGGAAATAGGATTTGATCTGGACACCGTGCAGGTGTTGGGATCCAAAACAAAAATCAGATCAAACATTTTACCTAGAGAATTTGGTATAGAATTGGCTTGAGACAAAGCTATGTCAAAAAGGCTATCAACAAAGACGTGAGTTGACGAAGGATTGAATATGTTGGACTCACATGAAAGCCACGAAATTTCAGAAATATTAAAATCTCCAAGAACTATTAAGAAATCACCATCAGAAAGCATTTCAGAAATACTATTGATTACACAAAAATGGGATAAATACAGAGAGTTATTTGTGGCACGAGGTATAAAGATACTAAAAGCAGGAGCAGGTAATAAAGATACTAAAACTACAATAAATTAGTTTTACAGCTACAAATTCAATATCTAAATCACTACATAAATCTACGTGCTCAGACGAGATATCAGCATCGACAGCGATAAGAACACCACCACCACGACGCCGCATGCGATCACGTCTAAAGACAGAAAATTTGTTAGTAAAGATTTCAGTATTCAAAAAAAAATGCCTTAACCAAGTTTCAGTGAAGGCAATGACATGAAAAGGAAAATTTAAGCTATCTAAATAAACAATATTAAGTTTACTACAAAGGCCTTTTACATTTTGATAGCCAAGTAGGAGAGAAGTTAGTTTTTTGAGCTGTCAGATGGAGTTTGAGGCTTAGAGGAATTAGTGGTAACATTTGGAAGTAAAATCGGTGGCCGATTTTTCTTTTTATTTACATACTCTTTAATAATTAAGTATTCCGGCCAGAAGTCTTTTGAGCAAACTTTACTAAAATGCTCGGCAGGAACACTTATTTTGAATGATGCGATTTCCCGTTCATATGAGAAGTTAAATTTTTCCACCTTTAATGATGCTTGAATTTTGGACCGAATAAAGGTCCTAATGTCGTCAGATGACGTATTACGGGCAAGCCTAGAAGCAAAAATTTGTTTCTTAGGTGGGACACCTACTATAGTGTTCTGAGCAACTGTAGCAGAAGTCGAGATAGGAGCATCAGTACTAGCTAGTAGAACGTTAGGTACAGCAGAAGGTTGATCATGTTGAGTTTCTGCAACATTATCAACAACTGCAGGCACCGAGACTGAATCGAGATCAGAAAAAATTACATCCATGAGAACAATGTCATTGTCGGCAATCATTGACGCTGAGGAGTGTCGAGGGGTGGAAGATGTAAATGACATTAGATTATTTGGAGCGGACGAGTTGTTGACCAGTTCAGGGACATCAAGTTCGTTTGGGCCAATGGACAAACGAGTATTAGCTTTTTTACGCTTTGGAGACTTGGTTAAAAGCTTCATGCCCTTAAACCCAGAGTCCAAAGCTGCGATACTATCCGCAAGTTTTTTGAAACCTGCGAATAGATCACCAAAGCCTTGCTTCGTCGGACGTATGAATCCCGCAACATCCCTTTCAACATCCCTGCATGACTCACATGTCCATCTTAAACCAGATTTTGAGCCAATTAGGTCGACTATACGGCCGGTAAAGCCAGCACATTTTTCATGTGAAACATTGTCAGAGAGCCATCAGCAAACGAAAACCATTTTTTCGCTTGCTGGTACACGGCATTTTATATTATAGTATACAAACATACTGCAGGTTTTTAATGCAAATAAACATTAAATTAAACCAAAAACTGAAATTAGAATAAAATTTGTGTTAATAACAGGGTATTAGTACGCTGATATCTACTTACAGAAAAACAGCAAGCACAAAATCACAATCGCGGGCGTGACGAAAGCAGAGAAAAGAATAGCTAAAATGGCCAACAACAAAACACAGCACAAAGAGTGCGAGAGCGGAAAGTGCCCGAGATCGGAAAGAGCGCGATATGTAATGATATACCAACAATGTGCTGTAGCAGTTCAAAACAAAACACAAATTTACTGTAAGCTCTCACAAACAGAAAATTAGGCTTCACAAATTGTTGATATATTAAAACACCACAATTAATTGTAGATTATTCAATGTTATTACACTGTGACTAAACACACCGACGTATAGCACAGGTATTGTTAGTTTGCAAACAAAATTTTTGATAACAAGGCGCAGGAAGGGTAAAATACTAAATGTTAGTTTGACAGCAGAAAAACACGTCCGAATGCGAATGCGAATACGAGCAAATTGCATCGGCATCATGGCGATACCTGTCGCTCTAATTTATGTGCCAGCTGCCGATCACCGCCTTTCGCTGGAATTTGTACATGATGTGAGCTTGACGAACATGCAAAAAATGTTAGACATGGCCGAGGAGTTACTGGCTTCATTCCTCACTGAGGCAGCGCTCGCCCTAGTTGTACTGACATTGCTGTACTTCCTATGGCAGAAACATCAACATCAATCCAGGGAAAGCTCGAGCCTAGCGACATCATCACCCACCCGAACGCTTTGATGATTTCCGGGCCTTCCAAGTCTCAGTGATCTGCGGGACGCAGATCTTGTAATCGGGAGGAGTTAACGACCTGCTCGTGGACTTCCCCATTGCCGCCCTTTCTGTCATACTATCACCTCTGTGACACCTTCAAGCCAACGTAACAATAATTATAGTAAGCATTATCAGCGCCCCAGCGGCGCGCCAATAACAACAACAAACTTCCACACGTGCCAGCAGAGCCAGGGCAATTCTTAGTACAGCATAAGCGACAACAGCGGATGTTGCGAAACGGGCACAGCAACGATTGAGCCCGCGACTCAACATTGCGACCGGAACGTGTGGTACTGGGTCAGCACGTATGCTATCGAACCCAAACCTCATGGGTATTGGTCAAGCCAGCGCAGAGTCACTCTAGTTTGATAACGTATCGATTAAGAAATTAAATAAACATATTGACTGCAACCCACAACCGATCGTTTCCTTCGTTTGCAGCACTGGAAGTTCTGCATCCTACTCCATCTCTATTTTCCATGCTGAATCATCAGTTCTAGGGAATGGTCTTCGTACCAAGGTAACGGAGCGAGACCGAAGGGCTCTAACCAACGCAGTGTCATGGACAGCGTTAACTTATGTATATACTTTATATTGGAGATGCTTTTTTCTGCCTGTTGCATACATTTTCGGGTGGCACAAAGTTGGGTAGGCGGGTACTGGCCATGCTGAATATAACCTGAATGTTTGAAATGCATATCTCGCAGATAATAGCTTGTTTATTACATCGTACGTGCCTCTTACAGTTGTTACAAAGTCAGAAAGTTCTCTGATTATTTGTAAACAGCCTCGACCATCATCGGTTCACTACTGCAGACCTATTAGATTTCAATTCAAGAAAGAAACTTCTGAACTTTCAACTAAGGAAGAGGAATACTTTGAAACTAAAATTGACCAGCTGACAAATACAATATTTTCACAGAAAATCGCAAAGCTTAAGTTGAACATTCCTTGCAACTCACAATAGTTGATGGCAAAAAACGCAAATGCAAAACCGAAATGTCATCAACAAAGTGTTACATTTGGAAACAAAAACAACGAAGATAAATAATTTGGACAAATGTCTTCAAAGAAAAGTGAATGAAGAACGATATAAATTTGGCCTTCCTCCGTTACATTCATATATACGATTTTTGGAATATTTCATCCACGTATCATTTTAATTGGATATAAAAATTTGTCAAATACGTTCTGAAGAAGCTAAAAAAAATTTTAATGCGCAAACATTTTATTTAGTCTGAGTTTCGAGAAAAAATTGACTTAATAGTAGATAATCCTATAGCTAGAGGAAGTGGAAAATTTAACGAAATTCTAAATCTAAAATTTTCAGTAATCCAGATTTACCTCTGATATAACAGGCCTTGACCAAGAATTGATTATAAGATGTTCAATGCAATTACAAGCATTGTCATCAGGATATAATATAAAACCAGAATAATTAACTATCCATGGTAACACCTTTCTCCTTTAGTTCATAGTATATTAATTCACTCTGCAATTAAAAGAAATTATATAGTTTTAATTGGAGAGAAGCAAAGATAATAAAATATTTAGGCTAAATCAAACACGTGAAATTTTATGCTTTTTAACGAACACCGATTTGTTCAATTGATTATTTTTATACCCGCCTACCCAAAGGGTAGAAGGGTATTATGGCTTTGTGCCGACCGAAAATGTATGTAACAGGCAGAAGGAAGCATCTCCGACCCCATAAAGTATATATATTCTTGATCAGCGTCAACAGCCGAGACGATATAGCCATGTCCGTCTGTCCGTCCGTATGAACACCTAGATCTCAGAGACTATAAGAGATAAAGCAACAAATTTTTCGCGACAGTATGTCTTATTGTTGCACGCAGATCAAGTTTGTTTTTGATTTTGGCCACGCCCTCTTCCGCCCATGCAAATTGAAATTGAATTGCAAGCACCGTTTTAAACCCAGAACGTTCAATTTTGGTACGCACAATACTAACCACTATCTTAATGATCTCTGCGAATTTGGTTACAATCGGATAAAAAACACAGAAGTTATTAAGATTTTACTTTTATAAGGCGTTACCACGTGCAACTGCTAGCGCTGCCTAGCTAGTTGCTATGACACTCCGCGACATAATAATGGTGTTCAATAAACCAACTAAAGTGCCGCCAAGATAATAACTTCGAACAAAGAAAATTTTGATACGTTATTTTGGTATTTTTAGTATATTTTTTTTAGTATTTTTTCAGTATATTTTTATACTATTATATAAATATAATATTTGGATGGTAAAATTGGGTGGCGGGTATCTCACAGTCGAGCAAACTCGACTGTAGCTTTCTTACTTGTTTTTATTTTATTTAGGCTAAGCCCTACGCATAAGATTTCACGCGTCTTAACGGACACCGATTTGCTTTATTGATTATTTTTAGGTCATGGATTTTAAAAAAATCATGACCTTTCGCGTTTGTCCGAATATGCGTAACATATATATTCTTGATCAGCATGAACAGCCGAGTCGATATAGCCCTGTCTGTCTGTCCATCTGTATGTATGAACATCGAAATCTTAGAGACAATAAAAGCTAGAGCTACAAAATTTGGAGACAACATGAAAAAACTCGGTGGGCAGATTAAGTTTATCTTAGATGTTGGCCACGCCTCCTTCCGCCTCCGTAAATCGAAAAAAAAAACGATTTCCAAGCATTATGTTAAAGCAAGAACTTTCAGTTTTGGCACACACAATACTAATCATCATCTGCACCTGTTCAGCTAGTTGTCACTCAGTTACATAATAATGGTGTTCAATAAACATAATGAAGTGCTACCAAGCTTATCATTTTGAACAAAATTTATTTCGGTGTACTTTTTGGTATATTTTTTTAAATATTGTCCAGCATATTTAAAAAAAGATAATATTTCGATGGTCGCTCTTTATTATTCTTGCATTCAGTAAAATTTGGTTACGGGTATCTTACAGTCGAGCAAACACGAGAGTAGCTTTCTTACTTGTTTTACCCAATAATTATTATAATTTTATGGCATTATTAAACGCATCTCAAGAATATCTTCTTTTATGCTTTAACTTACGCATGTACACTCAAAATCCATGACCTCGCACAGTCAAAGCTTGACTGTAGCCGTTCCTACTAGTTTTCCATGTTTTGACTTAAACTATTACTATTATTATTATTTATTTGGTTATTTATTTTTGTTTATTTATATTTTTATTGTAATTTTGTATTCTTATTTATAGCATAAAAACTATAAAAACATTGAATATGATTTTTTATTTTGTTCAGACCGAATGTTCAATGGCAGGTATATACTTATATATGATATATGATATACTTTAAAATTCTTACATATTACAATAATTATAAAAAAATGTTGTGCAAAGCTTAAAATCTCTTCCTTGACTGGAAGTACTTATGGCCGCTCTCTCCATACAACGCCGACCATTGCGCATCGGTTTCGTCTAAACATATCTAAACATATGCTTTTATTGGTTTTATTGGATGACCCTCCCCTTGTTGTTTTCTTCACTTTCGTTTGGCTGCTGCTATTGTTTTGGTTGTCGTTGACGTCTTGGCTGCTGCTGGTGCGATTGTTGATTTGTTTTATTTCCACGTGCGTGCTTTGATTACACCTGTTTCATTGCTATGAACATATTAAAAATTAACAACTTAGTGGTTCTCGTCCAGCGATGCGGCGGGTCGTCCGTCTCTTGGTCGAGCGATGTATTTATTTGATACGTCTAGTTATCACGATTAGGTTGGGGAGCTTGACTTCGCTCCCTTTATATCTCTGACCTTGTGGCTCCGTGATGTAGTATTGATAAAACAAATTGTATTTTACGGCAACGTGCCGGAGTAGTGCAATATTTATTGGTTGATATTCTTCACAAAACTAAATGTATTACAAATTCTTATATTAAGCGAAACCTAAAAGTGTTGGACCCATGGACTGCAAAGCTACAGCCGGCAAGCCGACTCAACATAACGATAGTGCTGACATTTGCGGTGTAGTCAAATATCATGCTATCGCAACTGACCATAATGGTCAGGCCACTGAACTCATGCGTCAGCGGATTGTGCTTAGAGTAAGCGGGTCAGCTGAGTGCTGAGTGCACTTATGTGTTAACTACTCCCCCCTCAATTCTATGGCCGTCCTCGGTTATTTTATAGCTGTCGATGACCTTTTGTACCTCCCGCGAAGTTTCCTTTCTCTTTACGAATTGCCACGTAGTAACGCAGCCGCCTAAGATGACGCCGAGAGCAACACAAACAATGATCCACATATTTATTAAGTCGGCGGACGCAAACTCGTCCTTGAAGTCCTGGATGACGCGTAGATTGTCGTTGTTCATCCTATGGAGTTGAGGTAAGCTCAAGACTGGGTCGTGACTAATGATGTTAAGCAGCGGTGACCCTGCTATGCCTGGCTCTTTATTTAGTATCTCACGCTGATTTACATATTTTGTGTCGTTAATTACTGCGGAGTAACGGAAGGTGACGAGATGTGTTCCATTTGTAACGATATCTGTACTGATCCTTCCTGTGCTCTCGTTGATAATTATGATTCCATCATCCACTTGCGTAATGGGCTTCAGGTGGCTCGGTTGAGTCCGGCAGGAGGCAGCGCCGCCGGCGTGCAACGCTCGTGCACAGGTGTCTTGCTCTGTTAACTTGCAGACAGACGCGAACGTTGTTTTTACGCACTCGTTAACCGTTAACCGTTAACACGTCATCATTGCATTCGGCCAGTGTGTCGTCTGCTAACTGTAGTGTGACATGTTAATGTGATACCGGGAAGACGGTGATCCTGGTGCAGATAAATTTGACTCTAGGTTAAGCTATGAGTATGTGAATTATATTCTCTGACTATAAGATTTTAATTTTGGACGCTTCAACTAGGCTAACTATGGGAATTTCTATGGGGTGTTCGTTTAAAATTGTCCCCAAATCTCCATGACCAAAGATAGTGGGATTTATAATGTCAGCCTTAGCCAATGTAATTGTGAGTATCAAATTTGAAATCTGGATTTCTAACATTCTCATTCATTCATTTCTCGTTAATAATGTCTCGTATAAATGCAGTGTGTCCACCAGCTCGCTCTTTTTTGCCTTAATTATTTAATTTACTGTATCTGTGAGTTTATTAATTTGTTTCTGAGTTAATCGTTATTTGTCTATTACTTTCCTCGATTAATCTTGATTCGGACCACCTAACCTTCTCGAAATCGGCCGCGTCTGGTGTGCCAGCTATTACCTTAAGTGCCGAGCCTAGGAAGTAAAAGTCGTTATGAGCCTAATTCTTAACCTAAGTTTGCACGATTTCCTCGCTTGTAATTAAATGCTATTTCAGGTTGTCCTTGTGGACCACCCTCCCTTTAATAAGAACAGACGTTCCCATGTCTGCTTGAATTGTTTCCTCTGTGCAAAGTGGTGTGGGCTTGTTTCCTAACCTTTTATTATTTTTTACAAAAACCTTTTCGCCCACTTTAAAAACTCTATTCTGCCTGTTCGGATTAGCTCTTCAAATGTTATCGTGTTGAGCTTTTGCAATTTTATTTTTAATGGTCTGCCTGAGTTCGCAAGACGCTGCATGGATTATGTCTATTATGTTTGGTTTGTGACCGAGTGTATGGACCGATTGAAGGCCACTGTTGCCCTTAAAATCAGTTCGATTGTGTCATGAAAAATTTTTTCTAGTTTAGAAGCTCTAGCTATGTATGTCCGCAAAAGTGCCGTGGAAGCGTTCCACTTGTCCATTTGAACAACTGTGAACAGGTGGTGCATTCACAATGTCTATGTCGTATTCGTTCTTTAGAAGTGTTCTAATCGTCTCTGAATTGAATTCAGCTTCGTTATCACAGTAAATCGTTTTTGTCAAAGGAAACAGATTTATGAGTTGAAGGATGGGCGTTTTTACGTCAAAAATCGTGCGAGACACGATTGGTTGCACAACTGCAAATTTGGAAAATTTGTCGACACAAGTGAGGAATCATTTCTTGTCCGTTGAGAAAATGTCAATATGGAGCATTTCTCCAGCATATGACGGGACTGGTGTTACCCCTAGCATCTGTCTATTTGGGTGCTTATCGTGCTTTGCTCTCTTGCATGTTTAGCAATTGGTTACTAACTCGTTGGCTAGTTTTGCCATTTTCGGGAAGTAATAGTCAAGCAGGACTTGTTTGACATTTTCTTGGGCGCCCCTATGCGCACGATTATGTTCGCTGACAATGATTTCCGTCTGTTCCCGTTGTCCTTAATGTCTATAACCACTTTTTTGCAGTGCCAGAACCTAGCCGCCGGAAAATTTAACACCAAATCGTGTTGTATACTGGCTAACGTTGGCAGATCACAGTGAATCGCGTTTACTGCGTTAGTACCAATAAGCGGTTTAATTACCTCGAATAGGGTGTTTTTCTCTGTGAAATTGATTATGTGGCGTATCTTTTTGCCGAAGAGAATGATGTCTCTTTTCAGCGGGAATTTGGCCTTTTCGAGAATGAACTGATTTTTAAAGCAGTTTAAGGGCATTTCTGTTGATTCAATAGTGTAAGACAGTGACACTTCGCTAGGGATCGTTGCGGCATCCGATTGGATTTCGTTTTCCAAATTGGTTACCATCTGACGGGATAGGGCATCTGCCACGAAATTTTGCTTGCCAGGTTTGTAGAACACCTTGGCGTTGTGTTCATCGATAAACGATTTCCACCTTTTGATCTTCGCGTTAGTGTTTCTGTCAGAGGCAGCGAAGGTGAGGGGTTGGTGATCTGTGAAAATGTTAATTTCCTTTGACCCGTATAGGTAATTTTGAAGTTTACCCAAGGCCCAGACAATGGCCAACAGCTCCCTCTCGTTCGTGGCATAGGGTGCCTCGCTCGGTTTCAGCGTTCGCGAAATCATGGTGATTGGTTTTCCGCCCTGCGACAGAGCTGCACCGATGCCGTCCATGGAAGCGTCCGTGGTCAGGTCAAAGGGCTGTTTAAAGTCCGGGTACATGAGGATGACATCCTAGGATGCCAGGATGCTTCTCAGACTCTCGAAGGCGTTTCGTTGAGTCTCGTTAAACTCAATTCTTACTTTTTTCGACATGTGCTTGCTCACTGAGCCATTTTCTCCCTTGACAATGATGGTTAAAGGCCTCGCGAAGTCCTTACTTAACAAATCCTCTGTAGTAACTAGCTAGGCCGAGGAATGATCGTAGACTGAACAGGCTTTTAGGCTCGATATACTCCTGTATGGCTCTAACTTTTTCCGAGTCAGTTTTTGCCCCGTTTTTAGTTACTACAAAGCCCAAGAACTCAACATTCTCTTTGAAAAACTTGGTTTTTTCTTTTGCGACCCTCATGTTGGCATCAGACAAACATTTTAACACTGCGTCGATATGCTTCACGTGGTCGACTTCGTTTTCAGAGAAAACTATGACGTCGTCTACGTAGACGTAGCACGTCTTCCCTATGTGTTCCCTTAGGACATCGTCAATTGCTCTCTGAAATGGTAAACGATAAAACTCGTACTTTCCACCATCACTGAGAACGACGTATTTTCTCGGTCTTGCTCTGCTAGGTTGATTTGATGGTACCCTGATGTTAAATCTAGTGTTGTGAAAAACTTTGCCTTTCCTAGATTCGCAAGAATCATCGGAATGCTTGGCATTGGGTACCGATCGGCTATGGTTTTCTCGTTTATTTTCCTAAAATCGATTACCAATCGTTTGTTCCTGCTGACATCGTTGTGAAACCCTTTTTTTATCGACAACCCAAACGGGGCTGTTATATGGAGACATGGATAATAATACCTTCTCTGAGCAGTGCTTTGATCTCGAAACCCCAGAAACCCCATTCGGGTACGGATATAGTTTAGTGTAAATCGGCTCGTTATCAATGGTGCGAATCGTGGCAATGACTGAGGTGTTAAAGGCTAATGCCTCGTTAGAGGTCAAAAACACCCTTGACTTTCTTAATATGCCTTTGAACTCTTTTTTGACCGATATGGGCACTACTATATCATTGACGTCTGTGAAGTTTACACTATCACAGTAATGGAAATATAACTGCTCTGATTTATTCTGATATTTGATAAGATTGTTTTGTAAGTCCAACGCCACCCCTGCTTGTGTTAATAAGTCAAAGCCTATAATGGCGTCGAACGTGCTAAGTGTGTCAAGCACAAAAAATGGTGAACTTTGCCCAAAAATTTTCATAAGGCATTTGTTTGTTATTTTGCTCGAACCATGTACCGAGCTCACAGTGAAGGGTTTATCGACATAAATTACTTCTTTTAGCTCCTTTACGGGCTTATTGTATTTTTATGCCGCCACTGTGTCAATTAAAATTTTTAGAATTCTCCCACCCAAATGTCGTTTGATGTACAGTCGGCATTGTTCCCTAAAAAATGCATTGAGTCATTGTCAGCCAGTGACTCACTGTCTTCCTCAATTTCACTCACGGCAGCCTCTGCTGACTCATCGTATATTGGTTCTTTACGATCTTGGACCTTCTGCATAACATTGTTCAGCTTCTGGCGTCTTAGTCCTGTCGCTCTCTCGGACGTATTTGATCTTTTTTGGGCCTGCTCATTGCTACCCTGAGGTCTGGGGAAATTAGTACGCTGTTTGAACCTGGATGAAGAATCAACTTCCATTGGTTCTAGGCCCTGTCCCTGCTCATTTCGTTTGTTTTTTTCCTGGTAACCATTGCTGTTCTGCTGTTTCCTAAAGAAGTGAGGGTTTTTCTCACTGCCCCGTTAGTCCCTGTTATGTTTTCTCTGTTTTGTATGGGGGCAATTCCTATGGTCTTCTTTTAATTGCTCCCTTTCTGCCATGGCTTTGGCGTAAGAGGCCGAAAACATGCTACGCTCAATGCTAGCTTCAGCTTCCCTTGCTAATGCTAAAGCGGATGCTAGATCCTTCGGCTGAGCCGGAAGAACAATAGCTTTGAGTGGTCTTCTGAGACCTGAAGTGAAGGCGTGGAGCTCGTCAGCCCTAACCTCATCATTCTTGTTTGTAACTAGAGTTAACTTTTTTTCTACCTCGTCGTAGTATTCCATTAAGGTTAAGTCACCCTGTCTAACCATTTCAAGGCCCTGCCTCAGAAGTCGCAAGGAGGTTCTGTCAGCATAAGAGCAATCTAGTCTGGCTATGATTGCATCAAAGTTTAAAACGGTATTATGCGACACTAGTACCGCTCTGGCTGCTCCTCTGATTTTATTCTTAATAATTGCTACTGCTTGGTAGTGTGTGCAACTACCGTCGAAAGGTTTAAACAACTCGTACGCATCAACGGCCGATTGCCTCCATGCTACGTACTCAATTAATTTAATTATGTCCAATGGGATACAACAACTAACACTCGGGTCCGCGGAAATTCTTTTGTAGGGTTCGACTTGTGGTGCATCGATACGCAAGTTATTTACCCTTCCACTTACAGCGTTAAGTTGAGTTTGGAACCTTCGCGCTTGTTGCGCTAATGCTTTAGCAACTGCGACCGCTATCAATGCCTGTACCTAATTTGCGTCCACGGCGAGGTTCGTCCGGTTGTATACCTGGCTAAGGTTTTACATTTTACATTTATATTTTTATTTATGTATTTTCAGCAGTGTTTAAATTTTAGCAAATTGATACTATCTCACATATGTATATACATTCATATGTACATATGTATGAAAAAATGTATATGTGAACTTGCTTAAACACTGCTGAAAATGAATAAAAATATAAATGTAAATAAAAATCAAAATACTCCTTTTATATATGCCTATATTAACTTGTAATAAAAAATGCTCAAATTTACATATAATATGTCTATACTAATTATTTAAATATAATAACATAATGAAAAGTCGATCAACAGGTGCAGTCTCTGCATGCAATCAAAAGTAAAAAGTAAGCAAATCAAAAACATCAACATCAACGCAAAGACGACAAAATCAATTGAAACAAACGAGCGGAACAGAAGAGAATAACAAGGTCACGGACAGAAACCAACAATTCAATTCGTGATGCACGCAGCGCACCGTTGATGACCTAGACTAGAATTCCTTAGTTATTAGTGATAGAGCAATATATGCAAATGAAGAAGAGTATTCACTTTTCACTATCCAAGCAAAACACTTCTAAAATGAAACTCAGTTTGAAATCCGAAAATTTAAAATTGAAGCAATCGGACAAGCAGCAACTGCATACACATTATGTTTCTTCATATGTATGTGCGCTAAACACACATACACACATATCAAAACAGCGTAGTACTACGACTGAATTGATGCTCGAGCTCTCTCTGTTCACTTCTTCGTGCGAGAGCGCTGCGTCTCTGCCTCAGGGGCTTTTAAAATTCAAAACACGACGGCTAGCTCGAGTTCTCGAGAGAGAGCCGAACGCGAGAGAGCACTGCCTCTGCCCGGCCTCTGCCACGGGGGCTATGAAAATCAAAAACAAAAATAGACCGTTTTTTTTGTATATGCGGACTCTATTGCTTAGTGGTCCAAGTCATATGTGTAAAACAAATTCTCAGCAGCGGTTCGAACTCGTTTTTTTTCTTTTTTAAATAATTCCACTCCACTTGCACTTTTCATGAAATAACCGGTCCAGCTAGTTTGACACAAAGCATAAGCCGCGATTGATAATTTAGTTTTTAATAAAAAAGATTTTTTTTATTTTTACTTTTTTCTAAACTTAACACTTCACAATTATCTGTGCTGCTGCCAGCGGTTTACGTTATTTGGAGGGGGTTTTAAACGAACTTACATGTTGTGGGTAATAGAGTAAGCCTAACTCTAACTGTGGATTCTAATCCGTTGGGCGCCAATTATCAACTTAGTGGTGCTCGTCCAGCGATGCGGCGGGTCGTCCGTCTCTTGGTCGAGCGATGTATTTATTTGATACGTCTAGTTATCACGATTAGGTTGGGGAGCTTGACTTCGCTCCCTTTATATCTCTGGCCTTGTGGCTCCGTGATGTAGTATTGATAAAACAAATTGTATTTTACGGCAACGTGCCGGAGTAGTGCAATATTTATTGGTTGATATTCTTCACAAAACTAAATGTATTACAAATTCTTATATTAAGCGAAACCTAAAAGTGTTGGACCCATGGACTGCAAAGCTACAGCCGGCAAGCCGACTCAACATAACGATAGTGCTGACATTTGCGGTGTAGTCAAATATCATGCTATCGCAACTGACCATAATGGTCAGGCCACTGAACTCATGCGTCAGCGGATTGTGCTTAGAGTAAATGGGTCAGCTGAGTACAGTACAACACTTATGTGTTAACTTATATTTAGGTATCACCAAAGTTTAGTGCAATTTAAATAGTGTTCTGAAAATTATTATATCGTGTTTGCTCAATTACTCATTCATTTTTATTTCTTTCAAGCAGGCTTAAGTTAAGAAGTGCTTAAATATTATATTATATATTTCATCAGTGTTAAAATTAATAAACATTTTAAATAAATATATATATATTGTAATTCTTATTGAAACTAACTTATTTCAACATCACTATAGAGGGGGAGCTATTGGTGTTATAAATGTAATTGTGAAATCTTAAAATAATAATCTTCAGAACACGATAACAAAAATCCTGGGGAATCACTTTTTTGGCCAAGTGTATAAACACATGTAGAATACATCAATTAAAATAAATACTGAATTAAATATTATATTGAAGGACAATCTTTTTTTGTTTTATTTGATTGAAATATATCTTGTGGCTTTTTTTTTTACTCATTTTCATATCATTTGCAGGTCATGGATTTTAAAAAATTCATGACCTTTTGACCTTGTGCGTAACAGGCAGAAGGAGACGTCTGCGACCCCATAAACTATATATGTATACTATTGATCAGCATCAAAAGCCGAGTCGATATAGCCCTGTCTGTCCGTCAGTCTGTATGAACTTTGAGATCTCAAAGACTATAAAAGCTAGAGCTACCAAATTTGGAGAAACATGAAAAAACTCGGTGGGCAGATGAAGTTTATTTTAGATGTTGGCCACGCCTCCTTCCGCTCCCGTAAATCGAAGCATCATGTTTTAACACACAATACTAATCATCATCTTAATGATCTCTGACAATTTGGTTACAATCGGACAAAAAACAGAAGTTATTTTCGAATTTCTTTTATAAGGCGAAATTGGGTGCAGCTGCACCTGTTCAGCTGGTTGTCACTCAGTGACATAATAATGGTGTTTAATAAACATAATTAAGTGCAACCAAGCCAATCATTTTAAACAAAATTTATTTCTAGTATATTTATTTTTAGTATATTTTCCAGTATATTTTTGAAAAATATAATATTTCGATGGTCGCTCTTTATTATTCTGCCATTCAGTAGCATTGGGTGACGGGTTTCTCACAGTCGAGCAAACTCGACAGTAGCTTTCTTACTTATTTTACCCAAAATTTATAATTATAATTTTCATAATTTTATTACATTATTAAACGCTGCGTTTCAAGAATATCTTCTTTTATGCTCTAACTTATGCATGTACACCTAAAATCAATGATCTCGTAAAGTCAAAGCTTGATTGTAACCGTTCCTAACTTGTTATTAATTATTTTGTAGAAAATCCAGCAGTTTTTGTTCAAGCAATATTGACAGCACTGGCCAGCAGCTATTTTTGTTTTTAAAAATATCTGATTTTTAGGTGTACATACTCTCCACTATATATACCATATTTCAACACTACCAGAAAGCTCAAAATCGAAAAATGTTGAGAATTTTTGACATAAAATGCAGTTTTCAAGCTTCTGGGAACTGGTCTTTAAATGTAATAGCTAAGACCCAGGTTTCTGACGGTGATGCATGCGTTTATTAGCAATATTATGTATTTTAATAAAACTTTCAGAAAAAAATGTACATTTGGCGAAATTCAATTTTATCTGGATGGTGCCAGAGGTAGTTTGAGTATTATTTGTTTACTATTATTATTATTTAGTTATTATTTGTTCGATTCCTCTAATTCTTCCAAAAAGATCGATTAAATCGATAATCGGACATAATTTATTTTTCTTTTAAGATTCAGTTTTTGTTTTAAATAAATATATATAATAATATAAAATTTTAAATAAACAAAACAAACAAAGTCTTTAAAGTTGAAAGCAATGTTTTTAATCAAAGTTTTTTTGATTTTTAAACTTAAAAAAACAAAATTTTTGATTACATTCATTCTTAATCTTAAATAAACTTAAACAAATTGAAATGAAAACAAATTAACTCAAAATAGAAGAAATAATAATAAATTAACAAAAATAATTGCCTTCTTGGTAGTTTGAGATAAAATAATTAAAGTTTTATGGTAAAACCCACTGATTTTTACCTAAAAAAGTGAGTTTGTTCACAGATTCTGGCTGTAAAGAATTTCTTCTATTAGAAGCAATAAGCCCGACTTTTGAAAACATCCTTTCACTTTCTGCTGACGTTGTAAACATAGATATTTCAACGCTAGCGTTCGCAGTGCTACGTCATTGTTGAAGCTCTAAAAAAACAAATCGTTATTTATTTAAATAACAAAAATAATTTTAACATTAATGCACAAATTACCTTCCAATATGTTAGTGGGTCTTGATTTTCGTCAAAATTATTACTGTTATAATACTGATTAATATTGATGACGGAGCAAGCTCTATCATTCTGTTTTTTGGTCAATATTTCTCTTAACCCGTTGAAGAAAAGGTTGGTTTGATTAATTGGTTTTAAGCGGCTCTGGGGAGGTCTTTTCTTGCAGATTCAGAGATTTGTGTAGGAGTGCTAATTCCTTCTGCAGCTCTTTTGTTGTTTCCTTACAATCAGACGCCGACAAGAATCCTTCTTTCTTAAATCTCGGATCTAAGAAAGTTCCCAATTTCCTGGGTGTGTATAATCTTTAAGTCGTTCCTTAATTGATTCAACCAAAAGGCCACGCATATTTTTGACTTCCTCCGTTAAAAGAGTTTTTTGAAATGAATTCATTTTATCCAACAATTCGTTGATAAGTGGAATTACTATGGAAATCGTAACAGAGTTGGCAGAACACGATTTTTTTGTTGCTACGTCAAATGGTAGTAAGAGTTGAACTAGATCCTGCATTATGTCTATGTCCTCTGCAGTAAGGAGTGCCGGTGCCTTGGGCGTGCTTAAAAGAACGGTATTTAAGGCGTCTTTGGTGGCCAATAGTCTTTCTAACATTGCAAAAGTGCTATTACACCGGGTGGGAACTTCTTGTTTTAAGCTGTACGTTTTGGTCCCTGGCTGCAGCTTTGAATTTGGCGTATGTTATATTGCTCTGCTTTATAAATGTTACGATTTTTTTGCACTTGCAAACTACCAGTTGCACATTTTCAATTTAATGCAATCTTTAACAATTAAATTTAGTGTGTGCGCAAAGCATGGCACACTTATTTTATCAACTATTTTGCGCATTTTGAGCATTGCTTTATTATTGTCAGTGATAATGGCCGCAACCTTTTCAAATATATTCCAGTCGTTGAGAATAATAGTCAGAGAGTCTGCTATATTTTGTGCTTCGTGGTTTGTTTCATTATTTAAAGTGTTGGTGGACAACACCGCGCTACGCAACAATAAATCGTTGTCAACAAAACGACATGTTACTGTTAAAAAAGACACATTTGCAACAGACGCCCATAAATCCGTGGTAATGGCCAGATTTTCAACTGTTTTCAAAATTGTTTGCAATGCGGTCTTAAGTTGCACATATGTATCTTGATTCCATTTGAACGCTCTCCAAAGTGATCCTCGACGGCAATTCGTACTCTGGGTCAAGCACTGCGCAAAATTTTTTAAAAGATGCCTCTTCTACTAGATTGAACGGTTGGATGCTTGTTGCCACAAATTCTGCCAATGCACTGTCTTTTGTTTTTTTTCTTTGACATTGGTTCATATTTTTTGTTAATAAAAGGTAGAATGCTGCCAGATCTTACTTAAAAAGTTGGGTGAACACGTGTAAGATGGTTTTGAAGATTTGTGGTATTTCCACCGGTTTTACATATGTATTTTTCCGCACTTTTTACATACTGCACTTTTGCCATCCGGTACTTTTTCAAAGAAACTCCACACCTTCGATTTTTTTTTTTGTGTTGCTTCTGTTTTCTTTGTCCGTACCACTAACCTCAGTCGCCGCCGCGCCTAAAATATTTGCACACCAAAAATATACATACATACAAATGCCTTTCAATTAAGATTTGTTTATAATACTCACGTTTTCTGCCAAGATATATGTCCATCCTCAGACTTGCTTGTAAACCAATTGAATCAACCTAATTTATGTATACAATTATTTCAAATTTTATAAAACGTGGTACTTACCCAGCCGCAATCAAACCAAAATTTGAGTTGATTTTTTTGATTATCAATAGTCTAAAAATGGATCGATTATTTTGCAAAATACTACATTTTTTCAGCACCAGCAGGCACCGCATAAGAAGAAGACACTCACAAGCAGTCACTGCTCGAGACCCGAATAGCACACAAAACACAAACAACTATTATATATTGTCATTGTCTTTCTAACGACTTTTTGCAACGTTTCAGTCTCGGCCCGAAAAGGTATAATTTCATTGGGTGTCTTTAACATTTTTTCGGGTTTGCTCTGAAGGTCAAATTTCCTGAACAATTTTTCCTTTCCCAACAACAAAAAACACGAAAAACTCGCAAGCTCTTTAATTCGATTAAAACACTGGATTCTTCTCAAACATAATTAATTCATCTATATTCTTTATTCGTAAAAAATAAATTGAAAAAGATCGGAGTGAGTTGAAGCTATCGAACTATTACCATATTTATTATTGTTTGCTTATTTTGTGAACAAAACATAAATGAAACAAGTAGGAACAGCTACAGTCAAGCTTTGACTGTACGAGGTCATGAATTTTTAGTGTACATGCGCATTATTGGGTAAAACAAGTAAGAAAGCTACTCTCGAGTTTGCTCGACTGTAAGACCCGTCACTAAATTTTACTGAATGGAAGAATAATAAAAAAAAGCGACCATCGAAATATTATATTTTTCAAAAATGTACTGGAAAATATACTAAACAAGTAAGAAAGCTACAGTCGAGTTTGCTCGACTGTGAGATACCCGCCACCCAATTTTATCATCCAAATATTATATTTTTCAAAAATGTATGTATGTACTGAAAAAATACTTAAAAATATATACTAAAAAATACCAAAATAATATATCAAAATTTTCATTTCAAATTTTCATTCGGTTCAAAATTCAAGCATCATTAAAGGTGGAAAAATTCAATTTCGCATATGAACGGGAAATCACATCTTTCAAAATAAGTGTTCCAGCCGAGCATTTTAGTAAAGTTTGCTTTAAAGACTTTTTGCCGGCATACTTAATTATTAAAGAGTATGTAAATAAAATGAAAAATCGGCCACCGATTTTACTTCCAGATGTTACCACTAATTCCTCTAAGCATCAAACTCCATCTGATAGCTCAATAAACTAACTTCTTCTCTCCTTCTTGGCTATCAAAATGTAAGAGGCCTTTGTAGTAAACTCAATAATGTTTATTTAGATAGCTTAAATTTTCCTATTCATGTCATTGCTTTCACTCAAACTTGGTTATGGCATGATATTCTAAATACTGAAATCTTTACTAAACAAATTTTCAGTCTATAGACGTGATCGCATGCGGCGTCGTGGTGGTGGTGTACTTATCGCTGTCGATGCTGATATCTCGTCTGAGCACGTAGATTTATGTAGTGATTTAGATATTGAATTTGTAGCTGTAAAACTAATTTATTGTAGTTTTAGTATCTTTATTACCTGCTCCTGTTTTTAGTATCTTTATACCTCGTGCCACAAATAACTCTCTGTATTTATCCCATTTTTGTGTAATCAATAGTATTTCTGAAATGCTTTCTGATGGTGATTTCTTAATAGTTCTTGGAGATTTTAATATTTCTGAAATTTCGTGGCTTTCATGTGAGTCCAACATATTCAATCCTTCGTCAACTCACGTCTTTGTTGATAGCCTTTTTGACATAGCTTTGTCTCAAGCCAATTCTATACCAAATTCTCTAGGTAAAATGTTTGATCTGATTTTTGTTTTGGATCCCAACACCTGCACGGTGTCCAGATCAAATCCTATTTCCTCACCTGAGGATCCCTACCACCCTACTCTGCAGGTGTTGATTGACTTACCAACAAGTGTATCGGATGCTGGTGTTTTACCGGAGAAGCGAGTTAGTGGTTTTCGGAACACCGATTTTAAAAAACATTCTTTGCTTCTTTCGCGTACTGACTGGTCCCAACTTTCTTCGTGTATTCACCTGGAAAGGGCAATTGAAATTTTGTATTCTACACTAAACTCTCTGTTTGATGCTTGTGTTCCCCTTGGTTCTCCACAAATGTCTAATAGACCGTGATGGTTTACTAAAGAACTAACAAAGTTAAAGAATAAAAAGTCAAAGCTATATAAAAAATATAAGGAAACTGGCTCTCTCTTATATTTTTCTCGCTACTCTGTTGCTCGTTCCGATTTCTCCACGCTAAATAATCTTTGCTACAAGGATTATTTGGGAAAGTGCAGACTAACGTTTCAGCGTGACCCGAATCGCTTCTATGACTTCGTCAATTCGTAGCGGAAGACGTCAATACTTCCAACAACATTATTTTTTGATAAGAAGATAGGTTTTAATGATCACGGCATTGCCGATCTGTTTGCTGATTTTTTTCAAACGACCTATTCCACATAAACTTTTTATAGAGCCCAGTCTTATCCGTATCAAGTAAACCAAGCGAATTGCATTTTTGGTCCCTTACTTTCTGAAAGTTCACTGTTATGTGAACTTAAGTCATGTAAACCAGTTTTTAGTTGCATGCTAAGGTTCTGTGCAGAGGGACTTTGTAAACCACTTTTAAAATTATTTGAATTGTCTGTAAAGTTGTGTTCTTTCCCTAATCTTAGGAAAAATTCTTATATTATTCCTCTCTTGAAAAAAGGAAATATATCCAACGTTCAATACTATAGAAGTATCTCTAAGTTGTCTGCTATTCCCAAATTATTTGAGAAACTAATAACTTCTCAACTGCAACACTGCTATAAATCTATAATTTCACCCTACCAGCATGGGTTTCACCCTACCACTAACTTCTTAGAATTCTCACCAATTGTTATTGAAGGGTTCCAATCAAAAATGCAAACGGATGTCATTTACACTTGATTTCAGTAAGGCTTTTGATTCTGTCAACCATAGTCTCTTATTATATAAGCTCAATCTTCTTGGATTTCAACAGAACTTCATTTTGTGGATATCTTCATATCTTCCATGAAGAATTCAAAGAGTATTTTACAAGGGCTCTGTGTCCAAGACTGTCTAAGTCACTTCTGGTGTACCCCAAGGAAGTCATTTAGGCCCATTGCTGTTTACATTATTCATAAATGATCTATATCATACTCTCGCATACTTATGTATGCAGATTATGATTAGATTTGTCTGACTTTTAGTGATCCCATATATAGCCTCAGATTGCAATCTGACCTTGATTGTTTTCAATCGTGGTGTGCTATAAATTTATTAAATCTTTATTGCAATAAATGTAATGTTTTAGGTGTATTCTCCATTTAAATAATTATCATCTTAATGATACTCAACTTGAGTGAATAGAGTCAGTAACTGATTTAGGTATCATTCTTGATTCAAAATTAAAGTTTGATAAGTATATTTTGTCTAATAGAGCCATGGGTGTCCTTGGACTTATTAAACGTTGGTCAAAGGAATTTAACGATCCCTACATAACTTAACATCTGTACATCTCACTGGTTCGTCCTATTCTTGAGTATGGATCTAATATCTGGTTTCCCCAGTTTAGGGTTCATCAAGATAGGCTTGAATCAGTGCAGAAGCAATTTCTTCTTTTTGCTCTTCGTAGTATTAGCTGGAATCTCACAATTAGATTGCCTTCGTAACGTAGTAGACGTTCATTACTAAAACGTCCTTCTCTTTCTGACAGTAGAACTATGCTAGGTGTAGTGTTTCTACATAGACTAATCATTGGCGAAATTGACTCCTTGCAGTTGACATGCCAGATTAGCTTTGCCGTTACGGTCAGAACGACTAGAAATTTGCTTCCCCTCTCTCTTTCCCGTTGTAGTACTAACTATGCCAGTCACAATCCTTTCCGTATTTTATGTGTAAATTATAATAAGTTTTCTAATCTTGTTAATAATACTAAGACTACCTTAGAAATAAAAACATTACTTCTACAAACATTAGCTCGTAGTTAAGAATGGTTCTTAATATTATTATTATTATTATTATTAGTATAATTATTATTTTTTTGCTTTTTATTAATACTATTTTGTTGTTTTGTCTATGTTAATTGTTCGCGGCCTCCGTTCCCGCACGTTATGCGGTTGCCCCTCGGTCGGCTGGGCGGGTGTTTGTGTCTGCCTAGGTCCGTGTGTTAACAAGCCCGAGCTTTGTATCGCTGGGCCACTTGATCGTACTGCCGTTAGTACGTCAACGTCCAAGAATGATTAGTATTGTGTGTGCCAAAACTGAACGTTCTAGCTTTAACATGATGCTTGGAAATCGTTTTTTTCAATTTATGGGGGCGGAAGCGGGCGTGGCCAACATCTAAAATAAACTTGATCTGCACACGAAGTTTGTATATGTTATTTCCAAATTTGGTAGCTCTAGCTTTTATAGTCTCTGAGATCTCGATGTTCATACAGACAGACGGACAGACAGACAGAGCTATAGCGACTCGGCTGTTGATGCTGATCAAGAATATATATAGTTTATGGAGTCGCAGAAGCCTCCTTCTGCCTGTTACGCACATTCGGACAAATGCAAAAGGTCATGATTTTTTAAAATCAATGACCTAATAAATTAGAGTAGTAAGTATATTATTCAGTTTTTTGCCAATTGCCTGGCTTTTCTTAAATTTATTAAGTCACACTTGCTCTATAATAAAGCATTTCAAACAGATGTATTGAAATGATTTCGTTTGCCGCGATAACCACAGATATACATTACAATATTCAAAATTGATGCAATTATACCAGCTGCATTAAGAGCTATCGAGCATGCCAATATATATTTCCACTGTCCTTGCATCGCCTTACAATTTACACTAATGGTGATTCTATTGCAAAAAATATAACTTGAAAATAGTTATTTACATATACATATGTATCTATATTTGTCGGCCAACTTACGTAGACTGATTAACATCATATGTGGGTATATCCGGTGTTTCTGTAGGTTGAACTTCGGACAAACAGGTACAGTTACGGTAATTTAAAAGTGAGTTTGTTGTGGGCCGACCAGTTCCATCATTAGACTCAAGGGTGGAAGTAACTTTAGCAAACTCAATTGAAGCACAGACTAGAGTCAGGCTACAAAAAATAAGTGCCAGAGCAGAAAACACATAGGAATCAACAAGCAACACCTTGAAGCAGTTGTAGTATGACTTATGATATTCAGCTTGACCAGCTCGTCCTAAAAGTATTATACCGGCTATACTGGCAAGCAGAAGCTTAAAAATAATGGAAAATATTTAATCTTTATGTTTGACAATAAATGTATATATGTAAATATGAGAGTCGAACACTCGGTCCATACCGATAAGGCACTTAAATACGGATTTATTAGTATGGATGCATTTGGTGCCAGTATAAGAATCCAAACAGAGAGACATAAAATCAGCAGACCAGTTGCTAGTTGAAATAGAACAAGCTGCCGAGACAAATTTAAATTTCGTATATGCGAGGAATATAATTCTTGGATACCTATAAAGGGAACAAAGGTTGAGAGGACAAGGCAATAGATAAATAAATTTTTTCAGTTTAACTTACTGTGCCGGGATTTATTATTTACAACAATCATGCGACTGTGTCTTAGACTATTTCGAGTTGGCGTATGTCGTCCAGCAATATTAATGCCCTTTATATTTTGCGGCACTGTTGTGCTCATGTAAACGGACTGTACAAATAAAAACTTTATTATAGTACGGGGTTTATGATTTTCCAATCATTTTATAGATTTTATAAAAGCATCAATTCGCTCAAATTCTTATTCGTAATCGGGCGTGTTGTTTCATCTTTTTTTTTATACCTAAAAATCCAAACGGTAGAAGGTATTGTAACTTTGTGCCAAATGAAAATGTATGTATTAGGCGGAAAAAAATAGTAATTACAACCCTACAAAGTTTATATATTTTTGATCAGCATAAACAGCCGAGACGATATAGTCATGTCCGTATGTACACCTAGATCTCAGAGACTATAGCAGTGAGAGCAACCAAATTCTAGGCATTATATCTAATTTTTTTTAACGCAAATCAAGTTATTTATAGATTTTTGAAACGCCCCCTTCAGGGCAGCGTATCTTACATTCGAGCAAAGTCGACAGTAGCATTATTTCTTGTTTAATATATACTATTGCTATTGTTTGTAATAAATTTCTTTATTTTAATTGACAGATTGTTGTTGTGTTTTGACATTCGAGTTCTTTTCGTCTTACTCTCTTGTGCTCACGGTCTATTGTGAATTGGCTGTTTTTGATTTTTAGATTTCAGAGACTATAAGAGCAACATATTTTTCGGGATAGTGTGTCTTATTGTTGCGCACAGATCAAGTTTGTTTTAGATTTTGGCCACGCCCCCTTCCGTACACGCAAATCGAAAAAAACGAAATGCATGCGTTATTTTATACTTAACACGTTTAATTTTGGTAAGCACAATTCTAATTACCAGCTCAATAATCTCTGAAAATTTACAATCGGATAAAAAACACAGAAGTTATTAAGCAATTGCTTTTATAACGCGTAACCAGGTGCAGCTGCACCTGTTCAATTGCTGTGTCACTCAGCGACATAATAATGATGTTCAATTAACCTAATAATGTGCCGCCAAGCTAATAATTTGGAAGAAAGAAAATTTCGGTATATTTTTTGGGCATATTTTTAGTATATTTTTGAAAAATATAATATTTCGAAGGTCGCTCTAATTTATTCTTCCATTCAATAAAATTGGGTGGCGGGTATCTCACAGTCGAGCAAACTCATCACTATCTTTCATACTATTTTTCTTTTACATTTTTTATTTCATCTTAAACTATAACATAAATGCCTGGCTATGTGACAACATTTCACATAAAAAATGTTCTGCCTTTTATGGACGTATTGTTGACCTGATTAGGGTTAAGGTGGACGTGTGAGTAATGCAGGGATGTTGAAAGGGATGTTACGGGGTTCATACGACTGACGAAGAAAGGTTTTGGTTCCTATTCACAGGATTAAACAAATTGCGGATAGTTTCTAAACGTTGGACTCTGGGTTTAAGGGTATGGAGCTATTGACCGACTTGTCCATTGACCCAAATGAAGTTCATGTTCCTGAACTGTAGAGCTAATGCCTTTTACCTTTGCCTCCCCCCGAAACTTCACAGTGTCAAAAATTGCTGACAATGATATGATATCCTTGGATGATGTTTATTCAGATTCCGTTCCAGTCTCGAAGAGACTGATGCAGTTTCTGTTGAAGAAAAATGATTAACCTTCTGAAGAACCTAATGCTCTACTAGCTATCGCAGAAGCTCTTACTTTATCTTCTGTTATAGTAACTCAGAATACTTTAGTAGGTGTCTCACCTATGAAATAAAGCTTTACTTCCAGGATTGCAACTGATGCGTCATCTCATGACAAAGTCTTCAGTCAAAAATTCAAGTAACTAAGGGGTAAAAATTTTATTTTTCATGTGAACGGGAAATCGCATCATTTAAAATAAGTGTTTTTGCTTGGTATTTTAGTAAAATTTGCTCCAAAGACTTCTGGCGGAAACCTTAATTATTATAGAAAATGTAAATAAAAGAAAAATCGGCCACCGATTTTATTTTGCACTGTTACCATTAATACCTTTAACCCTTAAATTGCATTTGATAGCTTTAAAATCTAACACCTTCTTTCGTGCTTGGCCATCAAAATGTAAAATGGGGTGTTCTTATTTCTTATCGATGTTGAAATTTCGTCGGAACTTATATATTTATGTAGTGGTACACATTGAGTTCGTAGCTGTAAAATTAGTTTTTAATAGTTTTAGCATCCTTATTACCCATTCTTACATCCTACCTGCATTTCTGAAATGCTCTCTGATTATGATTTTTTAGTAGTTTTTGGCGATTCTAATATGACCAAAAGCTCATGGCTCTCGTCATTGTGACTTTCGTCTTCTTTGAAATTCGTCTTTTTGAAATTATCTCAAGCAATATCAAATTACCTTAATAATATGTTGATTTTATTTTTGTATTGGGTCCCAATTCCCGAACGGTATCCAGCTGGAACCCTATTTCTTAAAACTATGGCTCCCTACCACCCTACACTTAAGGTATTGATTGATCTCTCAAGAAGAGATTTTAGTCCAGGCATTTTATTTGGGAAGCGATTTCGTTGTTTTTGGAAGACCGATATTGCAAGGCTTGTTCAGATTCTTTTACAACCTTACTGGTCCCAACTTTCTACGTATGGGGATTGGATAATGCAATTGAAATTTTATATTCTATATTAAACTCTCTGTTTGATGTTGGTATTTTTTTGGTACCCCAAAATTGTCCTGAAGGCATTATGGTTCACTAAATACTAACAAAGTTTAAGAGTAACAAGTAGGAACGCCTACAGTCAAGCTTTAACTGTACGAGGTCATGGATTTTTAGTGTACATGCGCAGCGTTTAGTAATGTTATAAAATTATGAAAATTATAATAATTATTGGGTAAAAAATACTCTGGAAATTGCTCGACTGTGAGATACCCGTCACTCAATTTTACTCAATGGAAGAATAATAAAAAGCGACCATCGAAATATTATATTTTTAAAAAATTGACTGGAAAATATACTAAAACAAATATACTAAAAATATACCAAAAAATATACTGAAATTCATTTTGTTCTAAATGATTAACTTGGTAGCACTTCATTATTATCCATTATTATGTCACTGAGTGACAAATAGCTGAGAGGTGCAGCTACACCCGATTTCGCCTTATAAAAGTAATTCGTTAATAACTTATGTGTTTTTTGTCCGATTGTAACCAAATTTACAAATTTATATAATTAAGATGATAATTAGTAATGTGTGTGCCTAAACGGAACGTTCTAGCTTTAACATGATGCTTGGAAATCGTTTATTTTTCGATTTACGGGGGCGGGAGGGGGCGTGGCCAACATCTAAGGCCAACATCTCTGAAATCTCGATGTTTATACAGACAGACAGACGGATAGACAAACAGGGCTATATCGACTCGGCTGTTGATGCTGATTAAGAATATATATAGTGTATGCCTGTTACGCACATTCGGGCAAACGTAAAAGGTTATGATTTTTTAAAAATCCATGACCTAACAAGTAGCAGCGTCAACAGTCAAGATTTGACTGTATGAGACTATGGATTTTCGTAGAATACGGGTAACACATAATTTCGAATCGAAAATTAATAAACAAAAGTATAAGCTTCGTCTAAGAAAACAAAAATTAACATCTGACACCAGAGTCTGTACTGTTGAGTTAAGGTAAATTATTGTTTTATATTTATTATGTGTTTCCTGGACGTTGACGTACTAACGGCAGTACGATTAAGTAGCGAACCCAGGCAGACGCAACCACCCGCCCATCCGACCGAGGGCCAAGCGCAGAACGTGCGGGGAGGTCGTGAAAAATTAACACAGACAATATAGACAAAATTACAAAATAATAAAAAAAAATAAGAATAAAATAGTAATACTAATAATAATACTACTAACTATACCTAACTACGAGTTAAAGTTTGTAAAAGTAATGTCTTTATTTGGAAGGTAGTTTTAGGATCATTTAATAAAATTAGAGAATTTATTATAATTAGCACATAGAATACGAAAAGGATTATGACTGACATAGTTAGTACTACAACGGGAAAGAGAGAGGGGATGAAAATTTCTAGTCGTTCTGATCCGAACGACAAAGCTGGCTTGTCAACTGCAAGGAGTCAATTTCACCAATAATTATATTATATATGAATAATGTAAACAGCAATGGGCTTAAATGTGAAGTACAACAACACATTATTATTATATGTTGTATCAAGTTTTAAATTTTCTCGAGCAGAATTCCGCTACTCCACCCAACGCCACCATCTCACTTTGAGAAGTGTGTTAGTAAAGATGGGACAATTTTAATTACGAGTATGTTATATTAAAATAATTATTGTTAAAAAAGAAAGGAAAAAAATTGACTTTATTAACTACACACTATTTCTTCTTAAAAATATTCCATATTTATTTTCCGATCTTAATGATCGCAAAAAGATAGCAATAAACTTTTTGCTCTGAGTGTCACAAAACGTGTAATTGTGAACATGTTTTGTGAATATAAGAAAACTGGCTCTCTTTTAAATTTTTCTCGTTATTCTGTTGCTCGGTCCGATTATTCATCCTAAATAATCATAGCTATGGTATACCTTATGGATAGCCGGGTATAAAAATCTGGTATATGCGGATATTTAAATTTTAACATATATATTCTTTATATTAAAATTGGATAATTAGATAAATAGGGTAAAATTTGGGCCATAACCATTAATTCTTGTTTATACATCCACCAAGTATAGACTTAAAGGTAATAAAATAATAAAAAAACAAAATGAAAATATTTTATTATTTCAATGTCAACAGCTTAGACGATACATCCATGTCTATCTGTTTGTATAAACACTGGGATATCAGAGACTATAAGAGCTGGACCAACCAAATTTGGTGACAATATGTTTTATTAGTCAGAACAAGCATGTTCTAGATTTTGACCATGGCCCTTTCCGCCCCCCCAAATACGAACAAGTAAGAAAGCTACAGTCGAGTTTGCTCGACTGTGAGATACCCGCCACTCAATTTTACCATCAAAATATTATATTTATATAATAGCATAAAAATATACTGAAAAAATACTATAAAAAAATATACTAAAAATACCAAAATAATATATCAAAATTTTCTTTGTTCGAAGTTATTAGCTTGGCGGCACTTTAGTTGGTTTATTGAACACCATTATTATGTCGCGGAGTGTCATAGCAACTAGCTAGGCAGCACTAGCAGTTGCACGTGGTAACGCCTTATAAAAGTAATATCTTAATAACTTCTGAACGTTCTAGGTTTAAAACGACGCTTGCAATTCGGTTTTATTCGATTTACGGGGGCGGGATTGGGCGTGGCCAAAATCAAAAACAAACTTGATCTGCGTGCAACAATAAGACATACTATCGCGAGAAATTTGTTGCTTTATCTCTTATAGTCTCTGAGATCTAGGTGTTCATACGGACGGACAGACGGACATGGCTATATCGTCTCGGCTGTTGACGCTGATCAAGAATATATATACTTTATGGGGTCGGAGATGCTTCCTTCTGCCTGTTACATACATTTTCGGTCGGCAAAAAACCATAATACCCTTCTACCCTTTGGATAGGCGGGTATAAAAAGTGGATTGGCAACGCTGGGCGTAGCGAATTATTCAAAATAAAAGCTACAGAATTATTTAATTTTTTATTTAGTATGTACCTGTGATGGGTGTGGAATATCCAGATCACTTAGAGGAATTTGTTCATATGTTGAACCATGGGAATGTGTCCTGTCAGCTAAAAATCCAGTTGTTGTTGTTTTCAACCTCTGTAAACCACTTGCTTCAGAAATATAAGATGTTCGGGATGAATATGTTTCTTTTGGATAGTTGGATGTTGGCTTATTGCCTTGAATTTGAGCCTGTGATCCATTTACCTCTGAAGTAGGTACGGAAGCGAGTAGTGCTTTATAATTTTGAATACCAAAAAATTTGCACTTGGCATCACTAAGCGCTGCTTTAACTGGTGCGATATTGTAATTAGTCTCGATTAAATCTGTGTGATTGGGCGATTGTAGTTCGAGTCGATTTGCTGTGCTTAAAGTTGCCTGTATCTGATGTGTATTGGGCACAACGGTTTGAGTTTCATGCAATGTGGAAACACTGCTCAAAATTGAGATTTCATTATCGGTAGTACCTTGAAGTATCTTTCCATCACGTTCACTACTGCATAATTGTTGTTGTTTTGGTTGCGATATATATGTGCTGGCCGTCGCAGATCTTGTATTCAAATTGTCATATGTGCTTGTTGGACGAATATTTTCTTGATTCATTTCTTTTCTGTTTAATGTGGTTGTACCTATTGTAATGTGGTTGTACCTATTTTCACTTTGTATACTTTTGGAGGATAGAATGTTTTTTATTACAGTTATCTTCTATATGTGTTTTCAAAGCGACTAGCAAGAACTTGTCATGAGCTATTTTCAAAAAACACAACTTATCCATTTTCTGTTCATTTTGATGCATAACCTTAAATAAATTAATTTCGGTTATCATTATTAATAAAATAATAAGGCATAAGTTTACAATTCATCAGAGTATATAATAATTTTCTTGAAATCTGTTTAAAGTGATAAGTGCATTGAGTATGGTTACTACAAGACCCATACCAGGATGTTGAGCTACATACAATTTAATATAAGTCGTCACTACACATATGTATGAAGTATGTACATACATTTGAATGTATATTCTTATATCATGTGAAATTTGATTTATTTTGTGAAAAAACATATGTACATGTGTTTATATGTTAACATATAGAGCATAACATCGATAGTTGGAACACTTTAAAATTATGGACATCATTTTCTATTAACGGACTTACATATTTTTATGGTTGCTTTGTATGGTTTAATACAATATCAATTAAATCTTAGAACCAAAAAAAAAGTTTAGTATAACGTTTTTTATTCCTTCTTATGATCCACAATTTTTATACCAGCCTGCCTGGATAGAAGTAAATTATAACTACAATGTGCCAACCGAAAATGTTTATACCACACAAAAGGAGACATCATCAGCGTGAACAAATGTCCGTCTGTCTGTACCAAAACTTGGATTTCAGACACAGAGCTAGAGCAACCCAATTTGGTGACAAGATGTAGTAATACAGCCACTTAATCGAAATTTTTTTACAATTTGGCCACGTCCCGAAATCGCAAAAAAAAACTAATTGTAAACATACATTTAAAGCTAGAATGTTAATTTTTGATACACATGTTGATAATTACAGTCTTAAAGATTTCTTCAAATTGCTCGCGCGATATTTTTAGGTCATGGATTTTAAAAAAATCATGACCTTTTACGTTTGTCCGAATGTGCGTAACAGGCAGAAGGAGGCGTCTATCTGTCCGTCTGTCTGTATGAACATCGAGATTTCAGAGATTATAAAAGCTAGAGCCACCAAATTTGAAGACAACATGTAAAAGCTTGGGCGGCAGATCAAGTTTATCTTAGAAGTTGGCCACGCCTTCTTCCGCCCCGTAAATCGAAAAAAACGATTTCCAAGCATCATGTTAAAGCTAGAACGTTTAGTTTTGACACACAAAATTCTAATCATCATCTTAATAATCTCTGATTACAATCGGACATTCTGATTACAATCGGACAAAAAATACAGAAGTTATTAACGAATTACTTTTATAAGGCGACCAGTTGCACCTGTTCAGCTAGTTGTCACTCAGTGACATAATAATGGATAGTAATGAAGTGCTACCAAGCTAATCATTTGGAACAAAATTAATTTCGGTATATTTTTGGTATATTTTAGTATATTTTTAGTATATTTTTCAGTCTATTTTTGAATAATATAATATTTCGATATATTTCGGGTATCTCACAGTCGAGCAAACTCGACAGTAGCTATTTTTACCTAATAAATATTATAATTTTATAACATTATTAAACGCTGCGCATGTACACTAAAAATCCATGACCTCGTACAGTCAAAGCTTGACTGAAGCCGTTCCTACTTGTTTTTATTTAAATTAATATGTAAATTTAGCTTGAAAAAAATCAATTGCGCCCACTATAGCAAATAAAAGCGATGAGATAAAGAGGCAATCAACAGTCGGTATATACAGAAAATATTGCTGTGCCAACAAAAAAATACGTGCAATTTTCATAAACTTTAAATAAATTAAAAAAAACATCTGCTGCTTTCCCTAAGAAAAGGTTTTCACTCAAATTCTGGATATAGTAAGTCGAGGTCTATCCATAAAAAATAATATTAAAATAATCCTTATTGCTTAGAGGCTATTTAACAGTTACCCACATTTCTTTTAATTACTCCACGTCTCGGTAATGCGTACCATTCGATATTTTGGATATTGGCCGGATATCCATTGTTCGGATTATCGATATTACTGCATAATTCTATCTATATATGTGTACATATGTACAATATAAAATACTATCGTAAAACATGATGTTAACATTACTTTGTAAGAGTATACTACCCTGCGGCCGTGGTTAAAATTTAAATCAATTGATCGAGAACAGACTTTATACTTCGCTAACGACTGAAGTTTATACAATTATAAAATGTTATGTTTGGTCTTTTTGAAGTTGATTGTATGTACATATGTATATATGTATATTTATACATAGTTCATAAGTATGCCTATTTCAAAACACTTAATCTATAAATATATAGTATGTATTCACTTGGTGTAAAAACTTTGCAATTTAAATACCATAACTTAACAGAAAAACTGTATACACAGATGCATTTATTTAGTGTATTTGTACACATCAAAATGAATATTGATGTATTAATTTATGTATATACAAACATACATACGTATATTCGTATGTACATTATTTCAAAGTCTAAATCAGTCAAATTTATAAATCACAAAACTTATCATAACAACATAAAGCGAAAGAGTAATATCAATAGTGAAAGAGAGATCAAGTGAGAGAAAGAGAGAGATAGAGAGAGAGAGCGAGAGAGAAAGTGAGCGTATAAAAACATTCCCGAAGCTACAACTGTACGCACCAAAAGGTGAAAACAAACTAAAAATATTTCTAACGAATGCACTCCAACGAGTTCACTCCAAGAAACTAGTGCTTGGCCGAAACAGAAAATATTTTCCCTCTGTTACCTGACAGCGCCTAAAAAGAGCAGCAATGAAGAGAAGTACAAACTCCAGACCTGCTCTGAGTTTTAACCAGAAACCAATGACGTTATCATATGTAGTATACACATACATGTATGAAAGTGTTTATTTATGTTTTTACATACATATGTATTAATGTGTGTATGTCTGAGTGTGGACACGGGTTATTTTCATTATTTGACAATATCAAAATTGATATTATAGCTAGTTTCACATGAAGAGTTAGAGTCTACAATGTAGCATTTGCAAGCTTCAATGGAATTTTTTGCAATAAAGTAAAAAAGAGAATAGACGCTAGTGAGAGTTAGACTAAAAGTGATTGCTGTAATTCAATTCAAATTTTTTAGATTGCGATTTTTATACATAAGTGCATATTTAGTTTCTCCTCGCGTTCTCTTATGCATACATGTGTATGTGAATACATACGTACTTATGTATGTATACAAATGTATAAAAGCTTTTGGTAATTATCTTAAAGCTGCCGCATTATTATACTCGCCTTCCCAAAGGGTAGAAGGGTATTATAACTTTGTGCCGACCGAAAATGTATGTAACGGGCAGTACATATATTCTTGATCAGCGTCAACAGCCGAGACGATATAGCCATGTCCGTCTGTCCGTCCGTATGAATTAGAAACTAGATCTCATAGACTATAAGAGCTAGAGTAACAAAATGTTCGGGATAGTGTGTCTTATTATTGCACGCAGATCAAGTTTGTTTTAGATTTTTGTCACGCCCCCTTCCGCCCCCGTAAATCGAGAAAAACGAATTTCAAGTGTCATTTTAAACCTACAACGTTCAATTTTGGCACGCACAGTACTAAGGATCTCTGTAAAGTTGGTTACAATCGGATAAAAAAGAACAGAAGTTATTAAAGAATTATTTTTATAAGGCGTAATCAGGTGCAGCTGCACCTGATTAGTTGCTATAACAATCCGTGACATAATAATGGTGTTTAATAAACCTACTAAGTTGCCGCGAAGCTAATAATTTCAAACAAAGAAAATGTTGGTATATTTTTAGTATATTTTTTGCTATATTTTTTAGTATATTTTTCTAAAATATAATATTTTAATGGTAAAAATGGGTGGCGGGTATCTCACAGCCGAGCAAACTCGACAGTAGCTTTTTTATTTGTTTTAGTTTATCTTTTATGGAGATATCTCGGTCAATAATTTAAGTAAAGTTATTATTTTTGGGAGGCCTTTAGTATTTTTTAATCGCCTATCCATAGTATGTATTTTAACTCTGTGCTATTCGAAAATACTTACTATACTTACCTATACATATTCTTGATCAGCGTCAACAGACGAGACGATATATCCATGCCAGTCTGTCCGTCCATCTGTATGTATGAACACTTATGTAACTTTCAGAGACTTTTAGAACTAGAGCCACCAAATTTTCTTACAATATGTCTTATTTTTGCACATATGCGTGCACGTTTGGCTTAGAACTTGGCCGTAACATAGTCCGCGCCCCAAAATTTTTGTGAAACCATCAACAAAATACATATACAAATCGTGACCTTTTAAATTCAACTCAAATCAAGTAAGAAAGCAACAGTCGAGTCGGCTCAACTTTAAAATATCCACAAGCATTTTTTCTTGAATGCAACTAAAATCAAGAGCGAACACCAAAATATAGTTAAGATTTCATTAAACTGTTGAATCCCTAAAAAATTTCTGGCAGTTGCGGAATCTATATACTTTATGAGGTCGGAGATGTCTCACGTCGCCTGTTAAATGCATTTTTGATTGGGACAAATGTATATAATAGTCTTTTAACCTATGGGAAAGCGGTATAAACAATATGGCACAGATTACATTTTATTTTCTTTTACTCGCCTTAAATAACTCTATCTTTATATCTTGTCCTTCTATAAATTACATTTTTTATTTAAATCCTCTGAATTTTATTTCAATATACGCGCCTACTTTACAAAGGAAAATGAAAATCTTAAGAAGAATATGGAAACACTCAAATTTAAAGAAAAATTTTTGACAGCTTAGAAGTTACTGATAAAATATTTTATAACTTAATTTGGTAGCTCTAGTTATTATAGTTTCTGAAAATGCCTTCTATTGCATGTTATATTCATTTTATGTTTGCACATTGTTACATAATAATATATAGATTGTAGTATTCTACTGTGCGGGTAGCGTGTACAACAATATCGCGCGTTTCCCAATTCAAAAAAATAAATAAACAAGTGAAATCGACGTAGTCTAGACTACGAGATACCCTGTGCTGATGTAATCAGTAGCATGTACATTAGACAATGTTAACTTTATATTATATATTTTAGTTTAAGAACGCCGTCAACTTGAAATTTCTTCGTTAATAACTTTTGCGTTTCTTATCGTATCAACACGAAACTTACTTATGTTGATAGTTGATAGTTACTCAAGTTATACTCGTTTTGCTTTAAAAATGTTACAAGTTGAGGTATTTCATAATTTGTGGGCGAAGGAAGCTAGGCATCCAATATTAAAAATGAACTTGCAATGTGTACTGAATCTATGAACCTATATATTTGCAGACTTCAAAATTCTTAGCTTATATAATCGCTGCAAGCCATTCACTCACTCAAAAAGACGGATGCTGACCAGGAATATATATACACAATAGTTAGTCCGGTTATTGCGACGGAAACTCGATGGCTTGGTTGGTCCCCATACAAAGTTATGTATATAAAAGGACCTCCGGTTAGTGCGTCTTCCGGGTATAACGACGTAAAATCGTCGGTCCCTTGAAAGTCGCTATAACTGGATTCTACTGTATATACTATTTATGGTCGAAGATATCTCCTACTGCCTGTTATATACTTTAGCACGAAACTATGATACGATTTTTTTACCATTTCCAATGATATAAAAATTTATTGATACGGCAGCTTTTTCAACTGAATTATCTAAGACAGTCCAAGTTATAAACGGTGGAGTTCCTGAAGGAAGCGTACTAGGACCGACGCTATACGTATTTTATACAGCAGACATACCGACAAGCAGTCTACTAACGATTTATCTTTTTGCCGACACATCGATTTTAAGTCCCTGTACAAGCATCAACTCAACTCTCGCGTCACTTAGTGGCCGTGAAGAAGTAGCTTTCCGATTGACGAATCAAAATAAACGAACAAAAATGTAAGCATGTAACATTTACTCTTAACAGGCAAGACTGCCATTCGATCACCATAGACAACATCGTACTCTCGAAAGCAAATGAAGTAACTTAACTTGAAGGGCACCTCGACCGAAGACTCACCTGGCGAGTTACATCGAAGCTAAAAGAGCACATCTTTAAATTAAGCCTAGCAGTTTTCTTTGGCTTATCAACTGTTGGTCATCTTTCTGTCTGGACTAGAGGGTGCTACTCTACAGTTCCGTATTAAAACCAATCTGGTCATACGGCTCCCAACTATGGGGAAGTGCCATCAGTAGTAACATTGATATTATGCAAAGGGCTCAATCGAAGATACTGAGAACAATTACAGAGAAGAGATAACTCAACAAAAAGAAAGTACATAAGAAAATTAACTTCACGTCCTAACCACCACGTCCTAACCAGTTATATATATAAAAGTTAAGAATAAATTCTACAAAAGACGAAACAAATCAACAAGAACCTTACAACAACAAATCTGACGAGCGAGCGTCTCTTCGATTTCCGTCACGCTCGCCCAAAATTCGCTCACAACATTTCGGCAAGAAGACAAAACTGCTGATCGAGCGTCTGCTTGGCTTCCGCCACGCTCGCCCCAACTGTAGCAATGCTCGCTACTAACGCTCTCAGCGTTCCCCGCTTACCAACAACATTCCGCTAACAGAACAAACCCGCTGATCAGGCGTCTGCTTCACGTCCGATACGATTGCACCATACTCGCCAACAATATTCCCAGCACTTTGGATTCTAGGAAAACATTGCAAGCAATGGAAGACCCTCCACTGCACCAAAAGCCGGGCCTTAACACCGAAGGCGTCGTCGCTGCCGCTGCGACTGCACTGCTACCTCACACAGCTTTCATAGGGACAAACCTAAAATTGTAAAGTTTAGTTTCAAACAATCTATAATCGGGAGCAGATCATTTCTGTTAATAAAAAATTAAAAACTAAAACATTTTGTGTTTTTATTTTATTTATTTATTTTTTTTTTTCATTAACAAACCTACAGTTCATTAATTTAAAAAACTTCGTCTAGTTTGAGCTAGATGAAGAATAAGTACCAAAGCATAGTATTTTTCAAGGATATTATATCAAAAACAGTCACTGACTAACTCATATTCTTGATCAGCGTCAACAGCCGAGTCGATATGGCCCTGTCTGTCTGTATGAACATCGAGATCTCAGAGACTATAAAAGCTAGAGCTACCAAATTTGGAGACAACATATACAAACTTGGTGTGTAGATCAAGTTTGTTTTAGATGTTGGCCACGCCCCCTTCCGCCCCCATGTTAAAGCTAGAGTTTTGGCACACACAATATTAATCATCATCTTTGTTGAAGATACATGTATAAATATCCTAATGTTAAGCTTCTGTAAAAGTATATGTATGTGTGCATTAACATTTCGACACATACTGAATTGAATGTTACTTAACAGAACAAATTATCTTTTCTCAATAAACACTACTAGCGTGCGGACGCATTTAAGACACGCACATTTCGGTTTTATTATTTTCTACTGGCGTTGGACGATCCCTCGATCCAACAGGTTATGGGCCCAGGGTACGAAATAGAAAACGGTACGGGAGTAGTGAAAAGTTTAATGTAAAAGTTACGAACTTGAGACATTATTAAGGCGTCGAAAGATCATTCGAAAATAGCGGGAAAAAGTGACGAAATAACAAAATGAGTTCGTTGTACCAAATAAACAAGCTGGATGAAGGGAATTACGAATTCTGGAGCATACAGATGAAAAGTGTCTTGGTGCATGCAGACCTATGGTCAGTGGCGTCAGGGGAATTGCTGCTAGCGAACGCCGGTGCAGGCGTTGATTGGAACGCGTTAGATCGAAAGGCCTTGGCAACGATGACGTTGAGCGTTCGGACTTCGCAATTGGGATACATAAAAAATTACAAAACTTCGCATGATGCTTGGAAAAAGTTGCAGGAGGTGCACCAGCCAAGAGGACAAGTGCGCAAGGTATCACTCTACAAAAGATTGCTCAACTTACGCATGGCGGAGGAGCAGAGTATGACAAGCTATTTGAGCTCATTTGCAGAAATCGTGGATCAACTAGCTGGAGTGGATATAAAGCTAAGCGACGAACTGCAGGTCATAATTTTACTTTCGAGTCTCTCAGAAACGTACGAAAATTTTGTTGCCGCCATTGAGACGCGCGACAGTTTACCGAAATTTGAGTTGTTGTGTACAAAATTGAAAGAGGAGAGCGAGAGACGAAAGGGTGTAGAGCGAAAGAGCAAGAATGCTCAGGCATTTGCCGTTACACAAAAAGCAAACAGAAATGCAAAAGGCGCCACAAAGAAGAAACACACAAACGTTGTATGTTACAAGTGCGGCGAAGAAGGCCACATCAAGGCGAATTGCCGCGGCGAATATTCTAAGAAAAAGGAACAAAGCAGAAACACAGCTGTTTTGTTTATGTCCGTTATTTGGGACATAAAAAAAACAGCTTATTAAATGCATTGGACGCTGGAAGCTTCGAGAAAACAAATTGGTGCTTGGACAGCGGAACCACAAGTCACATGTGCTATGAGAGGGAAATGTTCACTACATTTAAAGAGCACACTGAAATGATCGTATTAGCAGACTCAGGTTATTTGGAGGCAAAAGGCATTGGAGAAGTTCATTTGAAAACGGAATTGTTTACAATAGTTTTGAACAACGTGTTGTATGTGCCAAAGTTTACTGGAAATTATTATTCTGTGAGTCGAGCAATCGAGTATAATTGTGTTGTGCATTTTGGCCCAAAATGTGCAAAAATAATACAGAATGGAAAATGCATTGTAAACGTCAACAAAGTTGGAAGTTTGTATATGTTTGAGCCTCAATACAACAAATGTTATGCAGTTGCCAAAATGGATAGCGCTTTGTCGCATGCCAGGTATGGACACCTAAACTATGCAAGTTTGCTGGAGACGTCTAGCAAAGGGCTAGTGCGCGGCGTGGACAAGCTGGAGGGTCCATTGAACGATAAATGCAAGACGTGCATGGTGAGTAAAGTACACGTGCAGCCGTTTCCAAATGCAGCAGAAAGTCGAGCAAAGGAGTTGCTGGAAATTGTGCACACAGATGTGTGCGGACCATTTGATACGAAGTCACTTGGAGGGTCGCAGTACTTCTTGACTTTCATCGACAATAAATCCAGGCGGATTTTTGTGTATTTCCTGAAGGGAAAAAATAAGGTGTTTGCTAAGTTCGTCGAGTTCAAGAATCTGGTTGAGCGGCAAACAGGAAAAAAGCTGAAGTGTATTCGCAGCGACAACGGGCGCGAATATATAAACAATGCTTTCAACACATTTCAAAAGGAACATGGCATTGAACGTCAGCTGACAGTGGCGTATACTCCGCAACAAAACGGCGTTGCTGAACGAGCCAATAGGACACTAGTGGAGATGGCAAGGTGCCTCCTAGTGCAATCAGGATTTGGTCAATCAATGTGGGCAGAGGCGATATGCACAGCGGTGTATTTGCGGAATCGGGTAGTCACTAAGGCGTTGGTTAACATGACACCAATGGAAGCGTGGACTGGTAAGAAGCCATCTGTCAGTCATTTAAAAGTTTTTGGTTCAATCGCAGTGGCATTGGAGAAAAGCAGACCCAAGGGCAAATTCGAACCAAAAGGCAAGGAATACCGTATGGTCGGATATTCGAAAAATGCAAAAGGCTATCACTTATATGATCCGGATTCGAGGCAGATTGTAGAAAAGCGTGATGTCATCTTCAATGAGATGCGTGGACTCGAGAATGCGGGCTACAGCAGCTTTTTATTTGAGTTGCCTGGCAATGAAAACCACGCAGAGACTGCACACAATGTTTCTGTTGTAAAGAGCAAGTCAGATAAATCAACATCTGAAACAGACAGCGAGGTAGTAAGTAGCGAAGAGTCGTTTGCAAGTGCAGCAAGCAGCGAACATGAGCCGAACATGAGCACAGATCCAGAAGATTGGGCCCGGAAGGCCAAAATTGCTGAAGATGGGCAGACCCGGTCGCCCAAAGAAACAATACAACGTTCTTGGCGCAATGGTTACTGGCGATGTAATCATTCCATCATCCTACGAGGAGGCGATGAGCAGTAGTCATGCTTCGTATTGGCGTGAGGCAATGGAAAAGGAGCATGAGGCTTTGATTACGAATCAAACCTGGCAAGTCGTAGATTTACCTAACAATCAGCGAGCCATCGGATGCAAGTGGGTGTACAACGTGAAAAAAAATATATGCGGCAACATTGAGAGATTCAAGAAACGGTTGGTTGCGAAAGGATGCTCTCAGAAATATGGAGTAAATTGTGCTGAAACATTTTCTCCGGTATGCCGAATGGAAAGCATACGTTTGGTACTAGCATTGGCAGCTGAGCTGAAGATGTACCTACATCAGATGGATGTATGTACTGCATACCTCAACAGTGAATTACGGGACACAGTCTACATGCGGCAGCCACAAGGATATGTAGATGGAGGCCATTCTGACAAAGTACTGTTGCTCAAGAAGGCACTATATGGTTTGAAACAGTCAGGAAGGGAATGGAATTCCAAGCTTGATGGCGTATTGAAAACTATGGGCTTTATTCCATGTGTCAACGAACCATGTCTTTATAAGAGTGGTTCAGGAGGTAATTTATCACTAATTCTTGTATATGTTGATGATCTTCTCATAGCATGCCAAACAAAAGAGGACGTGGTCAACATCAAAGCAGCTATTTCAAATTCGTTTGAATGTGTTGACAAGGGTCCACTAGAACTGTTTCTTGGCATGGAGATCAAACGTCAAGGTGAGCTGGGCGAGATCAGCTTGGGCCATTCGCAATATATCAAGGACTTATTGCAATAACACGGTATGGAGAGCTGCAGACCAGCAGCTACGCCTTTAGATGCAGGGCATCAAGTAGCATGCGATAGCCATGGATGCGAGAAGATTGATTGTGTCACCTTTCAATCAATGGTTGGTGATCTTATGTGGCCGGATATTTTGCATTCAGTTGCAAAATTGGCACAACGATCCAAGGATCCACATAACGAACATCTTACAGGAGTGAAGCACATCCTGCGTTATTTGGCATCAACAGCTGAGCTGACATTGCACTACAAAAAGTATGGAAAACCATTTGCGGGTTTTGTCGACGCAGATTGGGGCGGCGATAAAGTTGACCGCAAATCATATACTGACTATGTATATTTCTTGGCTGGTGGTCCGGTATCATGGAACTCGGAAAAGCAACGCAGTGTGGCACTCAGCAGCACGGAGGCTGAGTATATGGCAATGTCAACTGCGTGTAAAGAAGCAATTGTTTTACGACGTCTAATTGTGAAAGTTGGCTGCGGTATTGAGAACACGCCGACGGAGGTATTTGGTGATAACTTAGGTGCGCAGCAACTAGCTAAAAACCCTGTTCATCATGGTAGAACAAAGCACATTGATATTAAATATCATTTTGTAAGACAAGTTGTAGAAGAAGGACACATTGTTTTAAAGTATGTTTCGATAAATGCTATGATTGCTGACATATTTACTAAAAATTTGCCGAAACTAAAACATGTTGAGTTTACAAAACTGTTAAATTTAAATTGAGTTTGTAAACATGCTTGCATTGAGGAAGGGTGTTGAAGATACATGTATACCAATACCAATGCATGCATGTATAAATATACTAATGTTAAGCTTCTGTAAAAGTATATGTATGTGTGCATTAACATTTCGACACATACTGAATTGAATGTTGCTTAACAGAAAAAATGATATTTTCTCAATAAACACTACTAGCGTACGGACGCATTTAAGACACGCACATTCCGGTTTTATTATTTTCCACTGGCGTTGGACGATCCCTCGATCCAACAATCTTAATGATCTCTGAAAATTTAAGGCGAAATCGGGTGCAGCTGCACCTGTTTAGCTAGTTGTCACTCAGTGACATAATAATGGTGTTCAATAAACATAATGAAAAACCATCAGCTAATCATTTAGAACAAAATAAAATTTGGTATATTTGTAGAATTTTTTTTTAGTATATTTTCCAGTATATTTTTGAAAAATATAATATTTCGATGGTCGCTTTTTATTATTCTTCCATTCAGTAAAATTGAGTGACGGGTATGTCGCAGTCGAACAAACTCGACAGTAGCTTTCTTACTTGTTTTACCCAATAATTATTATAATTTTCATAATTTTATAACATTATTAAACGCTGCGCATGTACACTAAAAATCCATGACCTCGTACAGTCAAAGTTGGACTGTAGCCGTTCCTACTTGTTTATGCTCCAAAAGCCATGGCAACAATCGGTTCAGCTCAGATAAATCATTTATCAAACATAATAATATTTGTATCCCTGAAGACATACAATCTTTTTTCCATTTTTTTTTCTAATAATCACACTAAAAGTTATATAATTGAATTTAAAAGGTTACTTAACCAATCACAACGAACTTTAAATTTTAATTATAATAAATAAACCCGATATTATATGCCTTCAGGAAACCCATTGTGCTCGTAATTCCAAAAATATTATTAGCCAAAAATACAACATGGGATATATTTTTAATCTCCCCCTTAATATTTAATTTAAGCAAGGAGATCCCTCGCTTCTCTTTCTTTAATAACACCAGAATTTAGTTCCCAAATACTACACATAAGGGTTCTATTAGAATACCCTATTAAGTTGTCCATACTTAATTGTTATACTCCTCCACATCATTCCTTTTCTTCAAAAGATAGATTTACTCATGTTGAAAAATTCACCGCTTCTAGTTCTCGGTGATTTTATAAACCCCAGAGGAAAATAATTGTTAGATGCCATAACCTGGCCAAGCCTGTTAACGATAAATCCCTCACGCACTTTTCACTTTTCTCTTAAAACTTTCACTCATGCCGACATTACTTTCATCTCTCCCCCCATATGCCCACACAGCAATTGGTCTGTCTTGTCCGATCTTTGTGGCAGTGACCCAATAGAAACAGTGATCACACAACATCAGCCTAGCTTTGTAACCGACTTTGCCAACTGGAAAATCTTCCATTCCACTTGTGAACATCATTCTAAATTTCCATTTAACAGATTTCCTGCTGGTGAAAGAAAGAATTAAGCGAGCTTCGGTTTAAAAAACAGTTCTTGGGAACTAATTAGCTTTTAAACGTTCCAAACGCTATTTTCAAGCGTGCTGTCAAATTGACCAAACGCTACTGCTTCATTTACTGCAAATATATCGCCCCAAACCCCAACAAAAAATATTGAGATTTGATATAAAAACCCTAGTGGGTGTTCCACCACTTCAAATAAAATATATCACTGGTTCCAGTGAAATGATCTCCAACCCATTCGAAATAGCAAACCAATTTGCTAATATTTGGTCTACCTATTCCGTGAATACAAACTTTCATAGCGAATACTTGTCTTAAATGACTCTTTTACTTGAACAAATATGCTCACCCGATAGAATATCTTCGCCTGCTAGAAAATTGGAATTAAATTTCACTCATATTTGTTTATATTTTGCTCTTTAAAATGCTAAAATGACCGCTTCATATCCCAATGCTAAAACATCTCCCACCCACCGCTAAATCCAAAGTACATATTAAACAAGTAAGAAAGCTACAGTCGAGTTTGCTCGACTGTGAGATACCCGCCACTCAATTTTACCATCAAAAAATTATATTTTTCAAAAATATACTGAAAAAATACTTAAAAAAATATACTAAAAAATTACAAAATAATATATCAAAATCTTCTTTGTTCGAAATTATTAACTTGGCGGCACTTTAGTTGGTTTATTGAACACCATTATTATGTCGCGGAGTGTCATAACAACTAGCTAGGTGCAGCTGCACGTGGTAACGCCTTATAAAAGTAATATCTTAATAACTTCTGTGTTTTTTATCCGATTGTAACCAAATTCGCAGAGATCATTAAGATGGTGATTAGTATTGTGCGTACCAAAATTGAACGTTCTAGGTTTAAAACGACACTTGCAATTCAGTTTTTTTCAATTTGCATGGGCGGAAGGGGGCGTGGCCAAAATCAAAAACAAACTTGATCTGCGTGCAACAATAAGACATACTGTCGTTGCTCTATCTCTTATAGTCTCTGAGATCTAGGTGTTCATTCGGACGGACAGACGGACATGGCTATATCGTCTCGGCTGTTGACGCTGATCAAGAATATATATACTTTATGGGGTCGGAGATGCCTCCTTCTGCCTGTTACATACATTTTCGGTCGGCACAAAGCCATAATACCCTTCTACCCTTTGGGTAGGCGGGTATAAAAAGGGGGACAGTATCCCTATACTTGGAATTGTGCCGTAGTTGTCCCAATTTTAAAACCTAATAAGCCCATGTCAGATAAGAATATTTAGCTAATTAGGCAATGTACACATCCATTCATCCACCATACCATGCTGCCGTTCGACGCACTCTCAACCCCTTTCAAATCTCTCCTGTGATATGTTTTTTAGCAGAAGCCTACCTACCATAGCTAGAGCTATTTCCAAGCTATTTCCAAGGCTCTCTCTGTTGCAGCAGGTCAAGTGGCGGTCGCAATTACTAGGGCCACACAATAGGAGATGGGTCGGAAGCTACTACAGACATTAAGTCTGTAGATTGACTTTGGTCCTCTGCAGAAAACTCCTATGCGAATCGCTTGTGATCAAACAGGGTCCCCATAAAGCATAGTGGCCTTCACTATGCTTTGGAGCTGTAACTTGCTGCTCAGAGCATTTAGTGCGTGCCCCGTGTCCGCCTCTTGGAGATATTTGGCGGTCACCACCAGCGCAATGTTGTCTGCGAACCCGGCTATCGTAGCATTATCCGATCGCCTGCCTACCGAATTCTCTTCTCTAGAATCTCTCCAATATTTTCCCGGCTGTGACGATTAGGAAGATCGATCTATATATATGAGCACCAAGTTCAGTACTTTCCACTGAGTGAGAAAGAAACCCTGCTTGACACAGTTATTCAGTAAACAACTCCAGCTCAAGCGTGACTGCCAGATTCATAGCTTTGTTGAGAATCGCATCTGGCCCTGTGCCTTTGATTCTGTAATCCCAATCGCCGTATATATCACCTCAGCACCGGTTACTTCGGGAACCCCCGGGAAAAGCTGTGGCGGTGCTGTATCCATTATGTATGGAAAAGAGCTGCCGGGAAAGAGAGCTATCACAATCTTTTAATTTTAGCCTCCTTCATGGGGTGTAACGTTTTCTCGGACTAAAACCTTTTCAAGACGAACTTGAAGGTGAAATGTCATTTTCAACATGAAATCAACGAAACGTTCAACCTTATTCGTCCTTAATAGCTCATGACGCCTAGCGCTGTACTCCAGTATATTCCTACTCTCCTTGAAAATATGTCTGCAAAAAGTTCCGCATTTCGATCGATCCACATTTCGAGCAGGGTGGTTTAGTGATTCCGCTCTATTAGACATCTTTTCACGGGAAAAGCTTTGAACTGGTATTGCTGTTAGGTGCATGTTAACAAGAATAGCATTTTGATCACTTACAGTGTAGGTGTCGCGTATGATTCACGCAGACTGGTGCCATATCGAACTGCTAACAAACGTAAGGTCTATGATGGAGCCCACTATTGCCCGGCTGAAGGTGTGCTGGAACCCGGTTTAAAAGGCACAGGTCCTGCAAGGCAAAGACTTGAAGCACGCCCCGATCTCTGGCTGGTTTGTGAAGTCGTTGCACTACTCCTCTGCTAGGGCGATGAAGTCTTTTCTAACCACAACATTCTCTTTGCCTCTGGCATCATTCACCAAATCTTGCAATATTACGGTAAAGGCATGTAGCTGGAGGTTTTCGGCCATGTAGCAGCCCCTTGTGTCTGTAGCGTGCTCTGATCCGTTCATTGTTTTGTTCAGTTCAAAAGCGCGATGTCTACTGACAGCTCTCTTAGCGTTTAGAGCAGTAGATTTCGTGCACAAGCAACGTGGTTCAGCATAAGCTCAAGGATTCCGTCCATTTTAAAACCGTATTGTCTCCGAAGCTAATTGCATGACATCCTTTACTGCCACTCTTTTACTGCTACTCTCACTCTGCATGTTGTCGAGACGATATTCAGCTTTCCCTCTTGAAGGACTTGCTTGGCGGAGGACAGTGGTATGCTCTGTATGGCCTGCATGTTAGCATACTCCGACCGGAGCGCCTTAATTACACCAGAGTCCAGAGGCGTTTCTGTAAACAGGACTAATGAATCAATCACATCTTCTTTAGTGGACCCTCGGCGTAGCCTGCATCAGAACAGCGTTGAAGATCGCCTCTTTCAACGGTGATCTGGTGAGACCGGCATGGTGGGTTCAGCGATTGTTTGCCATTTGACTGTAAAGTAGATGTATTACTCCAAATAAATATCTTATTTTCTTTTGAGATTGTTCTCTATTTTTTTTTCAACCCGCCTACCTATGTATCTATATGGCAGCAGAGTATTATAACTTTGTCCCAACAGAAAATTTATGTAACACGCAGAAGCGATGTATATGTATTTTTGATAAGCATCAGAGCCAAACATAAAAGACTATAAAGGAAAGAGCTACCAAAATTTAAGATTGCGTAAAAAAAATATTTTCATCACAGATTAAGTTTGTTTTAGAAATTGGCCACAACACTTTCCGAATTTTTGAGTCACATTACAGCCACAAATATAAATGTACTGCCTTTGTTGTATGCCCTATATGTCAGTCCTAACGCGTACTGATAAATATGGAAGATATTAAAGAAATAGAGATTAAATTGACGCAAAATATCTAAAATTCAATTGAGTTCTCAGACAGTTTTTATACCCGCCTGCCCAAACGGTAAAAGGGTATTATAACTTTGTGCCGACCGAAAATGTATGTAACAGGCAGAAGGAAGCATCTCCGACCCCATAAAGTATATATATTCTTGATCAGCGTCAACAGCCGAGACGATATAGCCATGTCCGTATGTCCGTCTGTCCGTCCGTATGAATAGCTAGATCTCAAAGACTATAAGAGATATAGCAATAAATTTTTCGGAAAAGTACGTTTTATTATTGCACGCAGATCAAGTTTGTTTTAGAATCTTACCACGCCCCCTTCCGCCCCCGTAAATTGAAAAGAAAACGAATTGCAAGCGTCATTTTAGGCCTAGAAAGTTCAATTTTGGTACGCACAATAGTAATTACCATCTTAATGATCTTTGAAAATTTGGTTATAATCGGATAAAAAACACAGAAGTCATTAAAGAATTACTTTTATAAGGCGTAATACTGTGCAGCTTCACCTGGTTAGTTTGCTATATCACTGACATAATAATGGTGTTCAATAAACCTAATAAAGTGCCGCGAAGCTAATTATTTCGAACAAAGAAAATTTTGGTATATTTGAAGTATATTTTTTAGTATATTTTTCAGTATATTTATGAAAAATATTTTGATGGTAAAATTGGATGGCGGGTATCTCACAATCGAGCATACTCGACAGTAGCTTTCTTACTTGTTTGTATATATTTTAGTATATTTTTATACCCGCCTACCCAAAGGTTAAAAGGATATTATAACTTTGTGCCAACCGAAAATGTATGTAATAGGCTGATCAACAATATGTATACATTACGGTAACACTACTTTTCGCAAATTGGTAGATTATTACCTTTTGGTAAACTTCATTAAAAAAAGATTAGTCAATCATTTGGTTCGATTTAAGTTTTAGGAAAATTTTGATATCTGCATAGTTTGAAGTATAAAAATTCTTGATCAACATGAGTGGACCTTTTAGGGCTACTAATTAAAATAGAAATATTAAAAGAAAATCAAAGTGGAAAGAGAAAGAGAGTAAAACATCGGCCGGTATATAAAGAAAATATTTCTAACAACAAAATACATCAAATTTTGGCAAGGCTTAAATTCACTTAAGAACAATTTAGAAAGTTACTCTCGAGTTTGCTCGCTGTGAGATACCCGCCACCCATTTTTACTGAATAGAACTAAAACTAGCAGCCACCAATAAAATTTTATATTTTTCGAAAATATACTTAATATATATATATATATATATATATATATAATATACCTAATATACTTATATAAAATATACTAAATATTCCAAAAATAATTGGGATTAACTTGGTAGCATTTTATTAGGTTTATTGCAAAACATTATTATGTCACTGAGTGATATAGCAAATGAACAGGTGCTGCTTCACATGATTTCGCGCTATAAAAGTATTTCTCGAATAACTTCTGTGTTTATTGTCCGTTTGTAACCCAGGGATAATTAAGATGCTGATTAATCTTGTGTATACTAAAATAACGCTTTCAATTCGTTTTTTTTCGATTTGCCGGGGGCGGTAGGTGGCGTGGCCAAAATCTAAACCAAAGAAGAAGAATATATGTATATACTTTGTGGGATTGGAGATCCCTATTTCTGCCTGTAGCATACATTTTTGGTTGGCACAAATTTATATATACCCTTTAACCATTTGGGTAGGATTGTATGAAAACTACTAGCAACCTAAAGTTTTTACTAAAATTCTGGATTAATCGAGCTTTATCCATAAAAAGTAAATTGAAAACAATTTTTATGAGATAGCGGCAAATTAATAATTACCGAAAATATTGAAAATAAATGTTCGATTGAGACTATTAAAAATGATATAGTCATCTTAAATTGAAGCCTGATTTTGACTAGGACTTTAATTATTTTAAACTGTAGGCAGCATTTCTTGAGGCTTTCTCATTCTAACAAACAGCCCTAGGTTAAATTGTGTAAAGCTCTACAATTGCGCAGTACGCTTGTATTTTAAGTCGGAAACAATGCCACAACATTGACAAAGAGCCAGCCGACCAGCCAGCCGACCGACCAACCAGTCGACAAAACGAGCATCCAGCGAATCAAGCAACCAATCTACAATATGGTGACCGCGACGGTGGCCGGTTGTCGGTGCAAACGTTCAGTGCTGCGAACTTCTGTAACTAAAACGCCAGCTAAAACCAGTTATAAGTTAACTTTCATTCCAAGCAGACGTGTCAAAAGTACGAAGTGTATCGAATAGGATCGTTAATGTATATTGTGTTTGGCAACAACGAATTCCGTTAATAATATACATATGTAAATATGTATATGTACAAACATACATACTCTCTTGTCTACATATACTTTGATATGTATGCATATACATTGCGATACTTACATATATTCACATTTGAAGAGATTTATTCTTTTTTTTTGATGTGTATTGTTTCATGAGTGAATTAAGTACCAATAAACAACAAATTATTTATTTCAAAAATTCATTCTCTAAAAGTTGTGAAAAAATGAGAAAATGTGCAGAAAGCGAAATCAATAGTTTTGACCATATTTGTAATACAATTCATATGTAATCATGTTGCTCCTATATACATATTATATATGTTACTTAGATATGGGCATACAATGGAAATACATGACCTTAAGATCAGTTTTCCATAAAGTTGTACGTTAGATTCCCCCAAACTTTTTTAATTGATGTGAGAGTATTGAACATTACGATGCCATTAACACTATAAAATTTCTCTCGGCTTAGTTTAGTGACTATCGTTCGTATACATAATACATGTATGCATATATGAAACCAAGTAAACCACTAACACACCAACTATAAGTGAAATTTACAATCTGTGTCGGAGTTTAGAGAATTCAATCTTCAAATTATGTATCATATTAGAAATTACAACTTCCAATGTCACAAGTTAACCAACAAACCCAAATCAAATATTACATTGTAATTACATTTAGCCAGCTTGCAAATTTTAAGTTGTTGTACGACTGTAACGCATATTTCGGATAAAAGTTTTTAATTGATACAATAGCATTTAAATGCATGTTTATTTGCATATTTTAGTATCACGTAATGTACATGAACATGATATGAAGTGAAACTCAAATGTAATGCTAAGTAAAAATCATGTAAGACGATGGTTCAATGTATGTACATACATATGTACATATGTATGTATGTTAACACTGAAAAAAGTAAACATAAATTTAATATATTCACATAGAACATATACACATGTGTTACTAATATGTTTGCATAAGTTTAAACAGTGGTGATGCTACAGCTGTAATTGCAACGACTACGCGAGGCTAACAACAAATATAAAGAAGAAATGTTTTGCATTTGCCACAAGTTATTGTTATTTTTGTCAGCACATTCATTGGACTACGGATGGCAGAGAGCCATGAACTTTTTAAAACATGTGAATATTCTGTTCATAATGATGTTGATGTCATCCGGAAATTGCTACAGTGAGTTCCACGTCATGCAAGTTTATCAATAGCATAGCTGTTTAAATTATAGTGAATACATATTAAATATTTTTACATATCCAAATTATCAATTGTATAGCTCTGAAGTGCGGATTTCCACTGACGACACGCTTTGTAAGGCCATCCTAAGATTGTTTCATTGAACAAGAAGAAGCCATTTGCTTAATTTCGGTGATAAATAATACTCGTATTGCCGGTGCCGCAATGCCAATAATAAACACAAACTTTTCTACACATAAGTAAAAAAGCTTCAGTCGAGCGTACTCGCTTTACAATCCCAACCAGCCAATTGAAAATATATATATATATATATATATATATATATATATATATATATATATATATATATATATATATATATATATATAAATATATTGTTTCACAACAATATACATACATATTAGGTTACAAAAATATGCCAAGAAATATGCTGAAATACACGTGCTGAATATGCTGAAATACACGTTCAAAATTATTAGTTGGTTGCACTCTATGAGGATTGTTGAATTCGATTCTTATATCGTTGACATAGCAACTGAACATGTGCCTCTGCGCCTGATTTTATATTTAAAAGTACTAACTTAATTAACTTCTTTGTTTATTGTCCGATCGTAAATAAATTTTCAAAAACTATTAAAGATGGTGATTATTATTATGTGTGCAACATTGCAACATTGCAACATTGCAAAATTACGATTGCAATGCGTGTATTTCGATTTGCTGGTTCGGGCTTGGCCAAATTGCAAAACAAATATGATCTGCGTGTTCATTTTATATATTTTTATTGAATTTTAAAAACAAATTCGCGCCAATTTTATGCTGAACGAATATGCACGTCCATAAACAACATTCTATATTTCGGTAAGCGCACGAAGGCAACCATCGGGTTGTGACATGAAAACCAGATACAAAACAAGTAAGAAAGCTACTGTCGAGTTTGCTCGACTGTGAGATACCCGTCACCCAATTTTACCATCCAAATATTATACTTTTCAAAAATATACTGAAAAATACTAAAAAATAATATTAAATAATACCAAAATAATATATCAAAATTTTCTTTGTTCGAAATTATTAGCTTGGCGGCACTTTAGTTGGTTTATTCAACACCATTATTATGTCACGGAGTGTTATAGCAACTAACTAGGTTCAGCTGCACCTGATTACGCCTTATAAAAGTAATTTCTTAATAACTTCTGTGTTTTTTATCCGATTGTAACCAATTTTCAGAGATCATTAACGTAGTGATTAGTATTGCGCGTACCAAAATTGAACATTCCAGGATTAAAATGACGCCTGTAATTTGATTTTATTAGATTTACGGGGGCGGAAAGAGGCGTGGCCAAAATCAAAAACAAACTTGATCTGCGTGCAATAATTAGACACACTATCCCGAAAATTTGGTTGCTCTATCTCTCATAGTCTCTGAGATCTAGATGTTCATACGGGAAGACAGACGGACATGGCTATATCGTCTCGGCTGTTGACGCTGATCAAGAATATATATACTTTATGGGGTCGGAGATGCTTCCTTCTAATAATACCGTTCTACCCTTTGGGAAGGCGGGTATAAAAACCGGTTCATGCACTGTTCTAGTTCGTACTCTCGGCTGTCGACGCGGATCAAGAATATACATACTTTATATACTGCTACATACTTGTTATATACTTGCACATTTTCGGTCGTCACAAAGGTATAATACCCTCCAACTCAATGCAAATCCATGCATTATATCACAATGGATGGAGGAATAAAAAAGAGTGACCATCGAAATAATATATTTTTCAAAAATATACTGGAAAATATATTTATAAAATATAATAAATATATACCAAATAAAATACCGATATTAGCTTTGTTCGAAATTATTATCTTGGCCGCAATTTATAGGTTTATTGAACATCATTATTATGTCACTTAGTGACATAGCAACTGAACAGGTGCAGCTGCACCTGAATAAGGCTTATAAAAGTAATTCTTTAATAACTTTAATAACGCTTGAAATTCGGATTTTTCTATTTGCGGGGTGCGGCCAAAATCTAAAACAAACTTGATCTGGGTGCAACGATAAGACATACTATCCCGAAATGGTTTGCTCTAGTTCTGAGACATAGGCGTTCATACGGACGGACGAACAGACGGACATGGCTGAGTCGTCTCGGCCGCTGACACTGACCAAGAATATACGAGGTTTGTTCAAAAAGTAAGGTGACTTTGTATTTTAAAAAAAAAATATTTATTTATTTATCAATATTTATTTTGTCCCCTTCAAAGTTATCCTCCTCAGATACAATACACTTATGCCAACGGTTTTTCCAATCCTCAAAGCACTTCTTATAAGCACTTTTCGGTATAGCCTTGAGCTCTTCCAGCGATGAAGTCTTCATCTCATCAATCGTTGCAAATCTCCGTCCTTCATAGGTCTCCTTAGTTTCGGGAACAAGAAAAAGTCACATGGGGCCAAATCCGGTGACTATGGTGGCTGAGGCATGATTGTGGTGTTGTTTTTGGCCAAAAAATCTCTCACAAGCAAAGATGAGTGAGCAGGGGCATTATCGTGATGCCAAAGCCATGAATTGTTTTTCCACAATTCTGGACGTTTTCTTGCGTCTCGCAATACGGCGCATAACTTCAAGATAATACTGTTTATTGACCGTACGACCATATGGTAAGAACCCCTGATGCACCACGCCATGGTAATCGAAGAAAACAGTGAGCGAAACTTTGACATCGAACTTTGCGTGCTTTTTTCGGTCTTGGCTCACCTGGGCTCATCCATTGGGACGATTGGTCTTTGGATTCGATATCATAACCATATACCCATGATTCGTCACCACTTATGACCCTTTTAAGTAAATCTGGGTCATCGTTGAAGTCATTCAACACCTCTTGAGTGATGCTCATGCGACGGTTCTGTTGGTTAAAATGTAGCAATTTTTAGCAAAAAATCACTGAGCACTCAAAACACTTGTAACCTTTACGCCTCTCACAACCAAACAAAAAATGCCATTCACTTGAATCTTGGAACAGATGTTCCGGAAGTGTGTAACAACATAACAAAAAAAAATAATCGACAATCGAAAGTACATTGCCCGCGAAATTTTAAAAGTCACCTTACATTTTCGGTTGGCACAAAGTTATAATACCCTTCTACCCATTGGGTAGACGAGTTTGTTTTAGATTTCGGCAACGCCCCTTTCCGCCCACACAAGTTGAAAAAATTTCAAGCGTTATTGTAAGCCTATAACGTTCTATTTTTGCGCGCACAACACTAATCGCCATCTTCATGATCTCTAAAAATTTGGTTACATTCGGATTAAAAACACAGAAGTTATTTAATAATTACTTTTACAGGGCCAAATCAGGTGCAACTGCACCTGATCAGTTGCCATGTCACTCAGTGACATAGTAATGGTGTTTAAATAACATAATAAAGTGCTCTCAAGCTAATCATTTTAAATAAAGTTAATTTCTATATTTTTTGGTATATTTTCGATATATTTTCTAGTTTAGTTTTCAGTATATTTATGTAAAATATAATATTTCGATGGTAAAATTGGGTGGCGGGTATCTCACAGAAGATATTAATTTTTTGGAACAGATGACAGAACAGGAGTGGGAATGGTGGCATTGCGGGCAATCTTGGGCGTAGACGCTCGATTCGCATCTTCGTATCTTCCAGATTTATCGCCCGATGTTATTCAAATTTGTACTTAATGTCCATGTTCCATGTGGATCAAAAAACAAATGATGTTAATTTTCTAGCTGTAATATGATTTTAAGTCATTTACAAACTTGATCTGCGCAGAAAGTATTTACATGTTTTCTCCAAATTTGGTAGCTCCAGCCTCTATAGTTTTTTTTAGATCTAGGTGCTCATACAGACAGACAGGGCTAAATCGACTCAGCTATTGACGTTGATCACGACAATATACATTTTATGGGGTCGCTTCTGCCTGTTACGCATATTCGGACAAACGCATACGGTCATTAGTTTTTTTTAAGTCCTTGACCTATAGAAAGAAGTAGATATATAAGTTTCTTCTAAAAAAAAACAAATAAAAGCAAGCAAAAAAAACTCCGGCACCCATTATTACTGAATGAAACAAACATTAAAACATGCACCGAAATATACAATTTTTTGAGAATATACTAAACCATATACCAAACAATATCACTTGGCTGCATTGTACAAGGTTTATTGAATATCTTGTTACAACACAAAGAGACATAGGCCACTGAACAGGTGCAGCTGCACCTGATTTCATGCTTTAAAAGTATTTTTATACCCGCCTATCCAAAGGGCAGAAGGGTATTATAACTTTGTGCGAACCGAAAATGTATGTAAAAGACAGAGGTGAGCATCTCCGATCCCATAGAGCATATATATTCTTGGTCAACAGCGGATTCAATATAGCCATGTCCGTCTGTCCGTCCGTCCGTATGAATACCTAGATCTCAGAGACTGTAAGAGCTAGAGCAACCAATTTTTAGGGATAGTATGACTTATTGTCGCACGCAGATCAAAGTTGCTTTAGATTTTGGAAACGCTCTCTTCGCCACCGCAAATTGAAAAAAACCAAATTTCAAGCGTCATTTTAAACCAATAACATTCAGTTTTGGTACGCAAAATACTTATCACTATCTTAATGTTCTTTTAACAATCATTTACAATCGGATAAAAAACACAGAAGTTATGACATAATAGTGGTGTTCAAAAACCTAATATAGTGCCGCAAAACTAATAATTTCGATCAAAGAAAATGTGGTATATTTTTTTGGAATATTTGGAGTATATTTTTTAAAGTATATTTTTCAGTATATTTTTGAAAAATTTAATATTTTGATGGTTGCTATTATTTATTCTTCCATTCAGTAAAATTGCGTGGAGTTTATCTCACAGTGAAGCAAACGCGACAGTATCTTTCTTACTTGTTTAAATAACTTCTGTGTTTTCTATTCGATTGTAAATCAGATAGTGCTTATGATTATGTTTATCAAAAATTAGTGCTAGCTTTAAAAATACGATTACAATTCGCCACCAAATTTGCTTATTTTAGCTTCGATAGTCTCTGAACTCCAGAGTTTTTCACAGACGACCGAAATATATACTTTACGGGGTCGGAGACGCGTCCTTAACCCGATACAAACATTCTCGGTTGGCACAAAGTGGAAGTTAGCTAAATAAACTTTTAAATAATTTTTCTTTTCCTTACCATGTTATCATCTTTACTGAAACTTTGTTAAGGAATGATAGAATTATGTTTTGATATAGATATCGAGTTTGTAGCTGTATCAGTAGCTTTAGCATATTTATTATCTGTTCTTACATTCCACCTGCTTCAGAAAACTCTCTGTATATATCTCATTCTTCTGTAATTCATCGCATTTCTAATATGTTTTGTGATTATGATTTCTTAATAGTTCTTGGAGATTTTAATATTTATTATATTGGCTTGCATCATGTCAGTCGAATGTATTGAATCCTTCGTCAACTCACGTCTTAGTTGATAGCCTTTTGGAAATAGTATTGTCTCAAACAAATACCGAATAGTCTAGTCAAAATGCTTGATTTGATTTTTTTTTTGTTTTGGATCCCAATACCTGCAAGGTGTCCGGATCTATCCCAATTTGCTCACCTGAGAATCCTAACCACCCAACCCTGGAGGTGTTGATTGACCTCCCAACAAGTTTTTCGGGCTCAGGGGTTTTACCGGAGAGCCAGTTTAAAAAAAACCTACCCAACTTCTTTCGTGCACTGGATGGTCCCAAATTTCTTCGTGTAGTGACCTGGATATTGTAATTGAGATTTTTGGGTCATGGATTTTGAAAAAATCATGACCTTTTGCGTTTGTCCGAATGTGCGTAACAGGCAGAAGGAGGCGTCTGCGACCCCATAAACTATATATTATATATTCTTGATCAACGTCAACAGCCGAGTCGATATAGCCCTGTCTGTATGTCCGTCTATCTGTATGAACATCGAGATGTCAGAGACTATTAAAGCTAGAGCTACCAAATTTGGTTTATTTTAGATGTCTGTCTGTCAGAAAATATAAAAGCTAGAGTAACCAAATTTGGTGATAAACTTTAGTAATATAGCCACTGTGCCCTTCCTCAACCGCAATCAAGAAGAAAAACGAGCTGCAAACGTAATTTTAAAGTCAAAACATTTATTTTTCCAACACATAAGCTAAACTACCATCTCAATGATTTCTCAAACTCGCCTGTAGCTGTCTTACTTAGCTTAATTGTTTAAAATGTAATGGTATTTTATTTTATGGCACATCATCAATAATGTTAAGGAATTAGATATACTCCTAGATAATAAGGTGAAATTTCACCACCATATCTCGTTTGCGGTCATAAGGCTACTCAAGTTCTTGACTTAATTAAACAATGGTCTAAAAAGTCCATGAACCTTTATACAAAAAATAACTCCGTAATTGTCTTGTACGGTCAATTTTGGAATGTGGTTCTCGTGTTAAGTCCCACAATTTTCTGTTTTCGCAAGGTAGAACAGAAGCAGTGCAAAAGAAGTTTTTACTTTTTGCCACACTCCGTAACTGGCATTTACTAGGTTTTTGGTATTGATTTTCCGTCATACTCTAGTAGACTTTTTTTTATTAATCTTCTACAACTTATTCATCGTCGGGGTTTGTTATTATTCATAAACTGATTTGTGGTTCTATTCTTCTTTCTTTTAGAATAACTCGAGATTATATTAACTTTCAGTACGTGTCCCATTATTTGTTACAAGAACCTTATCGTATTCTATGTGCCGAGTACAATAGAACTCTTCATGTATTCGCCACAAAGTCCTCTTGATATTTTATTATTATTATAAAACTAAATTTACACTTTCTAACACGTAGTAGTAATTAATACTAACATTGAGTTTTTTTTTCTGGATTTTCCCCAATTCATGCAACGAGTGTTGGATCATTTTAATAATCAAACTTTATTTATAATAAGTAAGATACTGTCGAGATTACTCGACTGTGAAATACGCGACGCCCTTTTTATACCCGCCTACCCAAAGGGTAGAAAGGTATTTTAACTTTGTGCCAGCCGAAAATGTATGTAACAGGCAGAAGGATTTAAATTAAGTACACCCGTTGCTTCGCCAGCCCAATGTATTAATTTCAGATCTATTTATTTTGTTGAGGTTTTTACTATAGATTAATTGTCTTTGCAATATCCTATACAAATTAAGTAAAGTTGGACCCTTGTTTACTTCTAGTTGCAATAGCATACAATACTGATCTTTATTTGGCTGAGCTAGGTTTTATATACCCTGACTCATGCATAATCATCCCTTAAATTTAACGCTGCCGCTTGTAAGGCGATAGTTTATGTAAATCTAACGCTGCCACTTGTAAGGCGACAATGTGTGTGAATCTAACGCTGCGACTTGTAAGCCGACAGTGTATGTAAATCTAACGCTGCTTCTTGTAAGGCGACAACGTGTCTTAATAATACACGTACATTAAGTCATCAACTGAAAGTACTTGAAATGTGTTCAAGACCCACGCAGCGATTTTACGACCATCGCCGCGTTCCCACTTGAACACTGTTGACATTTATGACTTACGACTTATTCATGGCAGAACATTATTCGGGGAGGCCAGAAAATATGACAGCCAGCTATTGCTGCCTCTGATTTCTCCTCTTCATTACGTAGATGGCCATTAAAACTATTAAAATTATTGTTAATGGTAATGATATATGTACATTAATTATGTGGAATTCCAGATCCTCGATGAGTACCTTTTGTAGATGCCTTTTGTTTTGTGACCCCATAAACTATATATATTCTTGATCAGCATCAACAGCCGAATCGATATAGCCCTGTCTGTCTGTCCATCTGTCCTTCTGTCAGTATGAACATCGTGATCTCAGAGACTATAAAAGCTAGAGCTACCAAATTTGGAGACATCATGTAAAAACTTGGTGGGCAGATGAAGTTTATTTTAGATGTTGGCCACGCCACCTTCCGCCCCCGTAAATAAAAGAAAACGATTGTCAAGCATCATGTCAACGCTAGAATGCTAGAATACAATATTAATCATCATCTTAATGATCTCTGAAACACAGAAGTTATTAACGAATTACTTTTATAAGGCGAAATCAGGTGCAGTGACATCTGTTCAGCTAGTGACATAATAATGGTGTTTAGTAAACAAAATGAAGTGCTACCAAGCTAATTATTTTGAACAAAATTTATTTCGGTTTTTTTGGTATATTTTTAGTATATTTTCAGTATATTTTTGAAAAATATAATATTTTGATGGTGTTGCTCTTTATTATTCTTAAATTCAGTAAAATTGGGTGGCGGGTATCTCCCAGTCGAGCAAACTCGACAGTAGCTTTCTTACTTGTTTTACCCAATAATTATTATAATTTTCATAATTTTATAACAATATTAAACGCTGCGTTTCAAGAATATCTTCTTTTATGCTCTAACTTCCGCATGTACACTTAAAATCCATTTTCTCGTACAGTCAAAGATTGACTGCAGCCGTTAATTCTTGTTTTAATAAGACAAGTTGACCTCTCATGGGGTTTGGCTTTTCTTGTCACTATGTCGTTCATTATTGCAGTGGCGTCAATTACTCTTCCTTCCTTTCCTCCAGAATTCTTCTTTGATGCGCTGCATGTGGCTTTATCTGTCCAAGGATCCAATTTTCCGATTTTCATCAAAATGTTCTGGGACTCCAATAAGTGTTCTTTCTACAATAAAATGACCTGGTGTCAAAATGTTGTCCCCATGCGTGTCGCTATTCAAGGTGACTAAGGGGCGTGAGTTGAGCACTGCCTCAATTTGGCAGAGCACTGAAGTTAATTTCTTAAATATAAAGGAGTTGTAACCCATAACCCATTTGAGGTAATGTTTTACTGACTTCACTCCAGCTTCCCATGTGGAGGCTTGCCGGCTGGATAAAGTGCCACTTTCCACATTCTTTCACGAGTACCGGTGCTAGACTGCTTTGGCTTTTTATAGGATCTCCTTGTAAAGTACACTAGCTGCTCCTATGAAATTTGTGCCATTGTCTGAATAGAGATGTTCACTTTTCCGTGTAGGGCAAATACTCGGCGTAGGGCCTCGAGAAACTTTTTCAATGATAAGTCGCTGACAGCTTCCTGGAGTAATGCCTATGTGGTCAAGCATACAAATGGGTATATGTACTCTTTATATGACTTTTGTTCTCTTTCCTTTGCACAGCGAATTTGGAACGGTCCAGCATAGTCTCTGCCAGTGTTTTGAAACGGATAATCACCTGTTACTCGATACACTGGTAAATTTCCTATCAGTTGCCTGTCCATTTGTTGTTCATACCTTATGCAGGTAACACATTCGCGTAAATATTTCTTCAGCGATTTGCGTAAGCCAAAGATCCAGAATTCTCTTTGAATGATGTTCCTCATCAGTTTTAGTCCGCCATGTAAGGCGGATTAGTGTATTTTGTATTATCAGCCAATTAAACTGAAATTTTATAACTATAATTTTGTGATTTACGGCATACGGCACCATTTAATTTGGAAGACGACCTCCCACGCATAACACTCCATTTCCATCTAGAAAGGGGTCAAGTGAATGCAATTTTCTCTTCGCTTCCAGAGCTTTTCCAGCTTTCAGCAAATTAATCTCTTGACCAAAATCAAGCTGTTATTGTAATTTAACAACGGCTGTTATGGTCTCAATTAATTCGTCGAAGATAAGTTAAGTCGACTGGTGTTTTTTAAAGCGTAATACATAACTATTACACTCTTCAGTTTATTAAGCGATGAAAATCATCTTTTTTTGTTATAGTTGCTACTATAACCCATTAAGGCTCTTCAAATTGTGGTCACTGATTTGACTGTTCTGTCAACCACTCGGGTCCATTCCACCATATGTTGCATACGGCTAAGTGTTTAGGGAAAATTCCTCTTGAGACGACATCTGTTGTATTGTCTGCTGATTTCACGTATCTCCATTCGGCATCAGGAAATTTTTAGTTTTATTCATCTACTCTAGTTTTTATGAATTTATCTTTGCTGCGCTCGTCTAGGGACATCATCGCCGTTGCGCTGACAATTCTATTACTACACGATGTTGTCAGAAGCAGCCCAGCCAAGTTCAGTCTCTTGACTCAAAGCATCATTTTTTTTATTTTCCCCAACATGATTAGAGGGAGTATATCAACGCCAATGATAACATCAATTTGGCTGAGCTCTGCTAGCTCGCAGCCCAGCCAATCCTTACTGACATCCATGTCACATTTCTTGCTCAGCACCGCGCAAAGTTATATCTTTGGCAACACAAGTGCCTGCATTATGGTTAAAGATTTGCTTTAGAATCTTGGCCTTATTTTCACATTCCTTTTTGTTCTTCGAAATTTCAGCTATTGTGAAGCTTCTTCAGAAAGAATTGTTTTCTGCGAGCCATCATCTATAAGGGCTCTTAGCTGTTTATACTTTCGAAATTTATTTTGGACTTGAATGAGCCATTCCCAAGACAATTACTGCTGACTGTTTCTTTATAGTTTACCTTTTCATGAAGCAATATGTTATGAGCGTTTGAGCATCAATTGCATGTCCAATTCTTTTCACAATCTTTGGCGAAATGAGTGCTCAAGCATATAAAACATAGCGAATTTTTAGATATAAATTCCTTTCGTTTTTAAATGCTTTCGGCTTTGAATTTTTGATATCTCGTAATATTATAGACGCTCTGTTGGCGAAAACGGCATTTTTTGTAGTTCGTTTTTTAGCTTATGCATGAAGGCTGTTCTTTTGCACTGAGTCTTTTGAGTTGTAGAGTTACCCAATTATCTCCAGCACATTTTTCAACAATTGAATTTCTCTTGTCTTCTTTATGTGCTGCTCAAAAAGTTGTAAGACTTCCGTAGAGAATTGTCTCAGTAAAATCTGAGCAAATTAAACATCCGCATCATTAGAAACTTGGCCTTTTTCTTTAATGATATAGATGTACGCAGCCGCTGTGTCCAAGAATTTGCGGATACTGTCTGCATCATTGTTCTGCAGCAGCTCCATTTCTAAGAGCTGGTTTACTAGCAAATATTTTGTGCTTATTTTTATAGCGCTCGCATATTAGCTCCCACGCTGCGATGTAGTTAGCAGCTGAATCAATTAATATACTTCTACTTCTTCTACTTTGAGGTATGATTTAAAATAGGTCAGCTTCGTAGTATCACTGATATATTTCCTGTTGTGAATAACCTCGGAGAAAAACTCGTTACTAATTTGCTAATCGTTGTATGTACTTTATTCCATAGGTAGTTTAATTTATCTTTGAGATCAAAGATATACTCCTGTTTGCACTTCACTTCACTTTATTTATGTGCTGCCTTACCTTCTGTGCTCTTTTGTCCACAAGGTCTACCATTATGTCTATTGGGCTTGGGCTTCTTCGTAAAATCATTTTCTCCTGTTGTATATGTACTCCTCTAGATGTCCTGGGTTGCGTTTCCTTATCAGAGCTGTTTGCTGCGTTGGCTTATCGTTCAACTTGGCTTGGTCGGCAACTTTGACTTTCATCAAGGAATCTTTATAGATCCTTACGCTTGTCATGATGTCATCATATATTTGGTCCTTAAAATATTGATGGTTGACGACTTCAATTTTCTCCAGCAATGTATGATTGGCAGTGAATTTTGCTGCCAAATTCTTAATAACTGACAACGCTCCTTTTGCCAATATTGATCGCCGGACTTCGTCATAGATTTTGGCCAACTTCTTAATCAACTGTTTTCCGAAAGCATTTTTTACGGTATTTCTTATCTTTTTCTTTTGCTTATTCCGTCCAGTAACTTGACACCTCCAGTGTTTTTGGTTTTGATCGCCTGGTTGATCGTGCTGTGCCTGGACTCACAGATTGCTTTGGTATGCGAAAGAATATTTCCACCGTAGCACTGTACTTCTAAACTACACTGATCGGCATATATATTTTGACATAGATTACACTTGACTATTAGACTCATTTGCTAAGTCCCGTTGTATTCAACGAAGCGAAAATGATGACCAAAGAAAAGTGCATATTAATAACTGTGAATCTGCTAAATATTTTGTCTATTATCTTTTGTCATTTCTTTCTGCTGATAAGAATGGCAGCAGGCAACGATTTTTATAGCGGCATAAGTATTTTGACATCGCTTGTATTCATTGTTTCTGAGCTTTTTCAAAGTATTAATTAAAAACTTTGTGAAAAACCGTTGTGATTATTTAATTTAACCGTGTTCTAAAAATTTAAAATGGTTAAGATATCAGAACTAAATACATTTATTAGAACAGAAATCGTGACAAAATATAACTTAGGTATTTCCGTAATAAATATCGCTAAAGAATATAATTTGTCACGGCAAACTATATATTATCAATTAAATAAGTATAAAAAGTTAAATCAAATATCTAATGTACGCCGAACAGGCAGAAATCGAAAAACAAACGCAAATGAAGACCGTCTTATCGTGCGCCATTTCAAGAAAGAGCCTCTCATAACACCAAAAGCTGTGGCCTTGGAGTGGAATAAGACTGGATCCAATCTAATAAGTGAGAGAACCATACGCAGGCGTTTAATTGAGGCAGATATTAAAACATATATAGCGAAGCCCATACCTTTCATCACCCCTAAAAATAAACTTAAGCGCTTAGAATTCACGAAAAGGTACATCAACAAGCCAGTTTCATTTTGGCGCAATGTTCTGTGGACGGATGAGAGCAGTTTTGAGTTCCACTCATCACAAAGAAAAGTCTTTGTACGATTAAACAAAGATTATCATAAAAAAAATGCACCTGTGTGTCAAAAAATAAGCCATGGGGGTGGAAGCGTTATGTTCTGGGGATCCGTTTCTTATAATGGTGCGGAAGACTTGGTTCCCATTGACGGATCTATGCATCAAAATAGTTATCTAAGAACATTAAACGATTTTGCGTTTCCCTCCGGCGACGGATTAATCGGGAAAGAATTTATTCTCCAGCAGGACATCGCTCCTTTCCACAAAGCGAAAATGATTACTACGTTTTTAAGAGAAGTTGGGGTGGAAACATTAGATTGGCCACCCCAAAGTCCAGATTTGAACATTATTGAAAATGTGTGGTCGTTAATAAAGCGAAAAAGACAATCCAATCTGACAAAGACAAGGGACAACACAATCACTGAAGTGTCAAAGGAGTGGGCAAGAATCGAATTAAAACACCTCCAAAGCTTGGTGGATTCCGTGCCGAATCGCATCAAAAAGGTCCTAAAAACCAAAGGAGGATATATTTTTTATTAATTTTAAATGATAATATTATATAAAGTTGATAAACAACATCTTGACAAAATACTTATGACATCTAATGAATTTCTTTATTTTTAGTTTTCATAAAAAAAAAAAAAATAAATATTAAAAAGGAAAAAATGGTTATATTTATATTTTTATACATTATAGCTAACTATAGTAAATAAAACGAATAATTGTTGTCTCTTAAAATAAAAAAAAGATTAAAAAGAAACTGATGCAACACTATGTCAAAATATATATGCCGACCAGTGTATCTGCTGTTTTTAAGGCCACACAAACACTTGATGTGTAGTCTTAGTAGCAAGGTTGTACTCGAAAGACCAAATGTTAAGTATGTACTTCTGGTTTCAATACTATACAATACTGATCTTTATTTGTCTGAACTAGGTTTTATATACCCTGACTAACGCATAATCATCCCTTAAATCTAATGCTGCCGCTTGTAAGGCGATAGTTTATGTAAATCTAATACTGCCACTTGTTAGTAAAATCGTATTGTGTATTTGGGAAATTGCGTTATTTGCTCTGAAGGTAAAATATCGTGCCCACCACTGACTTAAACAAAAAAAAAACATTGTTGAAGGTCATGTGTTATATACACAATCATTATTTGTCATCGGAGTCGTGCTGCAGCTACATTTTTTTAAAAACGCAAATTTAAATTTGTTGCTTTTCTTAATCTTTATACACCCACATCCCATAGGGTAAGAGGCTATTATAACATAGGGTCAACCGATAATGTATGTCACAGGCAGAAGGTTTCACATCCCAAACTATCTATGCACCTCTGTCTAACTGCCTTAGTCAGTACCTAGATGTTAGATTATGGTTGTTGACTTAGATAATGGTCAGGTCTCTTCCGTCCGCAAATCAAGCTAATTTTGATACTCGTAACTGTATTGACAATGCATACGATTGCAGTACGACTATAGCTTCCACACTTAAAAAATTATTTCTGCCCACATTTAAAATGCAGATTTAGCTTTAGAAAAAATGGTGCACCGGCACTGTGCCAGTAGATAACACTTACACAATTGTTTTCCTTATTTATGATTGCTCTCACTATTATATATAAAAGTTTTCTGCTCCTCCTCCTCCTCTTCCGGGAATCATTTTAAAATATACTATAAAATACCATAGCCCTCTATCATCATTCCCGGAGGAGGAATCATTTTAAAATATACTAAAAAATACCAAAGAGGGCATTATTTTAAAATATACTAAAAAACACCAAAGAGGTAAGCGAGCGAAGTGAGCTTTCCGGAACGCAGCACAGCGTAGCGGAGTGAAGTGGAGGACATCTCCCAGCTCCGTGGGGGCGCAAGAGGTGAGCGAGCGAAGCGAGCCTTCTGCTGCTCCTCCTGGAATCATTTTAAAATATACTACAAAATACCAAAGAGGTGAGCTCCTCCTCCGGGCATAATTTTAAAATATACTAAAAAATACCAAAGAGGTGAGCGAGCGAAGCATACTATCCCTCTATCTCTCTTATATATAAATGAGCTCAAGTGGCGTGGAGGGAGTGAGGATACGGGAGCGCGGGGGAGAGAGCGCGCGCAACTCCATGGGAGCGGAAGAGGTGAGCGAACGAAGCGAGCGTTCTTCCACTCAACTCTGCGTAGTGGAGCGAAGTGGAGGACATCTCATCAACAAATATATTAGATTGATTTAAAAATAATTAATCCCTCAACAAAAAATAACTTTAAGTAATTATTATTTACAAACAGCTTGAAATTAATTTTAATTTATTTTTTGATGAATAATATTTTTTGTTATACGATGATGATCTGTTTATGAAAACTAAGCTCTTAAAATGGGGTGACTATTACAACAAGAAGTCCTTGTGTATAATAATCCACATAGATTTTTAAATCTTTAAAAAATAATAACAATTAGAAATCATTATTTTCAAACAGTTTGAAATTCTTGGATCTTACGAGGGCATTTTAATAAGTCAACAACATTTTAAATAAATTATATTTTTGCTGCTCAACGTTCTTTTTCTCAACATATTCTCTTTTCAGATCTATACATTTTGTTCAGCGTTTTTATAGCAATAACGTTTTTATACCTGGCCCTCGCTTAATACGACCTCTTCTAGCACGAACACACTCTAACACGAATTGAAATTAGGTCCCCCTTTTCACACGCTGAAAACCAAGTTTTCACAAGATTACATATTATCGATTTTTGCTTTTTCGATAATTTTGTGACTATTTATTGTGCTCGCTACGTATGCAGTACCAACTAGCTTCTGCTAAAATTGTGCAAATACAAAGTAAACAAGTAAGAAAGCTACTGTCGTGTTTGCTCGACTGTGAGATACCAGCCACCCAATTTTACCATCAAAATATTATATTTTTCAAAAATATACTGAAAAAATATTGAAAAAATATACTGAATGTAAATGTGCGTACCAAAATTAAACGTTCTAGGTTTAAAACGACGCTTGCAATTCGGTTTTTTCGATTGGAATGGGCGGAAGGGGGCGACGCCAAATCAAAAACAAACTTGATCTGCTTGCAATAACAAGGCACACTATCCCAAAAATATGGTTGCTCTATCTCTTATAGTCTCTGAGATCTAGGTGTTCATAAGGACAGACGGACATGGCTATTGACGCTAATCAAGAATACATATACTTTATGGGGTCAGAGATGCTTACTTCTGCCTGTTACATACATTTTTGGTCGGCACAAAGTAATAATACCCTTCTACCCTTTGGGTAGACGGGTAAATCGCCCCCGTAATAGATCGTAATCGCAGAATACTATTCATCATCTTAATGATCTCTGAAAATTTGGTTACAATCGGATAAAAAATACAGAAGTTATTAAGAAATTACTTTTATAAGGCGTTACCACGTGCAGCTTCATCTAGTTGGTTGCCATGGCAATCCGTGACATGATAATGGTGTTCAATAAACCAACTAAAGTGCCGCAAAGTTAATAATTTCGAACAAAGAAAATTGTAATATATTATTTTGGTATATTTTTGTAGTATTTTTCAGTATATTTTTGAAAAATATAATATTTTGATGGTAAAATTGGGTGGCGGGTATCTCACAGTCGAGCAAACTCGACAGTAGCTTTCTTACTTCTTTTAGTTTATTTTCCAGTATATTTTTGAAAAATATAATATTTCGATGCTTAAATTGGGTGGCGGGTATCTCATAGTCAAGCAAACTCGACAGTAGCTTTCTTACTTGTTTTAACATACATACATGCGGCACTGTTTGATGCTTTTCGTTCATTGTCCGTCACTTTATTTTTGTCTTTTTTCAGATTTCAGGCTGAGTTTCATTTCAGAATGGTCTATTTATTATTTCCATATATTGCGCTCTCACTAATAGTTCAGGAATTGTAGGCTAGATCATCACCGGTGCGGAAAATGTTGGGTCATAGGACGTTGCTGTCCACCGACAGATAACTGCATAAAACCGGTTGTGGTTGCGAGAGCCTAAGCCGCATTCGAACGAGCATACGCTTGATGTTGGTCGAAGCGCTAGTATGAATGTGTTCATATATGTATACGCGCAAATGGATTTTCATATTTTTAGGCAGAAGGAAGCATCTCCGACCCCATAAAGTATATATATTCGTGATTAGCGACAACGGCCGAGACTATATAGCCATGTCCGTCTGTCCGTCTGTCCGTATGAACGCCTAGATCTCAGAGACTATAAGAGATAGAGCAACAAATTTTTCGGGATAGTGTGTCTTATTGTTGCACGTGATCAAGTTTGTTTTAGATTTTTGCCACGCCCCTTCCGCTATCATATTAATGATCTCTGAAAATTTGGTTACAATAGGATAAAAAACACAGAAGTTATTAAAGAATTACTTTTATAAGGCGTAATCTGGTGCAGCTGCACGTAGTTAGTTGCTATGTCCCTCCGTGACATAATAATGGTGTTCAATAAACCTACTTAAGTGCCGCCAAGCTAATAATTTCGAACAAAGAAAATGTTGGTATATTATTTTGGTATACTTTTAGTATATTTTTGAAAAATATAATATTTCAATGGTAAAATTGGCGGGTATCTCACAGTCGAGCAAACTCGACAGTAGCTTTCTTACTTGTTTGATTTCACAATGTCTCAATTTGATTGTTGAATAGTTGATGCTTTTCCTTGTTGTCATATATTGTTCTGGGACTAAAAAGTTAGAAATTGTAAGCTAGAGTATACAGCTGGTTGATAGTATACATTTTGATTTGTTTCTCGTTGACTTCTCAAGTTGGTCTCTTCTGTCCATCGGTTTCATGTATGTATATGTACATATGCATTTATTGTTTTTGTTTTCTAAATCACAATAAAATAAACTGAAATTTAATTATAATATGTAAATAGTAACTGTTTTAAAATAATATCAATGGCGTAACACTTAAACAGGTGTAATCTTCGCAGGCTCAATGAAATAAAAGAACACATCACAAACGCACCGCCAACAGCCAAATCGTCAACGTCAACCAAAACAATAGCAACAGCCGAACGAAGGCGAAGAAATCAACAAGGGAAAGGTCATACAACAAAAACAATAAATGCATATGTATACATAATTAATAATTCATCGTTAATTGGGTTTAAAAATGTTAAACCGGTTGTTTTTGTTTGTTTTTTTTTTTATTTGTATTTTTATTATTAATATGTATTGGTCGAATGGAATGGAATTTTTGTTTAGTTAAAATATAATTTGAAGTTTTGACTACACTTGATATTTTTGGGTTTTGTATGGAATCTCTTAACGTAACCCCCCCTTTTGTACTAAATCTATTCACTGCTTAACACGCTATTTTCGTAAGGAACGTAACTTCCGTGTTTAGCGAGGGTCAGGGGTAATAGGGTTTTCAAGTCCAAAATAAGCCTTTGTTTCTGCGATGACCTCTTCATTCGATCCACATCTCTTACAGCCGAACTATGTACAATGTATATATTCAGCTTTGTAAAGAGAAAATAGTCGAAGAGGGATAAATTTTGAGAATATGCATCAGTTTGTTGCCCAATTTATGAATTGCTGCAATGATAACTACACACTTGTGCAACCGTCCGTTGTCCCGATAAAACAGCACTGTCCACAATTTCTCAATAATATTCGGCAGTGGTCGTTTAACCCTTTTTAAGTTAATCGAAGCAAACGACACCTGGTACGTCCCAAAAACTGTAGCCATGATCTTGTTGGCCGTCAGATCAGCTTTAGACGCCCACTCTCTTGATTGTTCTTTGGTGTCTATTGTGGAGTGGTGACCTATGTCTTATCTACGGTAAATAAACTACGCAAGAATTCGTTTGGATTATGTTTGAATATCACCAAATACTTCTTTGAAGTGTATTATGGTCATGTTTGAGCAATAATAGCACTCATCACGCGGCTAGCATTTCATGTTTAAATAGTCATGCAAAATGTGATGTACCTGTTCAATTGAGATGCCTACAGCCTCAACCACTTTACACACTCTCACTTAGGACATTATCATTCCACGGATTTTATCGACAATTTCTGATGTAGCGAACTCTTTTCGGCGTTACTTGTGATGGTAGAACCACAGCTGAACTTGGTAAACCACTTTATAACCATTGAAATTGATGGTACAGGGTACTTAAATTGCTTTATTTTTCTTGGTTTCGGTGATGGTTTTTTATGCAACAAATAAAAATAATCAGTACCCAAAATTAACTTTTTTCATTGACTTATCAAACAGACTTTGTTTCAAATTGTTTGCATGTTAGTCTACATACATATATATATTATATATACATATGTACATATGTAGTATATTGTATGTCAAGAGAACAAATAAAAGTACGGCTGAAAAAATTGTGTTACCTGACTTATCTACATGCAAAACAATTTTAATCATGTATCGGTATTTCGGAATATTTCGGAAGACTCGACGCTGGTTATTGCAAAATGATCCCTATCCGATGAACCCATCACTGACCTCAGAAATTTGACAAACCGGAGAACCGGAGTCGTAATTAGAATGGCCTGCTACGATAGTTACCTGCACAAATTCGAACACGGAAAGGACCCCGTTGTCTGTTGTGTTACCCAGCAACAGAGGAAACCGCGGAGCCCATACTTATATAATGCCGTCGTTTTGCAAGCGCAAGAGCTGAGATAGAGGCAGTGTTTGGAACTTGAGTGGCAGTTGATAATTTCGACATGAAATTATGGAGATAGGGGACTTCTGGTTTTCGTAATTCACGTTCGAGACCAGTTCGATAGTTTCGCTGAGCTCACTTGAGAGGGAGAGAAGACGGTCTGAGGAGCGGATCTATAATTCCGCTCTGCTGCTTGAGAAGCAGAATCTTGCTGTATATATATTTTATAAATATTTTAATACAAGTCTATCCAAAGAGTAAAAAGGGTATTATAACATTGTGCCAACCGAAAATGTACTATGCAACAGGCAGATGGCGGCATTTCCAACAGCATAAAATATATACATAAATTCTTCATGAGCGTCATTGGCAGAGACGATATAGCCATGACCTTCTGACTGTACAAAAACCTGAATTTCAGAGACTGTAAGAGCTAGAGAAAGTAAATTTGGTGTCAATATGTAGTAATATAGCCACTGTTGCAAATTTTGTCTTGGCCACGCCTCTTTCCGACCACAAAAATCGAATTTGTTTTTCGAGCTAGAGTATTAATTTTTGTTACACACAATCGTAATCACTATCTTAATGATTTCTGAAAGTTTAGTTACGATTAGATAAAAACCACTACTTATTCAAAAAATACTTTTAAAGGGTGAAATCTGATGCAGTATCACCTGTCCAGTGCTTATGCCAATCTATGATGTAATAAAGGTATTCAATAAACCTAGTAAAATGCAGCCAAACAATAAATTTGAACAGTGTTACGGTATATTTTTTTGTATATTTAATGATTGTTGCAATCAGTAAAAATGGATTTAAGCCCACATATATTCGCTGACCTACATTCCTACTTATCATATTATCCTAATAATAAAGGCTCTAATATAGCTAAATATATGGATAAAGAAATCTTTCCCAGCTAGCAATCGTGTTCTGACGATAAGAACTCAACCAAAAAATTGACAGCGGGCGAGACCACCTAATACTTATGCCATCATGAGCACAGCTGGACTCGAGTCACTGAAATATGTCCAAAGCTCTGAAAATTCAGAAACGAGTGTTTGCCTATACGCTTGTACGCGATGTTAGATTTACATACATACATATATTCTTTGGTTAGTGACTCAAGATTACGTCCAACTCCGTGAAGTATTTTTAAATGCCATTTACATTTGCTGCTATTCAAGTCATCTTAAAATCTGTCAATGCAATCGTTTAACAGCCCTAACTAACCCAAATATGATGTTATTTCCTAACACTATGCATTCTGCATGATGAAGGGTGTTCATAAGTAAATAAGTGTTCATATACATATGTAGCTGCACACTACATAGTAATTTGGGAATAGATTCTTTAATTCCCTAATTGAGATGGATCTTATACATACTCAGACTTTGTATTGTATGAAAATACAATATATATGTATATATATGTATATATATATATGCAGCTGCAACCTGCAGCTGCAACAGCTAAAATCACAAAATATTCTGAATATTGCGAAATATCACAAAACTAAATGAAATGTCAGATCAGAATAAATGTAAAATTTCTCTTTGTATGTACACACGAAATTAAGATTTGGTTTGAATTAAAGAAATACGCGTGCCTCATTTCATACCCGGCTATCCATAGGGTAGACAAGATATAGAATTATAGCCACTGAGTCAAGTTAGTTTTAGAAGTTGGGCACGCCCCTTCTGTCCACGCAAATCCAAAGAAAAAAATACGAATTGAAATTTTTTTTTTAAATTTGGTATTAACAGTTATCCATTTTTCATGATACGAGGGTAGTATGATAATTCAGTGGCTATTTGAATAATAATACAAATTTTTTTGGTAAAAAAATGTTTTATTTCTCAACATAATCTCTTTTTAGCTCTATATATTTTTTCCATCGTTTTTCGCATTTTTGGATTCCTTCGTTCCTTCTCAAGGCATTCAAATATCCTATTCATTCGACCCGAATCTTGTACCGCCCAGCCATTTCTTCAGATTTAAAAACAAGTACTAGTCGCATGGCGCTAAATCCCTCGAACATGCTGGATGGGGTCTAAACTCGGGTGTACTCGTCCATTATACTGATGAAAAATCACTTTTTTTCACCAAAGTCCTCGTTTCTGCATCAAAACGATATTGAATCTGTCCAAAAATATTTACCCCTTTCAAGGTAATCTATGAATGACAACTCGTGTACCTCGGCCGACTGACCCACCTTGTCTTTCTTTGGTGCACGCTTACCCGTTGAAACCAACTGTTTTGATTGTTCTTTTGGCTTTGGTTGGATGTGGTGAATCGATGTTCCGTCTACGGTAACAAAACGCAAAAATTTGCTTGTATTTTACTTTTATACCCACCTACCCAAAGGGTAGAAGGGTATTATAACGTTGTGCCAACCGAAAATATATGTAAGAGGCATAGGCATATGTAAGAGGCGACCGCACAATCAATAATATTATATATATATTCTTGGCTAGCGTCAAAGGCCGAGACGATATAGCCATGTCCGTCTGTCCGACCGTCCGTATTAACACCTAGATCTCAGAGTCTTACAGAGCTAGAGCAACCAATTTTTCGGGATGGTATGACTTATTATTGCATGCAGATATAGTTTTTTTTAGAGTTTGGACATTTCAAGCGCACAATAATGATCTCTGAAATTTGGTTATAATCGGATAAAAAACACATAAGTAATTAAAGAATTGCTTTTATAAGGCGTAATCAGGTGCAGCGGCATCTCACTCAGTGATACGTATAATAATGGTGTTCAATTTACATAATAAAGTGCTCCCAAGCTAATCACTTTGAATAAAGTTAATTTCGATATTTTTCGGTATATTTTCGATATATTTTCTAGTATATATTTCAGAATATTTATGTAACATATAATATTTCGATGGTGAAATTGGAAGGCGGGTATCTCACAGAGGATATTAATTTTTTGGAACAGATTACAGAACAGGAGTGGGAATGGCGGCATTGCCGCTAATCATGGGCATAGACGTTCGATTCGCATCTTCGTATCTTCCAGATTTATCGCCCGATGTTATTCAAATTTGTACTTAATGTCCATGTTCCATGTGGATCAAAAAACAAATGATGTTAATTTTCTAGCTGTAATATGATTTTAAGTCATTTACAAACTTGATCTGCGCAGAAAGTATTTACATGTTTTCTCCAAATTTGGTAGCTCCAGCCTCTATAGTTTTTTTTAGATCTAGGTGCTCATACAGACAGACAGGGCTAAATCGACTCAGCTATTGACGTTGATCACGACAATATACATTTTATGGGGTCGCTTCTGCCTGTTACGCATATTCGGACAAACGCATACGGTCATTAGTTTTTTTTAAGTCCTTGACCTATAGAAAGAAGTAGATATATAAGTTTCTTCTAAAAAAAAACAAATATAAGCAAGCAAAAAAAACTCCGGCACCCATTATTACTGAATGAAACAAACATTAAAACATGCACCGAAATATACAATTTTTTGAGAATATACTAAACCATATACCAAACAATATCACTTGGCTGCATTGTACAAGGTTTATTGAATACCTTGTTACAACACAAAGAGACATAGGCCACTGAACAGGTGCAGCTGCACCTGATTTCATGCTTTAAAAGTATTTTTATACCCGCCTATCCAAAGGGCAGAAGGGTATTATAACTTTGTGCGAACCGAAAATGTATGTAAAAAACAGAGGTGAGCATCTCCGATCCCATAGAGCATATATATTCTTGGTCAACAGCGGATTCAATATAGCCATGTCCGTCTGTCCGTCCGTCCGTATGAATACCTAGATCTCAGAGACTGTAAGAGCTAGAGCAACCAATTTTTAGGGATAGTATGACTTATTGTCGCACGCAGATCAAAGTTGCTTTAGATTTTGGAAACGCTCTCTTCGCCATCGCAAATTGAAAAAAACCAAATTTCAAGCGTCATTTTAAACCAATAACATTCAGTTTTGGTACGCAAAATACTTATCACTATCTTACTGATCTTTTAACAATCATTTACAATCGGATAAAAAACATAGATGCTATTAAAGAATTATTTTTATAAGGCTTATTCAGGTGCAGCTGCACAGTGACATATTATAATAATGGTGTTCAAAAAACCTAATAGTATATTTTTCCAGTAAATTTTTGAAAAATTTAAAATTTTGATGGTTGGTCTTATTTATTCTTTCATTCAGTAAAATTGGGTGGCGGGTATCTCACAGTCGAGCAAACTCGTCAATACATTTCTTACTTGTTTTCATACCCGCCTACCCAAAGGGTAGAAGGGTATTAGGCTTTGTGCCGACCGAAAATGTAACAGGCAGAAGGAAGCATCTCCGACCCCATAAAGAATATATATTCTTGATCAGCGTCAACAGCCGAGACGATATAGCCATGTCCGTCTGTCCGTCCGTATGAACACCTAGATCTCAGAGACTATAAGAGATAGAGCAACAAATTTTTCGCGACAGTATGTCTTATTGTTGCACGCAGATCAAGTTTGTTTTTGATTTTGGGCAAGCCCCCTCCCGCCCCCGTAAATCGAATAAAACCGAATTGCAAGCGTCGTTTTAAACCGAGGACGTTCAGTTTTGGTACGCACATTACCTATCACCATCTTAATGATCTCTCTGGTTATAATCGGATAAAAAACACAGAAGTTATTAAGATATTACTTTTATAAGGCGTTACCACGTGCAACTGCTAGTGCTGCCTAGTTAGTTGCTATGACACTCCGCGACATAATAATGGTATTCAATAAACCAACTACAGTGCCGCCAAGCTAATAATTTTGAACAAAGAAAATGTTGATATATTATTTTGGTATTTTTTAAAATATTTTTTTTAGTATTTTTTCAGTATATTTTGAAAAATATAATTTTTGGATGGTAAAATTGGGTGGCGGGTATCTCACAGTCGAGCAAACTCGACTGTAGCTTTCTTACTTGTTATTTTTTTTTATAACTGTGCATAATTTATTGGATCTTCTCTGAAATTATGAGACTAACAATAAGTTGTCAAATTTTAATTAGATACAATAATTAACAGTCGTTTCAACTATATTGTGGAGGAACGGTGGTTACTGCGGTGAGTCGAAGGTCGTTGCGGCGAAGACAGGATCGGTCGCAAACCAGTGTTAATCCTCTCGCGAGGTGGTTAGGACGTAAAGTTCATTTGCTTATATACTTTCTTTTTGTTGAGTTATCTCTTCTCTAACGGATATGATGTTCAGGTCTCTGTGGATATTTTCATTTTGGATATACCAGGGTGCCCCAGTAATTGTTCCCAGTATCTTCGATTGAGCCTTTTGCATAATATCAATGTTACTACTGCTGGCACTTCCCCATAGTTGGAAGCCGTACGACCAGATTGGTTTTAATACGGAATTGTAGAGTAGGACCCTGTAGTCTAGACAGAAAGATGAACGGGATAAGCCAATGGAGACTACAAGCCATAAGTTTAAGATGTGTTTAACTCGCCTATAGGAAATTGTGTCATCGGCAAACGTTGATGTGGTTATTAGACTATTTGTGGGTATGTCTACTGTATAAAGTATAGTGTCGGTCCAAGTACGTTTCCTTTGGGAACTCCAGCGTTTATAACGTGGTCGTTGGACATGTCAGAGTTGATGCTCACAAAGGATCTGTTGTAGAGATCTAGCCAGACCACTTGAGAGACATCCAGAAATATTGCTGTACAATATTCCCGTTTTTCGAAAGCATTCCTATTTCTGATGTTATTCTATTGACTTGCTCAACGGTTCCATGTTTTTCTTAAAAGCCGAACTGATGCGCTGGGATAAGATTACGTGTCCTCAGGTAAGGAGTGATCTCGGTCATCAGGCTTATAGGCATGTATGATGATGAAACTGAATGGTCTTTTCCTGCCTTTGGTAACATTTCTATGAACGACTTTTTTCCTCTAGCTGTAAAAAACACAAGCTTTGTGATTGCGTTGAAGAGCAGGGAAATACTGCATACAGCACAGTATGGAAGCTCAATAATCAACTTTGGAGTTATTAGATCACATCATTGTGCATTTTTCTAGTGCAGTTGGTTCTTTATGATTTTTGCTATTTCATTAGGCCGAAATTCAATTGGCTCATGTGGTGCTTGGTCGTCGTCTGTTAGCGCCGGTAATATAAACGAACTTGTAGCGTGGTTCGGCTGGAACACACGCTGAAGGTGAGTTGCGAATGTGGTCGCACTTTCTTTATCTCTATCGCTCTTTCTATATCACTCAGATAATAATTTCTTAATTACATATATAAGTTTAGCACACCAGAATTGAAAAGAATCTAGGTAAGATTGCAAGCTTAGACTACACAACGGCTCATTAAAAGTCAGACATAGCCTAAAATCATCCGAATACATAAGTATCCCAGATTAAGTTGTAACACTAAGCAATGAACATAATAGAGTCCGCATATCCAAAAAATACGGGCACTTTTCGTTTTTGATTTTCATAGCCCCCGTGGCAGAGGCCGGGCAGAGGCGCAGCTCTCTCTCGCGTTCGGCTCTCTCTCGAGATCTCGAGCTAGCCGTCGTGTCTTGAACTTTGAAAACAAAACCCCTGAGGAAGAGACGCAGCGCTCTGGCACGAAGAAGTGAACAGAGAGAACTCGAGCATCAATTCAGTCGTAGAACTACGCTGTTTTGATATGTGTGTATGTGTGTTTAGTGCACATACATATGAAGAAACTTAATGTGTATGCAGTTGCTGCTTGTCCGATTGCTTCAATTTTAATTTTTCAGATTTCAAACTGAGTTTCATTTCAGAAGTGTGTTTTGCTTGGATAGGGAAAAGTGAATACTCTTCTTTATTTGCATATATTGCTCTATCTCTAATAACTAAGGAATTTTAGTCTAGGTTATTAACGGTGCGGTGCGCGTATCACGAATTGAATTGTTGGTTTCTGCCTGTGACCTTGTTGTTGTTCTCTTCTGTTCCGCTCGATTGATTTTGTCGTCTTTGCGTTGATGTTGCTGTTTTTGATTTGCTTACTTTTTACTTTTGATTGCATGCAGAGACTGCACCTGTTGATCGACTTTTTATTATGTTATTATGTTTAAATAATTAGTATAGACATATTATATTTCAATTTCAGCATTTTTTATTGCAAATTAATATAGGCACATATAAAAGGAGTATTTTGATTTTTATTTACATTCATATTTTTATTCATTTTCAGCAGTGTTTAAGCAAATTCATATACATATACATACATTTTTTCATGCATAGGTATGTACATATGAATGTACATACATATGTAAGATAGTATCAATTTGCTAAATTTTAAACACTGCTGAAAATACATAAATAAAAATATGAACGTACATACATATATAAAAATCAAAATACTCCTTTTATATGTGCCTATATAAATTTGCAATAAAAAATGCTGAAATTGAAATATAATATGTCTATACTAATTATTTAAACATAATAACATAATAAAAAGTCGATCAACAGGTGCAGTCTCTGCATGCAATCAAAAGTAAAAAGTAAGCAAGTCAAAAACAGCAACATCAACGCAAAGACGACAAAATCAATCGAGCGGAACAGAAGAGAACAACAACAAGGTCACAGGCAGAAACCAACAATTCAATTCGTGATACACGCACCGCACCGTTGATGACCTAGACTAAAATTCCTTAGTTATTAGTGATAGAGCAATATATGCAAATAAAGAAGAGTATTCACTTTTCCCTATCCAAGCAAAACACACTTCTGAAATGAAACTCAGTTTGAAATCTGAAAAATTAAAATTGAAGCAATCGGACAAGCAGCAACTGCATACACATTAAGTTTCTTCATATGTATGTGCACTAAACACACATACACACAATCAAAACAGCGTAGTTCTACGACTGAATTGATGCTCGAGTTCTCTCTGTTCACTTCTTCGTGCCAGAGCCCTGCGTCTCTGCCTCAGGGGTTTTGTTTTCAAAGTTCAAGACACGACGGCTAGCTCGAGTTCTCGAGAGAGAGCCGAACGCGAGAGAGCGCTGCGCCTCTGCCCGGCCTCTGCCACGGGGGCTATGAAAATCAAAAACGAAAAGTGCCAGTATTTTTTGGATATGCGGATTCTATTATGTTCATTGCTTAGTGGTTGTAACTGACGGAAGATCAGTTATAAATACTGAAATCAGCAACGGACCTAAATTATTTCCTAAGAGTAAGCCGGAAGTAACTTGTACAGACTTAGCCACACAGCCCTTATTAAAATATCCTTTAAATTCTACATGAAAGATATGAAGACATTCACATAATTAAACTATGTTGAAACTTAAGAAGATTGAGCTTTAATAAAAGACGGAGTTAAAAGTCTTTTGGAATACATCAAAAACAAATGATTAAAATTATAATAAGTTAGTGGTAGGGGATTTATACTTCGCAAGCCCATTCTAGTTGGAATTTTAGACTTGGGTAGCTATTGGTTTCTCAAATGCTTTGGAAATAGCGGGCAACTTAGTGATACCTCTTCGGTTTTTAACGCGAACGTGAACCCAAACACAGATAATTCAAATAATTTATTCGAGATTCAAAGCCAACATCAAATCAAGCACATTATCCTGACAATTTGGTATAGCAGATCATAGAGATATATATCAATTAGCTGACTTCAGAGGCCTCTTACATTTTAATAGCCAAGCAGGAAAGAAGATGTAAGTTTTTGATCTAACAGATATACTTTGAGGTCTATAGAGATTAATGGTAATATTTAGAAGTAAAATCGGTGGAAAATTTGTCTTATTATTTACGGCAAACTTTACAAAAATATTCAAAGGAAATACTTATTTTAGTGATGAGTTTTTCCCGTTCGTATTAAATATTAATTTTTTCAGTTTTTAAAGTTACTTGATTTTCGGACCAAATAAATGTCCTAATAAGAGGATACCTCCTAAAGTATTCTGAGCAATTACAATGCAATAGTCAAAATAAGAGTTTCTGCGCTAGCTGGTAGAACATTAGACCCCTAAACAGGTTTATTATATTAAATTAGCATTAACTCTATATTATTAGGAACAGACGTGTTAGTGACCTATTCAGGAACATGGAGTATTACCGAGTAACCGAGTAGCGAGTATTAGCTCTTTTTCACTTTGGAGACTAGGTCAAGAGTTTCATACGTTTAAGCCCAGAATTAAGAAACTATCCGCAAATTGTTTTAAACTTGCAAATTGGTCTCTGAAGCCTTTATTCGTCTGTCGTATAAATTCTGCAACAACAAAACAATACACAAAAGAGTTACTAACGTGAACAATACGGAAAGAGCGCAAATGAAAAAATATAATATAATAACAATATGATGTAGCAATTAGAAACAAAAATGTACGGCAAGCAATTGCATACATAAAATCAAATTGTTGTTATATTAAATACTAAATTATGAAAAATTAACGAATATTGAATAATAAGACTCTGTGACAAAATACACTGAAGTTTAGTACAGATGTTGTGTGTATGAATAAAAAATTTATTAAAAAGGAACAGGAAAGGGTGAAAACATAATTGGTAAATGGTAAGGCCAATTACGAATTCGGCCATTATTTACAGATAATATTAAGAGTGGAGAGCATGTAACGGATATCAATTTATATATATATTGTATAATTTGCTTTAAATTTACTCAACTCAAAAAGTTGTCCAATTGCGGAATTTCACGCGTTTTGGGGGTACATTGAAAATGTAAAAATAATTCATTCTGGGTTTTTTACGTAGAGACCAAAGTGTCAAATTTACAGAGTCTAGCTCTTCCTGTCTCTGAGATCCATGCCTTTACATATACAGCCGAACATGACTGAATAAACTCGGCTTTTGAAGTTCATAAATAATATATATTTAAAATTTGTATGGTTGAAAATGCCTACCTAGTATATACATTTACATAAAAGTGTTTCCCGTTGTTGTGTATTTTCCATATTTTCAATGTGCACAAGTATCACAGTTACAGTCGAGTTTGCTCGACTGGCAGATACATGGCACCCATTTATCTGAATATAACAAACATAAAGAGTGAGGACCGAAATATTATATACTTACTATTGTTGGACTATAGAATATACTAAAACATATACTAATGAATATACCAAAATAAATACAGAGGTATACCATTCTCAAAACTATTTGTTGAATACCATTATAATATTCCTAAGGGACATAGACACTGAATAGGTGCAGCTGCACCTAATTTCACGTATTGAAAGTCTTTCGTGATAGACTGATAAACGGACATGGCTATATCGTCTCGGCTGTTAGCGCTATTCCAGAATATATATATTTATTATGTGGTCAAAGATGGCTTCTTCTGCCTGTTATGTATATTTTCGGTGAACTCAAAGTTGAAATACGCTACTACTCTTTGAGTAGGTGGGTATACAAACCGTGAAGTTTATGGAGCTCAACTACGAGACACTCTATGCCATATACACACATACATATACTTTAAAAATTTAAGCTTGACAAACGTCTTCTTAAATCATACAGATGGCAATTATTATTAAGTGTACCAAAAATTAATATTTTAGCTTTAAAATTATGCTTGCAATTAATTTTTTCTTTAATTTGCGTGGGAGAAAAAGGTCTTGGTCAAATTACAAAACAATCCATCAAACTTCATCTGCGTGCAAAAATAGAATATATTGTCACCAAATTTAGTCGCTTTAGGTCATATAGTTTTAAATATCTCAGTATTTATACAGACGGACGGACAGACGGGCACGACTACATCGTCTCGGCTGGTGACGTATTCAAGCAAAAGTTAAAGAAGTAAGAAAGCTGTAATCCAGAGCTCGAGTACGCAATAACCTGTGCCCACTTTTAAATGAATACGAATTAGTAAAGAAAATCATAAAAAGAAAACAAAAACCAGGACATGGAAGAAGGCTACAGTCGACTGTGAAGCACCGCCACCTATTTTTGGGAAAAAAAATATTTCAAAATTCCCGTTCAAAATTATAAGGTTGGTTGCACCTTATTTGGTTCATTGAAAACCATTACAGACAGACGGAAAGACAGACAGCTTATATCGACTCAGATGTTGTTGATAATCAATAATATTTATAATTTACGGAGTCTCCTTCTGCCTGTTGGCTAATCAACTCCGAGGAGTCAATTTCACCATTAATTAGGCTGTGTAGAGTGACAGAGTGAGAGAGAGAGTGAGACTGACTTTCCTGTGGAACACCATAAATCACTAAAATCTATTTCGACGAAAAACCCTTAATGAATACTGTTCGAGTCCTACACGAAAGATATAAAGTTATCCATAAAATTCAGTTGTGTGGAAATCCTAGAAGATCCAGTTTGTATAATAGTAGACAAGGATTGACGGAGTAACAAGCTTTAATAAAATCAGTATAAATAACATCTGTTTGCATTTTAGTATAAAATTCTTTCATTACCATGAATAAAAACTTACATAACTAATAATGGTGGCAGACCTATATTTTACAAAACCATACCGGTGAGGTGTAAGGTGTAATAAGTAAGGATTTACAGTAATGTGGCAGCTGTGAAGCAATAAGCTTCTCAAATGCTTTAGGAATAGCAAAAAACGTGGAGATAACCCTATAATTTTCAATATTAGATTTATTTTGGCGGATAATGTAAGATTCCTTCTAAATATCAGGGAAAAAACCCAACTTTATTATTTTAAATATTATTAAAAGTGGCCTACAAAGGCCCTCGTCACAGAACCTTAGCACACAATTTAGAACTTTATCAGGACCCGGAGAAAACATAGCTTTACAGGACATAAAATCACGAGAAATTAAATTTTCGTTAATTAAAGGTCCAGAGATGCTATTGATTGGATACGGATAGGGCTGGGTAGTTTGAAATGTCGAAGAAAAATAGGTTGTTTGAAAAATGTCTGCAAACTGATCAGCTGTCGTCTTATCAAAGAATACCGTAGCTGGAAAAGTTTATGACATACGCTTAAAGTTAGCGAAGTCATAATAGCGTTTCGGATTACTCTAAAATGTTAGTTTTCACTTTATTAAATGATTCTTGAAGTAATGGTTATTAAGGGCAGTGGAATAACGTGAAATTCTAAGAGAAATTTCTTATGAAATGCTGTATATATTAAATAGTGAGTTAATTGTAGAGTAGAAAGTTCTACTGATATCTTTCATATCCCTACACAAAAACAGCTGGGACGAGGCAGGTTGAGAAAGAAACATACCCAGGAGTTCAAAATTCATTTTCCGATAACGTCGAACTTGGCCCTCCGGTAAAACATCTGAACCAGACATACTCACTGGTAAGTCCATCAATACCTTTAGAGTTGGATGATCTTCAAGAGAAGAGACGGGTAGTGGATCGGGACCGTACATGAATTAGGATCCAAAACAAAAATCAAGTCGAGGGTTCTATCCAGACAGTTAGGAATGGTATTGATTTGAGTCAATACCACTCCCAAAAGGCTATCAATAAAGACATGAGTTGACGATGGATTGAGAACATTGGAATCACAAGCATGAGATTCCCGCAATCTTAAAATCGCCAAGAACCACTAAGAAATCACTATCAGAAATCAAGTCAGAAATCTTGTTAATTAGGGAAAAATTAGATAAATACAAACTATTATCAGAGACAGGTGTCACATAGGAATAAGTATTATAAACACTAAAACTACTTAAAACCATTTTAACAGTAACACATTTAATTTCAATATCTATCCCAATATCTACAAGTTCAGGTTTTTCCAAGAAAAAATTTCAGTGTTAAGGATGTCAAAGATGTTAACCAAGTTTAAATAAAAGCAATGGGAAAGACGAACTATTTATGTAAAGTTTATGAAGCTTAGATGAAAATGACTTTAGCTTTCTAAGCTATCAGAGGTCAGCCTTGAAACAAAGAAGTGTCTCATCAGAGGAACATCAATAAGTGTATTCTGAACACCTATCGCAGAATTTATAATGGGAGTTTCTACGCTAGGTGATAGAGGGATGGATGCTACAGAGATAAATGCTTCACGAAATTTATCGATAGAACCAATCTCTGGAGAATTCAAAATTAGAACGGGATCTGAAACAACAACATTTATGGAAATAATGTCATTGTCATTAATTTTAGAGTGTCGTGGGAAGGAGGAGGCAAAGGACATGAGCTTAACATTTTTCTGAACGGATAAAGTGGGAGCGTGCTCGGGAATACAAAGTTCATTGGGGCCAATAGATAAACGATTATTGGCTTTTGCTGCTTCAGAGACTTAGTCAAGAGTTTCACTCTCTTTCATTAGGGGCGCTTGATATTTAAAATTAAAAAAAACAAGTAAGAAAGCTACAGTCGAGTTTGCTCGACTGTGAGATACCCGCCACCCAATTTTACCATCAAAATATTATATTTTTCAAAAATATACTGAAAAAATACTAAAAAAATATACAAAAAAATACCAAAATAATATATCAAAATTTTCTTCGTTCGAAATTATTAGCTTGGCGGCACTGTAGTTGGTTTATTGAACACCATTATTATGTCGCGGAGTGTCATAGCAACTAGCTAGGTGCAGCTGCACGTGGTAACGCCTTATAAAAGTAATATCTTAATAACTTCTGTGTTTTTTATCCGATTGTAAACAAATTCGCAGAGATCATTAAGATAGTGATTAGTATTGTGCGTACCAAAATTGAACGTTCTAGGTTTAAAACGACGCTTGCAATTCAGTTTTTTTCAATTCGCATGGCCGGAAGGGGGCGTGGCCAAAATCAAAAACAAACTTGATCTGCGTGCAACAATAAGACATACTGCCGCGAAAAATTTGTTGCTCTATCTCTTATAGTCTCTGAGATCTAGGTGTTCATACGGACGGACAGACGGACAGACGGACATGGCTATACCCTTTGGGTAGGCGGGTATAAATACATGTAGGAGAGATAATTGCGAATTTTTATACCCGCCTACCCAAAGGGTAGAAGGGTATTATGGCTTTGTGCCGACCGAAAATGTATGTAACAGGCAGAAGGAAGCATCTCCGACCCCATAAAGTATATATATTCTTGATCAGCGTCAACAGCCGAGACGATATAGCCATGTCCGTCTGTCCGTCTGTCCGTATGAACACCTAGATCTCAGAGACTATAAGAGATAGAGCAACGGTATGTCGCGACAGTATGTCTTATTGTTGCACGCAGATCAAGTTTGTTTTTGATTTTGGCGCCGTTTTAAACATAGAACGTTCAATTTTGGTAGGCATAATACTAATCACCATCTTAATGATCTCTGCGAATTTGGTTACAATCGGATAAAAAACACAGAAGTTATTAAGATATTACTTTTATAAGGCGTTACCACGTGCAACTGCTAGTGCTGCCTAGTTAGTTGCTATGACACTCCGCGACATAATAATGGTGTTCAATAAACCAACTAAAGAACCGCCAAGCTATTAATTTCGAACAAAGAAAATGTTGATATATTATTTTGGTATTTTTAGTATATTTTTTTAAGTATTTTTTCAGTATATTTTGGAAAATATAATATTTGGATGGTAAAATTGGGTGGCGGGTATCTCACAGTCGAGCAAACTCGACTGTAGCTTTCTTACTTGTTATACCCGACTACCCAAAGGGTAGAAGGGTATTATGGCTTTGTGCCGACCGAAAATGTATGTAACAGGCAGAAGGAAGCATCTCCGACCCCATAAAGTATATATATTCTTGATCAGCGTCAACAGCCGAGACGATATAGCCATGTCCGTCCGTATGAACACCTAGATCTCAGAGCCTATAAGAGATAGAGCAACCAAATTTTTGGGACAATATGTCTTATTGTTGCACGCAGATCAAGTTTGTTTTTGATTTTTGCCACGCCCCCTTCCGCCCATGCAACTTGAAAAAAACTGAATTGCAAGCGTCGTTTTAAACCTATAACGTTCAGTTTTGGTACGCACAATACTAATCACCATCTTAATGATCTCTGAAAATGTGGTTACATTCGGATAAAAAACACAGAAGTTATTAAGAAATTACTTTTATAAGGCGTTACCATGTGCAACTGCTAGTGCTGCCTAGTTAGTTGCTACGACACTCCGCGACATAATAATGGTGTAAAATAAACCAACTAAAGTGCCGGCAAGCTAATAATTGCGAACAATGAAAATTTTGATATATTATTTTGGTATTTTTTAGTATATTTGCGGCGGGTATCTCACAGTCGAGCAAACTCGACTGTAGCTTTCTTACTTGTTATACCCGCCTACCCAAAGGGTAGAAGGGTATTATGGCTTTGTGCCGACCGAAAATGTATGTAACAGGCAGAAGGAAGCATCTCCGACCCCATAAAGTATATATATTCTTGATCAGCGTCAACAGCCGAGACGATATAGCCATGTCCGTCTGTCCGTCTGTCCGTATGAACACCTAGATCTCAGAGACTATAAGAGATAGAGCAACAAATTTTTCGCGACAGTATGTCTTATTGTTGCACGCAGATCAAGTTTGTTTTTGATTTTGGCCACGCCCCCTCCCGCCCCCGTAAATCGAATAAAACCGAATTGCAAGCGTCGTTTTAAACATAGAACGTTCAATTTTGGTACGCACAATACTAATCACCATCTTAATGATCTCTGCGAATTTGGTTACAATCGGATAAAAAACACAGAAGTTATTAAGAGATTACATTTATAAGGCGTTACCACGTGCAACTGCTAGTGCTGCCTAGCTAGTTGCTATGACACTCCGCGACATAATAATGGTGTTCAATAAACCAACTAAAGTGCCGCCAAGCTAATAACTTCGAACAAAGAAAATTTTGATATATTATTTTGGTATTTTTAGTATATTTTTTTTTAGTATATTTTTATACTATTATATAAATATAATATTTTGATGGTAAAATTGGGTGGCGGGTATCTCACAGTCGAGCAAACTCGACTGTAGCTTTCTTACTTGTTTTTTATTTGAAAGGTCCATCGACCCCATTATGTATGGAATATGACATCAATCAAATGACCGCCACGTCGCCTCCGCGCGAGATGACCATTTCCGAAGAATGCTCGTGCAGAACATCTTGGACGTTGACGTACTAACGGCAGTACGATCAAGTGGCCCAGCGACACCAAGCTCGGGCTTGTTAACGCGCGGACCTAGGTAGACACGACCACCCGCCCATCCGACCGAGGGGCAACCGCATAACGTGCGGGAACGGAGGTCGCGAACACTTAACACAGACAAAACAACCAAATTGTAATAACAAAAAGAATAAAATAATAATAATAATACTATTACTACTAATAATAATAATTAGAACTATTCTTAAATACGAGCTAATGTATCTAGGAGTAATGTTTTAATTTCTAAGGTACTGTTAGTATTATTAACTAGACTAGAAAAGTTATTATAATTTACACATAAAATACGGAAAGGATTGTGACTGGCATAGTTAGTACTACAACGGGAAAGTGAGAGGGGAAGGAAATTTCTAGTCGTTCTGACCGGAACGGCAAAGCTAATCTGACTTGTCAACTGCAATGAGTCAATTTCGCCAATGATTAGTCTATGTAGAAACACTACACATAGCATAGTTCTACGGTCAGAAAGAGAAGGAAGGTTTAGTAATAAAAGTCTACTACGATACGAAGGCAATCTAATTGTGGGATTCCAGCTAAGACTACGAAGAGCAAAAAGAAGAAATTGTTTCTGCACTGATTCAAGCCTATCTTGATGAACCCTATACTGGGGGAACCAGATATTAGATCCATACTCAAGAATAGGACGAACCAGTGAGATGTACAAGTGTTTAGTAATGTAGGGATCGTTAAATTCTTCTGACCAACGTTTAATAAATCCAAGGACACCCATGGCTCTATTAGAAGCAGCCAAAATATGCTTATCAAACTTTAATTTTGAATCAAGAAGGATACCTAAATCAGTTACTGACTCTATTCGCTCAAGTGGAGTATCATTAAGATGATAATTATTTAAATGGAGAATACCCCTAACAAATGTCATAAGTTTACATTTATTGCAATTAAGATTTAACAAATTTATAGCACACCACGATTGAAAACAATCAAGGTCAGATTGCAATCTGAGGCTATTTATGGGATCATTAAAAGTCAGACAAATCTTAACATCATCTGCATACATAAGTATGCGAGAGTATGACATAACGGATGGTAGGTCATTTATAAATAATGTAAACAGTAATGGGCCTAAATGACTTCCTTGGGGTACGCCGGAAGTGACTTGGACAGTCTTGGAAACAGAGCCCTTGTAAAATACTCTTTGAATTCTAAATGAAAGATATGAAGATATCCACAAAATTAAGTTCTGTGGAAATCCAAGAAGATTGAGCTTGTATAATAAGAGACTATGGTTGACAGAATCAAAAGCCTTACTGAAATCAGTGTAAATGACATCCGTTTGCATTTTTGATTTGAACCCTTCAATAACAATTGATGAGAATTCTAATAAGTTAGTGGTAGTAGACCTACATTTCACAAACCTATGCTGGTAGGGTGAAATTATAGATTTACAGCAGTGTTGCAGTTGAGAAGTTATTAGTTTCTCAAATGCTTTGGGAATAGCAGACAACTTGGAGATACCTCTATAGTTTTGAACGTTGGATTTATTTCCTTTTTTCAAGAGAGGAATAATGTAAGACTCTTTCCAAAGATTAGGGAAAGAGCACAACTCTACAGACAATTCAAATAATTTTAAAAGTGGTTTACAAAGTCCCTCTGCACAGAACCTAAGCATGCAACTAGGAACGCCGTCAGGGCCAGGAGAGAATACTGGTTTACATGACTTAAGTTCACGTAAGAGTAAACTTTCAGACAGTAAGGGACCAAAAATGCAATTCGCTTGATTTACTTGATACGGATAAGACTGGGCTCTATAAAAAGTTGATGTGGAATAGGTCGTTTGAAAAAAATCAGCAAACAGATCGGCAATGCCACGATCATTAAAAGCTGTCTTTTTTCATAAAATAATGTTGTTGGAAGTGTTGACGTCTTTCGCTTCGAATTAACGAAGTCATAGAAGCGTTTCGGGTCACGCTGAAACGTAAGTCTGCACTTTCTCAAATAATCCTTGTAGCAAAGATTATTTAGCGTGGAGAAATCGGAACGAGCAACAGTGTAGCGAGAAAAATATAAGAAAGAGCCAGTTTCCTTATATTTTTTATAAAGCTTTGATTTTTTATTCTTTAACTTTGTTAGTTCTTTGGAAAACCATAACGGTCTATTAGACAATTGTGGAGTACCAAAGGGAATACAAGCATCAAACAGAGAGTTTAATGTAGAATAAAAAATTTCAACTGCCTTGTCCAGGTCAATACACGAAGAAAGTTGGGACCAGTCAGTACGTGAAAGAAGCAAAGAAAGTTTTTTAAAATCGGTCTTCCGAAAACAACGAACTCGCTTCTCCGGTAAAACACCTGCAACCGAAACACTTGCTGGTAAGTCAATCAGCACCTCCAGAGTAGGGTGGTAGGGATCCTCAGGTGAGTAAATAGGATTTAATCTGGACACCGTGCAGATATTGGGATCCAAAACAAAAATCAGATCAAGCATTTTACCTAGACAATTTGGTATAGAATTGGTTTGAGACAAAGCTATATCAAAAAGGCTATCAACAAAGACATGAGTTGACGAAGGATTCAATACGTTGGACTCACATGACGAAAGCCACGAAATTCCAGAAATATTAAAATCTCCAAGAACTTACATCCATCGTAGCGTGTGCTGTGTGACACGTAGCGCCGTCTTGTTGAAACCACATGTTGTCCAGATCCATATTCTCGATTTCAGTCCAGAAGAAGTTGGTTATCATCGACCGGTATCGCACACCATTGACGGTGACGGCCACACCATTATCGTTTTCGAAAAAATCCGCACCAAACAGTCACTTTCTGCGGATGCATTGCCACTTGGTGAACTTCGTGTGGATTGGTCTCGTCCCAAATACAGCAATTTTGCTTGTTGATATAGCCATTTATCCAAAAATGCGCTTCGTCGCTGAAGATGATTTTTTTGCCAAAATCGGCGTCAACTTCCAACTGCTCTAATGCCCAGTCAGCGAACACACGGCGCTGTCTATGGTCATTAACCTTAAGCTCCTGGTTCAGCTGAATCTTGTACGGGTGCAGGCTCAAGTCCCAACGCAAAATTCGCCAAGTTGTCGTCTGCGAAAGGCCGAGTTTCTGCGCGCGACGCGGAAATGACTGCCGCGGGTTTTCGAGGACACTGTCGCGCACAGCGGCGATATTCTCGGCAGATCTCACGTTACGTTGACGCACGGGAACCGGCTTATTGTTTGCTGTCCCGGTTGACTCGAATTTGTCCATCAATCGACGGATAGTCGAATCGGCATGACGATCATCGCGAGTGTAAAACGGCGAAGCGCGCGGAACTTTGCTCGAACTGAACACCTGTTTTCATAAAACAATTTTATGATTTGCACGTGCTGCTCGACACTGTAACCTGCCATGGTGGTTTGGGAGGACGAATTGAATATAATACACTGCATTTGACATCTTTCACTCAAACAACATGGTCGCAATGAGCTGTCAAAGTTCGAGCGTCCCTATTGGAAAACCCTTTAAAACTGAGAAACTACTCGCAAGATTTTTAAAACTTGTGAAGAGGTCTTCAAGGCCTTTCTTCGTATGTCTTAGGTATCCCGCAATTTTCATCCAATCACACCTTCACACTGCTCATCACACAATCAGCAGCAAACATTGTAGTGCTTGCTGCGACCCAAAATTATTTGTTGAAAAAAACAAACATGATATCAAAAACAACAAGTAAGAAGGCTACTGTCGAGTTTGCTCGACTGTGAGATACCCGCCACCTAATTTTATCATCGAAATATTATATTTTTAAAAAATATACTGGAACATATACTAAAATAATATACCAAAATTTTCTTTGATCGAAATTATTAGCTTGGCGGCACTTAAGTAGGTTTATTATGTCACGGAGTGACATAGCAACTAACTAGGTACAGCTTCACTTGATTACGCCTCATAAAAGTAATTCTTTAATAACTTCTGTGTTATTTATCCGATTGTAACCACATTTTCAGAGATCATTAAGATGATGATGATGATCAAAAATGCAAACGGATGTCATTTACACTGATTTCAGTAAGGCTTTTGATTCTGTCAATCATAGTCTCTTATTATACAAGCTCAATCTTCTTGGATTTCCACCGAACTTAATTTTGTGGATATCTTCATATCTTACATGTAGAATTCAAAGAGTATTTTACATTGTCCAAGACTAATAAGTATTTTTCTGTATCCAAGACTCTGACTGTCCAAGTCACTTCTGGTGTACCCCAAGGAAGTCATTTAGGCCCATTGCTGTCTACATTATTCATAAATGATCTACCATCCGTTATATCATACTCTCGCATACTTATGTATGCAGATGATGTTAAGATATGTTTAATGATCCCATATATAGCCTCAGATTGCAATCTGACCTTGATTGTTTTCAATCGGGGTGTGCTATAAATTTATTAAATCTTAATTGCAATAAACGTAAACTTATGACATTCTTTAGGGGTATTCACCATTTAAATAAATATCATCTTAATGATACTCAACTTGAGCGAATAAAGTCAGTAACTGATTTAGGTATCCTTCTTGATTCAAAATTAAAGTTTGATAAGCATATTTTGGCTGCTTCTAATAGAGCCATGGGTGTCCTTGGATTTATTAAACGTTGGTCAAAGGAATTTAACGATCCCTACATTACTAAACACTTGTACATCTCACTGGTTCGTCCTATTCTGGAGTATGGATCTAATATCTGGTTTCCTCAATATACGGTTCATCAAGATAGGCTTGAATCAGTGCAGAAAAAATTTCTTCTTTTTGCTCTTCGTAGTCTTAGCTGGAATCCCACAATTAGATTGCCTTCGTATCGTAGTAGACTTTTATTACTAAACTTTCCTTCTCTTTCTGACTGTACAACTATGCTAGGTGTAGTGTTTCTACATAGACTAATCATTGGCGAAATTAACTCCTTGCAGTTGACAAGCAAGACTAGCTTTGCCGTTCCGCTCAGAACGACTAGAAATTTCCTTCCCCTCTCACTTTCCCGTTGTAGTACTAACTATGCCAGTCACAATCCTTTTCGCATTTTATGTGTAAACTATAAAAAAATTTTTAATCTTGTTAATAATACTAACACTACCTTAGAAATAAAAACATTACTCCTACATATATTAGCTCGTATTTAAGAATAGTTCTAATTATTATTATTAGTAGTATTAGTATTATTATTATTATTATTTTATTCTTTTTATTAATACAATTTGGTTGTTTTGTCTGTGTTAAGTGTTCGCGACCTCCGTTCCCGCACGTTATGCGGTTGCCCCTCGGTCGGATGGGCGGGTGGTCGTGTCTGTCTAGGTCCGCGCGTTAACAAGCACGAACTTGGTGTCGCTGCCCATTTGATCGTACTGCCGTTAATACGTCAAAGTCCAAAAATATTTTGCTTGCTAAAATTGAACGTTCTAGGTTAAAATGACGCTTGAAATTCACTTTTTTTGATTTACGGAGGCGGAAGTAGGAGTGGCAAAAATCTACAACAAACTTGATCAGCGTGCAACAATAAGACACACTTTCCCGAAACATGTGTTGCTCTATCTCTTATAGTCTCTGAGATCTAGGTGTTCATACAGACGGACAGACGGACATGGCTATATCGTCTCGGCTGTTGACTCTGATCAAGAATATATATACTTTATAGGGTCGGCGATGCTTCCTTCTGCCTGTTACATATAATTTCGGTCGGCACAAAGTTATAATGGGTAGGCGGGTATAAAAATTAAAAATATGAAAATGAATAAAATAAATAAATAAATAAATAAAATATATATACGTAAATAAAAAGTTTATTTAAAAAGATTTAGAAATGTAACTCTAATAGTCTCTAATCTTTAGGCGTTGATACAGTCGGACACACAGAGTGACGGACAGGGCCAGATCGAATCGTCTGTTGATGCTAATCAATATATTTATATACTTTATGGGGTCGACCCTTTTTGCCCATTTTGAATGGGCTCAAGATATAAAAAACAACAAATCAATCGAAGCAAATGAATGGAGCAAGGGAGAATGACAACGAGGTCACAGGCAGAAAGAAAAAGCTTAATTTGTAATAGCCGCACCGTTTCTGACGTAGCCGACAATTCCAAAGTTATTAGTAACAGCATAATATATAGAAACAAATAAGAGTAATGAGAATCAGCCTTAAAGCTTAAAAACCGAAAATTTGGTCAATTTTTTTTAATTAAAATCAAAATTTGGTATTTTCTTAAATAATAAAAAAAAATTTTTTCGTTTTTAGCTTGTGGCCCACCGGCGGTGCCTCTTAATGCCAAAGTGCGTACAGTAAATGGTGAAACTGGTATGTCGGAGGCTCATTACATATGCGATGATGGTTATGAGCTGTTTGGCTTGTCAACAATAAAGTGTGATACGGTCACCGGCTGGGAACGCGAGCTACCTTTCTGTGGCGTCAATGTGGCGTACCGTAAGCCTGTTAATCAAAGCTCATATACTCGCAGTGGTCCTGCCAGTTATGCTAATGATGGTAAACCAGGAAATACGGTAATAAATTAGATATTAAATATTTATTTTTTTATATATATTGGGAAAGCTAAATTACATTTATAAAAATAATAATTAGGCTAGTAAGAAACTGAAGGCGCTATCAGCTAAGCATTTAGCCTAAATATTAGTTATTATGGGTTACATAACATTCCAGAATCCGGATGGCCAGGAATGTTCGGAAACGCAAAAAGAGCCATCACCTTGGTGGCGAGTGGACCTTTTGGTACCGCAGACGGTTCATGTGGTTCGCATTACCACACGTGGTTGCTGTGGACATCAGCCTCTACAGGATCTGGAGATTCGAGTTGGCAATAGTAGTGCGGATCTACAACGTAATCCACTGTGTGCATGGTACCCAGGAACACTCGACGAGGGCGTTGTAAAGACTTTTACGTGCGCCAGGCCATTGATTGGTCAGTATGTGGTTATTCAATTAGTTGGTGTTGAGGGAAGCCTAAGTCTCTGTGAAGTAGAGACATTTACCAACGATGAATTTTCCGTTGATCGTTGTCTTAGCCCCAAAATTGGAACTGATACCGTAGTCACAACATTTTCAAAAACATGTTACGACTTTCATATCACGAAAGGAGAAAGTTTTGAAAAAGCTCAATCCATTTGTAAGCAAACAGGTACGTGGTATCTGGAAAATAAATAATCGAAAACTACAACGGTTCTTAGTGATAATTATTTTTGTATTGCTGTAGGCGGTAACTTGGTGCATGAGTTTCGAGGCGCAACAAGTCAATATATACTATCTGAGTTAGAACGTCGAAAATCAGAACTAAAGCCTCAGTTGGTTTGGATTGGCGCACAAAAAGAGCCCGGAATAACATCGCGCACATGGAAATGGGTGAATGGTATAAATGTCTTTATCAGGCAATCCATAAGCAACTTATTATCGTTACTCATTATAGTCTTAGCTATATATCCTGTCCAAAATATTGGCTAACAATTTAATTAGTGTTTTGTTTTGACATAAAATAAGCGTAATCGCAAGTGACCTGGTCGAACTAAGTTTTTGAAAAGAGTTTAAAGAGCTAATTTATATTAATATATTATTTTTGATGTAGAGCTAATTTATATTAATATATTATTTTTGATGTACCCAGTATGTTTATACCCGCCTACCCAAAGGATAGAAGGGTATTATAACTTTGTGCCAACTGATACTTTATTTAACATATATTCTTGATCAGCATCAATAGCCGCAGAGGCAGGAGGCGATATAGCTATGTCTGCCTGTTCGTCTGTCTGTACGACCTCGCAAATCGAAAAAACGAATTCAAAGCGATTTTTTCAAGCTACTGTGTTTTTAGTACGTTTAGTTATGATCGGATGAATTACACAGAAGTTATCTAAGAAATGCTTTAAGAGGGCGAAATCAAGTGCAGCTGCACTTTAGTAGTTTGCCACTCTGTGATGTAATAAAGGTTTATTAAATATTGAGATAATAATTTTGACAGTGGTACATTGTGGTATAGTTTTTGGTATATTGTCTAGCATATTCTCAAAAAATACTACAAAAATACTACATTCGCTTATAATGTTTGTTCCATTCAGGGTAAATAGGCATTCAGGGAAAATTGGGGGATGGTATCTCATAGTCAAGCAAACTCGACTGAATCTATCTTACTTATTTAAATAATAAAAGTAAAATAGCAGTATTAGCAAACAAATTCAAAATTTCATAATATATTATTAAACTTAATTAACTAAATACCATTTGGGTCATACCTTAATGTTTAGTCGTGTAGTCTTTATTGGCTATTATATAATATACTCACACCTACATGGCATGGAGTGTACGAGGTCCTGGAAACGCTTAAGGGGTATTTGAGCCTATGGTTCTTGAATAGTGTACTCGGATTTTTCGTCATTTTGATATTGGTTAGATATGTCTTTGATTCTCGATTTGCAGGGGTGGAGAGGACCGTGGCCAAAATCTTAAACTAGTTTCTTCTGAGTGCAACAAGAAAACATACTGTCCCCCAAAATTGTGTTGTTTTAGCGCTAGTCTAGCTTATGATCTCTAAGATATGATCTCGAGATATAGATAATTATTTTTAAATTGGAATAGAATAGAATAGAAACTGTTAAACTGTCCCTGAAAGATTCAACCATTCATCTTAGGGATCTTCAATTATATAAGTTGCGAAATGACCAGTTTGCACGTTTCCGCCATAAGTTGACAGTTTAGCCCAATTGCAGACCATAACTGTCCCTCACAGAGTCAATAAGTCTATAAATAAGAGAACCATTTGAAGTGCCTGGCTCTTATAGTTTCTGAGAATAATACACTAACATGGACAGATAAAGAGAGACAAATCGACTTAAAATCTAAATAGTCATTTAGTGAATTAAACTAAATAGATTATTTTAGTTTTTATTTTTTTTTTTTTGGACGTTGATGTACTAACGGCAGTACGATCAAGTGGGCCAGCGACACCAAACTCGGGCTTGTTAACGCGCGGACCTAGGCAGACACGACCACCCGCCCATCCGACCGAGGGGCAACCGCATAACGTGCGGGAACGGAAGTTGCGAACAATTAACACAGACCATACAGACAAAATAACAAAATAATAATAATATAAAGAATAAAATAATAATAATAATACTAATAATAATAATAATACTAATAATAAGAACTATACTTAACTACGAGCTAAAGTTTGTAAAAGTAATGTTTTTATTTGGAAGGTAGTGTTAGTATTGTTAATAAGATTAGAGAATTAATTATAATTTACACATATAATACGAAAACGATTATGACTGGCATAGATAGTACTACAACGGGAAAGAGAGGAAAAAATTTCTAGTCGTTCTGACCGGGACGGCAAAACTAATCTGGCTGTGTAGAAACTTGGACGGTCTTAGACACAAAGACCTTGTAAAATACTCTTTGAACTCTACATGTAAGATATGAAGATATCCACAAAATTAAGTTCTGTGGAAATCCAAGAAAATTGAACTTGTATAATAAGAGACTATGGTTGACAGAATCAAAAGCCTTACTGAAATCAGTGTAAATGACATCCGTTTGCATTTTTGATTGGAACCCTTCAATAACAATTGATGAGAATTCTAAAAAGTTAGTGGTAGTAGAACTGCATTTCACAAACGTAGGGTAAAATTATAGATTTACAGCAATGTTGCAGTTGAGAAGTTATTAGTTTCTCAAATGCTTTGGGAATAGCAGACATCTTAGAGATACCTCTATAGTTTTGAACGTTGGATTTATTTCCTTTTCAAGAGAGGAATAATATAAGACTCTTTCCAAAGTTTAGGGAAAGAACACAACTCAACAGACAATTCAAATAATTTTAAAAGTGGTTTACTGAGTCCCTCTGCACAGAACCTATGCATGCAACTAGGAACTCCGACAGGGCCAGGAGAAAATACTGGTTTACATGACTTAAGTTCACGAAAGAGTAAACTTTCTGAAATTAAGGGACCAAAAATGCAAACGGATAAGGCTGGGCTCTACAGAAAGTTGATGTAGAATAGGTCGTTTGAAAAAAATCAGTAAACAGATCGGCAATGCCACGATCACTAAAAGCTATCTTTTTATCAAAAAGTAATGTTGTTGGAAGTGTTGACGTCTTCCGCCTCGAATTGACGAAGTCATAGAAGCGATTCGGGTCACGATGAAACTTTAGTCTGCACTTTCCCAAATAATCCTTGTAGCAAAGATTATTTAGCGTGGAGAAATCGGACCGAGCAACAGAGTAGCGAGAAAAATATAAGAGAGAAAAGTAAAACTTTGACTTTTTATTCTTTAAGTATTATTCTTTTAGTAAACCACAACGATCTATTAAACAATTGTGGAGTACCAAGGGGAACACAAGCGTCAAACAGAGAGTTTAATGTAGAATAAAAAATTTCAATTGCCTTATTCAGGTCAATACACAAAGAAAGTTGGGACCAGTCAGTACGAGAAAAAAGCAGAGAAAGTTTTTTAAAATCGGTCTTCCAGAAAAAAAAAAAAAAAATCAGATCAAGCATTTTACCTAGACAATTTGGTATAGAATTGGTTTGAGACCCGGCTATATCAAAAAGTCTATCAACAAAGTCATGAGTTGACGAAGGATTCACGGATACGTTAGACTCACATGACGAAAGCCACGAAATTCCAGAAATATTAAAATCGCCAAGAACTTTTAAGAAATCACGCTCAGAAAGCATATCAGAAATGCTATTGATTACAGAAAAATGAAATAACTACAGAGAGTTATATAAGTCAGCAGGTATATAAGAGCAGGTGATAAAGATACTAAAACTACAATAAATTAGTTTTACAGCTCCAAATTCGATATCCAAATCACAACATAAATCTACGTGCTCAGACGAGATATTCGATATCCAAATCACTACATAAATCTACATGCTCAGACGAGATATCAGCATCGACAGTGATAAGTACACCACCACCACGACGCCGCATGCGATCACGTCTATAGACTGAAAATTTGTTAGTAATGATTTCAGTATTCAGAATATCATGCCATAACCAAGTTTCAGTGAAAGCAATGACATGAAAATTAAAATTAAAGCTATCTAAATAAACATTATTGAGTTTACTACAAAAACCTCTTACATTTTGATAGCCAAGCAGGAGAGAAGAAGTTAGTTTTTTGAGCTATCAGATGGAGTTTAAGGCTTAGAGGAATTAGTGGTAACATTTTTCTTTTTATTTACATACTCTATAATAATTAAGTATTCCGGTCAAAAGTCTTCGCAACAAACAAAAATTCTCGGCAGGTACACTTATTTTGAAAGATGCGATTTCCCGTTCAAATGAGAAATTAAATTTTTCCACCTTTAATGGTGCTTGAATTTTGGCCCGAATAAAGGTCCTAATGTCGTCAGATGACGTATTAGGGGCAAGCCTAGAAGCAAAAATTTGTTTCATAGGTGGGACACCTACTATAGTGTTCTGAGCAACTGTAACAGAAGTCGAGATAGGAGCATCTGTACTAGCTGGTAGAACGTTAGATACAGCAGAAAGTTGATCATGTTAAGTTTCTGCAACATTAACAACTATTGCGGGTACCGAGACTGAAACGGGATCAGAACAAATGACATCCATGGGAACAATGTCATTGTCGGCAATCTTTGACGGTGAGGAGTGTCGATGGGTGGGAGACATTAATGACATTAGATTATTTGGAACGGACGAGTTGTTGACCAGTTAAGGGACATCAAGTTCGTTTGGGCCAATGGACAAACGAGTATTATCTTTTTTACGCTTTGGAGACTCGGTTAAAAGCTTCATGCCCTTAAATCCATAGTCCAAAGTTGCGAAACTATCCGCAAGTTTTTTGAAACCTGCAAATAGATCACCAAAGCCTTGCTTCGTCTGACGTATGAATCCCGCAACATCCCTTTCAACATCCCTGCATGACTCACATGTCCATCTTAAACCAGATTTTGAGCCAATTAGGTCGACTATACGGCCAGTGAAGCCAGCACATTTTTCATGTGAAACATTGTCACAGAGCCAGCAGCAAACGAAACCCATTTTTGCATTTGCTGGTATACGGCATTTTTTATTATAGTAGACAAACATACTGTTTTTAATGCAAATAAAAATTTAATGAAACCAAAAATTGAAATACGAATAAAATTTGTGTTAATAACAGGGTATTAGTACGCTGATAACTACTTACAGAAAAAACAGCAAGCACGAAATAACAATCGCGCGACGAAAATAGAGAAAAGAATAGCCAAAACGGCCAACAACAAAACACAGCACAAAGAGCGCGAGAGCGGAAAGTGCGCGAGAGCGGAAAGTGCGCGAGAGTGGAAAGTGCGCGAGAGCGGAAAGAGTGCGATATGTAATGATACACCAACAATGTGCTGTAGCAGTTCAAAACAGAGCACAAATTTACTGTAAGCTCTCGCAAACAGAAAATTAAGCCTCACAAATTGTTGATACATTAAAACAATTAATTGTAAATTATTAAATGTTATTACACTGGGACTAAACACACCGACGTATAGCACAGGTATTGTTAGTTTGTAATAAAAATTGTTTGATAAAAAGGCGCTGGATGGGTGAAATCACAAATGTTAGTTTGACAGCAAAAAAAAAAAACACGTCCGAATGCGAATAAAAAAAAGAGCGAGTTAGATTTCATAAAAACTTAAGATAAAGTGACTTCATAGTTTTTAATTCAAATTAATCGCTAGTGATGCGATATGCCATTACATAAAGTAGCCGACTAAAGAAATATGTATATAGTTTTGTGAAAATGTATGAAGCAAGAGTCGTCTTAGTCATGTTCGTCCAAATACGTGGATTAACGAGACTTTATTTTAAAATTTGACTCTTAAAATTTGTTAATTTATTTTGATAGATTCAATACACAGTATTCGCCTACAAATCTTGACATAACTTCTCAACTGCAACACTGCTGTATTTTTATAATTTCACCCTACTAACCTGGGGTTTGTGAAATGCATGTCTACTTCAACTAACTTATTCGAATTTTCATAAAATTTTAGTAAATGATCTAAAATGCAAACATATGTTACACAGATTTTAGTAAGGGCTTATTATACAAGCTCAAGGTTTCCATAATATTATACTAAATAATGTGGATATCTTCATATCTCTAATGTTGAATTCGAAGGGTATTTATACACGCTTTCCCCAACAGTAGAAGCTTATTATAACTTTGAGTCAACCGAAAATGTATATAACAGGCAGAAAGAAGCATCTTCGACCCCACAAAGTATATATTCTTGATCAGCGTCAACAGCATATGCTACGTAGAGTTCGCCATCATGGATTTATTACCACATAGTATGCGTCCTATTCACATTATATATTATCTATGTTAATTATTTCTGTCAACGTAAAACAATGCAATGGCGGTTTTAGGGGAACTTGTTCAAAAGCCCACCTGGGGAAAGGATCAACCAAATAACTATAACGGAGAGCAAAACTGTGTTGTCTTTGATGGCGGCCGCAATTGGCTATGGAATGATGTGGGCTGCAATCTAGACTACCTTCATTTTATTTGCCAGCATTGTATGTACAAATTTACCATATTATAATTGCAGTCATTAAATTTTACACATTTTCAGCACCTTTGTCCTGCGGCTCTCCAGATGCGCACCAAAACACAACCGTATTACATAAAAAATTTACATTGGGAGAGAAAATCCAATACGAGTGCCCAAAGGGTCATTCACTAATAGGTTATGCAGAGCGTGAATGCAAACCAGATGGCACATGGAGTGCATCTGCTCCAACCTGCAAATGTAAGTCGATGTTCGCTGAAATTATGAATATTGGATTAGTTGACTATCAGGTAATTGTTCAATAGCTCTAACTCACTCCCATTACCAAAAATTGTTGGGTGCGGCGACGATTTGTCGATAATCTGTATAAACACAATATGTATACTAGGTACAATCGCGAAAAACAATATTTCTGATTAAAAAGTGCGTAGTCACTAAAGTGTGACCATTAATGCATTGGAAATAGAAAATATTTTTGAGTGAGTTGGAGTTATCGAAGAATCACCAATTGCAAAGCTACTTGTGTTCATATTAAATTTAATCATAGATGTTGATTGTGGAAAATTATCTGAACTTAAATTCGGATCTATACATTTGTCAGAGGAACGCACTAGTTTCAGCGTTGTTGCCACTTATAGTTGTCATGAGAATTACACACTAATTGGTAATGAAAACCGTACATGCGGGTTTGAAGGTTGGAGTGGCAGGCAGCCAGAATGCTTGGTAGACTGGTGCTCAGATCCTCAGCAAATTACCGGTGGTAATGTTTACTTTACTGATAAGCGAGCAGGTTCAACAGCGACGTATGCATGTGAACCTGGATATGTACTTATTGGAGAGGCGGTAAGTGATAAGATTTGGACATTAATATATAATTTTTTACAAATTTTATTTGTAGATAATTTCTTGCGGATTAGGTGGTGAATGGTCTAGCAAAAGTCCGTTTTGTAGATTTGTCGACTGTGGGGCACCGGCTCGGCCTGATCGGGGAATATCCATTCTTGTGAACGGAACCACGACTGTCGATTCTGTTGTTAAGTATGAATGTGACGACGATCATTGGCTTGAGGGGCCATCGGAGTTGCACTGTACTAGAGATGGCAAGTGGTCGGGCGAAGCACCTATTTGCGAACTGGTTATGTGTGAGACACCACATGTCCCAGCTGGATCCTTTGTAATAGGCTATGACTATAATATACACTCAAAAATACAATATAACTGTGACCCTGGTCATATTATGCACGGCAATTCAGTTCTTGAATGCTTGGACACTGGCGATTGGAGCTCCGATGCCCCTTTTTGTGAATGTAGGTACATTCGATGTTATAACAATAAAATACAATCTCAATTAATCATTACTCATTACTTGCAGATATTGACTGTGGCACCATATTGCCTATACCATATGGCAGCATAAGGTACGCGTCTAATACTACATACGTTGGATCCGAGGTAGTATTTAGCTGCGCACAATCCCACAAATTGAGCGGAGTTGTTAAACGAAAATGCCTTGAATCGGGCACTTGGAGCGATGCATTGCCCAAATGTGAAGGTATGATTCATAATCCTTATCAATTAATTGAAATTAATTAAATGCCTTGTTACGTATATTACCGGTTTATTAGAAATTCGTTGTCATGAGCCAATGTTACCAACGCATAGCCTTCTGTCAATCACTGGCAATGATCGCATGTATGGACGCACACTTATACGCACCGCAGAATCTATACAGAATCCTGCGCAAACCTACAAGTAAGTTTGCTACACATTTCTGAAAACATTTTTATACCCGCCTACCCAAAGGGTAGAAGGGTATTATAACTTTAGGCAGACCGAAAATGTATGCAACAGGCAGAAGGAAGCATCTCCGACCCCATAAAGTATATTCTTGATCAGCGTCAACAGCCGAGACGATATAGCCATATCCGTCTGTCCGTCCGTGTGAGCACCTAAATCTCAGAGACCCCCCCTTCCGCCACCGTAAATCAAAAAAAACGAATTTCAAGCGTCATTTTAAACCTAGAAAGGTCAGTTTTAGCACAATACTAATCATCAATTTAATGATCTCTGAAAATTTAGTCACAATAGCATAAAAAATAGCATTAAAGAAATACTTTTATAAGGCGTAATCAGGTGCAGCTGCACCTAGTTAGTTGCTATGACACTCCGTGACATAATAATGGTGTTCAATAACCTACTAAAGTGCCACAAAGCTAATAATTTCGAGCAAAGAAAACATTGGTATATTATTTTGGTACATTTTAAGTATATTTTTTTAGTATATTTTTGAAAAATATAATATTTCGGTGGTAAAATTCTGTGGCGGGTATCTCACAGTCGAGCACACTCGACAGTAGCTTTCTTTATTGTTTATATACGTATTTGTTATGTGGGTTTTTAGGTCATGGATTTTAAAAAAATCATGACCTTTTGGCGTCTGCGATTCCGTAAGTATATATATTCTTGATCAGCATCAACAGCCTTTAATTCTACCAAAAATGTGTCCGTCCCACGATAAAAAGGTGTATGAATATTAAAAAGATTAAAATAAAAACAGTACATATATTTTTAAATTACAATCTAATTAATATTAATAAGATAAACATTAAATTAGTCTGTTTGTAAATTACAAAATAAAAATGTTTTAAATTTCATTTTAAATTTATATTTCATTCCAATAGTTAGATTTTAAAGATTTTAAAAATACACATTGCATGATGGGAGAATCCGTCATACAACTACGTGTGTCACATACAACACATTTGATTGCCGATGCAAGTCGCTCCAAAGGTACCGAACTTCCCGGAGAAATCAGATACTTTGCGGCGACCTTTGACAATTATGGCATAGAAGCCTTATGTGAGTTCCAGAACGATAATGGATCGGTCCCGCATGAATATTGCGGCAAGCTTATTATTATGGGGTATATATATAAAAATATATCCCAAAAAAATATCGAATATTTGATATATCGCCAAAACTAATATCGCGATATAAATATTTCGTTTTGAAAAAATATCATTCGATATATCGATATTTTGATATATTTCCGGCATCCCTAATTAACATTAGAGGATGAAGCATCACAAGAATCTAGAGACAGTTTAATCGGAGACAGATTTTTTTTTTCTTGCTAAATACTTGCGGCCAAAAAGTAACTAGAGCGATAGATTTAAATACTTCTGCCGAACAACTTATTTTAAAAGAGGAGATCTCCCTGGCATAACTAAATTTAAATTTCTCAACAGTTATATTACAGTAAAGAAAGATTAGATTGAATGTTGGATTTAACATCTTCAGATAAAGTGTCGAGAGCAAGACGAGAAACAAACGGCTGTTTCTTTAAAGGAATAACAGAAAGAGGTCTGTCAACTCAGATTGATGTCAATGAACCAGGGGGGAATACCAGAAAACATTGGCAATGTCTCGATTGCCACTGCAGGAGAACAAGGCGGAGGGGCCGGAGTGTTGAAGCCCATAAGTTGCATCACTGGACGAACAGTATTAATCGAGGTGCGTGAAGTAGGCAACAATAATGGCATGATGGTTGTGCCCCATTTGAACATAAAGGAACTTCAATAGACACCGACGGCACCTTTAATAAGTTTAAATTATTGAACTGATTCTCCATGGTCTCAAACTCTGATAAAAGCTTATTAAAAGAGCTATGTAAGGCACTAAAGCCTTGCCTTGTCCGTCTCATGAACTTTTGAATGTCCACTTCAGACTGACATTATCACTCAACCAACAGTCAATAAATTCAGCCTTAGGCTTGGACTGGCACTTACGATAAGGATACATTGTTGCGGTGCGAATTGCCCTTGTCACACCGCTCCGCTGTATCGCCTATCTCCAAATATGTAAATATGAAAATAGCAGTGTAGATACCCTGCGCCTTTAAGATTGATAAATAATATTATAAAGACAATTATGCTACAAAATTTTTTTATAGAAGCTAAATGAACATATTTTTACATAGCTTAACATTTTTATATCCGCCTACCCTAAGGGTAGAAGGGTGTTATGGCTTTGTGCCGACCGAAAATGTATGTAACAGGCAGAAGGAAGCATCTCCGACCCCATAAAGTATATATATTCTTGATAAGCGTCAACAGCCTAGACGATATAGCCTGTCCGTCTGTCCGTCCGTCCGTCTGTCCGTCTGTCTGTCCGTATGAACACCTAGATCTCAGAGACTATAAGAGATAGAGCAACAAATTTTTCGGGACAGTGTGTCTTATTGTCGCACGCAGATCAAGTTTGTTTTAGATTTTTGCCACGCCCCTTCCGCCCACGTAAATCAAAATAAATCAAATTTCAAGCGTTTTAAACCTAGAACGTTCAGTTTTGGTACGCACAATACTAATCACCATCTTAATGATCGCTGAAAATTTGGTTACAATCGGATAAAAAACACAGAAGTTATTAAAAAATTACTTTTATAATGCGTTACCACTTGCAACTGCTAGTGCTGCCTAGTTAGTTGCTATGACACTCCGCGATATAATAATGGTGTTCAATAAACCAACTAAAGTGCCGGCAAGCTAATAATTTCGAACAATGAAAATTTTGATATATTATTTTGGTATTTTTTAGTATATTTTTTAAAGTATTTTTCAGTATATTTTTGAAAAATATAATATTTTGATGGTACAATTGGGTGGCGGGTATCTCACAGTCGACCAAACTCGACTGTAGCTTTCTTACTTGTTTTTTATATAACTGTGTATAATTTATTGGATCTTCTCTGAAATGATGAGACTAACAATAAGTTTTCAAATCTTAAGCATATACAATATTTAACAGTTTTTTCAACTGTATTGGGGAGGAACTGACATAATGATCCGTGATAATGGGATCGTAATGGGATCGGCCGCAAGCCCGTGTTAACCCTCTCGCGAGGTGGTTAGGATGTAAAGTTAATTTGTTTATGTACTTTTCATTTTGTTGGGTTATCTCTTCTCTAACGGATATTATGTTCAGGTCTCTGTGGATATTTTCATTTCGATTATAGCAGGTTACCCCAGTAATTGTTCTCAGTATCTTCGATTGAGCCTTTTGCATAATATCAATGTTATTACTGCTGGCACTTCCCCATAGTTGGGAGCCGTATGACCAGATTGGTTTTTATATGGAATTGTAGAGTAGGACCCTGTAGTCTAGACAGAAAGATGAACGGGATAACCCAATGGAGACTACAAGCCTTAAGTTTAAGATGTGTTCTTTTAGCTTCGATGTACCTCGCCAGGTAAGTCTTCGGTCGAGGTGCCCTCCAAGATAAGTAACTTCATTTGCTTTCGGGAGTGTTATGTTGTTCAACAAGAGTTATGGGCAATCTTGTCTGTTTAGCGTAAACGTCACGTTCTTGCGTTTTTGCTCGTTTACTTTCGCCAGTCAGAGAGCCACTTCTCAATGTCTATAAGGTGCAATGCCAGCTGTGCTGTAGCTTGGATTGGGGACCTTTAACGGCTAAGGATAGCTGTATCATCGGCAAAAGTGGATACCGTTAGACGACTATTTGTACGAATGTCGGCTGTATAGATGAGGTATAAAGTAGGCCCAAGAACGCTGCCTTGGGTAACTCCAGCCTCAATTTTATGATCAGTGGAAGTGGCAGTGTTGCACCGTACTTTTTGTCATAGAGGTAAGACTTTAGAAGTTTGTGTGTGCATTCGGGTAAGGCTGTATTAACTTTAAACATTAGGCCGTCAAGCCAGACTCTGTCGAATGCTTGGGATACGTCTAAAAATACTGCTGTACAGTAATCTCGATTTTCAAATGCAGTTCGTATTTCTGTTGATATTCGATTCACCTGTTCAATGGTTCCGTGGCTTTAGCGAAATGCAAATTGATGGGCTGGGATTATGTTGTGGGTTCTCAGATGTAGATTAAGTCGGATCAGCAGGCATTTTTCGAATAGCAAGCAGATTCGAAATACATGAGAGTAGACTGTAAGATGAAGAGACTTTCCAGGCTTTGGAATCATAATGATGATCGATCTTTTCCATCGTTGTGGAAAGTAACCAAGTTTGGTGATGGCATTAAAGAGCTGGATTATGTAGCGAACTGCAGGATGTGACAGCTCAATTATCATTTTCGGTGTTATAAGGTCGCAGCCGGGGGATTTTTTCGGGCTGAGATTGTCTTTAATTATTTTAGTTATTTCGTTTGGACGAAACACAATTGGGTTGTATTGCTGGTGGAAGTTTACGGGTAGACTTATTGGTCTGTAAGATGAAGAGACTTTCCAGGCTTTGGAATCATAATGATGATCGATCTTTTCCATCGTTGTGGAAAGTAACCAAGTTTGGTGATGGCATTAAAGAGCTGGATTATGTAGCGAACTGCAGGATGTGACAGCTCAATTATCATTTTCGGTGTTATAAGGTCGCAGCCGTGGGATTTTTTCGGGCTGAGATTGTCTTTAATTATTTTAGTTATTTCGTTTGGACGAAACACAATTGGGTTGTATTGCTGGTGGAAGTTTACGGGTGGGGACGGCAGAGCGAATGTGCTAGTAGCCTCGTTTGGCATGAATACATTTTGTAGGTGAGCGGCAAATGTGGTGGCTCTGTCTGCATCACTACGGGCCCAGCCGCCTGAGGAATTCCTTAACGGCAAAATGGTTTCCGATATATCGATATTTTGATATATTTCCGGCATCCCTAATTAACATTAGAGGATGAAGCATCACAAGAATCTAGAGACAGTTTAATCGGAGACAGATTTTTTTTTCTTGCTAAATACTTGCGGCCAAAAAGTAACTAGAGCGATAGATTTAAATACTTCTGCCGAACAACTTATTTTAAAAGAGGAGATCTCCCTGGCATAACTAAATTTAAATTTCTCAACAGTTATATTACAGTAAAGAAAGATTAGATTGAATGTTGGATTTAACATCTTCAGATAAAGTGTCGAGAGCAAGACGAGAAACAAACGGCTGTTTCTTTAAAGGAATAACAGAAAGAGGTCTGTCAACTCAGATTGATGTCAATGAACCAGGGGGGAATACCAGAAAACATTGGCAATGTCTCGATTGCCACTGCAGGAGAACAAGGCGGAGGGGCCGGAGTGTTGAAGCCCATAAGTTGCATCACTGGACGAACAGTATTAATCGAGGTGCGTGAAGTAGGCAACAATAATGGCATGATGGTTGTGCCCCATTTGAACATAAAGGAACTTCAATAGACACCGACGGCACCTTTAATAAGTTTAAATTATTGAACTGATTCTCCATGGTCTCAAACTCTGATAAAAGCTTATTAAAAGAGCTATGTAAGGCACTAAAGCCTTGCCTTGTCCGTCTCATGAACTTTTGAATGTCCACTTCAGACTGACATTATCACTCAACCAACAGTCAATAAATTCAGCCTTAGGCTTGGACTGGCACTTACGATAAGGATACATTGTTGCGGTGCGAATTGCCCTTGTCACACCGCTCCGCTGTATCGCCTATCTCCAAATATGTAAATATGAAAATAGCAGTGTAGATACCCTGCGCCTTTAAGATTGATAAATAATATTATAAAGACAATTATGCTACAAAATTTTTTTATAGAAGCTAAATGAACATATTTTTACATAGCTTAACATTTTTATATCCGCCTACCCTAAGGGTAGAAGGGTGTTATGGCTTTGTGCCGACCGAAAATGTATGTAACAGGCAGAAGGAAGCATCTCCGACCCCATAAAGTATATATATTCTTGATTAGCGTCAACAGCCTAGACGATATAGCCTGTCCGTCTGTCCGTCCGTCCGTCTGTCCGTCTGTCTGTCCGTATGAACACCTAGATCTCAGAGACTATAAGAGATAGAGCAACAAATTTTTCGGGACAGTGTGTCTTATTGTCGCACGCAGATCAAGTTTGTTTTAGATTTTTGCCACGCCCCTTCCGCCCACGTAAATCAAAATAAATCAAATTTCAAGCGTTTTAAACCTAGAACGTTCAGTTTTGGTACGCACAATACTAATCACCATCTTAATGATCGCTGAAAATTTGGTTACAATCGGATAAAAAACACAGAAGTTATTAAAAAATTACTTTTATAATGCGTTACCACTTGCAACTGCTAGTGCTGCCTAGTTAGTTGCTATGACACTCCGCGATATAATAATGGTGTTCAATAAACCAACTAAAGTGCCGGCAAGCTAATAATTTCGAACAATGAAAATTTTGATATATTATTTTGGTATTTTTTAGTATATTTTTTAAAGTATTTTTTCAGTATATTTTTGAAAAATATAATATTTTGATGGTAAAATTGGGTGGCGGGTATCTCACAGTCGACCAAACTCGACTGTAGCTTTCTTACTTGTTTTTTATATAACTGTGTATAATTTATTGGATCTTCTCTGAAATGATGAGACTAACAATAAGTTTTCAAATCTTAAGCATATACAATATTTAACAGTTTTTTCAACTGTATTGGGGAGGAACTGACATAATGATCCGTGATAATGGGATCGTAATGGGATCGGCCGCAAGCCCGTGTTAACCCTCTCGCGAGGTGGTTAGGATGTAAAGTTAATTTGTTTATGTACTTTTCATTTTGTTGGGTTATCTCTTCTCTAACGGATATTATGTTCAGGTCTCTGTGGATATTTTCATTTCGATTATAGCAGGTTACCCCAGTAATTGTTCTCAGTATCTTCGATTGAGCCTTTTGCATAATATCAATGTTATTACTGCTGGCACTTCCCCATAGTTGGGAGCCGTATGACCAGATTGGTTTTTATATGGAATTGTAGAGTAGGACCCTGTAGTCTAGACAGAAAGATGAACGGGATAACCCAATGGAGACTACAAGCCTTAAGTTTAAGATGTGTTCTTTTAGCTTCGATGTACCTCGCCAGGTAAGTCTTCGGTCGAGGTGCCCTCCAAGATAAGTAACTTCATTTGCTTTCGGGAGTGTTATGTTGTTCAACAAGAGTTATGGGCAATCTTGTCTGTTTAGCGTAAACGTCACGTTCTTGCGTTTTTGCTCGTTTACTTTCGCCAGTCAGAGAGCCACTTCTCAATGTCTATAAGGTGCAATGCCAGCTGTGCTGTAGCTTGGATTGGGGACCTTTAACGGCTAAGGATAGCTGTATCATCGGCAAAAGTGGATACCGTTAGACGACTATTTGTACGAATGTCGGCTGTATAGATGAGGTATAAAGTAGGCCCAAGAACGCTGCCTTGGGTAACTCCAGCCTCAATTTTATGATCAGTGGAAGTGGCAGTGTTGCACCGTACTTTTTGTCATAGAGGTAAGACTTTAGAAGTTTGTGTGTGCATTCGGGTAAGGCTGTATTAACTTTAAACATTAGGCCGTCAAGCCAGACTCTGTCGAATGCTTGGGATACGTCTAAAAATACTGCTGTACAGTAATCTCGATTTTCAAATGCAGTTCGTATTTCTGTTGATATTCGATTCACCTGTTCAATGGTTCCGTGGCTTTAGCGAAATGCAAATTGATGGGCTGGGATTATGTTGTGGGTTCTCAGATGTAGATTAAGTCGGATCAGCAGGCATTTTTCGAATAGCAAGCAGATTCGAAATACATGAGAGTAGACTTATTGGTCTGTAAGATGAAGAGACTTTCCAGGCTTTGGAATCATAATGATGATCGATCTTTTCCATCGTTGTGGAAAGTAACCAAGTTTGGTGATGGCATTAAAGAGCTGGATTATGTAGCGAACTGCAGGATGTGACAGCTCAATTATCATTTTCGGTGTTATAAGGTCGCAGCCGTGGGATTTTTTCGGGCTGAGATTGTCTTTAATTATTTTAGTTATTTCGTTTGGACGAAACACAATTGGGTTGTATTGCTGGTGGAAGTTTACGGGTGGGGACGGCAGAGCGAATGTGCTAGTAGCCTCGTTTGGCATGAATACATTTTGTAGGTGAGCGGCAAATGTGGTGGCTCTGTCTGCATCACTACGGGCCCAGCCGCCTGAGGAATTCCTTAACGGCAAAATGGTTTCCGTCGGTGGGCAAAGAGTTGAGTGGGCTCTCCACAGTGATTTATGTATTTGTGCCTTTTGTTGAAGTTGCTCTATATATCGACACTGAGCGTCTTCCTCCTCTTGTTTCAGAGCGTTGGCCAGTTTCCGTGTGGCTATTTTTAGCTTTTGTTTTGCAGATAGGGATCTGAAAGGTTGTCATTCTCTACGTAAGCATCTTTTTACATGGACGAGTTGCTCGATTTGAACGTTGGTCTTTTTCCGATTTAGTTGTAACATTTGTGATTTTAGGTGTTGCAGTATGCAGCTGCTGGAGTAAGAATGGATTCCAGTGTACCTGTGGAACTCTCTATGTCAGATTCAGTGTTGAGTTTTGGGTTTAGCTCAATGTGAGAACTTATATATTTTTTATACCTGAGCCAGTTTGTTTTGTGTGAAGTCAATCTGTAAGGTGGTTTCATGTTTTCTGCGTACCGGCGGAAGTGAATTAGTACAGGCGAGATCAGATGACTGATCTGGCAGACTTTTAGCTTTAATCAAACTGCGAGAAATATTTTTCGTAACTGCGAAGTCGATTAAGTCAAGCAGCTTATTGAGTTCTGATGGCCAGTATGTAGGACTCCCAGGAGAAACATGGTCAATTTTATTAGTGACTTTTATTATAGTCTTAAAAAGCTGTTTTCCTTTTGGATTCATAAAACGCGATCCCCAGTGAGTATGCTTAGCATTGTAATCGTCTGCTGCAATGAAGTGTGGCCCTAGTGCTTGGAAGAAATCCAGAAATTGATCTTCCAATACTGTGAAACGGGGGGGCAGTATACGGCCGCTAATGTGAAATGAGTGTTGTTGTTGGAATTGAGCTAGCTCAAGTTTGCGCTGTGAAACGCCATTGGCGTTCCACGTATCTATACGTAAGGTAGCCATTATTTATTTTGATTGTTGGGATACAAGCATTTGTATCAAAAGTTTTTGATTACGCATCATGTCTTGAATGGTGGTTCTCATAAATGTCATAAACTCCATAATGCTCTGTTGTAAGGCTCGCATCATAGCTTCAGTTTTTGTTTCTTGCTGCTCAGATGGCCTATAGTTTTGTTGAGTGTCCAATTTTGTGTGCACTTCATGTGGGATTTGGGAATTTTGGGTTGGCGGCGTCATGCCTGAATTTAAAACGTTGGCAAATGTTATCTTGTTAGTGGTGGGTATGAGCCAGGGAACGGAACTTGCTGCTTTCAAAAAAAGTACTTGAGGATTTGTTTCTGATGGTGTCAGCGTAGCTGTTCCTTGGTGTGCCCGCGCCGTGTGCATTCTTTTGTGAAGACGGCTTTTCAGCTCTTTGTAGATTGGACAGCCTCTGTAGTTTGCTGTGTGATTAACCCCACAGTTACCACACTTTTTCTCGCTTGCATTTTCTTTATTAGTTTGACAGTGTGTAGAGTCGTGGAGATCTCCACAGACTACGCACACCGGGCGAAGTGCGCAATACGACCTTGTGTGGCCGTATTCTTGGCAGTTCGTACATTGTACAGGAGCGTTACGTTTATGCGGCTCTTTTAGTGTAATCCTACGGTGCAGAAGGAGCTGGAGTTTATAAATTGGGTGAGCCTCGTTTTTTTTTAATATGCCTGTTTTCTGGTTCAAGCTTAATCTTAAAGAGTGGTTGCGGCTGCATGTTTCTGTTTTTGATATTGAACACGCTTTTGGCGCAAAATCCCTTTTCCTTTAGCGCCTCAGTTAAGCCGTAACATCAGACTTAATGCCCTTCAGAACTACTTGTAGGCCCTTGCTGTTTTTAAGCTGATAGGTATAGAAGCATATTTTTTGTGCAGTAAGATAGTTTGCGACTTTTCTGTAGTTGTCCTCAGTTTTCGTTTGAAGTTTGATTTCATTAATAGCACCTCGTACGAGGGGAATTATATAAAAGCTATCTTTTCCAATAAGGCCAAGCAGAGTATTTACCAGACCGCTTGTGCTCTTCTCGCGGATGTAAATTGGGGGAGGCTGAGCGGGCCGATGACGAAGTAGAGCGGGCTGTCGATATTGCTCCAGCAGTTCTTGTTGGAGATAGCGGAGTTTGTGTCGGAACTAGGAGTGCGGGAGAGCGCTCTTTCTTGATTTGTTGGTAAAAGAAGGTTCGTTGAGCTATGGGTTATTGACCGCTCGTTGTCTGCGTTTGCAGTTGACGGGGAGACATAAGAAAAGTACGCGTTGTTACGTTGAATTAAGAGCCGGCGTTCGTCTTGCTCGCGCTGACGCTGAGCGCGAGTGTCGTTCTGACTCATAGTTTTATTATTTAATTATTATTTTTATACCCGCCTACCCAAAGGGTAGAAGGGTATTATGGCTTTGTGCCGACCGAAAATGTATGTAACAGGCAGAAGGAAGCATCTCCGACCCCATAAAGTATATATATTCTTGATCAGCGACAACAGCCGAGACGATATAGCCATGTCCGTCTGTCCGTATGAACGCCTAGATCTCAGAGACTGTAATAGATAGAGCAACAAATGTATGTTTTATTGTTGCACGCAGATCAAGTTTGTTTTTGATTTTAGCCACGCCCCTTTCCGCCCATGCAAATTGAAAAAAACTTAATTGCACGCGTCGTTTTAAACCTAGAACCTTAAATTTTGGTACGCACAATACTAATCACCATCTTAATAATCTCTGCGGATTTGGTTACAATCGGATAAAAAACACAGAAGTTATTAAGAGATTACTTTTAAAAGGCGTTCCCACGTGCAGCTGCACCTAGTTAATTACTATGACAATCCGCGACATAATAATGGTGTTCAATAAACCAACTAAAGTGCCGCTAAGCTAATAATTTCGTCTCTTTCGTCGCTTTCGGATTATTTATTTTATATTATTAACCGTTGACTTCACTCAAATCAACCGATTTTATGCGGAGCTCGATAAAACACATCTTGACTCAATGAACGGTGAAAAAACGTAATCAAGCTTTCTTATTTGCTTTTATGATGGCGCTATACAATTGTTTCCTTTAGGTGTGACAAGGCGTGATCTCCAGTGGGTTGGCGTTATAGTCAACTGCAGCATTGAAGAGATCCCCTAGGGTGTTGAAGAAGGTCATAAATTGTTGTTCGGATACATTAAAGCGAGGGGCATAGCATACCGCTAAGAGGGTAAGATTGCTGCTTCCTAGTTGTACGTTTATATATGTGGCCTGTAAGTAGTTGGTTGCAAACTGGCTATGGCGGTGGTGTTTGATACGGTTTTTAATCAGGATATCGGTTTCGCCATGTGCTTTTCCGTCTGGATGATTTGTTCCGTAGAACAAAAAACCAAAGTTATATTTATCAGCAAGATGTATTTCCGACAGAAGCATGATGTCAATGTGTTTATCATGATGAGGTATTTCAAGTTTATGCCGTGAAACGCCGTTGGCGTTCCACAATGAAAATCGTAGGGCAACCATTATTTATTTAAAACGTTGTGATATAATCATCTCCATTAGGAGATTTTGGTTAGGCATGAGGTCTTGCATGGTATCCCACTTGAAGGACATGAATCCAATCATATGGTTTTGCAAACTAAGCATAATGGATTCAATACTGCTATTTTGTTTCGTCGATGGTAGGGGATTGGGTATCGGATCAGCTTGGGCGGCATGTATTGTATATAGTATTTAGTATATAGTATATAGTAGATAGTAGATGGTAGATAGTAGATAGTAGATAGTAGATAGTAGATAGTAGATAGTAGATCGTAGATAGTAGATAGTAGATAGTAGATAGTAGATAGTAGATAGTAGATAGTAGATAGTAGATAGTAGATAGTAGATAGTAGATAGTAGATAGTAGATAGTAGATAGTAGATAGTAGATAGTAGATAGTAGATAGTAGATAGTAGATAGTAGATAGTAGATAGTAGATAGTAGATAGTAGATAGTAGATAGTAGATAGTAGATAGTAGATAGTAGATAGTAGATAGTAGATAGTAGATAGTAGATAGTAGATAGTAGATAGTAGATAGATAGTAGATAGTAGATAGTAGATAGTAGATAGTAGATAGTAGATAGTAGATAGTAGATAGTAGATAGTAGATAGTAGATAGTAGATAGTAGATAGTAGATAGTAGATAGTAGATAGTAGATAGTAGATAGTAGATAGTAGATAGTAGATAGTAGATAGTAGATAGTAGATAGTAGATAGTAGATAGTAGATAGTAGATAGTAGATAGTAGATAGTAGATAGTAGATAGTAGATAGTAGATAGTAGATAGTAGATAGTAGATAGTAGATAGTAGATAGTAGATAGTAGATAGTAGATAGTAGATAGTAGATAGTAGATAGTAGATAGTAGATAGTAGATAGTAGATAGTAGATAGTAGATAGTAGATAGTAGATAGTAGATAGTAGATAGTAGATAGTAGATAGTAGATAGTAGATAGTAGATAGTAGATAGTAGATAGTAGATAGTAGATAGTAGATAGTAGATAGTAGATAGTAGATAGTAGATAGTAGATAGTAGATAGTAGATAGTAGATAGTAGATAGTAGATAGTAGATAGTAGATAGTAGATAGTAGATAGTAGATAGTAGATAGTAGATAGTAGATAGTAGATAGTAGATAGTAGATAGTAGATAGATTTAAAATATACTAAAAAATACCAAAGAGGAGAGCTCCTGCTCCAGGCATCATTTTAAAATATACTAAAAAATACCAAAGAGGTAAGCGAGCGAAGCGTACTATCTCTCTCTCTATATCTCTCATATATTTTAATGAACGCAAGTGGGTGGGGATACGGTGGCGCGGGGGGGGAGGGCGCGCGCAGCTCCATGGGGGCGGAAGAGGTGAGCGAGCAAAGCGAGCGTTCCTCCAAGCAGCTTCGCGTAGCGGAGCGAAGTGGCGGTCACCTCGTTATTATAATTTTCATAATTTTATAACATTATTAAACGCTGCGCATGTACACTAAAAGTCTATGACCTCGTATAGTCAAAGCTTGAGGGTAGCCGTTCCTACTTGTTTATACTAAAATCTTTTCTGTTGCAGATCTCTAAGTAAGAATTTTCTTTGATCAGACTGGTTCATTGTACTTATCTAAATTGGATATTAGGAAGTGAAGTTAAGACTATACGTCATTGCTGCAATGCGAAATGCCCTTGTCATACCACTTAGCTCTACCGCCTATCTCCGATCGAGCTATAATTTGATTGAGTGGCGTATTTTAAAAGAAAGAGGTATAGTTTATTTGTGGATAGATGCTCAGATCAACACCATCTGTACACCATCCACTTCTCATGTTCAAAGCAACCTGCATTACACAGGAAAATATTCGAAAATTCGATGTTCCCGCCCAAATAATGTACGACGTCACCTGTCGATTTGTCATCTATGTAGGCAAAATTCGTATGGTGCAGAGATCTTATGATCTGCAGAACTTACTGTATATAAAAACAATCGGTCTTCTGCAGTCTTGAGCTGAAAATATTTAAGACTGATCGGCCAGTAAGACTAAAATTAATCCAGGGGTCTTCCTTAGGAATTAATATCCCATTAACTTTGCTTCAAGAGTTGAGTACATTGGGTTGAGTACAACTGTCAAAATATGATTGGACAAGGGTTAGTTTGTATGCAAAGTTTATTAACTTGGCTAATGATTGGTTAGCTTGCATTTCGAGCAGAAAATTTGTAGCAATTTTTCGATGGTTCGCTTGGGGCGACTCGCGTAGCATGCGTGTCTTCATCCGAGCTGCACGTGGGCTCCTGAGCAGCTGCAAGTAGCGCGACGAAAGCGGACGGTTCGAAGATAATGCGTGGACCAAACATTGTATGCACCAGTCAAATAAAAGTGCTACTAACCACGACAGTAATGGTTAAGTTGTTATGAGGGGAGCATACCTATCTTGGCTGCCGGACTGCAGGTAGAATAGTACAGTAAATAAAATAATCAGAACAGTATGAATTCTATGCATGCGAGAGAATTTCACCAGTCACGACCATGATGACCATGATGTTTGTGTGAATAATGTGCCAGAGGGATTGGATGGTTTGGGTATTGATCTTCGTCCAGCCAGATGGCCTGTTGTGCCATTAACACGAGCTCTGGCTTATCAACATTTTCGCCAAAGATATTCTTCAGCGCATCCATTGGCATACATGAGCCATAGGTGGTGCTAGTCTTGTTAAAGTCAATCCAATATGGTATGAGGCGATGCCAGATATCGCGAATGGGCTCCTTAAGTTTTGTGACATGTAGGCTGTCCTCTTACGCTAGCCAATCATCGATGAAGGTCTCAATCTTACTGCTTCCATAATGATGTGCATTATCGAGGACATCATCAATGGAATGGCAAACAATATTTAAATAAAAGAAACATTCGAAAATAAACAAAAAAAAATTAATAAAATAGCTAAATAATAGTTATTAGCGGAAAGTAATTAATAGGAAAATTCTCGAATAATATAATGATACATTTCAAGATATTAAATATTAATAATTATTTAATTTGCGCAAAAAAGATGGAGAAGTAAAATAGTGTGGTAATCTAATTTTGGGATTCCAATGTAAGCCACGAAGATCGAACAGTAGAAATTGCTCTTGAACGGACTCAATCATATCTTGGGACCTTTGTAGCTGAGGAGTCCAAACATACTAACTATTCGAGAATTAGTCGAACTAAAAAATTTATAACAATTTAGGAACAAAGAGATCATTAAATTCTTTTGATGAATGCAGGGCTGCCAGATTTCCCTTTCAAAAACAGGATAGAGCACGATGAAAAAAGCCTAGAAAAAAATTATGGACATCCGGAAAAAAATACAGAAAAAAGGACAATAAGTTTTTGATAATCAAAAAGGCTAAATTTTGAAATCATATTTATATTCAATAAATATAATAAAATGCTACAAAGCTAATCATTTTGAACAATTTTCAAATTTCGACATACCAATAAATTTGTTTTAAAATCATTATCCCGGGATATCGTTTCGGTACTTAGCGCGTTGCAATTAATTGTGAAATTGCGAAACAAGAATTGTGCAAATAAAAATTCCGAAAGTCGTGGCTAAAATTGCCTGATTTCGAAAAGTGGATAACCCGAGATCGAAAAAATAAAGAGCTACTGCAAGTGCTGCAATTGCAGTATTAATTCTAAAATTGACCAACTGCGTGCACATATGCAACCAAAAACAAAACAAACAAATAACAAAGCTACTGTCGAGTTGGCTCGACTGTGAGATACTCTATTTCATACTGGTATTTCATAAACTTAATTAAGTGCAACCTTTCTAATAGTGCCAAAAGTGGAATACTGCGGTATATTTCTGGTATATTTTTATAGTATATTTTCGGAGCTTGATCTTAATATTTTGTGCATTTACTAAAAATGGGTGTCGGGTATTTTACGTTCAAGCAAACTCGGCTGTAGCTTTATTACTTGTTATTATGGTCTTCTATTATTAACAACCAAATAGTGCTTCTTGTACAATGATATAAGCTCTTCGTATTCGCAATCGCACGTGTTTTCTTTTTATTTCAATTTAGGAATTGTGTTTTCATCCTTACTTTTTTATAAGATTTCTTATGCAAACTAACATTACCTCTGCTAAACGTCGGTGGGTTTTACATTCGCGTTCTTCCAATCTTGCTCTCTTGTGCTCAAGATCTTGTGAAGATCTTAACCGAGTCTCCAAAGCGTATAATAGCTAATACTCATTTGTCCATTAGTTTAAACGAACTTCATGTTCCTAAACTGGTCACCAACTCGTCCGTTCCTAATAAGAGAGCTAATGTCATTTACATCTCCCACCCGTCGACATTCCACAAAGTGTCACAGAATGCAGACTATGGAAAGGAACCCATGGATGTCATTTGTTTTGATCCCGTTTGATCCCGCAGAGTTGAAGAAATTTAACATGATCAACCTTCTGATGAAGCTAATGTTTCACCAGCTAGTGTAGATGCTTCTACAGTATTTGGACTACTGTTATAGTTGCTCGAATACTAAAGTAGGTGTCCCAACCATGTAGCAAATTTTTGTTTCTTGGCTTGCCGCCAATACGACATCTGATTAAATTAGTACCGTTTTTGAGTGTAAAATTCAAACATCTTTTAAAATGGAAAAATTTAATTTTTCATGAAAACGAAAAATTGCATTGCTTAAAATTAGTGTTCTTCATAATTTTTTTATTAAAGTTTGCAGTAAAGACTTCTGGCCGGAATACTTAATTAGAAAAGAATAAGTTAATAAAATGAAAAATAGGCCACCGATTTTGCTTCCAAATGTTAAGCCTAATTCCTCTACGACCCAAACTCCATCTGATAATATGAAAATACTAACATCTTCTTTCCTGCTTGGCAATCAAAATGTAAGAGTCTTTTGCAGTAAGCTAAAAGTTCTTTATTTAGATAGTTCATTTTTTCCTGTTCATGTCATTGCCTTTACTGAAACTTTATTAAGGCAAGATATTCATAATACTAAAACATTTTCCATCAAAAGAAGTGAGCTGCTTCGTGTGGGTAATGTTCTTTTTGCTATCGGTGCTGATATCTCGTTTGCACTTATTGATTTATACAGTTACACATATGGAAATCAAATTTCTAGCTGTTAAACGAATTTTCAGTAGTTTTAACATCTTTATTACCTGTTCTTATATTTCTTTTGCTAAGAAAACTCTCCGTATATATCGTATTCTTCTGAAATTAATCGCATTTCTCAAATACAAATTATCATAAATTTGTGATAATGATTTCTGAATAGTTCTTGGAGATTTTTATATATCCGGAATTTCGTGGCTTTGATCATCTGAGTCAAATATATTAAATCCTTCGTGAACTCACGTTTTCGTTGACAGCCTTTTTGAAATTGTCTCAAATCAATGCTGTATCAAATTGTCTAGATATAATGCTTTATTTTATTTTCTCAATTGAGGATCCTTGTTACTTACCTACCTACGCTGAAGGTGTCGAGTGACCTTCCCAGCTGTTTTACCAGAGAAGCGAGTTCGTTCGAGTTTTTTAAAAACTTTCTCAGCTTATTTCGGAAACCGATTGATCCGAACTTGCATAGTATAGTGACTAGGATAATGCAATTGAGATTTGTTACTACATATTAATAAAAAAAAAAGATCCTTGCAACTCTCTGTTCGATGTTTCCTTTTGGTACTAAGCAATTATATTGTAGAAAGTTATGGTTTACTAAATAATTAACAAAGTTAAAGAGTAAAAGGTCAAAGCTACATTGAAATAATTAAGAAAGCTACTTTCGAGTTTGCTTGACTGTGAGATAACCCCCAATTTTACCGTTGAAATATTATATTTTTCAAACATATACTGGAAAATATTCGAAAAAAAATATACTAAATATATACCAAAAAGTATACCGAAATTAACTTTGTTCAAAATGATTAGTTTGGTAGCACTTTATTATGTTTATTAACACCATTATTCGGTTTTTTTCGATTTGCAACAATAAGACACACTACCCCGAGAAATTGTTTGCTCTAGCTCTTAGAGTCTCTGAAACCTAGGTGTTTATTCGGAAAGACGAACATGGCCATATTGTCTCGGCTGTTGACGCTGACCAAGAATATATAGACTTTATGAGGTCGGAGATGCTTCCTTCTACCAGTTACATACATTTTCGGTTGGCACAGAGTAACAATACCCTTCTACCCTTTGAGTAGGCGGGTATTAAGAGATAGAATAAATTTCTTTTAATTAAACATAAAAAATAAGATTTAACATTGGACATTGAGGCTTGAACCCAGGTCTACCGTCTAACAGACCACTCCCTATTTAACCACTGAAATAAATAGATAATTGTTGATTAAGAAACGACAACCGAAACAAGATATAAGAGAGAAGACCCGAGGCCACTACTCTACTGCGGGGTGTACTTTAGAGGACTAAGGATGTTGTGTAGTCCTCGGGGTCTCCACCTACCCTATCAATGAGTTGCTGGTGCGATTCTTTTTTTTTAACTCTCTTACCTATTTTAATTTAGTTATAATTACATTTAAGTCTAGATTCCTTTTACTGCTTTTTTTTTAATTTTCATATTTTGTAGGCATATTTTAAAATTAAAGTTCTGTCCTTTACAACCACTGTTTCGTTCTAAGGCTTCCGTAGAGAATGAAACATAAATGTGTAGATTCTTTACTATCGTATGTCATTCGCGTGATAGGTCCCTACTAACTTGCTTTGTAAGTCTTCTAGGATGTAGTATGCTCTACCTTGTTTTTCTCCTACGCGAAATTTTATGAAAGTAGGTGATATCTTAACATTTTTGCCTTTTACAAATAAACTTCGCAAAAAATTTCTGCGAAATACTTCCTGCCCAACTCCACCTCTCTTGTTCACAAGTAGTAGCGTTCAGCTTGCTGCTCGTAGGCATTTTTCATATTTTGTTTTAGCTGCTTACGCATCTGTAGCTGATTATCTCTACGCAATTCTCTTAAATTTTCACTCAATAGTCGTAAATTTTTCCACAATTTATACTCCGAACCGTGAGTGATCATATGAAATCCATATTGGGCTTGGTAGGGTGAACATTTTGTGCTTTGGTGCATACTGTTGCGCAAAGAACAACTATTTGCTAGTATGTGACGGTTTACCCTCTCCGACGCGTTTGTCTGCGGTGAATACACCGCCGTGTATTGATGACTCACTCCAAACGCTGTTAAAAAAGTGTTAAAGTCATGCGCTTTAGATTGCGATCCAGTGTCATTCACAATCAGTTCAGGCACTCCATAGGCAAAAAAGATTTGGTCTCCATAGGCAAAAAAAATTTGTAAAAATTTCATGATTGCTTCGGATGTAAATTTCTTCAGCAGACAAAGACAGTGGAGTTTTGAAAAATGATCTAATACGATAATCAGTCCAATACGTGTATGTTCCTATTTGCTACGTGGGTAAGGCCCGAGTAGATCTATATAGAGTCGTTGAAATGGTCAGGAAGATTTGGGTTGCTGGCCCATTAGAGGTTGAAAAGTAATATTCTGAGCTTTTGCATTGCCTCGTGAGCTCTCTGAATCACCGAATTGGTCAAACTTTGAGGAATCGAAAATTTCTAGCCAATTTGTATGGTTTCAGTCGTTCCATTGTCATGCTCGGCTCAAATATAGATATGTATGTTTGTAATTTTTAGATCCGGGTGGGATTCTGGCTCCACTAGTGTTTTATTCTTTAGTTCATTGTTTGTCTCTTCCTCGAAACTCGCTGACACTAAATCCACTTTCGGCCCATAGCTCTCCAATCCCGCCCGTTCTTCACTATACATCTTTTTTTTTTTTTGTTTTTTTTCTATTTATTTATTTGCAATCTGTCTTAGAACTATGACAATAAGCAAATTATATAGCACCTAAAAATTACTTGACAGGATTGCTTGAGCTCCAATGAGCACATAACAATATATATACATATTTACATTTATTTACATTTTCCACATAAATTTAACTTTCGAATCTATGTGACAAGTCTAGCGTGTGAAATCTTTTTAATCGTCTAAGACTGCTAGTATTGTCTAATAGACCTATTGCTAAGATGTTTTCGTGGTTGTGTAGTCTGTTAATATACCTCGTAGCATTTCTTTTTATTTCTTCTTTAACCGTAAGTAAGTTTAGGTCTTTGTGAATGTCATAATTGAACATATACCAAGGAGCACCTGTTATTGTTCTAATTGTCATGGACTGAAACCTTTGCAATATTTCGATATTTGAGTTACTTGCTGTTCCCCACAATTGCATCGCATATGTCCACACTGGCTTAAGGATTGCCTTGTATAAACGAATTTTGTTCTCTAAGCTGAGCTGGGAACGTGGACCTAACAGCTAGTACATCTTTCTTGTTTTTGCCTTGAGCTGCATTTGCTTCGCTTTGATGTGCTGCTTCCAGATTAGTCGTCTGTCCAGGTGTACTCCAAGGTATTTCACCGTTTCACTAACGGGTATGTAAGTCCCATTGAGCATTACAGGAGGACAATTCCCAGGTCTCAGGGAAAATGTGACTTGAACTGACTTCTGGGCGTTGACCACTATTCTCCACCTCTCCAATTATGCTTCAATTAGACCAAGTTCTTCTTGAAGTAGATTGGATGCTTCGTGTGGGATATTGCCCGTAGCAATGACTGCAGTATCGTCAGCATATATTGCAATTTCAACAGCATCAGTTGTGGGCAAATCAGCTGTAAAAATTGTGTATAATACTGGACCTAGAACACTCCCTTGTGGGACTCCAGCGTGAGCAGTATGTAACCTGAACGATTCGTCGTATTCGTGCACATAGAAGACTCTGTTTTTCAAGTACAATTGAATTATGAGGAAATATGGTGCGGGTAGCCATTTTTTAATTTTATAGAGTAGCCCTGCGTGCCAGACTTTATCGAAGGCCTGCTTGACATCAAGGAATACCCCTGTGCAGTATTTTTTGTACTCAAATGCATTGACGATTGTATGCATGATCCGATGGCATTGCTCGATCGTTCCGTGTCCCCTTCTGAACCCAAACTTGTGTTCAGGTATGATATTAAGTTCATCCAGCACAGGCAACATTCTTCTCAAAAGTATTCGCTCAAATACCTTAGAGAATGTCACCAGCAAACTAATGGGATGGTAAGACGAGGTGCAGCCTTCCGGCTTGTTGGGTTTAGCGATCATAATTACTTCCGCACATTTCCATTGACTTGGGAAGTATTCAAGTCTGATTATGGCATTATAAATATACGTCAGCAATCGGATGCACTTCGGCGGGAGATTTCTGATTGTGTTTGCACAGATTTTGTCATATCCTGGTGACTTGCCTATTTAACTTCTTTATCTCTTCTTCTACCTCTGTGAAGGTTGTTTGGGTTATTGGGAAGCTCATCTGGCAGTGAGATTCGAGAAAGTGATGTACCTCATCTACGAAGTCTGGGTAGTTTTCCGGATTTGGCTTAAAAACTGAGCTTAAATGTTCTGCAAACGCCTCAGCCTTCTCGTCATTGCCCTTGCACCGTTGGCCTCTGCTGTCGACTATTGTGGTAGCTCTTCGGGTTGGTCTTTTGAGATAATTAGTTGCTTTCCAGAGGCTATGGTCAAGGTCGGTTGTATATGGGTCAAGGTTTCTTAGGTATGCGCCTGTTGCTTCATTTTTAATTTCCCAAAGTCTGCTTTTTAATTCCTTTGCTGCCCTGTTGAATTTTCTTTTGTCAACTGGACTTCGCGTAGATTGCCAAATTTTTCGAAGTTTCCTTTTTTCAGCAACTTGTGCTCTAAGGTCTAGAGGTAGAAATGTGTGTCCGATTTGATTTTCGTTTGGTGGTGGTGTGAACATGTGTCCAGCATGGATTGAGTTGATGAATGCCTCAATTGCAAGATCAACTTCGTCACCTGATTTAAGCGATATGTCTAGACAAGTTCGGTCTTCAAGCCAGTTTTTAAAAGCACTTATGTTAGTTTTTCCATTTATTATTCTATAAGGCTTCTGCTTGAAACAAACTGTTTGACCATAGGTCACAATGATCGGCGAGTGATCGGAGCTAAGATCAAAATTCTCTTCTACTTTGAACCTGGTTGTGGTAGACCAGAGTAGACAATAAAGTCCAGCAAATCAGGAATTTTGCGGGGGTCAGTTGGCCAGTACGTTGGCTTGCCCGTAGATAAGGTTGAGAGCATATTGTTGGTTATGCATTTGTACAGTTCAGCACCTTTCGGATTTACTAATCTCGATCCCCACCATGGGTGTTTGGCATTATAGTCGACCCCGGCAATAAAGCATCTGCCAAGTGCTTGAAAGAGAGAATTGAGTTGTCAAGCTTTGCAAGGATATCTTGGTGGTAGGTACACTGCAGCTACAGAAATATTTGCATGCATACATTGAATTTGGATCGCTGCAACTTGCATATTGTTTGTGCTGATGCTGTCTAGTGTTTTATATTTTAAGTTTCTTTTAACAATAACTGCACATCCACCTTGTGCTCTACCTGATGGGTGATTAGTATTTACTATATCGTACCCATTAATGGCTATATAATTTTTCTTTGTAAAATGTGTTTCTGATATAAGTACTATGTCAATGTTGTTAGTTTTAATAAATAGAGTTATTTCATTTCGATGATTGGAAAGCCCATTGGCATTCCATATGCCTATACGAAGATCTACTTGCATAATTTATTTACAAGCAACATTATCATGTTGCGCAGATTGGTTATAAGCTCTGATGTTTTATTAATAGTTGCTCAATTCTATCTAGTGCTGATTTTTCTTGTGGTAAAGTCTCACCTCGTAGCGCTTGCGCATAATTTAGTTGGTTAGAGGAAACGTTTTCTTAGTTTGGCCTTGTCGGAATATTTGTTGTCAGATTCTGTCGATCACGAGCTACAGTTGGTGCTTGCCTGGTTTTGGATGCATTAGTCTGGTGTTTGGCGATGTCTTGGTAGATTCTGCAACCTTTGTAACTAGCAGCATGATTTTCATGGCAGTTGGCACATGTGGCTGGTGCATTCTTTTCCTTTGGACAGTTTACGCTTGGGTGATTCTGAGCACATTTAACGCACTTGAATGTTTTATTGCAGTATGTCTGTGTGTGCCCGAATTCTTGGCATCGAAAACATTGCACCATGTCACTCACTTTCCTTGGTGGTTCTATAGTTACAATTGCATTATTAATGTGCCTGATTTTGTAGATTTCCGTGTTATTGTTTTGTGATTCCAAATCTATAAAGAACATCGGTAGTGGTTCCTTGGTAATACGGCTTTGAATGTTATGAATCCCCCTAACTGCATGGCCTTCAGATTCTAGAGCTTACTTTATAGTTTCAACTTGTGTAGAGTGATGAATGTTTTTGGCTACAACCCTAAATGCCCTTTCCTGTTTGAGCTGAAATGTATGGTAGCTTATCTTATCTATCTTGAGAACTTTTACTACGTCCCTGAATTTTTCGACGCTCTTCACCATAATTCGAACATGTCCGTCTCGTTGTGATTTATAAGTGAATTGACTAGCGCTTATATATGGCTTGAGGTATTGGAGAAATCCGTTTATATCACTCACATTGGACACGAAAATTGGTGGTGGTTTTTTAGAGGGCAAACCTTAATCCATTTCCTCATCCAGTGTTGGGTTCGTTAATGTAGGGTTAGGAGCTTCATCATCCGTGTCTGCCAATAGGGCAAAATGGTTAGCATTTCTGGATGTACCGGGTCCAAAATCTATAGCTGAAATTTTTCTCGTCACAGCTGGGGAGTTCTCGTTTTTTCGCTTAATTGAGTGTGGATTAGTTGGCACCTTTTGCCACGCAAAATTATTGCTGTCACCAGCTCCGTTTGAAGTCATAGTTTTGCTGCTTAATAGCAGCTAAGCTGCAGTCTCTTATCAGTTGTTTGTTCTATTTATAGATGCTTCAGTGCAAGTTGTTTTTGTGTTTAGCTTGTTGGTTTTGCTTATTGGTTTTTTTTTTTTTTTTGCTTATTGGATTTGCTTATTGATCTTGATTTTTGTCTGTGCGTTTGCGCGACCGTACTCTTTGAGAGTGTGATAGAGACTCTTCACTATACATGCGAGACAAACATTCTCTTTCCGTCACGCTGTAATTGCGTTGTCCCGAATTAAGTTTTTTCGACATGTAAGCTACAGGACGTTCCTCCTTTGTGTCGTTCATTTGAACGAGCACTGCACCCAATCCGTAGTCACTGGCATCACAATGCAGATAGAATTTTTTATTTAAATCTGGATTTTTGAGTTGATCAAACGCCTTTTGCGCTACTTCCGTCCAACAAACTTTCTTCTCTCCAGATAATGAATCGGTTATTTGAGTAGTCAGCTCAAAGAAATTTGCAATTAATATTCGGTACTATCCCGCTAATCCCAAAAATGCTATCATTTGGTTCACCGATTTTGGTGCCGGCCAGTTTACTATGAACTCAATTTTCTCTGGGTCTGTCGATATTCCTCCACGTCCAATAATAAAACATAAATATTTGACCTCTGTCACACAAAATTGACTCTTCTCAATATTTAGTTTTACATTAGCTTCTCTAAGCTGATCTGCAAGTTTGATCAGCACTGTTAGGTGTTATTCAAAATTTTCAAATACTACACAGAGATCATCTAAATAGCCAAAAAAAAAACAATATTTAAGTTCCAGTGGAATGACCTCATACATCAACAGACTCATCGTTTGCGCAGCGTTACATAACCCAAATGGCATTACCCGAAAATGGTATAAAGGTGCGGGACCGTAACTGCTGTGATCGGGCGAGATGCTTCAGCTAGCGGAACTTACCAATAGGAGTCTTTAAGATCAATCTTCGAAATTATGTTTTCTTGTGGTAGTCGTGCAAATATGCCGTCGATACTCGGCAAGGATAAGCATCCTTTATGGCACATGCATTCACCTTGCGAGCAGCTAGGCATAATCGTACTTTCTCTGGTTTAACCACTAGCCCAATTGGTGAGCTCCATGCGCTGCTGCATTTTTCTATTACTCCCAACTCAATCGGTCAATCTTGTCGAACATCAGTTTTTGTACTGCCAGAGATACTGGGTAATGTATTATTTTACTGGTACTGCATCTCCCACTTCGATTTTATGTTCTAATAGGCACGTTTTCTCCAGTTCTTGTTTGACGAAAAATGGAAATTGCGCCTTTACTGCCTCCAGCTGCTGCCGTTGCCTGCGTTTAGAGAATTTTAACATCTTCTACTTATATCCCCTACTGCTTCACTATCTGTAGTGCACAAATATGTCCTGGTGTTAATTTAAACTCATTTCAAAAATCGATCCCTCATATCACTAGTTTTTCAATGGTTGGAATGATGAAGAGTTTTAAAAGTTTGTCTTAACCCCATATTTCACCACTGTTAATAGAAAGCCTATCGCCGCAAGTGATCTGTCGTGCGCTGTTCGAACTTGTGAATTTATTTTTCTAAATTCTGGAACTTGTTCCTATTCTTCCGCTGCTAAAGTCGAACCCAAACAACTAAGATTCGCCCCTGTGTCCAGCAAACCTTCTGCAGTCCTCCTCAAAAATGAAATTTTTGCGTTTAAACGTCCATCGCTCTCTTAGTTAATTATTGATGAGATTAATAACCATTTCGTTAGCCTGACTGTTCGCCAATAATTTTTGCATTCTTAGTATAGATCTCTTAGGTCCGTTTGACTGTTTCGGTTCAAATATGCGGGCCCGAACTCTACTATAATTATCCAATCTCTCGGAATATGTGCGGAACTCTGTGCTAATATTGTTCATACTGATAAGGGCATAGCTCTTGTGAGAATTACTGAGCTAGCCGGTAAATCTGATAATCTGCTTATTATTTCTGCTTCGGGCCCGTTCGTGTCTGACTCACGAATGGTCCCTTCGCTTGGTTTTCAACCTTTTTCGCAAGACACCCAGATCATTGTGGTTTGTAGGGGTTCTTTGCACCCATAACAAAAACATTTCCTCTCTTACACATATCCCAACCATGGCCGTCTTTGTCACAGTTTCAACAGCGATACACACGTATCGGTGCCTGAACTTCAGAGACCTCGCTTAAATTGGAATCTGCGTCTTGAGAGAGTGACCCTTCGTGCAACGAGGCCACATTGTTTTTTGGAAATGACGGTTTGGGTACTGCTTAAGAAAACCTTCGAAATGCCGCTTCCCTTAATAAATTTTCCAGTATTTGTACCAGTTTGCATAGTTGCACAATAAACTTGATCTGTACATGCAGCAGTTCATGCCGTATATCATGCAGTAAGTTACGAGTTAGCATCCCAACAAGCTGCTGCTCCGAAATGGGTCTTTGACATCCGTGACTACAAAATCATGCCAAAATCATGCCTCAAACAATTCCCCGATCTTCTGCTTTCTGGCTGGTATCTCCTCCAGTACGGTAGTCGGTACATTGGTTCCATTTCCAAATTATTTGAGCGTTCTCTTTCCTAGTTACCAAGGTTTTTACATACGGACTCCATATCGTCATTGAGACAGTCCTGCTGTGTATTATCAGTTTGGGCTACTGTCTGTTCAGTATTGCCCCTGGTGTTGTGTGAGTGCCCTTTAGGCACTGTGCGGGTGTTCGACAACTGTTTCGGCAGCTGCCGAAGTAGGCGGTTCCCACGCCAGCGTTTCTCTCTTTCCGCAATATAGAATTTTTTAGCAATATATAATTTTTTTTTTTAAATTTCTAATTATCTTTGATGATAGAAATAAATATATTAACAAAGAACATAAAACAATATAAAAATTACAGTGAAGAGCTTTTGCTTTTTTTTCGCTGCGTCGTGCATCGCATTGACTACTGATAGATGATATCTCACTTAAACTCACATGCCTTCAAATGCCTAATGCAATATTTTAGTGAATACATGCCTTAATTACTTCTATATTTATTTCCCGATCAATGTGGAAATACTTGTTAACTTATATGTAAATTGCACAAGTTCTGGTATCGAACATTATAAATAAACTGGATCTGCGTAAGTTAACCTTATTTAGAAACCTAGATACCAAATTTGGATGTAGTTCTTATAGTCTCTCCTGCGAGTTTTATTCCGCTGATCAATTCCTCTTAAGTGGCATATTGTTTACCACCCTCTTACACGTTTCTAGCCAACCATCCCCAAACGTTTTCTATTATATTTTGGTCTGGGGAGTATGGTGGCCAATCCAGAACTTTTACATTTTCGCTTTGAATCCATGTTTTTAACAAGTGGGCCGTGTGGATCAGAGCATTGTCGGTCTGAAAATGCCATTCCAGATTCTAGCAAACATTTTTAAAGAACGGAAATGCTATTTTTTACACGCAATTATAATCTTTAGCGTTCATTTTAGGTACACTTCACAAGCGACACAATAGGATACGGCATCCCATACCATTACATATCCGACCCGACTATGTAAGCGATCCAAAAGATGCTTCTCTTATGCAAATCGTGGTACTAATTACTATAACCGTCTGGTCCCTCCAAATAAATTTCTTCTCATACAACGAATTGCCACTCCTTAAACCAACTAATGCGCGAATCTTTTTGCGAATTATTAAGAGCCTGTTTATACCCGCATACCTAAAGGGTAGAAGGGTATTATAACTTTGTGACGACCGAAAATGTATGTAACAGGCAGAAGGAAGCATCTCCGACCCCACAAAGAATATATATTCTTAATCAGCGTCAACAGCCGAGACGATATAGCCATGCCCGTCTGTCCGTATGAACACCTAGATTTCAGAGACTCTAAGAGCTAGAGCAACCAATTCCTCGGGGTAGTGTGTCTTATTGTTGCACGCAGATCAAGGGTGTTTTAGATTTTTGCCATGCCCCTTCCGCCCCCGTAAATCAAAAAATCACAAGACTATTCATCATCTTAATGATCAATGATTTGGTTACAATCGGATAAAAAACACAGAAGTTATTGAAGAATTACTTTTATAAGGCGTAATCAGGTGCAGCTGCACCTAGTTAGTTGCTATGTCACTCCGTGACATAATAATGGTGTTCAATAAGCCTACTTAAATGCCGCAAAGCTAATAATTTCGAAAAAAGAAAATGTTGGTAAATTATTTTGGTATACTTTTAGTATATTTTTGAAAAATATAATATTTCGATGGTAAAATTGGCGGGTATCTCACAGTCGAGCAAACTCGACAGTAGCTTTCTTACTTGCTTTTTTTCATTTTTAGTCTTTTTACATATTCATATTCATATTTGAATCGTCGATTTACTCGCGTTAACGCTATTTTTTCTTGAATTTTGAAGGTGTCATGGGAGCTGGAAGCATTTCGGAGTATGGACCTGCGATCTGCCTTGGTAATGACACGGTTATTGCCACCTTTAAAGTTCTTTCCATAATTTTCCTTTTTCTAAAGAAAATTGGCTATCGTTTTCCGACGTCTGTAGATTTTTTTTTAACGATTTTATGAATGGACCGTCCGCATTAATAAAAAGCTCTGATTTTGGATAACATTTTTCCACTTCCACTGTTGCACTAAATTAAAGCAAAATTTTTTTCTGTGCTTTTCAAATTATGGAAGATATTCAAAATTGATTTGGGGGTCGCTAATCTGATGAGGCAAAACACATGTTCATTTTTGCGTCGAAAGTAAAACAAAGCAGAAATAAAAATACAACAATTCATCTTACACGCTCTTTTTCACTCTCAAAGAGAGACGGAATGTGAACAAACAATAACAACATTGCGTGCAATAGCCAAATAGAAAACAGAAGCAGAACTAGATCAATTTAGGCGGCACTAATCTGATGCGTGTAAATACTTTTCATAACAAATAAGGATCAGTTCGATACGTCTATTTTTAGCCAATGAACAATTATTATTTCAAATTTTTCTTTCATTTTAATAGATGTAGAAGCACGACTACAATATAATCATTAATTTCATATCTGATTTCAGAAGCAGAAATAATCAGCAAAAAAAATGTTGACACTCACTTACTATTCTTGACTGTAATTTCATCTGCATGCTTTAACATATAGCAATTTGTGTATAATTTAAATTGGCCTCATTTCCTTCAATATGGTTTTTCTTATATAAAACAAAGCCTTTTGCCGAAAAAAGTTTGTCTGCAGCTAATTGAATTATGTCACATGTCACAAACATAGTCAATAAAATGTTCTGATTTGCTAGCTTCTCTATTTATTCTCTGGCTTGGTGATGACTAAGCTGATAGTTAATGACTTCCTTTGTTTTTTCAGGATCACTTTCTGTTCTGCTGTAGAAAGGAGTATTTGACTCATATGACTCATGTATGACCCAGTGGTTGAAAATATTGATTACAATGTAGTCCAATAGGTACTCATAATTCTCCTCGAAGATGCACATTAACATGGCATCAAAACAGAAGGGAGAGATACTACTTTCTGCAATGGATATGCAGAAGTAAACTCTGACAGTAGTCTGTGTCCATCTCCGGCAATTAATGCCGAATTGTATTGTAATTGTATTTGGGACATAATCCGGGATCAAATTTTCCGACCAGCTGCCACTCTGCGTAACTGCTTATATTATATGCCACTGTCCTGAATCACTCCATATTGCTTCTCGGCAAACACAGAAATCCTGCAACCCAATATTCAGGCCTCGTACAATGTATTTTGATACCATTTGAGTTTGTCTCCGCTTAGACTGCACCTGCGCGTGGTGGTTTATCCTTTATATTGGGTGGAGATCACAATTGCTCGCAATCTATTCTACTTTAGAAAGGGCCACTTCAGTGGTGTTGCACTTTCCGTGTTAACGTGGTACATCGTTAAGCTATCCGCTTTTTTACATCGCTTCGTCCCGGTTGCCCTAATAAAACTTGCTTATGAGGTATACACCCTTTGCTGGCAACACGGACCCCATAAATATGGAAGTTTTCGAAATGTTTTTCCACCCAAACAGAGAACAGGGGGCCGTGACTTCTCTGTGTCCCCTTTTGGGGATCTACAAGAAGCCTTGGGTATATATAACCCCAACGTTTTGTATTGAATTGGAGAAAGAAATGAAGTGGACTTTGGTTAGAGGTATCATTTATCTGGAAAAATTACTGAATAATAAAATAAACTGTAGTAATTGATGAAAAATGCTTACTATGTCAATAATTAAGTATGTCAAAACTTTAAAATAAAAATATATTTAACTAATATTTATACTTTCGCATTCAAGAATTGGAGCTTTGGCAAAGTATCGATGCGAACGTGGTTACAAAATGGTTGGTGAGGCACTAGCAACCTGCACGGATAATGGACAGTGGAGCGGCATTATTCCAGTGTGTGTATGTAAGTATATAAATAATGAGATGTATGGAATGTGGAAGGCTGGATGTTATCTTGAATTTAAATACTGTCGGACAATAAACACAGAAGTTATTTAAGAAATACTGTTAATGACAGAAATCAAGTATAGCTGCACCTGTTCAGTTGATATGTCAATGAGATATAATACATTTAATCTATTGCAGCCAAGCTAATAATTTTGAGAGTGGTAGACTGCAGTATATTTTGAAGTATATTCTAGTAAAGTTATAAATTTCGGTGGTCGCCCGCATCTTAAATAGTATATTTTGATATTCGCTCTACATTTTTGGTGCATTCACTATCTCACAAGTGAGCAGATTTGACTATAATATTATTACTTGTGTTTTTATTTTAATTAGATGTAGAGTGCGGGACTCCTGAAAACATTGTTGATGGTAAAGTGTCGCTAGTCACAAATGTCACTTACTATGGAGCAACAGCTCTTTATGAATGCAATGTCAACTTCAAACTTAATGGCGTCTCACGACGCTTGTGTACGGAGCACGGCAATTGGAGCCATGAGGCCCCGAAGTGTAAAGAGGTCGTTTGCGATACGCCAAATGTGAGTGACAACTTAATCGTGGAGACGGGAGCTCGTTCCGTTGGTTCAGTGGTTACTTTCCAGTGTGCGAAGGGGCGTACATTAGTTGGAAATGATACACGATTATGTCAAAAGAATGGTAAATGGACTGGAAAGAGCCCAACGTGTAAACGTAAGTAACGGGAATATAGAATAAATAAAAAAATACAAATTTTCAGTAACTTCTACAACTTACCTTTAAACAGCTATTGACTGTGGCCGCCCGCTCGCCATTGATAATGGTCGTGTAATTGTGGTCAATGATTCTACCTTATACGGTGGTTCTGCTGAATATCATTGTATTCCCAACTACAATCGCATTGGTCAATACTTGCGGAAATGCACCGAGGACGGTGCCTGGAGCGGAAAACAACCGCGTTGTGAATTTACGTCAGTTGAGGGAGAGGAAAGCTCAGAGTTAGGCACAAGTGTAGGCATTGGAGCAAGTATAATTATAGGGCTTCTTGTTGTCGTGGGTCTCATATTCTTATATCGCAATAAAGCACGTCCCGTTAAGAACACAGAAAATATACAAGCTGCTGAAACAAAAGATGAGCGTAATGCTGCTGTTATGTCATACTCTACGCTCGAGGCAAATAATAGAATGAATTCTGATAATAATCCATCAGCGACATTCAACACTTTTCAAGGAAGAGGGACCAGCAATAACAATAATTTTCCTGATTGTGATCAATTGAACAATCGCTCTGGTATGTCAGAAAACACGAAAATATGTGAATTAAATATTTAAATATTATATTTTTAGAAAACATATACGATCAAATACCAAATGAACAGTTCTACGATGCCCCTTACGAGATGCGTACGAATGATGAGGTCTACGAGCCTGAACCAGTGTCCAGTAATGTAATCACAATAAATGGCATCTCAGTGCGATAAGAATTGCGTGAATAGTATAAGCCTTTGTATATTATGAACAACAATACCTGATAATATGTATTCGATTGATCAATGTTAATTTGGTCTTATAAATGTGTACAGTAATTTTACAAATGTCATAATTCGTAGTATAAAAAAAAAAAATTATCGTCCACGGATCAGACTCACATATGTAAGTGTATATATGAGGGTGCATTATGTATACATACCTATGTACATACATCCATAAATAGGCAAGCTCGTTACACATATGTATGTATGTATGTCATACACTAGTTGTACGTAGTAAAAAAATACATAGATATGTTCATATTCATACATATGTACATATGTTTTGTGAGTGCGTACTGGTATGATTCATGTACTGACCATTTAATTTCTTTAAGCCAATTATGGAAATTATGTTGCTCGGCCACTAATTGAAACATAAGAGCACGAGGTAATTGTTAAAATAGCCGCCAACTAAAACCGATGTAGCAATGTATCAAATTAAAGAGAAGAGAAAGTGAAAGTAATGGGCGGTAGTACAGAAAATATTGCGCTGCCAACATTAAAATAAATGCAATTTTCGCAAACTTAAAAAAACAATTATGAAAGCTACTGTCGAGTTTGATCGCGGTAAGATACACGCCACCCATTTTTACCGAATGAAACAAAAATAAAAAGCGAAATATTATATTTATCAAAAATATACTAGCTAATATACTAAAAAAATATATTTAGTATAAATATACCAAATGAATATACTGAAATTAACTGTGTTTAAATTAGCTTGGTATCACTTTATTAGGCTTAATGAACACCTTTATTACGTCACTGAGGGACATAGCAGCTGAGCAGGTGCAGCTGCACCTGATTTCGCCCTGAAGAAGTATTTCTTGAATAATATATAATATCAAGTTTACAGTCCGATTGTAACCAAATCAGATCAATAAGCGATTATTAAGATGATAATTAATACTTTGTATACCAAAATTGAACATTCTAGGCTTAAAATTACAAAATTTATTTCGATTTATGGGGACGGAAGGAAGCGTGGTAAAAATGTAAAACAAACTTAATCTGCGTGCAAAATTTGGTTGCTCTAGCTCTTATGTAGGTGTATCTCTGAGATGTAGGCGTTCATACAGACGGATAGAGATGCTTCCTTCTGCCTGTTAAATACATTTTCCGTTGGCATAAATTTATAATATTCTTCTACTCTTTAGGTATTAAAAAAATCTGTATGTTTCCCCAAGAAAAGCTTTTTATTAGCATTCTAATAAATCCAGCAAAATCCGTTAAATATCAAATGAAAAAAATTGGTAATATTCGGCGGATATTGAAAAATTACCGATATTTAGTTAGTTTAAATTGAGACTTAAACTTTAAGAATATTACGTGTATTTTGTTGTTAGTTCGCAAAAATTGTTTGCTTTCGCGTGTGTATGGCGGAACTCTGGAAAAAAAAAACAATATGCAAATACAATGGCAAAAAACCTACTTTCTGAACAAAAAGTGCACAATCACTTAAGTGTTCAAATTTTTGCTGACCTTGAAAGGGCCAATTTAACGAATTTGGCGAAGAATCCATTTTAGTCCAAATCATTTAAGTCCTAAAGATATAAGAAATATTTAAAATAGTATTGGATAACAGGGCGCCGCAGTAGAAAATTTTCGTCCTTTTTCCCAATTCTATGTTTTCTACAATTTCTATCAAATCTTAATTTTATTTATCTTCATAACATTTGACATTATTAATTTAAAAAATAGTTGTTATTTTCAATACATCAGAAGCAATACTAATCGCTCACTTTTTATTAAGAAATAAATGCTTGTCGCCCTTTCAATTTGTCTTTACACAGAGTGCCGCCACTCTTTAAAATTCAATTTAAAAAAAAATACAATCCTAGCGAAGATAATAATTTCACCTCAATTCTGGATAAATAGAGAGTAAGCCATAAAAAAATAAAACGCAAATAATCGGTGTTGGAACTTCAAACAATTACCAATTTTTTTTTTTTAATAATTAAAAAATATGTATGCATGTATGTATGTATAATCAGAAGGTTTTGTTATGCAATGTGTAAGTCTCGATAATTTGTAAGTAAAAAAGATCGTGATGTTTTAGTTAAATATATGTGGTTAACTAATTTATTACTATTCATATAAACTGATTGTATATATTTATCTATATAACCAGTACAATATTTTATATAATTAAGACATCGCATGCCGTCAGCCGTCAGAGGAAGCAAGGGGACCAACATGTAATCCCAGTATTGGCTGGGGCACGTGCCGTCCTTGCTCCTACTGTCGGAAGTGCGACTATACTCTCCACGCGAGGGCGGCTGGAAGCAAACCCCTAGCACGGTCATGTCTCTGCTAGAGGTGCTGACTAATTGTAGTCGGGCGAAGATCGTGAATCTATAAATCACCCCAATCCAAGGTGGAACAGCATACGGTGATGGATGCATGGCCGGGGGGTAGCCCGGTCTCTAGTATGCGGACTCTGGATACCTGTCGTCCTCCAGTTTAATTTAGACTTTCCACGGTATGCGGGCTATGCCGTGGATGACCTTCTCTTCCCGCCTACTCGTGGGATCTTAACTAATGGATCAATTTTTAAAAATAGAAAAGTCTGATACGGCTTTAAAAGTATCATCTCCGGGCGATGCCTCCACGGCCGACCCCTATACCAGCACTGCAGCCAGTGGGCTGCTGGCTTCCACCCACAATACTACGGGTCTCGACTCTAGTATTCTAGGGGACCCGGATAGGCCACGAACTCCTTTGGACACAGGGTTCGCTAGTGCTGAACTTCCGTCCAATAGCGGTTCAGTCCGTCAGCAACCCGTCGAGGTATTGTCCTCGGACGAGGAAGCTAACTGCGACCGAATCAGCTTTGCTGACGACGCTTCCGTGGCCTCTCAGAGGTCAGGCCTTACGGAAGCAGGCTCTCAGATCCAGTAGCTGCGGCTGGAATCTAAGGACGCCTTTATTAAATTGAAGAGCCGCGAGAAGAAGCTTATTAAAGCTGCACTCGCAAAGGGTTCTAACAGAGAGGAGGCTCTGGCTATCGCCACTGCGCCCCCCGTTAACACCAAGGCTAAACGGACGCGCGCTGACGATACCATCGTCGAGCCCACCAGCTCTTCAAAGAGGTCCAAAAAGACTCATAAGGAGTCCACGAAACCACTCTTCAGCCAAGTGGTTAGCAGCGTGAAATTGGGCTTCACTTCGGCTGATCCTACCAAACCCCTCTCAGCGGAGCAGTTGGCTACGTTGAAATCCAGCATTCTAAAGGCGGTGCTGTTGCACTTTTCACCAACGGTTAGTCCAGGTTTCGAGGGTTGTATACCCCGAAATGAGTGACTGCTTTTGGTGTGCGAGGATAACAGCACTGCCAATTGGGTCAGGGGAGCTGTTGGATACATCAGGTCCATCAGCGCCCTTGACGTCAAATTGCTGGAGGAAACGGAGTTCCCAAGGCTCACCTCATCAGAGGTTACTTTCCCAGTAGTGCTGAGTACACTCCTGCAACCATCCTGGAATTTATTGGGCTCCAGAACGCCAGCAGCTTCTGCACGAAGCTGTGGCGGGTGGTGCAGCACAGCCTTAACGGCACAACGACTCACCTCGCAATGTTGGTTGACGAGGAGTCGTACAGGGCTCTGACGGAGTGCCAAGGGATGGTGAAATTCTGCTTTGGCAGGGTCAAACTGATCCTAAAGAATTCAGCTCCCAAAGCCTCCTCCGCCACCCCTGCTCCATCCACATCCTCACCCGCTCCCTCTCCTGCCAGTGCCGCTCCGGCAACAGCGCCAGTGGTTCCCTCAGGGATCTCAGCATTGGCTGACCCTGTGGCCTCCACGAGCGCTGCGACCGTATTGGTACCCAAGGTTCCTTCCCCCACCCCACCGGCCATTGTGGCCACAGCCCCGAAGGGCCCAACTAGACGTGTGACAAGTGGTCACCGTCCGTCAACCGTCAGAGGTGCCTCGGCCAGGGCCACTGCCAGCACCTCAGGCCGCAACCCACCCGCAAGGGCACCTCCCACGAGCGGGGTCGCAAGGCGACCTCCCCCGAGTGGCTCGTCCCGACCGCCGAAGGGCATTCGCGGTAACGACTCTCGGGGGGGCAAGGCAAGTGGCCTTGTCTCAACCGCCATCAGGAGGGAAGATGAGCAAGCTTAAAGTACTCCAGGCGAACCTGCACCAAGCTAGAGGAGCGTCGGCAACACTGTTCAGGGTCGTCTGTGAAGATCAAATCAACCTGGATCTCGTCCAAGAACCATGGTTGATCGGTGGCCAAATACGTGGACTTTCATGTGTATCATGTAAGTTGTTATATGACCGTATGGGAGGTGCCCCGCGCACTGCTATACTTATGGATAACAGTGTCAGACATTTCCCACTAACTAACTTCATCCACAGAGACCTGGTAGCAACGGCTATTGAGGTAGCCACTGCAGACGGTGTCCGGGAAGTTGTGATCGCCTCCGCATACTTCCCGGCCGATGTGGATGATGTACCCCCAGCAGAGGTCCAGCGGCTGGTGGAATTCTGTCGCCGCAACAACAAGCCGCTCGTGATCGGCTGTGATGCCAATGCACATCACACGATCTGGGGGAGCAGCGACATCAACAAACGTGGTGAGTCCCTCTTAGACTACTTATTGTGTTGTCAATTAGATGTAGCTAACATAGGGTGCAAACCCACTTTTATCAATGCTATTAGGGAAGAGGTTTTAGATCTCACTCTAATCAGCACGTCGATAGCAAGTTCGCTTGTTAATTGGCGGGTCACAGACGAAGCCACTTTGTCAGACCATCAGCACATCAGGTTTGACCTCCCTGGCCAAGTCGAAATTCGCCAAAACTCCTTCTGTCCCAAAAAGACAAATTGGGAGCTTTTTAAAGCCTCTGTAGCTTTCAAAGCAGACCTATTGGTCAGCAATCCTAGCTCTATCAGTGAGATAGAACTGGCTGCCAATCTGCTCCAAGATGTGCTTATCTCATCCTTCGAGGACAGCTCAGTCCAGAAGACCCTAAGGGTCAATCGGAAAATTCCGTGGTGGAATGAGGAACTGGCTGTCCTCAGAAGGAGGGTTAGAAGCCTTTTTAATAAGGCTAAATCTAACCGTGCTAGTTGGGACGTCTATAGGGATGCTCTTACCAACTACAACAAAAGCGTTAGACGAGCTAAACGCGATACATGGCGCAGCTACTGTGGTAGCTTAGAATCGCTGCCAGAGGCAGCGAGGCTTCATAAAGTATTGGCTAAAGGGTCGTCTAATGGAATAGGGCTTCTTAAAAGGGCAGATGGCTCTTTCACTCAAGATCGCAGGGAAACACTTGAGCTTTTACTGCAAGTCCACTTCCCGGGTTCTGTGGCGAATCCAGATCTCTCCGGTTGCGATGACGCCACTTTGTCACCAGACTCACGCGGATTCAGCCTATCTGGATCCATCTTCGACCCCGAAAAGGTCAAATGGGCTGTAGATTCTTTTGCTCCTTTCAAAGCCCCAGGGGGTGACAAAATCTTCCCAGCCCTTATTCAAAACAGCCTGGCTCATATTCTTGATCCACTGGTCGGCCTTCTTACAGCTAGTTTTACTTGGGGATACATACCCATCTCTTGGAGGAGAGTTAATGTAGTATTCATCCCCAAGCAAAGGAATAGTCCGCTTGACCAGCCTAAGTCCTATCGGCCGATCAGTCTTACTTCCTTTCTGCTTAAAACGGCGCAAAGGCTTATAGATATGCACATTCGGTGCTCTCTGCAGACGTCGAGACCTCTGCATCCCACGCAGTTTGCGTACATAGCCGGCAGATCGACGGAGGTCGCTCTCCACAGGTTAGTGGGAAAAATTGAAAGAGCCTTTGTATCCAAGAACAATGCTTTGTGCTCTTTTCTGGATATAGTAGGTGCTTTTGATAATACCGGCTACGGGTCAATCTCTACTGCTCTAGAACGTAGAGGAACTGCCCGTCCATTGATCTGGTGGATTGAAGCTATGCTCAAACACCGGATTATCACTTCCACCCTGGACTCCACGACTGCATGCATTAATGCAGTCAAAGGCTGTCCCCAGGGAGGGGTTCTATCCCCCCTACTCTGGTCCTTAGTAGTTGACGAACTACTAGTCTTACTCTCCGAGCAGGGCGTTGAGCTATCGGCTATGCTGACGACCTGGCTCTAATAGTGACCGGGAATTATACCAGCACCGTGACAGAGTTGATGCAATCAGCTCTGAACACGGTTAGTAGATGGTGCACAGATGTTGGTCTTAGCATCAATCCACAAAAAGCTATTATAGTTCCTTTCACTAGTCGCTATTCCGTTGACATTGGTCAATTTTATATCAGCGGCTCCCCTGTGGGGCTATCCAACGAAGTCAAATATCTAGGGGTGACCCTCGATAAAAGACTAAATTGGAATGTGGGCCTGCAGGAGATTCTTTGGTAGAATCTGGGGTCTTAAATCCTGCACCATCCGGTGGCTTTTTGCCATGATGGTCAGACCGATCGTCACCTATGCTGCTATTGTGTGGTGGCCAAAGGTTACGCAGGTCACTGCCATCAGCAAATGCAATAAATTGCACAGGCTGCTGTGCCTCTCACTGACAGGTGCACTTCGTACCTGTCCCACCGCAGCAATGGAATCGATACTGAATCTGACTCCGCTGCACATCCAAATTAAAGAAGTCGCCGCTATGAGCCTTCTTAGAATCAAGCTCCAATCAGGGCTTCTAGCTACTGAATCAGGACATGCTAGCCTGATCAAAGACATTCCTGGCATAGATATCTGCAGTAGATCAGATACTATGACTAAGGAACTTTTCTTTGGTGCTAAATTCAGAACCCTCATCCCGCACCGGAAGGACTGGGACACTGGCAACCCCATCAGCGACCCCTACGGTATTCACTGGTATACCGACGGGTCAAAAACTGATCAGGGGGTTGGAGCTGGGATCTTTGGACCCAACTCTAAAACCTCAATTGCTATGAGCAAATGGCCCACAGTCTTCCTATCGGAGGTTCATGCCATCGAGTTCTGCTGCCGTCTGATCCTAGAGAAGGGGATTAGAGGAGCGAACATCTATATCTTCTCTGACAGTCAAGCCGCCATCTTAGCCCTCTCCTTCAAAAGAGTAAGCTCTCGACTGGTGGCCGATTGCTGGAACTGCCTCCAGAGACTGTCTCTTACTAACAACGTCACCCTTCTATGGGTACCTGGACACTCTGATATCCAGGGCAATGAGCTGGCGGACGAACTTGCTAGGGCCGGTTCGTCAGCTACTTTTTCCGGCCCTGAGCCCTTCTGTGGCATGGGTTGGTCAACCATCTCAGCTATTGTTAAAACCTGGGCTGTTAGGTTGACTGATCGCTACTGGTCGGTCCAACCAGGGATGCGGCAAGCCAAGGAGCTTATCAATCCCGTGGTCGACCGGAAAACCAGCTTACTTTCTAGGAGGGATCTTCACCTCCTCGTTGGCTTTCTTAGTGGCCATCATACGGTGAACTATCACCTCACCAAAATGCGTCTGTCTTCCGATGCTGAGTGCAGACTTTGCAAAGAGGACGACGAGACAACCAAACACATTCTGTGCGACTGTCCAGCCTTGGTGTGGACTAGGAGGAAACATATGCACGTGGATACCGCAGGTCCCGAGCATATTGTGCGTTCCTCGACAAAAGATCTTCTCTGCTTCATTAGGGAAGCAGAGCAACTTTTGTCTAGCTAGGGAGAGCCTATAGGCACAAAAGACCTCCATGGTCGCAGTGCCTCGCACCTTCTCTGTTGGGAGACTCCCTTTTTCAAATAATAATATAATATAAGACATCGCATGCAACCGTTCGTACGGCGTCTCACGTTAGTATTTTCAATGCTCAGGTACCAATTTCGTTGAATGTTGTATGGGGCATAGCGATTCCTGAAAAATAGGTTGAGATTGTACGAAAGAGATTGGAACGGAAAGCACGCAGGTGTCACTTGAGCAATCGCCGTGGAATGTGTTCGTTAATACATGTACTTGTATAACAAATCACGATTAGGTGTGTTGATCTGTTGGCAATTTGTGTGCATTCTCAACGTTATATATATTGGATTTTTTGACTTTTGAATATTTCATCTGGATATTTGAATAGTTAATTCTCTACCTTGTTCTTATATGTTCTGGAAATATTAACTTTGAAATTGTTGGCAAAAGTTGAGATCAAGAATTTTTTTCTGTTTCTCTTAGCCTTCACAAGTGTTTGTTCGGTTTTCTTTGACGACTTGGAGTGTTATTGTGGAATGGCCTTCCCCTTGTCGTTGATCTCCTCGTCACCGTTTGCTTCGATTGATTTTGTTAACGGATTGATTGCTGTTGGTGAGTTTGTTAAGTTGCTGATCTATTACTTCTGTGTGATTGCGTCTGTCGCATCTGTTCTATCCTCTTTAAATATTTTAACACAGCTTGACATTATTATTTTTAATTAGTATGGACATATTATCTCTAAATTTCAGTATATTTTAGATCTTTAAATCTTCAATCATTTTGAAGTGTGGCGTCACTATTATTGATTTTGATCATGAAAAACATGTTAACTAATCGATGTTAATTGATGATGCTAATTATTTTATCACTGTTATTGACTTTGGGCATTAAATATTTTCAAGTAAAACAAAATGATGCTAACCAATTAGCCAAGTGTTATTATAAATTAATAACTCTTCTAACATAAGTTTGCAACGATCACTTTCAATGTATTTATGTATCAATGTGAGTAATTTATTTTCTCACATATACATTTATATGTGATTATATAAATATATAGATATAAAAACAGAAAAATATCACATTTATATATGTATATAAGGATAAGTTTCACCTCTGGTATAAACACTAATTTCCCTACAAATTTAATCTCTAATTTTTTTTAGTGAAACTTATGAAAGGTGTATCCGAACTCACGTGGCGAATTGTAACGTAGTACGTTTACGTTTTTACAAATCAAATGGATACTGTTAAACTTTACTTGGCATTGTTATTAATTAATTTAGCAATGATGAGTTGAAAATTATATTGTATGTATGTTTTGCAGATTGGTAATTTAAAAAAGGACATTGACACGCCAATTATAAAAATGGCATGAAATAATTTTGCACGAAAATATAAATGCTTATGCTGTTCGACGCCCTGTCGCAAATCATCAATACGTTTGCTGTCAGCCTTGGTCTGACACCACAACGGAAAGCTTGGTTATATGCCTTGTTTCCCTTCAATGCGTTAGTGAATTTCATATATGTATGTATATGGCAAAATGCAAGTATAGGCAATTTTTATGAATTGAGTTGGTTGAATTTTTATATTTTCGAGTCTCTGGATATTTGGGCGACCTCTTTGTAGACAGCACTATTTGTTGTTGTTGTTTACGTTTCTTATCTGCTGCGATTTTCTCTGTTAAAGCTTACATTTTCTCTGCTGTTGGTGTTTGTGATGAGTTGCTTTGTGCACTTTGCTAACGTGCGCCCATTGAAGCTGTCGATCACTTATGAATATTGTGTTATTTTTATAAATTAATGACAAGCGGCAAGCTTTTTTTTAAAAAAAAAAAAACATTTAAAGTTTACGAAAATTACATGAATTTTGTTGTTGGCAACGCAATACCTGTTTTTGTTTTACTCTCTTATTTTCAATTTCTTTTCTACCCCAAAATTGCTGGCGTCCTACAAATACAACAAACAATTCTTAAACGTAATTGGAAATTGTAAAATGAAATCAATGGCAAAGCATAAAAATTGCTAACAGCACAATCGAATTTTTGGCATACTGTAGAGTATTCAAATACCTACATTAACATGTTCAAATAATACATAATAAACGAGCGCATATTGGCGACTCAAGATGTATGTACATGTACATAAATACATGTGCATCATTTCATAAAGAACAATGAGCGCAATATAAGCGACTCATAGCATGAGTAACAATGCACATACATATATATATTGTACATATATACATTCAAGTGCCTTCTGCACAACTCATGCTCTAAACATATGAATATGCATATATGTATATACATAAGCGCAACAACATTGTCGTTGCATAAATATACAACGACAATGTCGCGAGTAAAGTAATTTGAGCCTGCGCTTCAAGCATACGTATGCACGTACATACGTATGTACATGCATGCATACATACGTTATGCTGACCGCGCGTTTCCCACGCAGCGCTAGCCCGCTTGTGAATATATACACATATTCAAATATATATGAACATTCCTCTTAGTACATAAGTACATAATTACAGACATACATGTTAGACATAAGAGCTTGCACGCTCACATTTTGGCTTTTAATAAAACATTCGAAAAACTACAAACAGTCGGCACGGACGTGCCTTGTCTAAGAATGATAAGATCAGCACTTAATCATTTTTCCACATGGCGACCGTGAGGCAGGAGCCTCAAATCTTACTGGAATTACAAACACTGTGAAGCTTGTGGGACAATCAATACTAATATCTATGGTGGAACTTGGAAAAATTAATTTCATGGCATACTGGACATTATTACTAAAGACCTGAGTGAGTAGAGTGTGTGTGTGTGATGGGAAAAAACCGCGGCGGAGTAAAAAACAAGGTGAAAAAGAGAATAGCGCATTTAAAGTGGTTATTATTCACCAAAACTCCACCGTCCGTGTGGTCGACGGCTCAAAAGTTACAAACTGAGACCACTTGACAAATTTCATTGATGAAAAATTCCCGACACCACCACTCACTCAGGAAATATAAAAGTAATTAAAGCTAACAAAACTTTACCACCACAGAAAGTAAGCTTGCCGAAACAAATAAAGGTATGCCCAGCGGACTGCGAGGGACCGCTGTACTCGCCCCTTTGCGAGGACACCTGCCGTCACCCGGCAGCATCATCAAAAACATCAGCCAGTGCAGCCAGCACCGGCACCGCCCGCCGTACCAAGGCGGGCCACCAGACGCAGAAGTCACAGCGGACTGACAGCGCTCCATAGTGCGAAACAATATTTGAAATTTATATAAAATTAAGAAAAATATGTAAAAACCCAGCGTTGATAACGACGCTTGGCAGCAGTCTGGCCCGAAAAGCCAGTCGACAATTAGGTAGGAATTTGTACAATATCATTGAGTGAATAATTTTAAATTTTTAAATTTTAAATTTAAAAAAAAAAAAAAAAAAATTAAATTAAGTAACGTAAAATATAAATACAATACAAATAGTACACACCTTGGGTGTGTTACAAATATATTCACTCATATAGGAATTTCTTTGGCACTTGCAGCTAAATGCGCAAGATGCATTGATCAGACCATTTCTTTAAAAAAAAAAAAATTTTTTTTTTCCCTTCATAAATTTCATATCGGAAATAACAGAAATAAACACATTCTGCATGAAAATGCAAATTAATATTCAAAAAAAAAGTTTATTAATGTTTATAACCACAATTGAAATTTTATTCAAAGGAAAATTCAAATTTGACATTTCAAGATGGGTAAAACCCAATCTAAAGTTGAAAATCCGACGGCCAACGTCGTGAATAAAATAGAGACAGATCATTCAGAGCTTTTGAGCTCCATTGAAACTTTATTGCTTGCAATAATAGCAATGTTAGCGGCTGCTATCATGTACAAACTTTACTCAATGCATCATAAGCAATTGAAAAAGAAGTACTTAACAAGATCAGCAAGCCAGGAGATGGTTTAAAAAACAAAATATATATATTTTAAACTACAGCCAATAATTGAGAATTTTCTTTACAAATTCTTAATTAACAATTTTAAGAACAATTAGTAAGATTATTATGGAACACTTGATAAATTCGGTGTACGACACTGCGACTGACTTTCGCATACGTGCTTTATCCACTTTGAGACAACAAAGCACATATATAACAATATATGGACGCATTCAATCTATGGGAGAGCCCGTTGATAGCATTTAATCAAGAGCAAAAAGCTACGATATTATCAACGCTCCCATACGTAAAAGTAAAGAAAGAAATTAAAGACTTTGGTCTCCTCGGAGATTGTACCGTCTTCTATGTGCGTCTATATAAATAGATCAAATTTAAAATGGATAATTATAAGCAATTAAGAATTAACATGCTCGCTGATGAATCATACATGGTATCTAGGTACCATTAAACACATCACATGGAATGGATAAATGTAGCAAGAAAAATAAATGGCTATAAAGTTGAGTTCGATAAGTCATACAAATGTATAAATCGACCAACGCCAATAAAAGTTGATACACTGATATCACATGTAAATGTATTGATATCAGAATACAACAAAATACGCCAACTGATAAGCTCTGTTGAGAAAAAACTCACAGACATACATCGCAAACAATGCTTAAAAGTATGGAAATCAGTAAACATAAAATTGATATCCATAAGCAATAAACACTGTCTAGAAATATATGTCCCAGACGATTTGAATTTACTGGCTACTTTCGAAGCAGATCAGTTAAAAGATCGGGACGAATCGAAACCTAATATAGACATTGAAGTCGATAGTGACATTGAGTCTTTATTAGACGAAGATACAATCATGACAGACACAGCGGCAGCCTCACGGGACTACGTGCGACAGATTTCCTCCACGATACCCGAATTTGATGGCAAAAAGATGAACTTACACAGGTTCATCACCGCACTAAAATGAACAAATTTAACGAAAGGCAATCAAGAAGAGTTGGCCGTAGAGGTGATCAAAACTAAGGTTATTGGTCCGTTAGCTTACAAACTTGATAATGCCACTACAATTTCCGGAATAATTGATATTCTGAAGACATCAGTTAAAGGCGAATCGCCTGATGTATTAAAGGCAAAACTATTAAATACACAACAGCGCGGAAAAAACGCAGCTCAGTATACGGCCGAAGTCGAAAATCTTCGTAGGTCACTTGAAGCAGCCTACATAGACGACGGCCTTGATGTAGACAATGCAGAGAAATTCGCCACGAAAGAGGCTAAATCTGCAATGACCAAGAATTGTGAACATGAAAAAATTAAAACAATTCTTGAAGCAGGCAACTTCAGAGACATGAATAGTGTCACTGAAAAGTATACACTGTTGCACTGAAATGACCGGCAACTCTAAGGCAACTCTAACTCTAACACTGAACAATAGAGGACGAAACAACTACAGAGGTAATAATAATAGAGGCAATTACCAGAACAGAGGTAATGGTCAGAATAATTATTACAACAATAATAGAAGCCGAGGTGGTTACCGCGGAGGAAATCGTTCACGCGGCGATAACCAAGGAAACAACAGAGGTCGAGGTTCCTACAGAGGCAACCAAAACCAAAATAACAATACCAACAACAACAATAATAATAGCCGCAATGCAAGGCATATACAAGTGGAAAACTAAACAACCCCCTTAAGCAGCCAACAGTAAGGCTTTATAAAATCAATCTCAATTTAAGTATTTTTGTCCGATTTCAAAATATGCAAACATCTTCGTATATTAATCTCCTAGTAGATACAGGGCAGACATTTCGTTGCTCAAATGCAGCAAAAACAATACAAATTTAATAAATAGAAATAATTTAACAAATATATCAGGAATTGGGCAAGGAACAATACAGTCAATAGGTACACTTGATTTGGACATACGTGTTGAAGATATATTGATACCAGATGATTTTCCTATACCAGGTGATGGTATAATCGGATTGGATTTCATCAAGAAATACAATTGTATTTTGGAATTCCAAAACGAACAAAACTGGTTCACAATAAGACCCATAACATGTCGACACATTAGTGTCCCAATACTGCACTCACTCGAAGACAAGATAATATTGCCAGCTAGATCTGAAGTTATACGAAAGGTACGACTAACGACTAGTGAGAAATATGCTTTAATTCCAAACCAAGACTTACACTCTGGAATTATAGTAGCAAGCGCTTTAGTAGACTCAAAACACGCGCTGATTCGCATAATAAATACAAATAGTGAAGACGCTATAATTGATAGCGCATAAATATATTGCGAATCAGTAGACGACTATGAGATCTATGAACCAGAGCAAGAAAATGGCAACAGAGTCGAGGAAGTATTAAAACAATTAAAATTTCCACATTTGTTTAAAAAGAATTTAACCAAACTATGCACCGAATATAGCGATATTTTCGGTCTTGAAACAGAGACCATATCTGCAAATAACTTTTATAGGCAAAAATTGAGATTGAATGACAAAACGCCTGTATATATTAAGAATTACAGAATGCCAGAAAGCCAGAAACCAGAAATCGAAAAACAGGTCAAGAAACTGATATTGGATGGAGTCGTAGAACCATCTATAGCAGAATATAACAGCCCACTTCTCTTGGTTCCCAAGAAATCATTGCCTAACTCGGCAGAAAAGAGATGGCGATTGGTAGTTGACTATCGTCAGATCAATAAAAAATTGCTAGCTGATAAATTTCCACTTCCAAGAATAGAAGATATTCTTGATCAATTAGGTCGAGCCAAATATTTCTAATGTCTCGATTTAATGTCTGGATTCCACCAGATTGAACTAGATGAAAAATCTAGAAATATAACTTCATTTCCTACAGCCACCGGCTGTTACACGCGATTACCATTTGGATTAAAAATAGCCCCTAATTCTTTTCAACGCATGATGACCATTGCATTTTCAGGCTTACAGCCTTCACAAGCTTTCTTATATATGGATGATTTAGTAATTATCGGATGCTCTGAGAAGCATATGTTTAAAAACCTAACCGATGTTTTCAAGCTGTGCAGACAGCATCATTTAAAACAAGTAAGAAAGCTACAGTCGAGTTTGCTCGACTGTGAGATACCCGCCACCCAATTTTACCATTCAAATATTATATTTTTCAAAATATACTGAAAAAATACTTTAAAAAAATATACTAAAAAATACCAAAATAATATATCAACATTTTCTTTGTTCGAAATTATTAGCTTGGCGGCACTTTAGTTGGTTTATTGAACACCATTATTATGTCGCGGAGTGTCATAGCAACTAACTAGGCAGTACTAGCAGTTGCACGTGGTAACGCCTTCTAAAAGTAATATCTTAATAACTTCTGTGTTTTTTATCCGATTGTAACCAAATTCGCAGAGATCATTAAGATGGTGATTAGTATTGTCCGTACCAAAATTGAACGTTCTAGGTTTAAAACGACGCCTGCAATTCGGTTTTATTCGATTTCCGGGGGCGGGAGGGGGCGTGGCCAAAATCAAAAACAAACTTGATCTGCGTGCAACAATAAGACATACTGTCGCGAAAAATTTGTTGCTCTATCTCTTATAATCTCTGAGATCTAGGTGTTCATACGGACGGACGGACAGACGGACAGACGGACGGACGGACAGACGGACATGGCTATATCGTCTCGGCTGTTGACGCTGATCAAGAATATATATACTTTATGGGGTCGGAGATGCTTCCTTCTGCCTGTTACATACATTTTCGGTCGGCACAAAGCCATAATACCCTTCTACCCTTTGGGTAGGCGGGTATAAAAAGGCATTAATGCAGCCAACATTACTTCAGTACCCTGATTTAGCAAAGAATTTTGCATAACCACAGATGCTAGTAAACAGGCTGTGGAGCGGTACTAACACAAGACCATAACGGTCAACAACTTCCAATGGCATACGTTTCTCGAACTTTTACACAAGGCGAAAGTAATAAGTCAACTACAGAGCAAGAACTAGCAGCAATACACTGGGCAATAAACCATTTTAGACCGTACATTTATGGCAGGCATTTCTTAGTTAAAAGCGATCACCGACCGCTGTCATATTTATTCTCAATGAAGAGTCCAAGCTCAAAATTAACACGAATGAGATTGGACCTTGAGGAATATGATTTTACTGTTTAATACCTTAAGGGGAAAAATAACTATGTCGCAGATGCTCTATCCCGAATAACTATCGGAGAGCTTAAATCAATGAATAGACAAGTGCTGAAGGTCACAACGAGAGCTTCAGCAAGACAAGAAAATACCTGCGCAGGTAATGAAAAAGAAAAAATGCATGAACAGAAACAGAAAGGAATAAAAATGCCCAATATCTATCAGGTAATCAACAATGTTGATGCCAAGAAATTTGTTTTACTAAAGTTAGACAAACATAAGTGTTTGTTAAAAAACGGTAAACAAGTTATTGCAAGATTTGATGTGGAACAATTTTATTCTAATAGAAAATTCGATTTAGATCAATTCTTCCAAAAGCTTATTCAAGAAGCTGGAAGAAATAAAGTCACTCAACTGCAAATGTCACCAAGTGATGAGATTTTCGAATCTATCACAATAAAAGAATTTAAAGAAAAGGGCAACAAAATATTAAAAATTCTTAAAGTAGCGCTACTAAATAAAGTGACAAAGATAGATAAAAATGATACTAAAATATCATGATGACCCCGCAGAGGGAGGCCACTCAGGAATTTCTAGAACCTTGAGAAAAATTAAAAATTTTTACTATTGACCTAATATGACTAAGATAATTACCAGATATGTAAAGACTTGTTTGAAATGTCAGCAAGCTAAAACAATGAGGCATACAAAAACGTCCATGACTATAACAGATACGCCTGCAACAGCATTTGACACAGTTCTGATTGATACCATTGGTCCACTTCCTAGAACAGAAGAAGAAAATGAGTATGCAGTCACAATCATTTGCGATTTGACTAAATATTTGGTGACGATACCGATCCCAAATAAAAGCTCAAAAACAGTTGCAAAAGCTATCTTCGAAAATGTTATACTCAAGTACGGTCCAATGAAGACGTTTATTACGGACATGGGAACAGAGTATAAAAATCAATTGATTATTGACTTGTGCAAGTACATGAAAATTTAAAACATTACATCTACTGCACACCACCACCAGACTTTGAGGACAATAGAACGTAGTTACAGAACATTCAATGAATACATTCATTCATACATTTCTGTTGATAAAACCGACTGGGATGTTTGGATTCAATATTTTACTTATTGTTTCAATACCACACCCTCGGTAATACATGACTATTGTCCATACGAATTAGTCTTTGGAAGATTAACAAGACAATTCATTGATTTTAACAAATTTGAGAGAATAACACCTATATTAACATAGACGATTATGCTAAAGAAGTAAGATTTAGATTAGAAGGATCATATAAACGAGCAAGAGAAATGCTAGAAAGAGCAAAAGCTCATAGGAAGTTAATATACGATAAAAATATTAATAATTTTGATTTAAAGATAGGAGATAAAGTACTTTTAAAGAATGAAGTAGGTCATAAATTGGAAAATAATTATTTAGGACCCTACACAGTTAAGGAAATAGGACGTAACGAAAATATAGTTATCACTAAAAATAAGAAAAAAACCCAGGTAGTTCATAAAGATAGGTTAAAAATTTTTAACGAATAAAATTTCAATTTAAAAAAAAAACAATTTATAAATTTAATTAAACGTATATTTACGAAAAACATAATTGCATTTGCATTAAGAATGTTTTCAAAACAATTTTTACTAACATATTTTTAATATATAAATTACTTAAAAAAAGAAAAAACGGGCTGATCAACCAAAAAAAAAAAATTAAATAATAATAACAAAGATTTTTTATTAAATAATCATTAAAATTGGAATAACTACGCAAATACTGCGTTATTCTTTTAAAAGGGGAGGTGTAGAGTATTCAAATACCTACATTAACATGTTCAAATAATACATAATAAACGAGCGCATATTGGCGACTCAAGATGTACATGTACATAAATACATGTGCATCATTTCATAAAGAACAATGAGCGCAATATAAGCGACTCATAGCATGAGTAACAATGTACATATATATTGTACATATATACATTGAAGTGCCTTCTGCACAACTCATGCTCTAAACATATGAATATGCATATATGGATATACATTAGCGCAACAACATTGTCGTTGCATAAATATACAACGACAATGTCGCGAGTAAAGTAATTTGAGCCTGCGCTTCAAGCATACGTATGCACGTACATACGTATGTACATGCATGCATACATACAGTTATGCTGACCGCGCGTTTCCCACGTAGCGCTACCCCGCTTGTGAATATATACACATATTCAAACATATATGAACATTCCTCTTAGTACATAAGTACATAATTACAGACATACATGTTAGACATATGAATCAGAGCTTGCATGCTCACATTTTGGCTTTTAATAAAACATTCGAAAAACTACAAACAGTCGGCACGGACGTGCCTTGTCCAAGCATGATAAGATCAGCACTTAATCATTTTTCCACAATACATACATTATCTATATTATCATACATTATATATTATCGCGTAGCGGAGCGAAGTGGAGGTCACCTCGTACCTCAATGTTAATAAAAAATGTAACCTCCCTTAGCTCTTATAATCTTTTGCAACCGTCGGGGAACAGAATCTACTAATACAGAATATTCCAATGAAAAATCAGCTTAAGTCGCTTAGATCGGAGTAATTGATTTTGTCTTGTGGCACGAAGCATTATCCTGTTGAAGTATAAAATTTTGTTCGATCAAATTATCACAAGACGGAAAAACGTCATGATTCAAATATTTCAGCATTATCCGTATCATATTAAGCAATTTAATAGCAAATTTGGACCATTAATTTTACTTCTTCGTGATCTTATGTCCTATAAACCTATGTTTTCTCGAGTCTTCATGAAGTTTCGAGATGTGTGCTAAGGGCCTTTGTAAGCCACTCTTAATATTATTTAAATTATCATTAGAGTTGGAATCTTTTCCTGATATTTGGAAAGAATCTGAAATTATTCCCCTCTTAAAAAAGGAAAATAAATCTAATGTTGAGAAATTAAGGGGTGTATCCAAGTTGTTTGTTATTCCTAAAGCATTAGAGAAGCTAATAACTTCACCGCTGCAACATTATCGTAAATCTATAATTTCACCTTACGAGCATGATTTTATAAAATATAGGTCTACCACCACTAACCTGTTAGAGTTTTCATCCAAGATAATTAAAGGATTTAAATCTAAAATGCAAACATATGTTATGTTGATGTTATACTGTTTATACTGATTATATCCGCCTACCCAATAGGTAGAAGGGTGTTATAACTTTGTTTGTAACAGGTAGAAGGAAGCATCTAAAGTATATATATTTTTGATCAGCGTTAACAGCCGAGACAATAAAACCATGTTCGTCTGTCTGTTTTTTACGAAGACCTGGACTTCAGAGACTATAAGAGCTAGAGCAACCAAAATTGGTGCTAATATGTAATAATATAGCAACTGTCTCAAGTTTGTTCAAGAATTTGGCCTCGCTCTCTTCGCTCCGGAAATCAATATAAAGGAATTTAAATTTGTTTTCATATAAGAATATAAATATTTGGTACACACAATAGTTGTCTCAATGATTTCTGTAAGTTTTGAAACGAGCGGATAAAAATCATAGAAGATATTCAGTAATACTTTTAAATTGGTTCGTATATTCTCAAAAAATACTATGTTACGGAGCTCGTTTTAAAATTTTAGTTGTATTCATTAATGTTTGCGCGTGCCAAATCTAGCTTGATTGATGCTTGGAAATATTTTTTTTCGATTTACGAATACGGAAGGGGGCGTGGCCAACATCTAAAATAAACTTGATGTTGCTCTATCTCTTATAGTCTCTGAGATCTAGGTGTTCATACGGACAGACAGACAGACGAACATGGCTATATCGTCTCGGCTGTTGACGCTGATTAAAAATGGGGTCAGAGATGCTGCCTTCTGCCTGTTACATACATTTCCGGTTGGCACTAAGTTATAATACCCTTTTATCCTTTGGGTAGGAGAAAACCGGCACCACTTTTTCTTGACCGGGATCAATAGATGAGACGATATAGACCTGTCTATATGGCATATGGCATATCTGTCTATTCGTTTGAATACGTATATAGCAGTGACTTTCCGATTTGGGTATAACATATGTACATTAACTTTCCGCGCATATCAAATTTATTATAGATTCCTTCCGCCTCCATAAATCACTAAAATTTTTGGACTATATTACAATTGCAATTATAATTGTATTCCAATATTTTATTTTATTATAATTTTGACAGTTAAAAAGAGCAGTCAGAGCCGAGGGAGTATGAGCGCACCATCTGCCGCATAAGAGGACGAAGCGACACTGGGGTTTCAAGCATGTACAATTCATTATCTTTTATGATTAGATATTGCGGTCAAAAGTAACAGAGCTAAATTTCTCATTTAGATATTGCCTCCTGAAGTCTGAAGTTATAAAAAAATCCCTGCAAATGAAAATATAAAAGCTAATAAAAACGACGATAATAAGTGATGTTCATAAAATAAACTTGATTCAGGGGCTATATTACTACATCTTGTCACCAAAATTCCGTAAATCTAGCCTTTAAAGTTTCTGAATTTTCATACAGTCAGACAGTCTGGCATAGCTATATTGTATCGGCTGTTGATGCTGATCAAGATGTTAATTAAGAATACATATGCATTATGGGGTCGGAGATGGACCCTTTTCGCACAATAACATAATAACAAATAGCTTGTTTTAATTATTAAAAACCACAAATCACAATTACTTTTCCGAAAAGACAATATTGAACCAAATTCGTAACGTAAAGACAAGTTCAGATATCGAAAAGCATTAAGCTCAGTTAAAAACATGACCAGTCACAATGCGTCCATTTTTGGTCCATTTAATAAAATTTCGATAAGCATTTGCATTATAAATCGCGTATGTGTCTGATTATAAACTAAGCAAACATTGGCCAACAATTACAGACTGAAATTAAATCCGACAAAAGAGCTGGAAAAAATTGTTGACTCGCCCTGGATTGCTAATATAATATTGATGTCATTGTCTTTAATGGTGTGGCCCATGCCTAGGACTACTTGGTACCTTGCGTCGAGTTAAACTCGTAATGGCTGTCGATATAGTCGAAATAGCAACACTATGTAGACGTTCTTCAATTTTTCTATCAAATCTTAACTGTATTAAAAACTATAGTGCAGAGCAGATACTATAATGGCTTTGAAGAGTTTCTACAAGAAAGTAAACTTTCAACAATATGAATACATTTCTACCCGGTATAAATCTACGCAATCTCTTTATGGCAACTGCCATAAAGTATTAAATTATTGATAAAAAAAAATTGGTGAGGCTTTCTCCCTCGTTATATCCCTGTCTGTATGCCTGTACAAATTCCATAACATTAGTTCATATCATTAGTTCATATGAGCAAATAAGCAATAAATGAACTTTGATGAAAATATATGTTGTTTGTATTTACACAACCAAAACGTATTTTTAAACAAGCTCTACCACAGAGTATTATAAATTTGCCAACCAGGCAGTAGAAGGCCTGACCGACATAAAGCATATCCATTTTTCATTTACGGAAACCCAGATTTTAGAAACTATAAGATATAGAGCAAGCAAGGATAATGACATGCGATATACTTTTATCTATTCTACCCAAAGGGTAAAGGGTATTTTAATTTTGCGCTAACCAAAAATGTATGTAACAGGCTTCTGCCTGTTCAGGCATCTCCGACCCCATAAAATGTATATATTCATGATCAACCGACATGATTTAACCATGTCCGTCTTTCCGGCTGTCTGTCCGTCTGTCCGTGCATCTGTTCGTCTGTCTGTCCATCTATCTGTCTGTCCGAATGTGCGTAACAAGCAGAAGGAGGCGTCTTCGACCCCATAAACTATATATATTCTTGATCAGCATCAACAGGCGAGTCGATTTAGCCCTGTCTGTCTGTCCGCCTGTTCGTCTGTCTGTATGAACATCGAGATCTCAGAGACTATAAAAGCTAGAGCTACCAAATTTGGAGACAATATGTAAAACTCGGTGGGCAGATGAAGCTTATTTTAGATGTTAGCCACGCCCACTTACGCCCCCGTTAATTGGAAAAACGATTTCCAAACATTATGTTAAGGCCAGAATGTCCAGTTTTGGCACACACAATACTATTCACCATCTTTATGATCTCTGAAAATTTGGTTATAATCAGACAAAAACACAGAAGTTTTTAAAGACTTAATTTTATAAGGCGAAATCGGGTGCAGCTGCACCTGTTCAGCTAGTTGTCACTCAGTGACATAATAATGGAGTGCTACCAAGCATAAAAGTATCACGTTGGGCTTTATTCCTCTAAGATTTTAACTACGAAATCGAGCATCGCAGTGGAACAAAAATTAAGCATGTCGATGCGTTAAGTCGCGTAAATTGTTTCATTTCAGAATATAGCTTACATCACAGGTGGCAACAGGTTTAACTAAAGACGAATGGATTAGAGCGATATTAGCTGTGTTAGTCATCAGTACGTATGATGATTTCTATGTTAGGCATGGTGTCTTGTATAAATATCCAATCAAGGAACTTGTAGTAGTACCATCGCTAATGGAAGAAGAAATTATTAAAAGTACGCATAGGCAAGGATATTTTTTAATTAGAAGGAACTAAAAAGCAGTTGAAAAAACATTCTATATCCCACTGTTATCTGCAAAAGTGCATAAGGTAGTCAAAAGTTGTATTGAGTGTATTATTTCGGACAAAAAGGTTGGTAAAAAAGAAGGTTTTTTAACACCAATCAAGAAAGTAGATATACCTTTAGGGACATATCACGTAGATCACGTTGGTCCACAAGAGCAGACTAGCAAGAGCTACAATTATATTTTCGTTGTGGTTGACGTATTTTCAAAGTTTACGTGGCTTTATCCAACTAAAAATACGGCAGTTGACGGAGTTGTAGATAGGCTCAAAAGACAAGCAGGAGTGTTCGGAAATCCTAAGTGTATTATATCAGATAGAGGTGCAGCTTTTATTTCTAACATGTTTAAGGAATATTGTGAAGGGGAGGAAATACAATATCTAATGATAGCGACAGGAGTTCCTCGAGAAAACGGTCAGGTTGAACGCATCCATAAAATTGTAATACCGATGTTATCGAAGCACTGTCAAAAAAAAAAAAAACTTGTAGTTGGTATAAACGCATTGAAGCCGTCCAAAAGTAATAAACAGTACCCCACCAAGGAGTTCAAAAATATCTCCTTTTAGACTATTAACAGGTGTTTAGATGAGAATCAATAAAATGGATGATATGCAAAAATATTTAGATAATGCTTATATTCAAGAGTTTGAGAATGAAAGAGAAAATCTTCGTGTAGAAGCGGTAAAAAATATAAAAGAAACTTAGCAGAAAAATCGTAAAACGTTCAATAAAAATTGTAAAAAAGAATTAAAATATAAATTGAATGAATTAGAAGCTATTAAAAGAGCGCAATACGGTTCAGGTTTAAAGCTTAAGGACAAATTTATTGGTCCGTGTAAATTAGTTAAGATCCTACCACATGGTAGATACGAAGTAGAGAAAATAGGTGACCATGAAGAGACAGGAAAAACTCTTGCAGTGGTGGAGTACATGAAAAAGTGGGAGCCTCCACAAGAAATGTCGCAAGAGATATCATTTGAGCCGCATGAAAATTCAGGATGGCCGAATGTAGGAACGGTTCGCAACACTAGAAGTGGCCGACAATTTTATTAAAATATTAATTAGCTACCTATCTTATCGTCAATTTGCTCGCTTTCACATTCGCATTAATTTTCTTTTTGCGAGAGCTTACAGCAAATTTGTGTTCTGTTTTGAACTGCTACAGCACATTGTTGGTGTATCATTACATATCGCGCTCTAGCGCTCTTTGTGCTCTTGTGCTGTGTTTTGTTGTTGGCCGTTTTGGTTATTCTTTTCTCTATTTTCGTTGCGCCCGCGATTATGTTTTCGTGCTTGCTGTTTTTTCTGTAAGTAGATTTCAGCTCCCTGTTGTTAACACCCTGTTATTAACACAAGTTTTATTCTTATTTCAATTTTTGGTTTCATTTAAAAGCAAATAAAAAGCATTAAAAACCTGCAGTATGTTTGTCTGCTATAATACAAAATTCCGTGTACCAGCAAGTGCAAAAATGGGGTTCGTTTGCTGCTGGTTCTGTGACAATGTATCACATGAAAAATGTGCTGGCTTCACCGGCCGTATAATCGACCTTATTGGCTCAAAATCTGGTTTAAGATGGACATGTGGGTCATGTAGGGATGTTGAGGGATTCAAACGTCATACGAAGCAAGGCTTTGGTGATCTATTCGCAGGTTTGGAAAAACTTGCGGATAGTTTCGCGACTTTGGACTCTGGGTTTAATGGCATGAAGATTTTAACCGAGTATCCAAAGCGTAAAAAAGCTAATACTTGTTTGTCCATTGGCCCACTTGATCGTACTGCCGTTAGTACGTCAATGTCCAAGAAGTTCAAAACAAAAAAAAACAAAAAAGTTATCGGATGAGTGAAGTTGTGATGCAACTCTGCAATCGCAGTATTTTATATTCTAAAAATTTTTCTAAAAAATCTGTCGAAATAGAAGAGTCGATTCAAGAGTATCAGTTGTGTTGGTTGTGTGCTCAAACTCATTATTATATGAATCATTTAAAACGCATTTAATTTCACAATTATCATAATAGTTTATTGATTGATTATAAATCTAAGCTAGATTCACGGTGTTTGAATTAAAGTCCACGAGACGACCATGGACCATCCTACATATATTCTTATTCAGCGTCAACAACGAGACGATATAGCCAAGTCCCTCTGTCCATCCCTCCAAATGAACATCTATATATCAGAGACTTTAAGAACTAGAGCAACCAAATTTTCGGATTTGGTTGTTTTATTTTTGCACCCAGATCAAATTTATTTTATAATTATTCTACACTTCATCACCACTTTAATAATCTCTAAAAGATTGGGTACAATCGGACAATTAACACAGAAGTCATTCGAGACACACTTCTATAGTGCGAAATCAGGTGTAGCTGCACCTGTTCAGTTCCTGTGTCACTCAGTGACATTATAATGGTGTCCATAAACCCAAAAAAGAGCTATCAAGCTAATAATTTTGAACACAGTTAATTTCGGTATATTAATTATAGTTTTTCAGTATATTTTCTAAAATGATTATATTTTCATGGTCGCCCATAAGTTTTGTTCCATTCAGTAAAACGAGTAGCTTGTTTAGTGTTGTTTTTTTTTTGTACCAATATATACATTATTGTATAATCGGGAAAACATTTTGTTGTTTAATATGTGTAATGACTGGCTTATTTAAGAAATTTACATGCGTTATAATTTATGTATTATTTGTACACTTTATTAATAACGTTTCTCTTAATATAATAATTGTTCCTATATTGGCACACCAGGCTGCTGGCTGTCCGCTCTAGAGTGAGTAGACAACTCGCGTCGCTGCTCTCTCGATGCATGGTTGTTTGCAGAGCCGGTCACCACATCCCTCCTTTATTAACGAGTTTTAGCTTCACTGGCGACAGGGGTAGCTGGATCCCGAGGCGTCCTTCTGTGGGCTGGAGTACCGCGTCCTCTGGAGTAGGTGTTGATTCCGGTAGGCTGACATCTGATTGAGGAGTTGGGCATGAGGTTAGATACGACTGGTTAGCTGGAACTTTCTTGAGATGTGAAGCGTTTCTTGTTAGTTTTATAAAACCCACTTCGATTTCTACAATGTTATTCTGCCTTTTAACACAGTAAATTCCGTTTTGTCGAAGTTTGATGTGAGTTTGTTTCCCGTCAAAAGGAGTGAGCCAACCGTTGAGAGCTCTGTATGAAACGGGTACAAGTTTGCTGATGTCTCGAGCTTCCAGGACTCGTTCTTCAGGCAACTGATTGCGTCTATTATCTCTTCATCCCTTTTGGAAGACTCTGCTATTTCAGGAATTATCATAGACCTTGGGATGGAGTTCTGCACGAGGCGTAGGATGCTGTATTCCGTCCTGAGATCGATTGGTTCTACCGCAGATTGTTGACAGAGTCGAGACAGCGCATCTGATATATTGTCTTTTCCGGATTTATAGATAACGGTGAAGCTATATGCCTGGAGTCGCAGGAGCCACCTTTCAATGCGGGCCGGGGGCTTTGACGTTGGTTTGAAAATAGCTTCTAGGGTTTGTGATCAGTTACGAGTTCGAAATGTAGGCCTGCCAGGTAATAGTAAAATTTCTCCACTGCCCAATCCAGAGCAAGGCTCTCCTTTGAGAGTAGCGTTTCTCCACCTCCGACAGGGCCTTCAATTATTCGTTGATTGCTGTGAATTGCAATAAAACAGCCCCAAGGGCAACTGGGCTAGCCTCCGCAATCACCCGTGTTCGATGCCTTGGATCGAAATTTGATAGCTTGGGTACCTTGGATAGGAGATTCTTTAGGTTGTTGAAAGCATTCTTCTCTGATTCGCTGCAGGTGAATTTGTTTTCGGTTTTCAGCAGCTTCCTTAGAGGATCTGTATGACTTGAAAGGTCCGGGATGAACTTCCCGACGTAGGTTACCAGACCGAGGAAGCTCCGTGTTTCCTCTTTGTTCTTTGGATCTCTAAAAGATCGTATGACGTCAATTTTCTCGGGGTCGACTTCTATTCCCTTGTCGGAGAAAATATGTCCGAGGAATTTTAGTTTGCTTGTCATCCAGATGCACTTCTCTCTATTCAGTAGGACATTATTTTCCTGAAAGATGCACACTTCTTTTACGGCGTTGTCGATTTCGAGGTCAGTTGTGTCAAAGATGATGACGTCATCGATGAAGTTCATGGCGTTAGGTACCGCAGATAACATCTGCTCGAGAAGGCGTTAAAAAATTTGGGGAGCAGAGTTTACTCCAAACATCAAACGCTTGTATCGGATAAGTCCCCGTGGGGTTATAACCGTTGTTATTTCCTGGCTCGATTCATCAAGAGCCACATGGTGATAAGCGTCCTTGAGGTCTAGGCGTGCGAAGAACTTAGCCTCTTTGAGTCTGGTCATGAAGGAGTCGAAGGTTGGCAATGGATAGTTTTCCCGTAGGATTGCTTTGTTTGCCAGTCGCATGTCGACGCATAAACGGATGTCCCCGTTTTCCTTAAACGCAAGGACGATGGGAGATATCCAAGCGCTCGGGTCCGTGACTGGTTCTATTATGTCTCGACTCAGGGCTTCTCTGAGTTTTTCCATGACCTTGTTCTCGTGAGCTGCCGATACTCGTCTCACTGGTTTCTGAACGGGTTTTACGCTATAATTGATGGAATACTTTACTTCAATGTTTTTCCATATCGGATAGGGCGCCATTTCTTCAATTCGGTTAATGTTTCTTCCCAGTCGAAAAACTTTTAATTCGATGGCTATGTCTCGCCCCAAAAGAGATTGTTTTCCATTTTCAAAAACGTAAAATGAAGCAATCCCTTCGACACCTGGCTCAACGAAAATTGGAGCCTCAAAAATACAAATTACTCAAAGTAATTTATTAGAGGCATATGCTCGAAATTGCTTTTCCGAGTGGGTTCTTACGTTAAAGATTGTAGCTTTTCCCTTCCAGCTGAGACCAGTTCGCGTGGCTGATAAGGGTAAATTAAGAGCCCGAGTCGATGATTAAAGGACTCCCACGGCCTCTCACTCGGCATTGTATGAACTCCGCTTCATCCTCGCTTAAAACTTTAAAGCAGTTTGCATTGCCCTTTTGATCTTGGAGCTGGTGGCCTCCTCTTCCACACGTCGTATATACGAGTGAGGCCTTTTTAGGTTGTTCCTGTCGGACTTAGGGAATCGGCCGTTTAAGTTAGTTAGGCATTTCCTGGCGAAGTGTCCAGGCTTCGAGCATTTATTGCAAGTGACATTTCTTGCCGGACATGATGGGTCATTATATGTGTGACCAAACCTTCCGCACCTTGGGCATTCCCCACTATGCTTGAAGCCACGATTTGCAATTTTACAGATTGATTCCGCAATTGGTTTTGATGTCATTGCTTTTGATTTCTTGTTGATCTGCTCCTCAACCTGACACGCTTCAGTCACTTCTTCTGGTGAATTTTCCTTCCCCAGGATTCTTTTCTTAAGGCTTAGAGGTGCCCACACATCTATAATTTTATCTTTAAGGCATTTATCCTCAATCTCCGCTTTTGAGGATCCAAACGCACATTTTTGCATTTGCTGACGGAGACGCAGCATGAAATCGGCAAAGCACTCCGTGTCTAAAGGTTTCAGACCTCTAAATAGGTGTCTCTCAAACGTTAAGTTCTGCTTCGGTGAGAAGTGTTTATTTAGATGGTCGATGAGGATTTTGTAGATGTGTTCTTTATTTTCGTCGGTGGGCTCAATCAGCGCTCCAGGTAGAGAGTATACTACTGACTGTAGCTGGACTCTTCCCAAGAGTAGTAGCTTACTCCTCTTCTGCTTTTCAGTGTCAATACCCTCGGCCTAGAGGTATATTGTAAACACCCTCAGCCACTTCTCCCATTCATTTCGGAGGATTGCCTTGTCGATCGCCTCGCACAGAAACGGTTTTATGACACTATCAGCCATTTCCAATATGGGACCTAGAGATGGGGTTTATAACAAAAGCAACTATTGTATTATTTTTATTAGCTAACTTGTAATTATTATTACCCAGCCTCAGTTCAATGATATCCCCAATTTACATTTAGGGCTTAGCTGTTTTCGTTTGTTATAAATATTTTTTCATTATTCTTTCTTTGGCTTGTGGAAGTCTGCTCCACCCGACCTTTAATATTTTGTTTGCGATTCAAATCTATTACCCAGCTCTATTCTTTAAAGCTTGTAATAATTTCTTCTCTCTCTTATTTTTCCCCATTTTTTTATATATATATATTTTTTTTAATATACTTTGGCTTGTACCACTATTAGCTCTTCTATTAAGAGCTTGTAATGCGTACCTGGCCTTATAACTGTTTATTTGTTTCTTTTAATTTGCTTTGGCTTGTATTACTACTCAGCTCCTCTCTTGGGAGTTTGGAATTGATTTTCTTCCTTTGGTTGCTAGAGCTTGTGAGTAATAATTACTTCACTCAGCTTCTCTATCGTAGTGCGTGTGTTGGACGAGAGGGGAAGGGGAAAACTAGAGCATGCAAAATCACTCAAACCGCTTTGTACTCAATGTCGGTTTCTGTTGGCAGCGTGCCAATTTGTATTCACGCCGTTTATTCCTTCTCTCCTCATCCTTATTAATGTTATGTATGCTGGCACACTTTAAATCACGCCACCCGCTTACTTGCAGATTTTGCGCGTTCTCTCTCTTCTTTTCTTTCTTTTTTTTCGACAAATTTGCCAAAAATTCTTTTTAGTTATTATTACTTACCGATATTTTCACTCGTCGTCAATGTGTTCATAATGACCGGCTTATTTAATGAATTTACACGCGTTATAATTTATGTATTATTTGTACACTTTATTAATAACGTTTCTCTTAATATAATTAATGTTCCTATATTGGCACACCAGGCTACTTGGCTGTCCGCTCTAGAATGAGTAGACAACTCCCTCTCCCTACTGAGCGATCGTCAGTCTCTGCCAGGCATCGACGTCGCGTCGCTGCTCTCTCGATGCTTGGTTGTTGGCAGAGCCGATCGCCACAATATGCAATATTTATCATCTGTTTATCATAACCATTGGATCTTTTCAGTCTACTTGAGAATTCTGGTATATAAATAACGGATTCATATAATTTGTTATTATTGACGTTCTCTTATTTTTAAATTTACATATGCAATTTAAAATAAGTAAGAAAGTTTTTGTCGAGTTTGGTCGACCGTGAGATACCCGCCACCCAATTTTACTGAAAGGAATAATAAACAAGTAAGAAAGCTGTGAGATACCTTTACCATCAAAATATATTTTTCAAAAATATACTGAAAAAATACTAAAAAAAATATATTAAAAAATACCAAAATAATATATCAAAATTTTTTTTGTTCGAAATTATTAGCTTGGCGGCAACAATAAGACATACTGTCGCGAAAAATCTGTTGCTCTATCTCTTATAGTCTCTGTGATCTAGGTGTTCATACGGACAGACGGACATGGCTATATCGTCTCGGCTGTTGACGCTGATCAAGAATATATATACTTTATGGAGTCGGAGATGCTTCCTTCTGCCTGTTACATACATTTTCGGTCGGCACAAAGCCATAATACCCTTCTACCCTTTGGGTAGGCAGGTATACCAATTGATGGATTTTAAAAAAATTCACTGCTCTTGTCCGAATGTGCGTCACAACAAAAAGCTGATACCACTTCTTCCTGACGAGCATCAATATCTAAGACGATATAGACCTGTCTGCATATCTGTCTATTTGTATGAATACCTACATATATAGCAGAGACTATCCGACTTGGGTACAATATACAATATATTAACTTTCCGTGCAGATTAAGTTTATCTTATAAATCACTAAAATTTTTTGGCTATAGTACAATTGCGATTATAATTGTATTCTAATATTTTATTTTATTATAATTTTAACAGTTTTAAAGAGCAGTCAGAGCCGAGGGAGCATGAGTGGACCCTCAGCTGCATAAGAGGATGAAGCGACACCGGGGTTTCAAGCGTGTACAATACATTATCTTTTATGATTAGATATTGTGGTCAAAAGTAACAGTGCTAAATTTCAAAATTTCTTATTTAGATTTTGCATCCTGAAGTTTGAAGTTATTCAAAAATCCCCGCACCAAAAATTTAAAAGCTAAGAAAAACGACGATAATAATTGCAATTCATAAAATAAACTTAATTCAGTATTACTACATCTTGTCACCAAATTCGGTAAATATAGCTTTTAAAGTTTCTGAAATGTATCTTTTCGTACAGTCAGATAGTCTGGCATAGCTATATTGTATTGGCTGTTGATGCTGATCAAGATGTTGATTAAAATGGGTCCTTTTGCCTGTGACATACATTTTCGGTTGGTATAAAGTTATAATACGCTATAGGTAGGCAGATATAAAGCAATACGCAGAACAATATCATCTGATGTGCACCACGCAATAACATAATAACAAATAGATTGTCTTAATTATTAAAAACCAAATCACAATTACTTTTCCGAACAGACAAAAATGAACCAAATTCGTAACGTAAAGACAAGTTCAGATATCGAAAAGCATTAAGCTCAGTTAAAAACATGACCAGTCACAATGTGAAATAGATCACAGCAAAATTGAATATTATATTTTTTTTTGGGTCAAGCAACAACACTGTTTAATCAATAGTTCCTTGAAAATTGTGTTGCCTAGCGTAAGTTTATTTCAATCATTCAGTTTTAAATTGCAATATGAAAGCTTATAACAAAATTTTGGTTCATTTAATAAAATATTGATAAGCAATTACTTTATAAATCGCTTATGTGTCTGATTATACCTTGCGTCGAGTTAAACTCGAAATGGCTGTCGATAATTTACAAATAGCAACAGTATGTTTACGTTCTTCAATTTTTCTATCAAACCCTAATTGCATTAAAAACTATAGTGCAGAGCAGATACTATAATGGCTTTGAAGCGTTTCTACAAGAAAAGTGAACCAACATTTCTATTTGCTACAGTAAGCTTTCAACAATATAAATACATTTGTACCTGGTATAAACCTACGCTATCTCGTTATGACAACTGCCATAAAGTATTAAATTATTGATAAAATAAAATTGCTGAGGCTATCTCTCTCGTTATATCCCTGTCTGTATGCCTGATTGTCCGATTGAACTACTAGATTTCCGTCGTGCTTATTGCTTAAAAAATATGATTTGGTAGTTGAACTTAAATAACGAGTTCCATAAAATTAGTTCATATCATAGCGTAAATGATTGCTTGAAGTTTGATTATGATCAAAAAAGCAATAAATGAACACTGATGAAAATTTAAGTTGTTTGTATTTTCACAACCAAAACATATTTTTTAACACGCTTTACCACAGAGTATTATAAATTTGCCAACCTAAAATGTATATAACAAACAGTAGAACGCCTGACCGACATAAAGTATATCCATTTTTCATCTACGAAAACCTAAATTTTTGAAACTATCAGATATAGAGCAAACAAGGATAATGACAAGATGTAGTAAAATAACCAGTGAATTAAGTTTGTTTTACAATTTAGCCAAGTAACCATCCTCCCCCAACCCCCCCCCACTCCCACAAATCGAAAAAAAAATCGAGTTCTAAGCATATTTTATAAACTGGAATGGTAATTTTTGGCAGACATACGCATAACCATAATATCAATGCTTCCTCAAAATATAGTTACGACATTAGATACAGAATTTATTTAGGATAATGGGTGAAAACAGATGCAGCTTGACCTGTTCAGTTGTTATGTCAATCTCTAATATATTATTGGTACTCAATAAGCCTAATCAAGTGCAGCCAAGCTAATAATTTTGAGAGTGGTTTTCTGCGGAATATTTTTTGCTGTTCTACCCAAAGGGTAGAAGGGTATTTTAACCTTGTGGTAACTGAAAATGTATGTAACAGGCAGAAGGAGGGACCTCCGACCCCATAAAGTATATATATTCATGTTCAACCCGACATGATATAACCATGTCCATCTTTCCGCTTGTCTGTCCATTTGTCTGTCTGGTAACTCAAAGTCAAACAAACTCGACTGCATCTTTTTTATTTTGTTTTTAATATATTCTTGAAAAATAGTACATTTCCGTGCTCGCTCTTAATAAGTATTTGTTGCGTTGAATAAAAATGTCTGAGGGTATCTAACGATCAAGGACTCCAGATTTTTTACTTGTTTTAAAGGTTTGTTGCCATTTAATTATAATTAATTTATTAATATATTAGTGCCTACTGAAAATGTATGTTGCAAGCAGAAGAAGCCATTTTGAACAACGCAAAGTATATTTATTCTTGATCAGCGTCAACAGCCACGTCTCGAGTAAATGTAGCCTGCCTTTGTAGGACTGCTATTAATGATCACCGTGGTCTGAACTACCCGGGAGTCCTCGCAACCTTATCAAGTCTACGCAGCTCCTGCATAATCACTGCCTCATAGGTACATCCCTGATTTCACAGTTCGCTCATGGTAATCCTGATCTTCATATCAGTCTGTATCAGCGCCCCTCGAATGGAAATTTGAATGTTCGGCTGCATCTACAATACTAGCACATCTAGCGCATCCAGTGTACTGTGGGGACGGTTTGTGATCAAAAATGTGGATATAGTGGCTTAAGCACATGTTGAGAATTTGTGTAAAGTAAAAATTTATGCTACTAAGATTATTCACTAGTCAGTGCTTAACTTTGGGTAGATTGCGCTCTTTCTTCAATTAGTCCTAAATGATTTGTCAGTTAGCCATACTAGCCGTTTTCTTTCTTATTATCTTCGTCTTCGCTGCAATCTCTGACGATAGTATTTAAATGCATAGCATTAATGCTGCCAATTTTTTCTTTGACCCCTATAGGGTGACCTAGAAAACGTAACCGAGTGTTAACAATCAGGCCAAGGTAGCACATACCTCTTTTCGAGCTAACTATCTTGGTCTATTTTTTGTATGTTGCTAGATCGAGGTCATGAGAGCGAAGCTACTCCATTACTATGCAAAATACATTTTTGCAAAAGTGGATGGTTTAGCTCGCAGTATGGTACGTGTTTTTAAGTCGTTCATGGCGATGAAGACTCATCGACTCATAGTCATCGAGTCATATTACATCAAATGTAGACCTTGACCCAACCCGAAGTGGGGCCAAAGGCTTTTGTCTGTTGGCATAGATGCGCTAATTAACAGATGAAGCCTTCCAGTCTTCCTTCAGTGGTCCTTTGATCCCCTTTTGTCTCTACTGTTTCTTCCCAAGTTAAATTAAAAGTATTTCCAATTTAAGGTTTTGTGGTTTTATTTCGATCCAACTCTTTTGGAGTGTCGCTTCAGACTAACTTATTACAAAGAAGAATAATGTTTTATGTTTTGGATATGTGGTCGCGAATCTGCTGACCCAGCGGATTTGGGGAATGCCTCCGTTTTGCTGAGCTGTTTCCGCCTACACTGTTGCAACATGAGAGGACAACGAACTAGCGGCTCTGTGTGGAGGCTTTTAGGGGAAGGGGAAGTAGATGTAGACTGCTGATGTGGTCAGATGCGGGACAACGAACTAATGGTTCTGGCGTGGAGGTTTAGGGGGTGGGGAAGTAGATGTAGATGTGGTAACTCCTCCCCCCTTTGAATGAAGTGAAGGCCATAACGAAGGAATAGACGGAACGTAGTTGACTGAGGTAACAGGGTTGGGCAGGTAAGTAATGTTCTTCTTTACTGCTAAAGCATACAGTATAAAGATGACCAGGATGATACTTGATGCGTAGGTTAGGAATCGAAGGTTAATCGTAGATTCCTTGACTTGGAATATTTTAGCTTTATTCTCCTGAAGATGCAGTACTATTTTGCTTAGGCTTAAATCCTCCAGTGTTGCATTTATTGATATGTTCTTCGTTACTGGTAGTGATAATTTAATCCTTTCTTCGTAGAACAATTCGCTGTCATCGTATTTGGTACCGTCTATAAATATGGAACAGTTTATATGATTGATAATCGTCGTTCCCTCAATAGTGAACGGTTCAGCACAGCTTGGTTCAGCACTTAGTTGATTCTTGCTGATAATGACAATCCACTGTTGTTCCGGTTCTACTACTGCCTCGTCTGTGTTGATATTTTTGGCCTCGCAAATAGGGTTCATTCCTTGTAGTATTTGTTTCACGCATTCTTTGTTGTCCATGTTATTTTCCGCAGTTCCGGGGTCGCAGATGTATGTGCCATGTATTTTTGAACATTTTTCTTGAAAACTTAACATATAATTAAATTTATCATCGTACAATATATATTTGGGTAGAGTGAGAAAATTTGTGCCATTGATTGGTAACTTAATTAGGTGAGAAAGTGTGTAAGTGTACTTATCAAATATTGGAATCTTTATATGAAATATTATTTTTGTTTTTTGGATTCTATTTCTATGTTGAGTAGTCTGTAGATATGCTCTTCTGAATTAATAGAAAAATTTTGAAGTTTAAAAATCTGTGCAATATCTTTCAATTCTTCTATAGGTAAAATAAAATTTGGAATTATTTTGAATTTAGCCAATAGTATACTTTCAGCTATATCATGTATATGGTTTTGGAGAATATCTATATTATTATTTATTATATTCAATATTTGTAAAATTCTAATTCTCTTATCTTCTACTATTAATTCCTTAGAAATGCTAATTTTAAAGTTATTAATGTATTCCTCAATTTTCTCCTGTTCTTTATAAAAATGATCAGATATATTATTAAAATTTACGATTATGTCGTTGTTATAAGAAATTTGTTGCCAGAGGTTCTTGTTAATGTTTTCTTCATTTTCGAATACTTGCTTAAATTTTGTCTCGATTTTAGCTGCGTCTTCTGCATCCATGTTCCCAGTTACTTTCTTTATAACATTACCTAGACCGTCTATTAAGCCTCTCTTTTCTCTTCGGTTTGGGGTCAAGGAATAGATCTTTTCTCTTGCTTGGTCTATCTTTCTTTGTATGGGTGTTATTGAATCATTAGAGTCTTCATCTTGTAAATTTCGTAGACTTGATTCTAATTTATTCAAATTATTTTTCAACTCCGTTAGTTCTATTACATGGGCCACTGAACTATATGTTTTAATGGTCCTTGCTTCTCCCAGTTTGATCTCTGCTAGGGGGGTATTTTCCTTAACATGTTGAACATGGAGCAGTTGAGCTGCTATCATGTATAACCTGAAATGATATTATTATATATTTATTTACTATTTTGTCTGATTCTTTTTTTAATTTTCGATTTATGTATTTTCTGTCTTTTGTTCGTTGTAAAGGTTACCCCGTTATCATCAGCTACTTTGTGTTGGGTAAATCTGGGTGTTAGCTTATTTCTTCTATTTTCCTTTCTAAAAACAGTATCTCCTTCCTGTACCGCTATTGGTAATACTCTGTCCTCATTTAGTTTTAGAATTTTGCTGAGTTTTTGTCTTTCAAATTCTTCCTTTACTTCTACATATAAGTTGTTCTTATAACTTTCCAGTTCCCTCATGTAGTCTTGTTGACTAACTGCCTTATAATTTTGTTCGAAAATATGGGTTCGTCCTGTAAAAACTTCATATGGAGTCAATTTTGTAGTCGAGTGTATGGCGTTGTTGTACGTTATAAATATTTCTGTTAATATTAGGTCATGGTCTAAATTGAGTTTTAGTGTCTTTTTCTTTTCGAAAATGATCCTATAAATTTCAGTCAGAGATGAGTGTAATCTCTCTACTGGGGCGTTGCTACTTGATTGTTGGAAAGATGTTATATGTAAATTTATCCCGTATTGGTTGCAGAGTTCTTTAAAAAGAATTCCTGCAAATTCGGGGCCGTGATCGCATACTATTGTCTTAGGGATTCCATGGGTCTTGAAAAAAAAACATCATATGTATAGTGATGTTAATGGAATCCCGAGATGGAATAGTGTAACCCTCCGCGAATTTTGAAAATTTGTCTATTATTGTTAAAATGATTTTCTTGTTAATCGAGTATAGATCTATATGTACAATATCTAGAGGTTTATTGGGAGTTTCTGTTAACTGAAATATTAGTTTTTGTGGCTGTCTATCATACTTGAGGGTTTGACAAATGTCACATTTGTTTATAAGCTGAGATATCTTTTCTTTTAAACAGGGGCAAAAAATCTGTCGCTTAATGTGACTAAAAGTCTCGTCTATACCTCTATGGTTATTATTGATATGATAGTTGGATATGTACTCTATCTGCTCTTCCGGAGTTTTGAGTTCCTTTAGAAAGGTAGTGCATCTTATAATTTTGTAAGATTTATTTGGGGCGAAAAATGTTGCATAAATTTTTTGCACTGATTCGAAAATTGTATCAGTGGTGTAGATTGCATGTGTCTTGTTTGATCTTAACACTGTTTTTAATATGTCTATCATTGTCTTGTCATCAAACGAGGGCCTAGAAATAATTCTTCTGAGTTTATTTTTAAAAGGTATTTCCAATAAGTCGTTTGCACAATCTGCAATCTTTAATATGATCTGAATTGCAAATTCATTTATTGATCTGTTAGAGGTTAAAATTTCTGTATCTGAGGTTATTGGTCTGGTTTCATTAGTGTTGAGTTCGACAACAATTCTGCTTAATGCATCTGCCACCACGTTTTGAGAGCCTTTTTTATAAATGACTTCACAGTCATATTCTAAGAGTTGGAGTTTCCATCTCACTAACATGGAATTAGGTTCTTTTAGGTTTTTTAACCAAACTAAAGGCTTGTGATCAGTGACCAGTAGAAATTTGTTTCCAAATAAGTATGGTCGAAAATATTTTACTGCCCACACTATTGCCAGTAATTCTTTTTTATGGTGGCATAATGCGTTTCGGACTCCGATAGTGTCCTACTTGCATATGCTATAGGTCTATCATTTCCTACAGTTCCTTGGGACAACACTGCTCCTATTGCTACATTACTAGCATCCGTTGTTAAAATAAACGGTTTAGTGAAGTCGGGATACTGTAGTATGGGGTCATTACATAAGAGTGTTTTACAAAATTCAAATGTTTTAATATAGTTATCGTCGATGGTCACGTCTGACTTTCCTTTAAGTTGCTGAGTTAGAGGTTTAGTGATTTTGGCAAAATCTCTGATAAATCTTCTATAGTAACCCAGCAACCCCAGGAATGACTTAATTTCTTTTCTGGTTTTAGGCATAGGCTTTAATAGTTTCAATTTTCTTTGGGTTTGGCTTAACGCCCTTTTCGATCACTATATGGCCAAGATATTCTAATTCCTTCTTGAGGAATTCCGATTTATCTGGTTGAAGTTTTAAATTTGCCAGAGTGAGTTTTTTGAAAATCGAGCTTAGGTGGTTGATATGTTCCTCTAAGGAAGTCGAGAATACTATTATATCGTCGAGATAAATCAAACAAAATTTGCCATTGAATTCTGCCAAGACATTATCCATCACCCTTTGGAAGGTTGCGGGTGCATTAGATAAGCCAAATGGCATTCGGATAAATTCGAAATGACCACCTACTGAGGAAAAGGCTGTTTTCGATCTATCTTTAGGCTCCACTTCAATTTGGTGGTAACCACTTGCTAGATCTAGGGCCGAAAAATACTGAGCTCTCCCTAGTTTGTCTAGAATTTCATTGATGTTTGGCATTGGGTATCTATCTTTGATCGTCTTGTCATTTAATTGTCTGAAATCTACAACCAGTCTCCATTTCTTCTTGTTTGAAGCGTCCAATTTCTTTGGGACCAGAAAAACTGGAGCACTCCAAGGTGAATGGCTGTGCCTAATTATGTCCTGCTCTAGGAGTTTGTTAATTTGGCCGGTTATTTCTGTTTTTTCTGCAGGACTGTATCTGAAAGGTCTTTTGTGTACTGGTATTTCGTCAGTGGTTTTAATGCTATGTTTGACTCTATTAGTGAATGTTAATTTGTCTCCTTCTTTGCAGAATATATTAGGAAATTGTTTGCATAATTTTTTGAACGCCGTTGTTTCTTCTGAATTTAAATGTTCTAATCTTAGGGTACTGAACTTTTCTTTTTCCTTATCGGAGTTTATCGTACCATAGTCTTTAATATCATTTACTATACAGAATTCGTCCGTGTTAAAGTGATTTACCTCTATTGGTGTTTCTAGGTATAATTTTTCTTGCTTCTTGGAATAGTTTACCACCTCCATACAACTGTGATAGTTGTGGGCCGTGTATAGGCCTCCGGTAATAAACAAATTCCCTGAAACCTTTTGGTCTTCAAATAAAAATGTACCCTCCTTAATCGTGACGGGCAGCATTACCAATATCTTGGATGCTTCTTCTATGTTAAATAATTCAGCTTTTTGTTTTACTTGCTGCAGTAATTCAAAATTGAAGTTGGGTGTTGATAGGATTTTACTTGGTATATTTATTACTCCTAAAATTTTATTCAATGTGTTCATGCCTCAAAATAATTATGAAATTTGAAGAGAAGTAACGGAAAGGTATCGTTACAGTTGTGTTTAGCAAATAATTTTATTTCGGCTATCTTGTTTACTTTATGAGAGCCTAGTGCTGTTGTGATTAAGATTGGTGTATTTAGGATTTGTTGGTTATGTTCCTCAATAAGTTCTGGATTAATGAAGGAAGAAGTGGCACCTGTGTCCACTAGAAATTTTAGTGGTCTGTTTGGACCGAAGTTAATTAAAATGTACAATAAGGAACCTCCAACTTTAAATTTTTCTAAGTATCCCGTCTGTCCGACGAGGCTTTTAATTGAAAATTTTCATCATCAATATTATGTAATTCCTGTACACCTGCTGTCTCAATATTGTTAAGGGTCTGTCTTTGCTGTCCCGGATTTCCGTGATTTCGTGAGTAATTATTGTCTCTGTCATAGCGTTTTCTGTCCTCTTCTTTTGGCATAATAGCCCTCACTTTGTTAAAATTTCTGTCGTTGTCTCTGGGCTTTGAATAATTTCCTCTTTGATCCCTAGATCTGATGTTTCGGTCGAGATCTGATTTCTTATTATATTTCTCAACCCGATGTTCGTCATTTCTACGATAATCTCTCCCATTATAATTGTAATTGTTTGGTCTCGAACTCTGTGTTTGTCTAGACCAATTTTCTCTCATAAAAATATCCCTTTCCTTAATTGCCACATCATAGGCTTCTTGGAGACTCCTAGGTCTAAATGTTCTGACAGTAGACCCCAATGGACCTTTAATGCCGTGTATAAACGTATACAAGCATGTTTATTCAAAAGATTCCTTTTTAAGATTTAGTGCTGCTGTTTCTATTCCCATGTTTTCCATAGTTCTACCGTAAGTTGCTTGGATGTCCAAAATTCGTTCGTAAAATTCCTGCAGTGGCAATCTCTTGTGAACAAGTCCGTGAAGTTCAAAGTTTAGGGTTTCTTCGCTTCTTTTGTCAGCGAATTTCCCTATTAAAGCTTTTTTGATGTTATCCCAGTTTAAGCCTATGCCTAATGATATTAATAACGCTTTTGCTTTACCTTCTATCTTGTTTTTTATTGCTCTTAACAAGAACTGACCATACGGAGTTTTATCCGTGCCTCTAATGAGAAGAAGAATTTCCTCGATATTATTTATAAATTCGTTTAGGGTAGTTGGATCTCCATCGTAGGGAGTAAGGTGGCGAATGCCATCCGGAATTTTTAGGGATAGACAAATGTCCTGAGGGGAAATTGGAGGGATTGGTGAAGAAAAGTTACTTGTCCCTGACGAAGTAGTCATTGTGCTTGGTGCACTACTCGTAGAAGGTCTAATTCTGGGTGGTAGGGCAACCTGGTCTTCCCTAACGTCTGACAAGCTCGCACTCAAACGAGCTCTACTTCTAGTCACCGGAATAAACTTTTTTACTTTAGCAAGTTTAGACATTTACTCTTTTAGAGAAATCTTTTGATTCTTAATATAGTCTGTATAATTGTGTGAAAAAAAAATTTTAAGTGTATGTATTTAATTAATAGTGTATATTTGTGTACCTGTACTTAATTAATTGTGTGTTTTTATGTGACCTTAATTAATTGTGTGTTTTTATGTGTACTTAATTAATTGTGTGTTATTACGTGTACTTAACTAATTGTGATTGTTGAATATTTTTGTTTGAAGATGATGAACTATGGATTCGTGTTGAATCTGTAATTACAGATGCATTAATATATGTTTATAATTTCATATTTATATCAATATTTATTGAGAGAGAGAAGAAAAAAAAAATATGTATTCTTGTATTATTATTTTTGTCTTAATTTGTTGGATTGTTTGCCTAAATCAGGCCGTCGGTGTTTTTATCTCATACAGGTTTGATGGATCGTTTTGTTGCCGCATTGGATATTCGCCCTGAATACCAATGTCGGTTGAATCAGTTTGCTACAGTCTAATAATTGAGGGTCAACCACGTCACGAATGCCGTCGAACCAATTGTTTCTTATGAACAACTAGTGCAACCTCTTCGAACATCAGTCCAACAACTAGACACGCCAGTGTATCGTCACTGCTGAACTGTCTTCGAAGTGCAATCGACAACTAGTGCAACCTGTCCGAGTATCAACCCAACCGCTAGACACGCCAGTGTATCGTCGCCGTTGAGCTGTCTCGACATGTATTGACAACTAGCACAACTTGTTCGAACATCAACCCAACCGCTAGACACGCCAGTGTATCGTCGCTGTTGAGTTGCCTTCGAATTTGAATTAAACCGTCAGCGATCTGTTCGAACGTCAACCCAACCGCTAGACACGCCAGTGTATCGTCGCTGTTGAGCTACCCTCGAACTTATACTCGACCGTCGACAATCTGCAACTTGGTTCGATCGAACTCTTTTCACATGCCGCCAACCGTCGAGGCCAACTTTCACACAAGTTTGACGTGGTCCACTAACTACGCTCCAACATACGAGCCTCAATCACTCACCTGTACATTTTGATTCACAACATAAATATATTTTTTATATTTTCTGATTTGTTTAAATCATTTCACCAAGATTTTTTTTTTTTTTTTTTTTTTTATCACTATAATTATTCTATTTGAACTTTTACATGATCAGATATTTTATTTCTTCTTTTATATAAAAAAAATTTTTTCTTTAGTTATGTAATTTTCACTTTATATTATTGCATCTTTTCAACTCGCTTTTATTTATTTCTTGTGTATTTTGTGTGTTTTGTTGTGGCATTTGTAATTCATTTTTGTGTATTGGCATTTTTATTTTATTTTTTTATTCTCTCACTCTACTCACTTAAGTACAATTGCGATGAAAAGGAGCTGCATTAGGTCCAGTTTCCGACTGCGCCAATTAACAGATGAAGCCTTCCAGTCTTCCTTCAGTGGTCCTTTGATCCCCTTTTGTCTCTACTGTTTCTTCCCAAGTTAAATTAAAAGTATTTCCAATTTAAGGTTTTGTGGTTTTATTTCGATCCAACTCTTTTGGAGTGTCGCTTCAGACTAACTTATTACAAAGAAGAATAATGTTTTATGTTTTGGATATGTGGTCGCGAATCTGCTGACCCAGCGGATTTGGGGAATGCCTCCGTTTTGCTGAGCTGTTTCCGCCTACACTGTTGCAACATGAGAGGACAACGAACTAGCGGCTCTGTGTGGAGGCTTTTAGGGGAAGGGGAAGTAGATGTAGACTGCTGATGTGGTCAGATGCGGGACAACGAACTAATGGTTCTGGCGTGGAGGTATAGGGGGTGGGGAAGTAGATGTAGATGTGGTAACTCGCTCGACCACAATTTTGTTAGCCTTTCGCCAGGTATCGCAGACTAGAAGTCTCTTATTTTTAGAAAGCATTAGCATTTGTAGCGCTGTTACGACTACTATTATCTATAATCTATCTTTTTAGAGCATTGATATCACCTTCTTGCGATATTGTAGTGTCATTCAAACACAGGTGTGTGGTGTCTTATATAACTTCTTGACGATATCATCCATAAGCCACAGGCTCTCCCATCCTCTCCATAAAAAAGCGTTTGTGCAAATGCCCTAATATACAGCATTACATATTTTCTCAACGGTAGAGCTCTTGAAAGAGTCTCCTTGTTTAATGATCTAAGAGTCTAAAATGCTAAAATTAAATGTTCCAATATTATTTCGTCAATGGTAACTATCGTCACCGGTGTCCTTGGTAGTCTAAAGAAATTATTGATCCCATCTCGGTTGTCTATTTTATCCTTATATATGGTTTATGCGTTTGGAGCCTGCAATACAAAGTTGAATCTTTACAGAAGAACTTTCTGGAATCCTACAACTTCCATGTTACACTTTTGCTAATTAACTTGGCTTCCTTAGATAATCGTAAAACTGTGATTAGAATAGTTTTTTGTCTTCAATTTAATTCGCGGCTTAGTGAAAAGGCCTTGTTTGATAAGTCGATTATGCTTATTCTGTCCCTCGTAGATGTATTAGCCTTAAATAATTATTACTCGAACCATTTCCTGAATGAGCCTTTTCAGGTGTACTGTTTGATTGTAATTGACTTTCCCAACTCATAATAAAATAAACTTAAAAGAATCTAAGACATCCATTTAAACACAATTATCACGAGAGTAATCTTTTGATTCTCCTTTGTAATATAAGTAACTGCTCTTTTAACTATCCCTGCGTTTCCATAAAGCTTAAGTTATGGGGCAGCGCTGTTCATTCGGTTGGAATGCTGAAATTCAGAGACCTAGACTTCAGAGATTATAGGAGCTAGATCAACCATTATTGGTTATAATATGTAATAATATAGCAACTATATAAAGTTTTGCTCAAGAGCTTGCCTTGCTCTTTTCGTTCCGGAAATCGATATAATTGAATTTACATTTTTTTTCATGTTAGAGTGTTAATTCTTGGTACAAACAACAGTTGTTCTAATGATTTTTGTAAGTTTTTAAACGAGCGGATAAAGATCATAGAAGATATACAAGAAATACTTTTAAAGGGTAAAATCAAGCTAATCATTTTGACAATGGTATATTCCAGTGTTTTCTTTGGTATATTGGTTAGTATATTCTCAAAAAATACTATGTTACGGAGCTCGTTTTAAAATGTTTGTTGCATTCATTAACGTTTGTAAAAATGAGTGGCGGGTATCCCAAAGTCGAGCAAACTCAACTGTGGCTTTCTTAATTGTTCTTTCTATATATGCCTGTCCAACTTTATGCCGACCGGAAATGTATTTAATAGGCTGAGGGAGGCATGTCCAAAACCATAAAGTATATATATGTATATGTAGGAACGGTTCGCAATACTAGAAGTGGCCGACAGTTTTAATTAAATATTGATGAGCTATCTATCGTATCGTTAAGTCAAAGTTGTTATCGGATGAGTGAAGTTGTGATGAAACTCTGCAATCGCAGTATTTCATATTCTAAAAATTTTTCTAAAAAATCTATCGAGATAGAAGAGTCGATTCGAGAGTATCAGTTGTGTCGGTTGTGTGCTTAAACTCATTATTATATGAATCATTTAAAACGCATTTAATTTAACAAATATCAATAATCTATTATATTATAAATCTAAACTAAATTCACCGTGTTTGAATTAAAGTCAACGAGACGACCATCGACCATCCTACAAATTTGGTGTCAGAAGTGAGATAGCGTCATATGTGCCATAAATGAGAAGAACATTATGAAATACTTTTAATGCGTAGTAGATTTGTGAGAGCAAAAAATAAGAACAACCGCGATACAGAAAAGACTTGATTGCATTATAATTCTTTAAAATTACAAGGCAAGTGGCGAATATTCTGAATAACAAATCCCGGAAAAGTGGTGTGACATTGTGAAATTCAATTCACTGGAAGTGAAATTTTTGTACGGACTGGCGCCAATAGCTAGATGTCAGCAGTGAGCTAGAACGAGACTAGTGTGTATTTTGTGGTAATACATAGCGAGCGACAAGTGCATATTGGCTTGGCAAAAGCTGAAAGCGACGTTCTGAAAAGAATGCGTGTGCGTCAGAGGGCAGATTGGCTTGGCATAGGCTAAAAGCGACGATCTGTAAGGAGTGCGTATACGTTGGAGTTCAGATTGGCTTGGCAGAGGCTGGAAGCGGAGATTTGTAAGAAGTTCGCGTACGTCGGTGCAGACAGTTTGCAGAGAGGCTGAGTTGCAGTGCGAAAAACATAGAGGGCGCAATTAAGCAAAGCTGAGCGACGAATTTACAGCTGCAGTGTTCTACATACAGGGCCGCAGTGCAACAACTGTTAGGTAATAGTAGATTTATGAGTTTAATTTAATTTTGTTTAAAGTTGCAAAATATTTAAAACATTTAATTGTATTTACCACCAAGAAAAAAAAATTTATGTTTTAAATAAATCTTTTAAAAATTTGTAAAGCACGAGCAACAAAAGTAGCAACATGAACAGAAACGACATCTTAGCATTACCGGTTAGAGGTTTGCAAGAAAAGTTGGCAGAACGTAACTTATCTACCACAGGCAGAAAGCAGACATGCAAGATCGATTGCTAGAAAGTTTTGGATTGCAAGTTGATTTAAACGATGATACCTCCGATGATGACGATGCGGTGACAGCTAACTCTTCAGTTCCAGAAACACGTTCAATGCTTACGCTGAGGGATATCGAAGATTCATTGTCTCAGTTTAGTGGATCAGGACAGCCATCAGTTGAACAATGGGTTCAAGAATTTGAAGATAATGCAGAAGCAGTTCATTGGAACAACCTTTAAAAGTTTATGTATTAATTAACGCTTCGCTCGCTCACCTCGCTTCGCTCCCTCCACACCACTTGCGCTTACATAAAAACTCAATGTTTAGTGTAAAGCTTCCTCAAACCTAATATTTTTTATAACTTTCTTTCAATTCAATTTTAATGCCTCCTCCATCTCCTCCTCCTCCTCCTCCTCCATCTCCTCCTTCTCCTCCACCTCCTCCTCCACTATCTCCATCTCCTCCTCCTTCTTCATCTCCTCCTCTTCCGTCTCCTCCTCCTCCATCTCCTCCTCCTTCATCTCCTCCTCCTCCATCTCCTCCTCCTCCATCTCCTCCTCCTCCTTCATCTCCATCTCCTCCATTTCCATCTTCATCTCCTCCATCTCCATTTCCATCTCCATCTCCTCCATTTCCATTTCCATATCCATCTCCTCCATTTCCATCTTCATCTCCTCCATCTCCATCTCCATTTCCATTTTCATTTCCATTTCCATCTCCATCTCCTCCTCCTCCTTCATCTCCATCTCCTCCATTTCCATCTTCATCTCCTCCATCTCCATTTCCATCTCCATCTCCTCCATTTCCATTTCCATATCCATCTCCTCCATTTCCATCTTCATCTCCTCCATCTCCATTTCCATTTTCATTTCCATTTCCATCTCCATCTCCTCCTCCTCCTTCATCTCCATCTCCTCCATTTCCATCTTCATCTCCTCCATCTCCATTTCCATCTCCATCTCCTCCATTTCCATTTCCATCTCCATCTCCTCCATTTCCATCTCCATCTCCTCCATTTCCATCTTCATCTCCTCCATCTCCATTTCCATTTCCATTTTCATTTCCATTTCCATCTCCATCTCCATCTCCATCTCCATCTCCATCTCCATCTCCATCTCCATCTCCTCCTCCTCCAACTCCTTCTCCTCCATCTCCTCCTCCTCCATCTCCTCCTCCTCCATCTCCTCCTCCTCCATCTCTTCCTCCTCCTCCATTTCCTCCCCTTCCTCCATCTCCTCCTCCTCCTCCATTTCCTCCTCCTCCATTTCCTCCTCCTCTTCCAGTTCCTCCTCCTCTTCCCTTTCCTCCTCTTCCTCCATCTTCTCCATCTCCCCCATTTCCTCCATCTCCTCCTCCCCCCCATTTCCCGGAGGAGGAGGACTATATATTATAGAGAGGTTAAAGGTTAAAGGTTAAAGGTTAAAGGTTAAAGGTTAAAGGTTAAAGGTTAAAAGTTAATGGTTAATGGTTAATGGTTAATGGTTAATGGTTAATGGTTAATGGTTAATGGTTAATGGTTAATGGTTAATGGTTAATGGTTAATGGTTAATGGTTAATGGTTAATGGTTAATGGTTAATGGTTAATGGTTAATGGTTAATGGTTAATGGTTAATGGTTAATGGTTAATGGTTAATGGTTAATGGTTAATGGTTAATGGTTAATGGTTAATGGTTAATGGTTAATGGTTAATGGTTAATGGTTAATGGTTAATGGTTAATGGTTAATGGTTAATGGTTAATGGTTAATGGTTAATGGTTAATGGTTAATGGTTAATGGTTAATGGTTAATGGTTAATGGTTAATGGTTAATGGTTAATGGTTAATGGTTAATGGTTAATGGTTAATGGTTAATGGTTAATGGTTAATGGTTAATGGTTAATGGTTAATGGTTAATGGTTAATGGTTAATGGTTAATGGTTAATGGTTAATGGTTAATGGTTAATGGTTAATGGTTAATGGTTAATGGTTAATGGTTAATGGTTAATGGTTAATGGTTAATGGTTAATGGTTAATGGTTAATGGTTAATGGTTAATGGTTAATGGTTAATGGTTAATGGTTAATGGTTAATGGTTAATGGTTAATGGTTAGTGGTTAGTGGTTAGTGGTTAGTGGTTAGTGGTTAGTGGTTAGTGGTTAGTGGTTAGTGGTTAGTGGTTAGTGGTTAGTGGTTAGTGGTTAGTGGTTAGTGGTTAGTGGTTAGTGGTTAGTGGTTAGTGGTTAGTGGTTAGTGGTTAGTGGTTAGTGGTTAGTGGTTAGTGGTTAGTGGTTAGTGGTTAGTGGTTAGTGGTTAGTGGTTAGTGGTTAGTGGTTAGTGGTTAGTGGTTAGTGGTTAGTGGTTAGTGGTTAGTGGTTAGTGGTTAGTGGTTAGTGGTTAGTGGTTAGTGGTTAGTGGTTAGTGGTTAGTGGTTAGTGGTTAGTGGTTAGTGGTTAGTGGTTAGTGGTTAGTGGTTAGTGGTTAGTGGTTAGTGGTTAGTGGTTAGTGGTTAGTGGTTAGTGGTTAGTGGTTAGTGGTTAGTGGTTAGTGGTTAGTGGTTAGTGGTTAGTGGTTAGTGGTTAGTGGTTAGTGGTTAGTGGTTAGTGGTTAGTGGTTAGTGGTTAGTGGTTAGTGGTTAGTGGTTAGTGGTTAGTGGTTAGTGGTTAGTGGTTAGTGGTTAGTGGTTAGTGGTTAGTGGTTAGTGGTTAGTGGTTAGTGGTTAGTGGTTAGTGGTTAAATGTTAAATGTTAAATGTTAAATGTTAAATGTTAAATGTTAAATGTTAAATGTTAAATGTTAAATGTTAAATGTTAAATGTTAAATGTTAAATGTTAAATGTTAAATGTTAAATGTTAAATGTTAAATGTTAAATGTTAAATGTTAAATGTTAAATGTTAAATGTTAAATGTTAAATGTTAAATGTTAAATGTTAAATGTTAAATGTTAAATGTTAAATGTTAAATGTTAAATGTTAAATGTTAAATGTTAAATGTTAAATGTTAAATGTTAAATGTTAAATGTTAAATGTTAAATGTTAAATGTTAAATGTTAAATGTTAAATGTTAAATGTTAAATGTTAAATGTTAAATGTTAAATGTTAAATGTTAAATGTTAAATGTTAAATGTTAAATGTTAAATGTTAAATGTTAAATGTTAAATGTTAAATGTTAAATGTTAAATGTTAAATGTTAAATGTTAAATGTTAAATGTTAAATGTTAAATGTTAAATGTTAAATGTTAAATGTTAAATGTTAAATGTTAAATGTTAAATGTTAAATGTTAAATGTTAAATGTTAAATGTTAAATGTTAAATGTTAAATGTTAAATGTTAAATGTTAAATGTTAAATGTTAAATGTTAAATGTTAAATGTTAAATGTTAAATGTTAAATGTTAAATGTTAAATGTTAAATGTTAAATGTTAAATGTTAAATGTTAAATGTTAAATGTTAAATGTTAAATGTTAAATGTTAAATGTTAAATGTTAAATGTTAAATGTTAAATGTTAAATGTTAAATGTTAAATGTTAAATGTTAAAGGTTAAAGGTTAAAGGTCACAATTCGAGGAACATTTGACAACAAGTCCGGTGATCTAGAAGTGATGCAATGCCGCTGCCAACGTCGCTGGCGATGCACATAGCCCTCTTAGGGTTCTTATTAGCTTAGCTTAATTAGTCTAAAATTGTACCAACCAAGAACAGTCCAATTAGACTTAATAAATTAATATACTACTTCATTGAAGGTATTTCCGATTCAAGAAGTATTAAGAGTAATTTGTACCAAGCTAAGACAGTACAAGAGTTGAAAGAGCAAGTTTTGATTTACGAAAAGATTCTTAGCAGTCGGCAGCAAACTCATAGCGGAAAAGATGAAGGATTTAAAGACAAGAAAGCTGACGCTGGAAAAAATGGAAGCCAAGAAAAATAGGAAAACTTTAAATGCGGTGATCCATCATATTTGGCAAGGGATTCTAAGTAGCCAGCAAAATGCTTTTCAACCAGGTCATAAAGCAACAGATTGTGTTAGTTTAAATTTCATTAAGCAAGAAAAGAGCGTGAACACGATAGTACACGCAGTCGACTCTGGTGGAAAATGTATTTTCAAAAAGTTAACTTGCAAGAATGTTACTTTTTCAGCTTTGATTTATACAGGCTGTGATCTTTGTTTGATTATATCAGATGTGGTTAAGAAGCTAGGCAACGTTTAGTTAAGCCAGGAAAAGCATTCTCTTGTTGGAATCTTTAACAGTGAGCTTTGTACGCTAGGTAGCTTTCTAGCTAAAGTTGAAATTGACATTACTTAGATATCACTTTTCATGTAGTTGACCGCAACAATATTAAATATTCAACTGTTATTGGAAACACAGTTTTGGAAGTTGATCTGATTATTTCTGAGAAATCAGTAAAGTTTTGCCCTAAGGCAAATGAAGAGTATGAAATACTTGCAAATAATACCGTGGAGAGCGACCCAAAATTAGAATTGTTACAAGAGTTTGGTGATATTTGTATGCTTTCAACAACAAGCGAATCAGATTTTGATTTCTCACACCTTGACAAGCCAATTGCTGTGGCAGTAGAAAAAATAATAAGCGAATATTCACCAGATATGAAAAAGAAAAGTCCCATTCAGATGAAAATTTTGTTAAATGACGAGTATACAGTTTTTGAACGTCCAACGCGTATATCATATGCAGACAAATGTGTTGTTAATACCCAAATTGCAAAGTGGTTAGGAGAAAATATAATTCAGCCCAGTATATCAGAATATGCATCTCCTGTAGTTATTGTACCAAAAAAAGATGGCAGTAAAAGGTTATGTTGTGATTATCGTCGGCTAAATACAAAGATCATGAGAGATAACTTCCTATGCCTTTGTTAGATGATGTTATCGAAAGGTTGCAAGGTCATAATGTGTTCACCACTCTTGATCTTGAAAACGGTTTTTTCCATGTGCCAATCGAACCAGGTTCCAGAAAATATGCTTCGTTTGTCACACACGCAGGGCAGTTTGAATTACTTTTTGATCCTTTTGGAATATCTAATTCCCCAGCTGTATTTTCTCGATATATTCATGCAATTTTTGTCGATTTGGTGCAAAAAGATATTGTTGTCACGTATATGGAATATCTAATTATTCCCGCTAAGGACATAACTGAAGGTATCCAGAAGTTGAGCTTCGTGTTGAGTAGAGCAGCAGAGTATAATTTGCAAATCAAGTGGAAGAAGTGTCAGTTTTTGCAGAGTAAAGTAGACTTTCTGGGATATATCGTAGACAAAGGTACAATTAGACCTTCTGAGGCAAAAACAACAGCTGTTCAGAATTTTCCGATTCCATCCAATCGTAAAAGTTTGCAACGTTTCCTTGGGTTGACATCGTATTTTAGGCGTTTTATTGAGTCATACGCGTTGGTCGCAAAACCGCTTTCCGACTTACTTCGAAAAAGTTGTATGACCCAAAGTCACAGACTGAGGTTCATACAAACGCTTCTACATATGGCTATGTTACTTCAAAAAGCAAGGAAATATCAACTATTTCACCCGATTCAGTATTTAAGTCATAAAACGAAGCCAGCGGAAGAAAAAGATCATTCTTATGAGCTAGAGATGTTAGCGATTGTCGAAGCACTGAAGAAATTGCGTGTATATTTGCTTGGGAGCAAATTTAAAATCATTACTGATTGTAATGCTTTTACAACGATATGCCGTTAAAAGTATCACGTTGGGCTTTATTCCTCTAAGATTTTAACTACGAAATCGAGCATCGCAGTGGAACAAAAATTAAGCATGTCGATGCGTTAAGTCGCGTAAATTGTTTCATTTCAGAATATAGCTTACATCACAGGTGGCAACAGGTTTAACTAAAGACGAATGGATTAGAGCGATATTAGCTGTGTTAGTCATCAGTACGTATGATGATTTCTATGTTAGGCATGGTGTCTTGTATAAATATCCAATCAAGGAACTTGTAGTAGTACCATCGCTAATGGAAGAAGAAATTATTAAAAGTACGCATAGGCAAGGATATTTTTTAATTAGAAGGAACTAAAAAGCAGTTGAAAAAACATTCTATATCCCACTGTTATCTGCAAAAGTGCATAAGGTAGTCAAAAGTTGTATTGAGTGTATTATTTCGGACAAAAAGGTTGGTAAAAAAGAAGGTTTTTTAACACCAATCAAGAAAGTAGATATACCTTTAGGGACATATCACGTAGATCACGTTGGTCCACAAGAGCAGACTAGCAAGAGCTACAATTATATTTTCGTTGTGGTTGACGTATTTTCAAAGTTTACGTGGCTTTATCCAACTACAAATACGGCAGTTGACGGAGTTGTAGATAGGCTCAAAAGACAAGCAGGAGTGTTCGGAAATCCTAAGTGTATTATATCAGATAGAGGTGCAGCTTTTATTTCTAACATGTTTAAGGAATATTGTGAAGGGGAGGAAATACAATATCTAATGATAGCGACAGGAGTTCCTCGAGAAAACGGTAAGGTTGAACGCATCCATAAAATTGTAATACCGATGTTATCGAAGCACTGTCAAAAAAAAAAAACTTGTAGTTGGTATAAACGCATTGAAGCCGTCCAAAAGTAATAAACAGTACCCCACCAAGGAGTTCAAAAAATATCTCCTTTTAGACTATTAACAGGTGTTTAGATGAGAATCAATAAAATGGATGATATGCAAAAATATTTAGATAATGCTTATATTCAAGAGTTTGAGAATGAAAGAGAAAATCTTCGTGTAGAAGCGGTAAAAAATATAAAAGAAACTTAGCAGAAAAATCGTAAAACGTTCAATAAAAATTGTAAAAAGAATTAAAATATAAATTGAATGAATTAGAAGCTATTAAAAGAGCGCAATACGGTTCAGGTTTAAAGCTTAAGGACAAATTTATTGGTCCGTGTAAATTAGTTAAGATCCTACCACATGGTAGATACGAAGTAGAGAAAATAGGTGACCATGAAGAGACAGGAAAAACTCTTGCAGTGGTGGAGTACATGAAAAAGTGGGAGCCTCCACAAGAAATGTCGCAAGAGATATCATTTGAGCCGCATGAAAATTCAGGATGGCCGAATGTAGGAACGGTTCGCAACACTAGAAGTGGCCGACAGTTTTATTTAAATATTAATTAGCTACCTATCGTATCGTCAATTTGCTCGCTTTCGCATTTGCATTCGGACGTGTTTTTTTTTTTGCTGTCAAACTAACATTTGCGATTTTACCTTTCCTGCGCCTTGTTATTAAGAAATATTTTGGAAACTAACAATCCCTGTGCTAGACGTCGGTGTGTTTTGTCACAGTGTTATAACATTTAATATTTTACAATAATTTTGGTGTTTTAATACATCAACAATTAGTGAGGCTTAATTTTCTGTTTGCGAGAGCTTACAGCAAATTTGTGTTCTGTTTTGAACTGCTACAGCACATTGTTGGTGTATCATTACATATCGCGCTCTTTCCGCTCTAGCGCTCTTTGTGCTCTTGTGCTGTGTTTTGTTGTTGGCCGTTTTGGTTATTCTTTTCTCTATTTTCGTTGCGCCCGCGATTATGTTTTCGTGCTTGCTGTTTTTTCTGTAAGTAGATTTCAGCTCCCTGTTATTAACACCCTGTTATTAACACAAGTTTTATTCTTATTTCAATTTTTGGTTTCATTTAAAAGCAAATAAAAAGCATTAAAAACCTGCAGTATGTTTGTCTGCTATAATGGGTTTCGTTTGCTGCTGGTTCTGTGACAATGTTTCACATGAAAAATGTGCTGGCTTCACCGGCCGTATAATCGACCTTATTGGCTCAAAATCTGGTTTAAGATGGACATGTGAGTCATGTAGGGATGTTGAGGGATTCAAACGTCATACGAAGCAAGGCTTTGGTGATCTATTCGCAGGTTTGAAAAAACTTCCGGATAGTTTCGCGACTTTGGACTCTAGGTTTAATGGCATGAAGATTTTAACCGAGTATCCAAAGCGTAAAAAAGCTAATACTTGTTTGTCCATTGGCCCACTTGATCGTACTGCCGTTAGTACGTCAATGTCCAAGAAGTTCAAAACAAAAAAAAAACAAAAAAGTTATCGGATGAGTGAAGTTGTGATGCAACTCTGCAATCGCAATATTTTATATTCTAAAAATTTTTCTAAAAAATCTGTCGAAATAGAAGAGTCGATTCAAGAGTATCAGTTGTGTTGGTTGTGTGCTCAAACTCATTATTATATGAATCATTTAAAACGCATTTAATTTCACAATTATCATAATAGTTTATTGATTGATTATAAATCTAAGCTAGATTCACGGTGTTTGAATTAAAGTCCACTAGAAGACCACGGACCATCCTACATATATTCTTATTCAGCGTCAACAACGAGACGATATAGCCAAGTCCCTCTGTCCATCCCTCCAAATGAACATCTATATATCAGAGACTATAAGAACTAGAGCAACCAAATTTTCGGATTTGGTTGTTTTATTTTTGCACACAGATCAAATTTATTTTATAATTATTCTACACTTCATCACCACTTTAATAATCTCTAAAAGATTGGGTACAATCGGACAATTAACACAGAAGTCATTCGAGACACACTTCTATAGTGCGAAATCAGGTGTAGCTGCACCTGTTCAGTTCCTGTGTCACTCAGTGACATTATAATGGTGTCCATAAACCCAAAAAAGAGCTATCAAGCTAATAATTTTGAACACAGTTAATTTCGGTATATTAATTATAGTTTTTCAGTATATTTTCTAAAATGATTATATTTTCATGGTCGCCCATAAGTTTTGTTCCATTCAGTAAAACGAGTAGCTTGTTTAGTGTTGTTTTTTTTTGTACCAATATATACATTATTGTATAATCGGGAAAACATTTTGTTGTTTAATATGTGTAATGACTGGCTTATTTAAGAAATTTACATGCGTTATAATTTATGTATTATTTGTACACTTTATTAATAACGTTTCTCTTAATATAATAATTGTTCCTATATTGGCACACCAGGCTGCTGGCTGTCCGCTCTAGAGTGAGTAGACAACTCGCGTCGCTGCTCTCTCGATGCATGGTTGTTTGCAGAGCCGGTCACCACATCCCTCCTTTATTAACGAGTTTTAGCTTCACTGGCGACAGGGGTAGCTGGATCCCGAGGCGTCCTTCTGTGGGCTGGAGTACCGCGTCCTCTGGAGTAGGTGTTGATTCCGGTAGGCTGACATCTGATTGAGGAGTTGGGCATGAGGTTAGATACGACTGGTTAGCTGGAACTTTCTTGAGATGTGAAGCGTTTCTTGTTAGTTTTATAAAACCCACTTCGATTTCTACAATGTTATTCTGCCTTTTTAACACAGTAAATTCCGTTTTGTCGAAGTTTGATGTGAGTTTGTTTCCCGTCAAAAGGAGTGAGCCAACCGTTGAGAGCTCTGTATGAAACGGGTACAAGTTTGCTGATGTCTCGAGCTTCCAGGACTCGTTCTTCAGGCAACTGATTGCGTCTATTATCTCTTCATCCCTTTTGGAAGACTCTGCTATTTCAGGAATTATCATAGACCTTGGGATGGAGTTCTGCACGAGGCGTAGGATGCTGTATTCCGTCCTGAGATCGATTGGTTCTACCGCAGATTGTTGACAGAGTCGAGACAGCGCATCTGATATATTGTCTTTTCCGGATTTATAGATAACGGTGAACCTATATGCCTGGAGTCGCAGGAGCCACCTTTCAATGCGGGCCGGGGGCTTTGACGTTGGTTTGAAAATAGCTTCTAGGGGTTTGTGATCAGTTACGAGTTCGAAATGTAGGCCTGCCAGGTAATAGTAAAATTTCTCCACTGCCCAATCCAGAGCAAGGCTCTCCTTTGAGAGTAGCGTTTCTCCACCTCCGACAGGGCCTTCAATGGTTCGTTGTTTGCTTTGAATTGCAATAAAACAGCCCCAAGGGCAACTGGGCTAGCCTCCGCAATCACCCGTGTTCGATGCCTTGGATCGAAATTTGATAGCTTGGGTACCTTGGATAGGAGATTCTTTAGGTTGTTGAAAGCATTCTTCTCTGATTCGCTGCAGGTGAATTTGTTTTCGGTTTTCAGCAGCTTCCTTAGAGGATCTGTATGACTTGAAAGGTCCGGGATGAACTTCCCGACGTAGGTTACCAGACCGAGGAAGCTCCGTGTTTCCTCTTTGTTCTTTGGATCTCTAAAAGATCGTATGACGTCAATTTTCTCGGGGTCGACTTCTATTCCCTTGTCGGAGAAAATATGTCCGAGGAATTTTAGTTTGCTTGTCATCCAGATGCACTTCTCTCTATTCAGTAGGACATTATTTTCCTGAAAGATGCACACTTCTTTTACGGCGTTGTCGATTTCGAGGTCAGTTGTGTCAAAGATGATGACGTCATCGATGAAGTTCATGGCGTTAGGTACCGCAGATAACATCTGCTCGAGAAGGCGTTAAAAAATTTGGGGAGCAGAGTTTACTCCAAACATCAAACGCTTGTATCGGATAAGTCCCCGTGGGGTTATAACCGTTGTTATTTCCTGGCTCGATTCATCAAGAGCCACATGGTGATAAGCGTCCTTGAGGTCTAGGCGTGCGAAGAACTTAGCCTCTTTGAGTCTGGTCATGAAGGAGTCGAAGGTTGGCAATGGATAGTTTTCCGTAGGATTGCTTTGTTTGCCAGTCGCATGTCGACGCATAAACGGATGTCCCCGTTTTCCTTAAACGCAAGGACGATGGGAGATATCCAAGCGCTCGGGTCCGTGACTGGTTCTATTATGTCTCGACTCAGGGCTTCTCGAGTTTTTCCATGACCTTGTTCTCGTGAGCTGCCGATACTCGTCTCACTGGTTTCTGAACGGGTTTTACGCTATAATTGATGGAATACTTTACTTCAATGTTTTTCCATATCGGATAGGGCGCCATTTCTTCAATTCGGTTAATGTTTCTTCCCAGTCGAAAAACTTTTAATTCGATGGCTATGTCTCGCCCCAAAAGAGATTGTTTTCCATTTTCAAAAACGTAAAATGAAGCAATCCCTTCGACACCTGGCTCAACGAAAATTGGAGCCTCAAAAATACAAATTACTCAAAGTAATTTATTAGAGGCATATGCTCGAAATTGCTTTTCCGAGTGGGTTCTTACGTTAAAGATTGTAGCTTTTCCCTTCCAGCTGAGACCAGTTCGCGTGGCTGATAAGGGTAAATTAAGAGCCCGAGTCGATGATTAAAGGACTCCCACGGCCTCTCACTCGGCATTGTATGAACTCCGCTTCATCCTCGCTTAAAACTTTAAAGCAGTTTGCATTGCCCTTTTTGATCTTGGAGCTGGTGGCCTCCTCTTCCACACGTCGTATATACGAGTGAGGCCTTTTTAGGTTGTTCCTGTCGGACTTAGGGAATCGGCCGTTTAAGTTAGTTAGGCATTTCCTGGCGAAGTGTCCAGGCTTCGAGCATTTATTGCAAGTGACATTTCTTGCCGGACATGATGGGTCATTATATGTGTGACCAAACCTTCCGCACCTTGGGCATTCCCCACTATGCTTGAAGCCACGATTTGCAATTTTACAGATTGATTCCGCAATTGGTTTTGATGTCATTGCTTTTGATTTCTTGTTGATCTGCTCCTCAACCTGACACGCTTCAGTCACTTCTTCTGGTGAATTTTCCTTCCCCAGGATTCTTTTCTTAAGGCTTAGAGGTGCCCACACATCTATAATTTTATCTTTAAGGCATTTATCCTCAATCTCCGCTTTGAGGATCCAAACGCACTATTTTTGCATTTGCTGACGGAGACGCAGCATGAAATCGGCAAAGCACTCCGTGTCTAAAGGTTTCAGACCTCTAAATAGGTGTCTCTCAAACGTTAAGTTCTGCTTCGGTGAGAAGTGTTTATTTAGATGGTCGATGAGGATTTTGTAGATGTGTTCTTTATTTTCGTCGGTGGGCTCAATCAGCGCTCCAGGTAGAGAGTATACTACTGACTGTAGCTGGACTCTTCCCAAGAGTAGTAGCTTACTCCTCTTCTGCTTTTCAGTGTCAATACCCTCGGCCTGGAGGTATATTGTAAACACCCTCAGCCACTTCTCCCATTCATTTCGGAGGATTGTTTTATGACACTATCAGCCATTTCCAATATGGGACCTAGAGATGGGGTTTATAACAAAAGCAACTATTGTATTATTTTTATTAGCTAACTTCAATGATATCCCCAATTTACATTTAGGGCTTAGCTGTTTTCGTTTGTTATAAATATTTTTTCATTATTCTTTCTTTGGCTTGTGGAAGTCTGCTCCACCCGACCTTTAATATTTTGTTTGCGATTCAAATCTATTACCCAGCTCTATTCTTTAAAGCTTGTAATAATTTCTTCTCTCTCTTATTTTTCCCCATTTTTTTATATATATATTTTTTTTTAATATACTTTGGCTTGTACCACTATTAGCTCTTCTATTAAGAGCTTGTAATGCGTACCTGGCCTTATAACTGTTTATTTGTTTCTTTTAATTTGCTTTGGCTTGTATTACTACTCAGCTCCTCTCTTGGGAGTTTGGAATTGATTTTCTTCCTTTGGTTGCTAGAGCTTGTGAGTAATAATTACTTCACTCAGCTTCTCTATCGTAGTGCGTGTGTGTTGGACGAGAGGGGAAGGGGAAAACTAGAGCATGCAAAATCACTCAAACCGCTTTGTACTCAATGTCGGTTTCTGTTGGCAGCGTGCCAATTTGTATTCACGCCGTTTATTCCTTCTCTCCTCATCCTTATTAATGTTATGTATGCTGGCACACTTTAAATCACGCCACCCGCTTACTTGCAGTTTTTGCGCGTTCTCTCTCTTCTTTTCTTTCTTTTTTTTCGACAAATTTGCCAAAAATTCTTTTTAGTTATTATTACTTACCGATATTTTCACTCGTCGTCAATGTAATGACCGGCTTATTTAATGAATTTACACGCGTTATAATTTATGTATTATTTGTACACTTTATTAATAACGTTTCTCTTAATATAATTAATGTTCCTATATTGGCACACCAGGCTACTTGGCTGTCCGCTCTAGAATGAGTAGACAACTCCCTCTCCCTACTGAGCGATCGTCAGTCTCTGCCAGGCATCGACGTCGCGTCGCTGCTCTCTCGATGCTTGGTTGTTGGCAGAGCCGATCGCCACAATATGCAATATTTATCATCTGTTTATCATAACCATTGGATCTTTTCAGTCTACTTGAGAATTCTGGTATATAAATAACGGATTCATATAATTTGTTATTATTGACGTTCTCTTATTTTTAAATTTACATATGCAATTTAAAATAAGTAAGAAAGTTTTTGTCGAGTTTGGTCGACCGTGAGATACCCGCCACCCAATTTTACTGAAAGGAATAATAAACAAGTAAGAAAGCTGTGAGATACCTTTACCATCAAAATATTATATTTTTCAAAAATATACTGAAAAAATACTAAAAAAAATATATTAAAATATACCAAAATAATATATCAAAATTTTTTTTTGTTCGAAATTATTAGCTTGGCGGCAACAATAAGACATACTGTCGCGAAAAATCTGTTGCTCTATCTCTTATAGTCTCTGAGATCTAGGTGTTTATATGGACAGACGGAAATGGCTATATCGTCTCGGCTGTTGACGCTGATCAAGAATATATATACTTTATGGAGTCGGAGATGCTTCCTTCTGCCTGTTACATACATTTTCGGTCGGCACAAAGCCATAATACCCTTCTACCCTTTGGGTAGGCAGGTATACCAATTGATGGATTTTAAAAAAATTTACTGCTCTTGTCCGAATGTGCGTCACAACAAGAAAACTGACACCACTTCTTCCTGACCAGCATCAATATCTAAGACGATATAGACCTGTCTGCATATCTGTCTATTTGTATGAATACCTACATATATAGCAGAGACTATCCGACTTGGGTACAATATACAATATATTAACTTTCCGCGCAGATTAAGTTTATCTTATAAATCACTAAAATTTTTTGGCTATAGTACAATTGCGATTATAATTGTATTCTAATATTTTATTTTATTATAATTTTAACAGTTTTAAAGAGCAGTCAGAGCCGAGGGAGCATGAGTGGACCCTCAGCTGCATAAGAGGATGAAGCGACACCGGGGTTTCAAGCGTGTACAATACATTATCTTTTATGATCAGATATTGCGGTCAAAAGTAACAGTGCTAAATTTCAAAATTTCTCATTTAGATTTTGCATCCTGAAGTTTGGAGTTATTCAAAAATCCCCGCACCAAAAATTTAACAGCTAAGAAAAATGACGATAATAATTGCAATTTATAAAATAAACTTAATTCAGTATTACTACATCTTGTCACCAAATTCGGTAAATATAGCTTTTAAAGTTTCTGAAATGTATCTTTTCGTACAGTCAGACAGTCTGGCATAGCTATATTGTATTGGCTGTTGATGCTGATCAAGATGTTGATTAAAATGAGTCCTTTTGCCTGTTACATACATTTTCGGTTGGTATAAAGTTATAATACGCTATAGGTAGGCAGATATAAAAACAATACGCAGAACAATATCATCTGATGTGCACCACGCAATAACATAATAACAAATAGCTTGTCTTAATTATTAAAAACCAAATCACAATTACTTTTCCGAACAGACAAAAATGAACCAAATTCGTAACGTAAAGACAAGTTCAGATATCGAAAAGCATTAAGCTCAGTTAAAAACACGACCAGTCACAATGTGAAATAGATCACAGCAAAATTGAATATTATATTTTTTTTTGGGTCAAGCAACAACACTGTTTAATCAATAGTTCCTTGAAAATTGTGTTGCCTAGCGTAAGTTTATTTCAATCATTCAGTTTTAAATTGCAATATGAAAGCTTATAACAAAATTTTGGTTCATTTAATAAAATTTTGATAAACAATTACTTTATAAATCGCTTATGTGTCTGATTATAAACTAAGCAAACAATGGCCAGAAGAGGGGGACAACAATTACAGACTGAAATTAAATCCGACGAAGAACTGGAAAAATTTTTGACTCGCCCTGGATTGCTAAGTAATTTAATATTGATGTCATTGTCATTATATACAACTATTTAATTAATAAATTTTTAAGTTTTGGAAGTTTATTCCGAATGGTGTGGCCCATGCCTAGGACTACTTGGTACCTTGCGCCGAGTTAAACTCGAAATGGCTGGCGATAATTTACAAATAGCAACAGTATGTTTACGTTCTTCAATTTTTCTATCAAACCCTAATTGCATTAAAAACTATAGTGCAGAGCAGATACTATAATGGCTTTGAAGCGTTTCTACAAGAAAAGTGAACCAACATTTCTATTTGCTACAGTAAGCTTTCAACAATATAAATACATTTGTACCTGGTATAAACCTACGCTATCTCGTTATGACAACTGCCATAAAGTATTAAATTATTGATAAAATAAAATTGCTGAGGCTATCTCTCTCGTTATATCCCTGTCTGTATGCCTGATTGTCCGATTGAACTACTAGATTTCCGTCGTGTTTATTGCTTAAAAAATATGATTTGGTAGTTGAACTTAAATAACGAGTTCCATAAAATTAGTTCATATCATAGCGTAAATGATTGCTTGAAGTTTGATTATGATCAAAAAAGCAATAAATGAACACTGATGAAAATTTAAGTTGTTTGTATTTTCACAACCAAAACAAATTTTTTAACACGCTTTACCACAGAGTATTATAAATTTGCCAACCTAAAATGTATATAACAAACAGTAGAACGCCTGACCAACATGAAGTATATCCATTTTTCATCTACGAAAACCTAAATTTTTGAAACTACCAGATATAGAGCAAACAAGGATAATGACAAGATGTAGTAAAATAACCAGTGAATTAAGTTTGTTTTACAATTTAGCCAAGTAACCATCCTCCCCACAACCCCCCCCCACTCCCACAAATCGAAAAAAAAATCGAGTTCTAAGCATATTTATACTCGCCTACCCAAAGGGTAGAAGGGTATTATGGCTTTGTGCCGACCGAAAATGTATGTAACAGGCAGAAGCAAGCATCTCCGACCCCATAAAGTATATATATTCTTGATCAGCGTCAACAGCCGAGACGATATAGCCATGTCCGTCTGTCCGTCCGTCCGTCTGTCCGTCGTGTCTGTCCGTATGAACACCTAGATCTCAGAGACTATAAGAGATAGAGCAACAGTGTGTCTTATTGTTGCACGCAGATCAAGTTTGTTTTAGATTTTTGCCACGCCCCCTTCCGTCTACGTAAATCAAAAAAAAAAACAAATTTCAAGCGTAATTTTAAACCTAGAGCGTTCAATTTTGGTACGCACTATACTAATCACCATTTTAATGATCTCTGCGAATTTGGTTACAATCGGATAAAAAACACAGAATTTATTAATATATTACTTTTATAAGGCGTTACCACGTGCAACTGCTAGTGCTGCCTAGTTAGTTGCTATGACACTCCGCGATATAATAATGGTGTTCAATAAACCGACTAAAGTGCCGGCAAGCTAATAATTTCGAACAGTGAAAATATTGATATATTATTTTGGTATTTATTAGTTTATTTTTTAAAGTATTTTTTCAGTATATTTTTGAAAAATATAATATTTTGATGGTAAAATTGGGTGGCGGGTATCTCACAGTCGAGCAAACTCGACTGTAGCTTTCTTACTTGTTTATAAACTGGAATGGTAATTTTTGGCAGACATACCCATAACCATAATCTCAATGCTTCCCCAAAATATAGTTACGACATTAGATACAGAATTTATTTAGGATAATGGGTGAAAACAGATGCAGTTTGACCTGTTCAGTTGCTATGTCAATCTCTAATATATTAATGGTATTCAATAAGCCTAATCAATTGCAGCCAAGCTAATAATTTTGAGAGGGGTTTTCTGCGATATACTTTTATCTATTCTACCCAAAGGGTAAAGGGTATTTTAATTTTGCGCTAACCAAAAATGTATGTAACAGGCAGAAGGAGGCATCTCCGACCCCATAAAGTGTATATATTCATGATCAACCGACATGATTTAACCATGTCCGTCTTTCCGGCTGTCTGTCCGTCTGTCCGTGCATCTGTTCGTCTGTCTGTCCATCTATCTGTCTGTCCGAATGTGCGTAACAGGCAGAAGGACGCGTCTGCGACCCCATAAACTATATATATTCTTGATCAGCATCAACAGGCGAGTCGATTTAGCCCTGTCTGTCTGTCCGTCTGTTCATCTGTCTGTATGAACATCGAGATCTCAGAGACTATAAAAGCTAGAGCTACCAAATTTGAAGACAACATGTAAAACTCGGTGGGCAGATGAAGCTTATTTTAGATGTTGGCCACGCCCACTTACGCCCCCGTTAATCGGAAAAACGATTTCCAAACATTATGTTTACCATCTTTATGATCTCTGAAAATTTGGTTATAATCAGACAAAAACAGAAGTTTTTAAAGAATTACTTTTATAAGGCGAAATCGGGTGCAGCTGCACCTGTTCAGCTAGTTGTCACTCAGTAACATAATAATAGTGTTCAATAAACATAATAAAAAAGTGCTACCAAGCTAATCATTTATAACAAAATTAATTTCGGCATATTTTTTGGTATATTTTTAGTATATTTTTCAGTTTATTTTTAAAAAAATAATATTTCAATGGTCGTTCTTTATAATTCTTCCATTCAGTAAAATTGAGTGACGGGTATCTCACAGTCGAGCAAACTGGAAAGTAGCTTTCTTATTTGTTTAACACAATAATTATTATAATTTTCATAATTTTATAACATTATTAAACGCTGCTCATGTACACTAAAAATCTATGACCTTGTGCAGTCAAAGCTTGACTGTAGCCGTTTCTACTTGTTTTTAGTATTTTTTCCAGTATATTTTTAAAAAATATAATATTTCGATGGTAGCTTTTTATTATTCTTCCATTCAGAAAAATTGAGTGACGAGTACCTCACAGTCGAGCAAACTCGACAGTAGATTTCTTACTTGTCTTACCTAATATTTATTATATATTTCATAATTTTATATCATTATTAAACGCTGCGCATGTACACTTAAATCCATGACCTCGAACAGTCAAAGCTTGACTGTAGCCGTTTATTTACTTGATTATTTTGTTTTCAATATATTCTTAAAAAATAGTACATTTCGGTACTCGCTCTTAATAGTTGTTGCGTTGAATAAAAATGTCTGAGGGTATCTAACGATCAAGAACTCCAGATTTTTTACTTGTTTTAAAGGTTTGTTGCCATTTAATTATAATTAATTTATTAATATATTAGTGCCTACTGAAAATGTATGTTACAAGCAGAAGAAGCCATTTTGAACAACGCAAAGTATATATATTCTTGATCATCATCAACACCCATGTCTCGAGTAAATGTAGCCTGCCTTTGTAGGACTGCTATTAATGATCACCGTGGTCTCAACTACCCGGGAATCCTCGCAACCCTATCAAGTCTACGCAGCTCCTGCATAATCACTGCCTCAAAGGTACATCCCTTATTTTACAGTTCGCTCATGGTAATCCTGATCTTCATATCAGTCTGTATCAGCGCCCCTCGAATGGAAATTTGAATGTTCGGCTGCCTCTACAATACTAGCACATCTAGCGCATCCAGTGTACTGTGGGGACGGTTTGTGATCAATAATGTAGATATAGTGGCTTAAGCACATTTTGAGAACTTGTGTAAAGTAAAAATTTATGCTACTATGATTATTCACTAGTCAGCGCTTAACTTTGGGTAGATTGCGCTCTTTCTTGAATTAGTCCTAACTGATTTGTCAGTTAGCCATGCTAGCCGTTTTCTCTCTTATTATCTTCGTCTTCGCTGCAATCTCTGACGATAGTATTTAAATGCATAGCATTAATGCTGCCAATTTTTTCTTTGACCCCTATAGGGTGACCTAGAAAACGTAACCGAGTGTTAACAATCAGGCCAAGGTAGCACATACCTCTTTTCGAGCTAACTATCTTGGTCTATTTTTTGTATGTTGCTAGATCGAGGTCATGAGAGCGAAGCTACTCCATTACTATGCAAAATACATTTTTGCAAAAGTGGATGGTTCAGCTCGCAGTATGGTACGTGTTTTTAAGTCGTTCATGGCGATGAAGACTTATCGACTAGTCATATTACATCAAATGTAGACCTTGACCCAACCCGAAGTGGGGCCAAAGGCTTTTGTCTGTTGGCATAGATGCGCTCGACCACAATTTTGTTAGCCTTTCGCCAGGTTTCGCAGACTAGAAGTTTCTTATTTTTGGAAAGCATTAGCGCTTGCGTATTTCAATTATTAAGACCTTCCTTGTATCCCTAAAAACTATTTGTAGCGCTGTTACGACTACTATTATCTATAATCTATCTTTTTAGAGCATTGATATCACCTCCTTGCGATATTGTAGTGTCATTCAAACACATGTGTGTGGTGTCTTATATAACTTCTTGACAATATCATCCATAAGCCACAGGCTCTCCCATCCTCTCCATAAAAAAGCGTTCGTGCAAATGCCCTAATATACAGCATTACATATGTTCTCAACGGTAGAGCTCTTGAAAGAGTCTCCTTGTTTAATGATCTAAGAGTCTAAGATGCTAAAATTAAATGTTCCAATCTTATTTCGTCAATGGTAACTATCGCCACCGGTATCCTTGGTAGTCTAAAGAAATTATTGATCCCATCTCGGTTGTCTATTTTATCTTTATATATGGTTTATGCGTTTGGAGCCTGCAATACAAAGTTGAATCTTTACAGAAGAACTTTCTGCAATCCTACAACTTCCATGTTACACTTTTGCTAATTAACTTGGCTTCCTTAGATAATCGTAAAACTGTGATTAGAATAGTTTTTTGTCTTCAATTTAATTCGCGGCTTAGTGAAAGGGCCTTGTTTGATAAGTCGATTATGCTTATTCTGTCCCTCGTAGATGTATTAGCCTTAAATAATTATTACTCGAACCATTTCCTGAATGAGCCTTTTCAGGTGTACTGTTTGGATTGTAATTGACTTTCCCAACTAATAATAAAATAAACTTACAAGAATCCAAAGCATCTATTTAAACCCAATTATCACGTGAGAAATCTTTTAATTCTCCCTTGTAATATAAGTAATTGCACTTGTAACTATCCCTGCGTTTCCGTAAAGCTTAAGTTATGGGGCAGCGCTGCTCATTCGGTTGGAAATAAATATAAAGAAGTACACAACGGTAGGTGTCAAAATTAGTATTGATCTTTATTCTAAAACCATAGGTTTATATACTCGTGGCTAACATAATAATCTTAATTAAGATTTATCATAAGACCCAATTGTACTTTTTTCTTTTATTTTTGTTAGGTTATCTAAATTTAATTTTCAAGCACATAGATACTTACAATTCTTATTTTCACAAGTGCCGCTATTTATACCCGCCTACCCAAAGGGTAGAAGGGTATTATAACTTTCTGATGACCGAAAATGTATGTAAAAGGCAGAAGAAAGCATCTCCGACCCCATAAAGTATATATATTCTTGATCAGCGTCAACAGCCGAGACGATATAGCCATGTCCGTCTCTCCGTCTGTCCGTATGAACACCTAGATCTCAGAGACTATAAGAGATAGAGCAACAAATTTTTCGGGACAGTATGTCTTATAGTTGCACGCATATCAAGTTTGTTTTAGATTTTTGCGACGCCCCCTTCCGCCCCAGTAAATCGAAAAAACCGAATTTCAACCTAGAATGTTCAATATTGGCACACACAACACTAATCATCATCTTAATGACCTCTGAAAATAAAAAACACAGAAGTTACTAAAGAATTACTTTCGTTCGCTTTCGCATTCGCATTCGGACGTGTTTTTTTCTTGCTGTCAAACTAAGATTTGTGATTTCACCCTTCCTGCTCCTTGTTATTAAAAAATATTTATTACAAACTAACTATACAAGTGCTAGACGTCGGTGAGTTTTGTCACAGTGTAATAACATTTAATATTTTACAATAATTTTGGTGTTTTAATATATCAACAATTAGTGAGGCTTAATTTTTTGTTTGCGAGAGCTTACAGCAAATTTGTGTTCTGTTTTGAACTGCTACAGCACATTGTTGGTGTATCATTACATATCGCGCTCTTTCCGCTCTCGCGCTCTTTGTGCTGTGTTTTGGTGTTGGCCGTCTTGGCTATTCGTTTCTCTGTTTTATTCTTATTTCAATTTAGGTTTCATTTAGTTTTTATTTGCATTAAAAACCTGCAGTATGTTTGTCTGCTATAATAAACAAGTAGAAACGGCTACAGTCAAACTTTGACAGTACGAGGTCATGGATTTTTTGTGTACTTGCGCAGCGCTTACTAATGTTATAAAATTATGAAAATTATAATAATTATTGGGTAAAACAAGTAAGAAATCTACTGTCGAGTTTGCTCGACTGTGAGATACCCGTCACTCAACTTTACTGAATGGAAGAATAATAAAGAACCACCATCGAAATATAGTTTTAAAAAATAAATTGGAAAATATACTTAAAAATATACTAAATATACTAAAAATATACCAAAAAATATACCGAAATTAATTTTGTTCTAAATGATTAGCTTGGTGGAGTGACAACCAGCTGAACAGGTGCAGCTGCACCCCATTTCGCCTTATAAAAGTAATTCGTTAATAACTTCTGTGTTTTTTTTACGGGCGCGGAAGGGGGCGTGGCCAACATCTAAAGCCAACTTGATCTGTGGCCCAAGCTTCTATTGTTCTGTTGTCTCCAAATTTGGTAGCTCTAGCTTTTATAGTCTCTGAGATCTCGATGTTCATATAGACAGACAGACAGACTGGGCTATATCGACTCGCCTGTTGATGCTGATCAAGAATATATATAGTTTATGGGGTAGCAGACGCCTCCTTTTGCCTGTCACGCACATTCGGACAAACGGAAAAGGTCATGAATTTTTTAAAATCCATGACCTAAAAATGCCGTGTACCAGCAAGTGCAAAAATGGGTTTCGTTTGTTGCTGGCTCTGTGACAATGTTTCACATTAAAAATGTGCTGGCTTTACCGGCAGTATAATCGACCTAATTGGCTCAAAATCTGGTTTAAGATGGACATGTGAGTCATGCAGGGATGTTAAAAAGGAATGTTGGAGGATTCATACGTCAGACGAAGCAAGGCTTTGGTGATCTATTCGCAGGTTTCAAAAAACTTGTGGATAGTTTCGCAACTTTGGACTCTGGGTTTAAGGGCATGAAGCTTTTAGCCGAGTCTCCAAAGCTAATACTCGTCTGTCCATTGGCCCAAACGAACTTGATGTCCTTGAACTGGTCAAAAATTCGTCCGTTCCAATTAATCTAATGTCATTTACGTCTCCCACCCCTCGACACTCCACAGCGTTAATGATTGCCGACAATGACATTGTTCCCATGGATGTCATTTGTTCTGATCCCGTTTCAGTCTCGGTACCTGCAGTAGTTGTTAATGTTGCAGAAACTCAACATGATCAACCTTCTGATGTACCTAATGTTCTACCAGCTAGTACAGATGCTCCTATCTCGACTTCTGTTACAGTTGCTCAGAACACTATATGAAACAAATTTTTGTTTCTAGGCTTGCCCCTAATACGTCATCTGACGACATTAGGAGCTTTATTCGGTCCAAAATTCAAGCATCATTAAAGGTGGAAAAATTTAATTTCTCATATGATCGGGAAATCGCATATTTCAAAATAAGTGTTCCTGCCGAGCAATTTAGTAAAGTTTGTTCCAACGACTTTTGGCCGGAATACTCAATTATTAAAAAGTATGTAAGTAAAAAGAAAAATCGGCCACAGATTTTACATCCAAATGTTTCCACTAATTCTTCTAAGCCTCAAACTCCATCTGATAGCTCAAAAAACTAACTTCTTCTCTCCTGCTTGGCTATCAAAATGTAAGAGGCCTTTGTAGTAAACTCAATAATGTTTATTTAGATAGCTTTAATTTTCCTTTTCATGTCATTGCCTTCACTGAATCTTGGTTAACGCATGATATTCTGAATACTGAAATCTTTACTAAACAAAATTTCTGTCTATAGACGTGATCGCATGCGGCGTCGTGGTGGTGGTGTACTTATCGCTGTCGATGCTGTTATCTCGTCTGAACACGTAGATTTATGTAGTGATTTAGATATCGAATTTGTAGCTGTAAAACTAATTTATTGTAGTTTTAGTACCTTTATCACCTGCTCTTATATACATAGCTCCTGCCTCAGATAACTCTCTGTTGTTATCTCATTTTTCTGTAATCAATAGTATTTCTGAAATGCTTTCTGACCGATTTTTAAAAACATTGTTTGCTTCTTTCACGTACTGACTGGTCCCAACTTTCTTCGTGTATTGACCTGAATAAGGCAATTGAAATTTTTTATTCTACATTAAACTCTCTGTTTGATGCTTGTGTTCCCCTTGGTACTCCACAATTGTCTAATGGACCGTTATGGTTTACTAAAGAACTAACAAAGTTAAAGAACAAAAAGTCAAAGCTATATAAAAAATATATGGAAACTGGCACTCTTTTATATTTTTCGCGCTACTCTGTTGCTCGGTCCGATTTGTTCACGCTGAATAATCTTTGCTACAAGGATTATTTGAGAAAGTGCAGTCTAACGTTTCAGCGTGATCCAAAACGCTTCTATGACTTCGTCCATTCGAAGCGGAAGACGTCAACACTTCCAACAACATTATTTTTTCATAAAAAGATAGGTTTTAATGATCACGGCATTGCCGATCTGTTTGCTGATTTTTTTCAAACGACCTATTCTACATAAACTTTTTATGGAGCCCAGCCTAATCCGTATCAAGTAAACCAAACGAATTGCATTTTTAGTCCCTTACTTTCTGAAAGTTTACTCTTACATGAACTTAAGTCATGTAAACCAGTTTTTTCTCCTGGCTCTGACGGAGTTCCCAATTGCATGCTTAGGTTCCGTGCAGAGGGACTTTGTAAACCACTTTTAAAATTATTTGTATTATCTGTAGAGTTGTGCTCTTTCCCTAATCTTTGAAAAGAGTCTTACATTATTCCTCTCTTGAAGAAAGGAAATAAATCCAGCGTTCAAAACTATAGAGGTATCTCTAAGTTGTCTGCAATTCCCAAAGCATTTGAGAAACTAATAACTTCTCAACTGCAACACTGGCGTAAATCTATAATTTCACCCTACCAGCATTGGTTTGTGAAATGTAGGTCTACTACCACTATCTTATTAGAATTCTCATCAATTGTTATTGAAGGGTTCCAATCAAAAATGCAAACGGATATTATTTACACTGATTTCAGTAAAGCTTTTGATTCTGTCAACCATAGTCTCTTATTATACAAGCTCAATCTTCTTGGATTTCCACAGAACTTAATTTTGTGGATATCTTCATATCTTTCATTTAGAATTCAAAGAGTATTTTACAAGGGCTCTGTTTCCAAGACTGTCCAAGTCACTTCCGGCGTACCCCAAGGAAGTCATTTAGGCCCATTGCTGTTCACATTATTTATAAATGATCTACCGTCCGTTATATCATACTCTCGCATACTTATGTATGCAGATGATGTTAAGATTTGTCTGACTTTTAATGATCCCATATATAGCCTCAGATTGCAATCTGACATTGATTGTTTTCAATCGTGGTGTGCTATAAATTTATTAAATCTTAATTGCAATAAATTAAAACTTATGACATTTTTTAGGGGCATTTCCCATTTAATTAATTATCATCTTAATGATACTCAACTTGAGCGAATAGAGCCAGTAAATGATTTTGGTATCTTTGCTGACTCAAAATTAAAATTGATAAGCATATTTTGTCTGCTTCTAATAGAGCCATGGGTGTCCTTGGATTTATTAAACGTTGGTCAAAGGAATTTATCGATCCCTATATAACTAAACAGATGTATATCTCACTGGTTCGTCCTATTCTTGAGTATGGATCAAATATCTGTTTTCCCCAGTATAGTGTTCATCAAGATAGGCTTGAATCACTGCAGAAACAATTTCTTCTTTTTGCTCTTCGTAGTCTTAGCTGGAATCCCACAATTAGATTATCTTCGTATCGTAGTAGACTTTTATTACTAAACCTTTCTTCTCTTTCTGACAGTAGAACTACGCTAGGTGTAGTGTTTCTACATAGACTAATCATTGGCAAAATTGACTCCTTGCAGTTGACATGCCAGATTAGCTTTGCCGTTCCGGTCAGAACGACTAGAAATTTCCTTCCCCTCTCACTTTCCCGTTGTAGTACTAACTATGCCAGTCACAATCCTTTTCGTATTTTATGTGTAAATTATAATAAATTCTCTAATCGTGTTAACAATACTAACACTACCTTTCAAATAAAAACATTAATACTACAGTCGAGTTTGCTCGACTGTGAGATACCCGCCACCCAATTTTACCATCAAAATATTATATTTTTCAAAAATATTCTGAAAAATATACTAAAATAATATACTAAAAATTTACCTAAAAAATACACCAAAATTGTCTTTGTTCGAAATTATTAGCTTGGCACCACTTTATTAGGTTTATTGAACATCATTATTATGTTACTGAGTGACATAGCAACTAACTAGGCGCAGCTGCACTTTATAATAGTAATTCTTCAATAATGTTTTTTACCTGATTGTATCCAAATTTACAGAGATCAGTAAAATGGTGATTAGTATTGTGTGTACCAAAATTCTCGGTTTAAAATTCGGTTTTTTTCGATTTGCGTGGGTTGAAGGGGGCCGTCGTCCAAAATCTTAAACAAACTTGATCTGCGTGCAACAATAAGACACACTATCCCGAAAATTTGGTTCTCTAAAATTCAGATATTCGTGACAGACATGCAGACAAACATATATCGTCTCGGCTGTTGCTTATGCTTATCAAAAATATATATACTTTATATGGTCGAGGCTGCCTCCTTATATCTTTTATATACACTTTCGGTTGGCACAAAATTGTAATTCCTTTCAATCATATAGGTGTGCGGGTATATAAATATTTTGAGGGTTCAGACTTCAGATCCCATACATTGTATTCAACCCAACTATTTTGCTCCTACTTGTCTAAACTTTCAGCAGACTTCAACTTTCACAACAACTTTATGTTTTCCATGTGCAATACCGATACTTTTTAAGCTATCCGAATAATAAAGGCGACGCAATCATTGAGAAAAATTTTATTAGTACAGAATTTTGCTTTCACATAATAAGATATTGTTTCCTGAATACTATTAAGACTTTACAAGTATCTTCAACAATTGCATTCCACAAATATCAATAAAATAATTATACCCGCCTACCCAACGGGTAGAAGGGTATTATAACTTTGTGCTAACCGAAAATGTGCATACGTGTATGTAACAGGCAAAAGGAAGCACCCCATAAAGTATCTATATTCTTGATCAGTGTCAACAGCAGAGACGATATAGCCATATCCGTCTGTCCGTCCATATGGACACCTAGATCTCAGAGACTATAAGATTTAAAGCAATAAATTTTTCGGGACAGTGACAGGCTTATTGTTACACGCAGATCAAGTTTGTTTTGGAAAGCTTATTTCGGTTTTTATTATTTAAGTATATATTGCAGTATATTCGACTCCGTGAAAGCAATCAACCCGCTACAGCGATTGAAAGATTACAACATACTTAGCTATCAAATGGTCGACTAGTCAGAACATCAGAAATGTGTGCCTACTTTTCTCCTAAGCGTATCTAACCTGTAGCTTTACACAAGTATATGTGCGCTTTATCTGTTGTTTGCACATACATATCGTCAAAATGCCATGCAGCGAGTTGCGGTAATTGGTTTTGTGGTTCGTCGTGGATTAATGATAAGTTCGAACACAATGTTCGCATCAAACAGTTGCAGCACTGAACACTTGTTTATTTCACGTTTCACTTCTACTCGTATCTGCAGTGACGTAACTTTATGTACATATGTAGCTATTTTGATGTATTGCAGTGCTTCTTATTTACAGCGGTATCTACTTTATTATTTGTTTCCCGAAAAGAAAAGACTTTCTCAGGAATAGCTCCACGTGGTCGGTTACAGATGGTCCAGTGGGTATTTTAAGTACTTTGTTAGTTTTCAACAAAGTTCCCGAAGAGCGGTACAAACAACAGTTTCTGTATTGATTCTGATACTGAAAGCCTTGATTATTCAATAAGTAGACTTAATCTATGGAGCTAATGCTATAGTCATGTTAATTTACATCTACTTGTATATGCTCAGAATTAGATTCTATATGTTGAGCTGCTGAGCAAATTTCATTCCGTGTGTAAAATAATATTTTTTAATGGTCGCTCTTAATTTGTGTGGAACTCACTAAAAATGCGCATTTTTAGTATCTCACAGCCGAGCAAACTCGCCTTTAGCTTTGTACTGGATTAGAATGCATCCAGAACATATTTGGTTTACACACTCCTTCATCAAAGAAAACATCTATTCAATAAATTAATTATATCCTTTATTTATTGTATTGTAGTACTCTATATTATATAATATTACATATTATTTTTTAGATTCTTTGTCGATAAAATTCATAAGTTTTTCCAAAAAAGTCTTTGTAATTTGTTTTTGCTAAATTTAGGCGGGTAAGGCGGTTGGATTATTTTTTGGATCTGATGCCCCAAAATTAGTTATCATGATCCTGAAAGAATTGGAGAAAACTTTACAAAACGTACCGCGTCCAACCTATCAGATTGCAGATCTACAGCCCATCGAAGCTGAAGCTTTAAGAATCAAAACGGAGGCAATTCAAAAATCAGAATATATTGAGCAGGAAAAACAACAAAAAAACAGACTAGATTATCTAAATCATTGCACAGATGTAATAATGGACAACTTGCCGGATATAGGTGTTACTGTTTTTGGGCCTCAAGTATCTCGAGACATGTTCAAAAAGCTATCAGAGCCAGCTGAGCATCTTAAAATGCAATGCAAGGATCGAAAATATATTGAAGTATTTGCGTCAGACTTCGCTATTATTAACTATGCTTGCAAGAATCCATTATCAACCGATGTTATTGAGCAATTGGATGGCAAAGAGTTACTTGTGTGTTTCTGGAAAATAGACGAAGCTGCCGGACCTATAACTCATGTACTTGCAACATATGCTCATGAACTTACGAAAGAAAGAGTTGGCCCGCCAAATGACGAAATTAACGTGCCTCATCCTATTCCACCCATCATTTCGCCAATTAAGGTGAAATTTGAAGTTGAATTAAATGGTATACATTTATAAGATACTTAAGTCTTTGGTAGTTGTTTGCTCTAAAATCATTGTATCTCCTTTAGATGGTGAAGTATGGGTAGAAGAAAATAGTTCAGAAGAAGAAACAAGAAAAGCTGCCGATATAAAAGATGCTGAAAAGAAGTCCGCTACTCGTTTACAAGATGATACTCGTGTAAAAGATCAGGGGAGTGCAGAAGGAGTCGAAGAAGAAGAAGGTAGCGAAGAAGAAGAGGCATTGCAAGACACACACCCTGCAATAACCAACATGGCTTTTGATATTGATATGGGTATAGACGATATTGTTGTTAATGAAGATGACATGGTGGAAGAGGAAGAAGAACTTCCAAAACCATTAACACGTACAAAACGCGTGACTATCCCGCCCATATGGGTTGCCAACAATCGTCGGACGCATGCTACTTTGATTTATGTATTTTTCCGCAGTCAAACTGGAGGATTTCTCCCACCAGATCCACCACCAGAGCCACCTCACATTGTCATGGCATTTGAAGCCCACAAACGAAATGAAATTATGGAAATTGTGGAAGGTGTCAAGGAAGATATACCTCAATATGGTTTCTTTACTAATGACTATCCCGGAGAAGCTAAGCTAATAACAAACTCAATATATAAATATGATGAGATGCAGATAACTTCGTCGTAAGTTACGATGTTTCCGAATTGTAATTATTAATGTGTAATTTTTTTATATTTTTATTTTAAGAACCGATCGGTTCGTGCTTAAAGTTAACAAAGTTCAATCGTATACAATGCTATCATTAGTACACTTTGAACCCACATACTGTAGCAATGATGTTTACATGGGTCGCTTGGACGCACTTAAATTCTTTCCAGAAGATTACAGAACCGATAGGGAAGTTCCACCTGAAGAACAAAAAAATGAAAAAAAGGTAAGCCCTTTTCCGTGCATTCCTTAATATTAAGACAATAATATATATTTATTTCATAATACTTTACAGAAAAAAATCATTCAAGTCGCTGTCGAAGCTGAAGAACAACCATCAGGATCCCGGAAGCTGTCTATGGAACACGGAAAATTAATTGTGCCTAATGCTGAAGGAATAGCAAAACAATACCCCAAAACTTCAGACGGTGATACTCAACAGGTCGAAGTGCCAGTGGGCTTACCTCAATCGAACGAGGAATCAGTTGTTGTCGATCCTGGTGCTGTCCATGCAGATGAACCACCAAGAAATGGGGAAACTTTTCTACAAGAGCCTCAAGCACCTAAGGACGAAACCATTGTTGAATCAATAGAATCACCTATTGCTGATGATTCTGTTACACAACCGCCAGCAGCGCTATCCCAATGAGCTCCAACAGATTAGTATTCTTCAAAATATGATATATGAGCAAGCCGCAGACACAATTCACTAACCAAAAAATTTCCAAAATTTTTATTTCTATGACATAAAATATGTACTAGATCTCTAATCACATAAATTAATACAATGATTTCATTGACAAATTTTTTAAAATATGGCCTGCAAATTGTTTTTACTTATCTATTTTCAAAAAATTTAACCAATTTTATATATTTAGGTCATGGATTTTAAAAAAATCATGACCTTTTACGTTTGTCCGAATGTGCGTAACAGGCAGAAGGAGGCGTCTACGACCCCATAAACTATATATATTCTTGATCAGCATTAACAGCCGAGTCGATATAGACCTGTCTGTCTGTATGAACATCGAGATCTCAGAGACTAAAAAAGCTAGAGCTACCAAATTTGGAGACAACATATACAAACTTGGTGGGCGGATGAAGTTTATTTTATCATGTTGAAGCTAGAACGTTCACTTTTGGCACACACAATACTAATTATCTTAATAATCTCTGATTACAATCGGATAAAAAGCACAGAAGTTATTAAAGAATTACATTTATAAGGCGTAATCAGGTGCAGCTGCACCTAGTTAGTTGCTATGTCACTACGTGACAAAATAATTTCGATGATAAAATAGGGTGGCGGGTATCTCACAGTCAAGCAAGTAGCTTTGTTACTTGTTTTATCTTTACTTGCGTTGACATAGATTATCGAATATTAATATTTTAGAGCAGAGTGCAATGTTAGGGTCGTCCAAGTATACGGGATAGACTCAAGGACGAATTTTAATAAAACTCAAGTAGTCCAGTACCAGGTTTTGAGGTCTTGAATGTCTGGCGCAGAAAGGTACCCCGAGGCTCAGCGACGTCATAAAGCCGATGGCTGCTGAGAAGCAGGCGAATTCGAAGAGTAAGGACAAGAAGGAGGCTCCACCAGGTGCACCCAACTGATGAGCTGATATTAACATTCTAACTTTTGTATTTTTTCCTCTTGTATATTTTTCTTTTGACTATTCATATTTCACTGTTTAGTTTTAAGCCACTGTCGTACAAATTATTATTGATAGTAATAGTTAACTACAGAAATTTGTTATAAAAATCCCAATTCAATTAAAAAAAAAAAAGATTTAATAATGAGTTTAAGTAGTGCAGTTAAACTTTGAAGTTCAAAAATACACGTAAGTTAAAAAGGAACAATTAAAAACTCTTAACTGACAAAAAAAAATATTACTATGTCCAAATGACCGCCTCATAGGACCGAGTCACAGGAATCGTTGTCGGATTAGGAAAAAAACAAGTAGGAACGGCTTCAGTCAAGCTTTGACTGTACGAGGTCATCAATTTTTAGTGTACATGCGCCGCGTTTAATAATGCTATACAATTATGAAAATTATAATAATTATTGGGTAAAACAAGTTAGAAAGCTACTCTAGAGTTTGCCCGACTGTGAGATACCCGTCACTCAATTTTACTGAGTGGAAGAATTATAAGGAGCGACCATCGAAGTATTATATTTTTCAAAAATATACTGGAAAATATACTAAAAATATACCAAAAAATATACCGAAATAAATTTTGTTCAAAATGATTAGCTTGGTAGCACTTCATTATGTTTATTGAAAACCATTATTATATAACTGAGTGACAACTAGCTGAACAGGTGCAGCTGCACCCGATTTTGCATTACAAGAGTAATTCGTTAATAACTTCTGTTTTTTGTCGGATTGTAACCAAATTTTCAGTGATCATTTAGATGATGATTAGTATTTTGTGTGCCAAAACGTTCTAGTTTCAACATGATAAGATAAACTTCATCTGCCCACCAAGTTTGTATATGTTGTCTCCAAATTTGGTAGCTCTGGCTTTTTTAGTCTCTGAGATCTCGATGTTCATACAGACAGACGGACAGACAGACAGGGCTATAGCGACTCGGCTGTTGATGCTGATCAAGAATATATATGTATACTTTATGGGGTCGCAGACGCCTCCCTCTGCCTGTAACGCACATTCGGGCAAACGCAAAAGGTCATGATTTTATTAAAATCCATGACCTAAACAATTAAAAATAAATCGAATTACAATGTATGATTCAACATTTGTAGCAATAATTGGGAATACCCACAAGAAAAACAGTAGTTAAATAGAATTCATAAAAACTTACTAAACTAGGGAAATAAACAAAATATTAGATAAAAGAACGAAATGCGCGAAATGTAAATATACCCGATACAGACAATAAAATATGAACTATTCTCTAAAAAGGTTTTTATTTTTGAAAAATACTTGGAAAAAATTAATGTAATTTGCGCAGAAAATGCAAATCTTAATAAAAGTCTACTACGATTTGAAGGCAATTTAATAGAAGGATTCCAGTCAGGATAACGGAGAGCAAAGAGAAGATATTGCTTTTGCACTGATTCAAGTCTATCCTGATGATCCCTATACTGGGGAAATCAGATATTAGATCCACATTCAAGTATATGACGAACCAGTGAAATATTAAAATGGTATGTTATGTAGGGATCGTCAAATTTCTTTGGCCAACGCTTCATAAATCTATGAACACCTATGGCTGTATTAGAAGCAGTATGCGAGCAGTATGCATTTTGCGTCTATTGAGTTCCTTTTGTATAACAAAAGCAATGTCTTCGAACTGGTCACGCAACTGACTTCCGATTTGATCGAAGTCCAGTTCTTCCAGGGAATCATGAGCCAATAGAAACGAAGCCTCTGTTTTGTTTATTAAATCCAGCTTTAAATGCAGACCATCCTCATCAATGGAAGTGGCCGATTCGGTGGTTAAACCTGCAACAATTTTTTTAGCATGGTCAAATATGGCATTTGCCTTGCGCTTTAAAAATATTATTCTGTCAGCTGGCAGACTGACTGTATTGTTGTTTGCCATTTTCTATATTGCTGATTATTTGTAGTATTTTGCCACATAAAAAAAAATAAAAGTCAAACCTCAGACTTGCAAACAGTTTTGAAGCACTGAATTTGCACCGGGCAATGTAAACAAGTAAGAAAGCTACAGAGTTTGCTCGACTGTGAGATACCCGCCACCCAATTTTACCATCCAAATATTATATTTTTCAAAATATACTGAAAAAATACTAAAAAAAATATATTAAAAAATACCAAAATAATATATCAACATTTTCTTTGTTCGAAGTTATTAGCTTGGCGGCACTTTAGTTGGCTTATTGAACACCATTATTATGTCGCGGAGTGTCATAGCAACTAACTAGGCAGTACTAGCAGTTGCACGTGGTAACGCCTTATAAAAGTAATATCTTAATAACTTCTGTGTTTTTTATCCGATTGTAACCAAATTCGCAGAGATCATTAAGATAGTGATTAGTATTGTGCGTACCAAAATTGAACGTTCCAGGTTTAAAACGACGCTTGCAATTCGGTTTTATTCGATTTACGGGGGCGGGAGGGGGCGTGGCCAAAATCAAAAACAAACTTGATCTGCGTGCAACAATAAGACATACTGTCGCGAAAAATTTGTTGCTCTATCTCTTATAGTCTCTGAGATCTAGGTGTTCATACGGACGGACGGACAGACGGACAGACGGACAGACGGACATGGCTATATCGTCTCGGCTGTTGACGCTGATCAAGAATATATATACTTTATGGGGTCGGAGATGCTTCCTTCTGCCTGTTACATACATTTTCGGTCGGCACAAAGCCATAATACCCTTCTACCCTTTGGGTAGGCGGGTATAAAAAGCACGCACAATGGTGAAAAGTTTTACAAGCACTGAAATTGCACCGGGCATTGTAAAAATCACGCACCGGCAGCTAAAATGCACACACAATAGCAATGATGTGTGTGTGTTTATGCACAATGTCAATTCTATTTGCACAGCCAAAACGACACGAATTTGGCGGCAGGCAAAGAAGAAAACGAAACGAGCTAGCGAGACAGGTCAAACTGTCCCTACGCGAGAATGCTTATATGCGTAAGCAAAGAAACCGAAACGAATCGAGAGATAGCGAGACAGGTCAAGCTACCGCTACGCGAGGTCAAATAGCGGGGGCGAAAAAGTACAGCCACTTATATACACACAAAGTGCCCCGAAATTTGTTTGAATGTTTTTGAGTTCACGATACAACAATGTTACCGATCACGTCGGGGTCACCAATGCTTAGGCAATGAGCTTTTTCACTTGGACTTGGACAAATAGTGTGGCAACTAAAAACGCTAATGTTTAAATTTCAAATTAAATTTCAGTTTATTTCTTGCCATACAGGGCTATATCTTTGGGGGTTGAGATGAACAATTTCTTAACTTTATCAACGATTTTTAAACATAATTTTATAAAACGGCGGCAGTGCCCGTTACCGAATCGATTAAAGTAAGAGTGTACGATGGCAGTACTGGCGAGATCGACACGAAAATTGTAACTACCTTTGCTATGCAGAAGGCAGATAAGCAAGAGTAAATAAATTAAGACTTAACGGAAAATCTATTTCTGCACAGAGCAATGTACAAAAAATGACACAAATAAAATAAATCAAATTTATGATGAGCAGTTGCTAGCGGCGGGCTGCATAACCAAACAATACCTTCTGAATTCTACATGAAAGATCTGAAGATATCCACATAATTAAGTTTTATGGAAATCTAAGAAGATTGTGCTTATATAATAAAAGACTATGCTTGAAGGAATCTAAGGCCTTACAAAAATCAATATCAATGACATTCGTTTGCGTTTTCGATTGGAATCCTTGAATAACAATTGATGAAAATTTTAGTAAGTTAGTGGTATTTTACAAACCCATGCCTGTTGAAAAGTTCTCAAATGCTTTGGGATTAGCAGACAACTTGGAGATACCTCAACAGTTTTGAATGTTAAATTTATTTTCTTTTTAAAAAAGAGGAATAAAATAAGAGTATTTTCAAAACACAAAACTACAGACAATTTAAGTAATTTAAAAAGTAGTTTAAGGAGTCTCTCTGCACAGAACCTGAGCACACAACTAGGTACTTCATCAGGCCGGGATAAAAAACTGTTGTACAAGACTTAAGATCACATAATAGTTAACTGTCAAAGCTCCTCTATTTAAAAATAATAATGTTGAAAGTCTAGACGTCTTTCGTTTCGAATTGACGATGTCATGAGCGTTTCCGGTCTCGAGGAAACCTTAGTCTGCACCTTCTCAAATAATCCTTGTAGCAATGATTATTTAGGATGGAGAAATGGAACCGCGTAACAGAATAGCTAGCAAAATATAAAATAAAGCCAGTTTCCTTATATTTATACCCACCTACCCAAAGAGTACAAGGTAGTGCTGAAAAAAGATCGATATTTGGCAGAATCGATATTTTCGATCTTTTGAGCCAAAAAGATCGATTAAGTCGATAATCGGACATAATTTTTTTTACTTTTAAGATTCAGTTTTTATTTTAAATAAATATATACATATGATAATATATCATTTTAAATAAACAAAACAAAAAATAAACAAACAAAGTCTTTAAATTTGAAAGCAAAGTTTTTAATCAAAGTTTTTTGGATTTTTAAACTTAAAAAAACAAAATTTTTGATCACATTCATTTTTAATCTTAAACAAATTGAAATGAAAACAAATTAACTCAAAATAGAAGAAATAATATTATCAATCAAATAATTAAAGTTTTATGGTAAAACCCACTGATTTTTACTTAACAAAGTGAGTTTGTTCACAGATTCTGGCTGTAAAGAATTTCTTCTATTAGAAGCAATAAGCCCGGCTTTGGAAAACATCCTCTCACTTTCTGCTGACGTTGCCGGTACACATAGATATTTCAACGCTAGCGTTCGCAGTGCTACGTCAATGTTGAAGCTCTAAAAAAAGACAAATCGTTTTTTATTTAAATAACACAAATAATTTTAACATTAATGCACAAATTACCTTCCAATATGTAAGTGGGTCTTGATTTTCGTCAAGATTATTACTGTTATAATACTGATTAATATTGATGACGGAGCAAGCTCTATGATTCTGTTTTTTGGTCAATATTTCTCTTAACCCGTTGAAGAAAAGGTTGGTTTGATTAATTGGTTTTAAGCGGCTCTGGGGAGGTCTTTTCTTGCAGATTCAGAGATTTGTGTAGGAGTGCTAATTCCTTCTGCAGCTCTTTTTGTTGTTTCCTTACAATCAGACGCCGACAAGAATCCTTCTTTCTTAAATCTCGGATCTAAGAAAGTTCCCAATTCCTGGGTGTGTAGCTTTTATAATCTTTAAGTCGTTCCTTAATTGATTCAACCAAAAGGCCACGCATATTTTTGCCTTCCTCCGTTAAAAGAGTTTTTTCAAATGAATTCATTTTATCCAATAATTCGTTGATAAGTGGAATTACTATGGAAATCGTAACAGAGTTGGCAGAACACGATTTTATTGTTGCTACTTCAAATGGTAGTAAGAGTTATTCTTGGACGTTGACGTACTAACGGCAGTACGATCAAGTGGCCCAGCGACACCAAGCTCGGGCTTATTAACGAGCGGACCTAGGCAGACACGACCACCCGCCCATCCGACCGAGGGGCAACCGCATAACGTGCGGGAACGGAGGTCGCGAACACTTAACACAGACAAAACAACCAAATTGTATTAATAAAAAGAATAAAATAATAATAATAATACTATTACTACTAATAATAATAATTAGAACTATTCTTAAATACGAGCTAATGTATCTAGGAGTAATGTTTTAATTTCTATGGTAGTGTTAGTATAATTAACAAGACTAGAAAATTTATTATAACTTACACATAAAATACGGAAAGGATTGTGACTGGCATAGTTAGTACTACAACGGGAAAGTGAGAGGGGAAGGAAATTTCTAGTCGTTCTGACCGGAACGGCAAAGCTAATCTGACTTGTCAACTGCAATGAGTCAATTTCGCCAATGATTAGTCTATGTAGAAACACTACACCTAGCATAGTTCTACGGTCAGAAAGAAAAGAAAGGTTTAGTAATAAAAGTCTACTACGATACGAAGATAATCTAATTGTGGGATTCCTATACGGATTCCTATACTGGGGGAACCAGATATTAGATCCATTCTCAAGAATAGGACGAACCAGTGAGATGTACAGATGTTAAGTTATGTAGAGATCGTAAAATTCCTTTGACGAACGATTAATAAATACAGGGATACCCATGGCTCTATTAGAAGCAGGCAAAATATGCTTATTAAACTTTAATTTTGTATAAATAAGAATTCATTATTATTATTATTATAAACAAGGGAGTCTTCTAGCAGAGAAGGGGCGAATAACTGTGACCATTATGATGTTTTGTGTCTGTAGAGCTCTCCCTAACAAGACAAAAGCAGATCTGCTTCCCTCATGAAGCGAAGCAAATCTTTCGTCGAGGAACGCACTATATGATCTGGACCTGCGGTATCCATGTACAGATGTTTCTTTCTAGTCCATACCAAGGCTGGACAATCGCACAGAATGTGTTTGGTTGTCTCGTCGTCCTCTTTGCAAAGTCTGCACTCAGCATCGGAAGACAGACGCATTTTGGTGAGGTGATAGTTCACCGTATGATGGCCACTAAGAAAGCCAACGAGGAGGTGAAGATCCCTCCTAGAAAGTAAGCTGGTTTTCCGGTCGATATTTGGCAGAATCGATATTTTCGATCTTTTGAGCCAAAAAGATCGATTAAGTCGATAATTGGACATAATTTTTTTTCCTTTTAAGATTCAGTTTTTGTTTTAAATAAATATATATGATAATATAAAATTTTAAATAAACAAAACAAAAAACAAACAAAGTCTTTAAATTTGAAAGCAAAGTTTTTAATCAAAGTTTTTTTGATTTTTAAACTTAAAAAAACAAAATTTTTGATCACATTCATTTTTAATCTTAAACAAATTGAAATGAAAACAAATTAACTCAAAATAGAAGAAATAATATTATCAATCAAATAATTAAAGTTTTATGGTAAAACCCACTGATTTTTACTTAACAAAGTGAGTTTGTTCACAGATTCTGGCTGTAAAGAATTTCTTCTATTAGAAGCAATAAGCCCGGCTTTGGAAAACATCCTCTCACTTTCTGCTGACGTTGCCGGTACACATAGATATTTCAACGCTAGCGTTCGCAGTGCTACGTCAATGTTGAAGCTCTAAAAAAAGACAAATCGTTTTTTATTTAAATAACACAAATAATTTTAACATTAATGCACAAATTACCTTCCAATATGTAAGTGGGTCTTGATTTTCGTCAAGATTATTACTGTTATAATACTGATTAATATTGATGACGGAGCAAGCTCTATGATTCTGTTTTTTGGTCAATATTTCTCTTAACCCGTTGAAGAAAAGGTTGGTTTGATTAATTGGTTTTAAGCGGCTCTGGGGAGGTCTTTTCTTGCAGATTCAGAGATTTGTGTAGGAGTGCTAATTCCTTCTGCAGCTCTTTTGTTGTTTCCTTACAATCAGACGCCGACAAGAATCCTTCTTTCTTAAATCTCGGATCTAAGAAAGTTCCCAATTTCCTGGGTGTGTAGCTTTTATAATCTTTAAGTCGTTCCTTAATTGATTCAACCAAAAGGCCACGCATATTTTTGCCTTCCTCCGTTAAAAGAGTTTTTCAAATGAATTCATTTTATCCAATAATTCGTTGATAAGTGGAATTACTATGGAAATCGTAACAGAGTTGGCAGAACACGATTTTATTGTTGCTACTTCAAATGGTAGTAAGAGTTATTCTTGGACGTTGACGTACTAACGGCAGTACGATCAAGTGGCCCAGCGACACCAAGCTCGGGCTTATTAACGAGCGGACCTAGGCAGACACGACCACCCGCCCAACCGACCGAGGGGCAACCGCATAACGTGCGGGAACGGAGGTCGCGAACACTTAACACAGACAAAACAACCAAATTGTATTAATAAAAAGAATAAAATAATAATAATAATACTATTACTACTAATAATAATAATTAGAACTATTCTTAAATACGAGCTAATGTATCTAGGAGTAATGTTTTAATTTCTATGGTAGTGTTAGTATAATTAACAAGACTAGAAAATTTATTATAATTTACACATAAAATACGGAAAGGATTGTGACTGGCATAGTTAGTACTACAACAGGAAAGTGAGAGGGAAGGAAATTTCTAGTCGTTCTGACCGGAACGGCAAAGCTAATCTGACTTGTCAACTGCAATGAGTCAATTTCGCCAATGATTAGTCTATGTAGAAACACTACACCTAGCATAGTTCTACGGTCAGAAAGAGAAGGAAGGTTTAGTAATAAAAGTCTACTACGATACGAAGATAATCTAATTGTGGGATTCCTATACGGATTCCTATACTGGGGGAACCAGATATTAGATCCATACTCAAGAATAGGACGAACCAGTGAGATGTACAGATGTTAAGTTATGTAGAGATCGTAAAATTCCTTTGACGAACGATTAATAAATACAGGGATACCCATGGCTCTATTAGAAGCAGGCAAAATATGCTTATTAAACTTTAATTTTGTATAAATAAGAATTCATTATTATTATTATTATAAACAAGGGAGTCTTCTAGCAGAGAAGGGGCGAATAACTGTGACCATTATGATGTTTTGTGTCTGTAGAGCTCTCCCTAACAAGACAAAAGCAGATCTGCTTCCCTCATGAAGCGAAGCAAATCTTTCGTCGAGGAACGCACTATATGATCTGGACCTGCGGTATCCATGTACAGATGTTTCTTTCTAGTCCATACCAAGGCTGGACAATCGCACAGAATGTGTTTGGTTGTCTCGTCGTCCTCTTTGCAAAGTCTGCACTCAGCATCGGAAGACAGACGCATTTTGGTGAGGTGATAGTTCACCGTATGATGGCCACTAAGAAAGCCAACGAGGAGGTGAAGATCCTCCTAGAAAGTAAGCTGGTTTTCCGGTCGATATTTGGCAGAATCGATATTTTCGATCTTTTGAGCCAAAAAGATCGATTAAGTCGATAATTGGACATAATTTTTTTTCCTTTTAAGATTCAGTTTTTGTTTTAAATAAATATATATGATAATATAAAATTTTAAATAAACAAAACAAAAAACAAACAAAGTCTTTAAATTTGAAAGCAAAGTTTTTAATCAAAGTTTTTTTGATTTTTAAACTTAAAAAAACAAAATTTTTGATCACATTCATTTTTAATCTTAAACAAATTGAAATGAAAACAAATTAACTCAAAATAGAAGAAATAATATTATCAATCAAATAATTAAAGTTTTATGGTAAAACCCACTGATTTTTACTTAACAAAGTGAGTTTGTTCACAGATTCTGGCTGTAAAGAATTTCTTCTATTAGAAGCAATAAGCCCGGCTTTGGAAAACATCCTCTCACTTTCTGCTGACGTTGCCGGTACACATAGATATTTCAACGCTAGCGTTCGCAGTGCTACGTCAATGTTGAAGCTCTAAAAAAAGACAAATCGTTTTTTATTTAAATAACACAAATAATTTTAACATTAATGCACAAATTACCTTCCAATATGTAAGTGGGTCTTGATTTTCGTCAAGATTATTACTGTTATAATACTGATTAATATTGATGACGGAGCAAGCTCTATGATTCTGTTTTTTGGTCAATATTTCTCTTAACCCGTTGAAGAAAAGGTTGGTTTGATTAATTGGTTTTAAGCGGCTCTGGGGAGGTCTTTTCTTGCAGATTCAGAGATTTGTGTAGGAGTGCTAATTCCTTCTGCAGCTCTTTTGTTGTTTCCTTACAATCAGACGCCGACAAGAATCCTTCTTTCTTAAATCTCGGATCTAAGAAAGTTCCCAATTTCCTGGGTGTGTAGCTTTTATAATCTTTAAGTCGTTCCTTAATTGATTCAACCAAAAGGCCACGCATATTTTTGCCTTCCTCCGTTAAAAGAGTTTTTTCAAATGAATTCATTTTATCCAATAATTCGTTGATAAGTGGAATTACTATGGAAATCGTAACAGAGTTGGCAGAACACGATTTTATTGTTGCTACTTCAAATGGTAGTAAGAGTTATTCTTGGACGTTGACGTACTAACGGCAGTACGATCAAGTGGCCCAGCGACACCAAGCTCGGGCTTATTAACGAGCGGACCTAGGCAGACACGACCACCCGCCCAACCGACCGAGGGGCAACCGCATAACGTGCGGGAACGGAGGTCGCGAACACTTAACACAGACAAAACAACCAAATTGTATTAATAAAAAGAATAAAATAATAATAATAATACTATTACTACTAATAATAATAATTAGAACTATTCTTAAATACGAGCTAATGTATCTAGGAGTAATGTTTTAATTTCTATGGTAGTGTTAGTATAATTAACAAGACTAGAAAATTTATTATAATTTACACATAAAATACGGAAAGGATTGTGACTGGCATAGTTAGTACTACAACAGGAAAGTGAGAGGGGAAGGAAATTTCTAGTCGTTCTGACCGGAACGGCAAAGCTAATCTGACTTGTCAACTGCAATGAGTCAATTTCGCCAATGATTAGTCTATGTAGAAACACTACACCTAGCATAGTTCTACGGTCAGAAAGAGAAGGAAGGTTTAGTAATAAAAGTCTACTACGATACGAAGATAATCTAATTGTGGGATTCCTATACGGATTCCTATACTGGGGGAACCAGATATTAGATCCATACTCAAGAATAGGACGAACCAGTGAGATGTACAGATGTTAAGTTATGTAGAGATCGTAAAATTCCTTTGACGAACGATTAATAAATACAGGGATACCCATGGCTCTATTAGAAGCAGGCAAAATATGCTTATTAAACTTTAATTTTGTATAAATAAGAATTCATTATTATTATTATTATAAACAAGGGAGTCTTCTAGCAGAGAAGGGGCGAATAACTGTGACCATTATGATGTTTTGTGTCTGTAGAGCTCTCCCTAACAAGACAAAAGCAGATCTGCTTCCCTCATGAAGCGAAGCAAATCTTTCGTCGAGGAACGCACTATATGATCTGGACCTGCGGTATCCATGTACAGATGTTTCTTTCTAGTCCATACCAAGGCTGGACAATCGCACAGAATGTGTTTGGTTGTCTCGTCGTCCTCTTTGCAAAGTCTGCACTCAGCATCGGAAGACAGACGCATTTTGGTGAGGTGATAGTTCACCGTATGATGGCCACTAAGAAAGCCAACGAGGAGGTGAAGATCCCTCCTAGAAAGTAAGCTGGTTTTCTGGTCGACCACGGGATTGATAAGCTCCTTGGCTTGCCGCATCCCTGGTTGGACCGACCAGTAGCGATCAGTCAACCTAACAGCCCAGGTTTTCACTATAGCTGAGATGGTTGACCAACCCACGCCACAGAAGGGCTCAGGGCCGGAAAAAGTAGCTGACGAACCGGCCCTAGCAAGTTCGTCCGCCAGCTCATTGCCCTGGATACCAGAGGGTCCAGGTACCCATAGAAGGGTGACGTTGTTAGTAAGAGACAGTCTCTGGAGGCAGTTCCAGCAATCGGCCACCAGTCGAGAGCTTACTCTTTTGGAGGAGAGGGCTAAGATGGCGGCTTGACTGTCACAGAAGATATAGATGTTCGCTCCTCTAATCCCCTTCTCTAGGATTAGACGGCAGCAGAACTCGATGGAAGGAACCTCAGATTGGAAGACTGTGGGCCATTTGCCCATAGCAATTGAGGTTTTAGAGTTGGGTCCAAAGATCCCAGCTCCAACCCCCTGATCAGTTTTAGACCCGTCGGTATACCAGTGAATACCGTAGGGGTCGCTGATGGGGTTGCCAGTGTCCCAGTCCTTCCGGTGCGGGATGAGGGTTCTGAATTTAGCACCAAAGAAAAATTCCTTAGTCATAGTATCTGATCTAGTGCAGATATCTATGCCAGGAATATCTTTGATCAGGCTAGCATGTCCTGATTCGGTAGCTAGAAGCCCTGATTGGAGCTTGATTCTAAGAAGGCTCATAGCAGCGACTTCTTTAATTTGGATGTGCAGCGGAGTCAGATTCAGTATCGATTCCATTGCTGCGGTGGGATAGGTACGAAGTGCACCTGTCAGTGAGAGGCACAGCAGCCTGTGCAATTTATTGCATTTGCTGATGGCAGTGACCTGCGTAACCTTTGGCCACCACACAATAGCAGCATAGGTGACGATCGGTCTGACCATCATGGCAAAAAGCCACCGGATGGTGCAGGATTTAAGACCCCAGATTCTACCAAAGAATCTCCCTGCAGGCCCACATGGCATGGGTCGCCTTTGTGAGGGTGTTGCTGAGGTGGGAGTTCCAATTTAGTCTTTTATCGAGGGTCACCCCTAGATATTTGACTTCGTTGGATAGCCCCACAGTGGAGCCGCTGATATAAAGTTGACCAATGTCAACGGAATAGCGCCTAGTGAAAGGAACTATAATAGCTTTTTGTGGATTGATGCTAAGACCAACATCTGCGCACCATCTACTTACCGTGTTCAGAGCTGATTGCATCAACTCTGTCACGGTGCTGGTATAGTTCCCGGTCACTATTAGAGCCAGGTCGTCAGCATAGCCGATAGGTTCAACGCCCTGCTCGGAGAGTAAGACTAGTAGTTCGTCAACTAGTAAGGACCAGAGTAGGGGGATAGAACCCCTCCCTGGGGACAGCCTTTGACTGCATTAATGCATGCAGTCGTGGAGTCCAGGGTGGAAGTGATAATCCGGTGTTTGAGCATAGCTTCAATCCACCGGATCAAAGGACGGGCAGTTCCTCTACGTTCTAGAGCAGTAGAGATTGACCCGTAGCCGGTATTATCAAAAGCACCTTCTATATCCAGAAAAGAGCACAAAGCAATGTTCTTGGATACAAAGGCTCTTTCAATTTTTCCCACTAACCTGTAGAGAGCGACCTCCGTCGATCTGCCGGCTATGTACGCAAACTGCGTGGGATGCAGAGGTGTCGACGTCTGCAGAGAGCACCGAATGTGCATATCTATAAGTCTTTCCGCCGTTTTAAGCAGAAAGGAAGTAAGACTGATCGGCCGATAGGACTTAGGCTGGTCAAGCGGACGATTCCTTTGTATGGGGATGAATACTACATTAACTCTCCTCCAAGAGATGGGTATGTATCCCCAAGTAAAACTAGCTCTAAGAAGGCCGACCAGTGGATCAAGAATATGAGCCATGCTGTTTTGAATAAGGGCTGGGAAGATTTTGTCACCCCCTGGGGCTTTGAAAGGAGCAAAAGAATCTACAGCCCATTTGACCTTTTCGGGGTCGAAGATGGATCCAGATAGGCTGAATCCGCGTGAGTCCGGTGACAAAGTGGCGTCATCGCGACCGGAGAGATCTGGATTCGCCACAGAACCCGGGAAGTGGACTTGCAGTAGAAGCTCAAGTGTTTCCCTGCGATCTTGAGTGAAAGAGCCATCTGCTCTTTTAAGAAGCCCTATTCCCTTAGACGACCCCTTAGCCAATACTTTATGAAGCCTCGCTGCCTCTTGCAACGATTCTATGCTACCACAGTAGCTGCGCCATGTATCGCGTTTAGCTCGTCTAACGCTTTTTTTGTAGTTGGTAAGAGCATCCCTATAGACGTCCCAACTAGCACGGTTAGATTTAGCCTTATTAAAAAGGCTTCTAACCCTCCTTCTGAGGACAGCCAGTTCCTCATTCCACCACGGAATTTTTCGATTGACCCTTAGGGTCTTCTGGACTGAGCTGTCCTCGAAGGATGAGACAAGCACATCTTGGAGCAGATTGGCAGCCAGTTCTATCTCACTGATAGAGCTAGGATTGCTGACCAATAGGTCTGCTTTGAAAGCTACAGAGGCTTTAAAGAGCTCCCAATTTGTCTTTTTGGGACAGAAGGAGTTTTGGCGAATTTCGACTTGGCCAGGGAGGTCAAACCTGATGGTCTGACAAAGTGGCTTCGTCTGTGACTCGCCAATTAACAAGCGAACTTGCTATCGACGTGCTGATTAGAGTGAGATCTAAAACCTCTTCCCTAATAGCATTTATAAAAGTGGGTTTGCACCCTATGTTAGCTTCATCTAATTGACAACACAATAAGTAGTCTAAGAGGGACTCACCACGTTTGTTGATGTCGCTGCTCCCCCAGATCGTGTGATGTGCATTGGCATCACAGCCGATCACGAGCGGCTTGTTGTTGCGGCGACAGAATTCCACCAGCCGCTGGACCTCTGCTGGGGGTACATCATCCACATCGCCCGGGAAGTATGCGGAGGCGATCACAACTTCCCGGACACCGTCTGCAGTGGCTACCTCAATAGCCGTTGCTACCAGGTCTCTGTGGATGAAGTTAGTTAATGGGAAATGTCTGACACTGTTATCCATAAGTATAGCAGTGCGCGGGGCACCTCCCATACGGTCATATAACAACTTACATGATCCACATGAAAGTCCACGTATTTGGCCACCGATCAACCATGGTTCTTGGACGAGAGCCAGGATGATTTGATCTTCACTGACGACCCTGCACAGTGTGGCCGACGCTCCTCTAGCGTGGTGCAGGTTCGCCTGGAGCACTTTAAGCTTGATCATCTTCCCTCCTGATGGCGGTTGAGACAAGGCCACTTGCCTTGCCCCCCCGAGAGTCGTTTCCGCGAATGCCCTTCGGCGGTCGGGACGAGCCACTCGGGGGAGGTCGCCTTGCGACCCCGCTCGTGGGAGGTGCCCTTGCGGGTGGGTTGCGGCCTGAGGTGCTGGCAGTGGGCCTGGCCGAGGCACCTCTGACGGTTGACGGACGGTGACCACTTGTCACACGTCTAGTTGGGCCCTTCGGGGCTGTGGCCACAATGGCCGGTGGGGTGGGGGAAGGAACCTTGGGTACCAATACGGTCGCAGCGCTCGTGGAGGCCACAGGGTCAGCCAATGCTGAGATCCCTGAGGGAACCACTGGCGCCGTTGCCGGAGCGGCACTGGCAGGAGAGGGAGCGGGTGAGGATGAGGATGGAGCAGGGGTGGCGGAGGAGGCTTTGGGAGCTGAATTCTTTAGGATCAGTTTGACCCTGCCAAAGCAGAATTTCACCTTCCCTTGGCACTCCGTCAGAGCCCTGTACGACTCCTCGTCAACCAACATTGCGAGGTGAGTCGTTGTGCCGTTAAGGCTGTGCTGCACCACCCACCACAGCTTCGTGCAGAAGCTGCTGGCGTTCTGGAGCCCAATAAATTCCAGGATGGTTGCAGGAGTGTACTCAGCACTACTGGGAAAGTAACCTCTGATGAGGTGAGCCTTGGGGAACCGTTTCCTCCAGCAATTTGACGTCGAGGGCGCTAATGGACCTGATGTGTCCAACAGCTCCCCTGACCCAATTGGCAGTGCTGTTATCCTCGCACACCAAAAGCAGCCACTCATTTCGGGGTATACAACCCTCGAAACCCGGAATAACCGTTGGTGTAGAGTGCAACAGCACCGCCTTTAATATACTGGATTTCAATGTAGCCAACTGCTCCGTTGAGAGGGGTTTGGTTGAATCAGCCGAAGTGAAGCCCAATTTCACGCTGCTAACCACTTGGCTGAAGAGTGGTTTCGTGGACTCCTTATGAGTCTTTTTGGGCCTCTTTGAAGAGCTAGTGGGCTCGACGATGGTATCGTCAGCGCGCGTCCGTTTAGCCTTGGTGTTAACGGGGGGCGCAGTAGCGATAGCCAGAGCCTCCTCTCTGTTAGAACCCTTTGCGAGTGCAGCTTTAAAAAGCTTCTTCTCGCGGCTCTTCAATTTAATAAAGGCGTCTTTAGATTCCAGCCGCAGCAACTGGATCTGAGAGCCTGCTTCCGTAAGGCCTGACCTCTGAGAGGCCACGGAAGCGTCGTCAGCAAAGCTGATTCGGTCGCAGTTAGCTTCCTCGTCCGAGGACCATACCTCGACGGGTTGCTGACGGACTGAACCGCTACTGGACGGAAGTTTAGCACTAGCGAACCCTGTGTCCAAGGGAGTTCGTGGCCTATCCGGGTCCCCTAGAATACTAGAGTTGAGACCCGTAGTATTGGGGGTGGAAGCCAGCAGCCCACTGGCTGCAGTGCTGGTATAGGGGTCGGCCGTGAAGGCATCGCCCGGAGATGATACTTTTAAGGCCGAATCAGACTTTTCTATTTTTAAAAATTGATCCATTAATTAAGATCCCACGAGTAGGCGGGAAGAGAAGGTCATCCACGGCATAGCCCGCATACCGTGGAAAGTCTAAATGAAACTGGAGGACGACAGGTATCCAGAGTCCGTAAACTAGAGACCGGGCTACCCCCCGGCCATGCATCCATCGGCGTATGCTGTTCCACCTTGGATTGGGGTGATTTATAGATTCACGATCTTCGCCCGACTACAATTAGTCAGCACCTCTAGCAGAGACATGACCGTGCTAGGGGTCTGCTTCCAGCCGCCCTCGCATGGAGAGTATAGTCGCACTTCCGACAGTAGGAGCAAGGACGGCACGTGCCCCAGCCAATACTGGGATTACATGTTGGTCCCCTTGCTTCCTCTGACGGCTGACGGCCAACAATATGACAATAAGACATACTGTCGCCAAAAATTTGTTGCTCTATCTCTTATAGTCTCTGAGATCTAGGTGTTCATACGGACAGACGGACATGGCTATATCGTCTCGGCTGTTGACGCTGATCAAGAATATATATACTTTATGGGGTCGGAGATGCTTCCTTCTGCCTGTTACATACATTTTCGGTCGGAACAAAGCCATAATACCCTTCTACCCTTTGGGTAGGCGGGTATAAATATGAACCAATGTCACAAAGAAACAGAGCAATAGACAGTGCATTGGGAGAATTTGTGGCAACAAGCATGCAACCGTTCAGTCTAGTAGAAGAGGCATATTTTAAAAAATTTTGCGCAGTGTAATAATTGCCGTCGAGGATCACTTTGAAGAGCGTTCAAATGGAATCAAAATATGTGCAAATTAGGACCGCATTGCAAACAATTTTGAAAATAGTTGAAAATTTGGCCATCACCACGGATTTATGGACGTCTGTTGTTATTTTACCCTTCTTGCGCCTTGTTATCAAATAATTTTGTTTGCAAACTAACAATACCTGTGCTATACGTCGGAGTGTTTAGTCACAGTGTAATAACATTTAATAATTTACAATTAATTTTGTGTTTTAATATATCAACAATTTGTGAGGCTTAATTTTCTGTTTGTGAGAGCTTACAGTAAATTTGTATTTTGTTTTGAACTGCTACAGCACATTGTTGGTATATCATTACATATCGCGCTCTTTCCGATCTCGGGCACTTTCCGCTCTCGCGCTCTTTGTGCTTTGTTTTGTTATTGGCCGTTTTGGCTATTCTTTTCTCTGCTTTTGTCGCGCCCGCGATTGTGATTTTGTGCTTGCTGTTTTTCTGTAAGTAGATATTAGCGTACTAACACCCTGTTATTAACACAAATTTTATTTTTATTTAAGTTTTTGGTTTCATTTAATTTTTATTTACTTTAAAACGTGCAGTATGTTTGTCTGCTATAATAAAAAATACCGTGTACCAGCAAATGCAAAAATGGGTTTCGTTTGCTGCTGGCTCTGTGACAATGTTTCACATGAAAAATGTGCTGGCTTCACCGGCCGTAGTCGACCTAATTGGCTCAAAATCTGGTTTAAGGTGGACATGTGAGTCATGCAGGGATGTTGCGGAATTCATACGTCAGACGAAGCAAGGCTTTGGTAATCTATTCGCAGGTTTCAAAAATCTTGCGGATAGTTTCGCAACTTTGGACTCTGGGTTTACGGGCATGAAGGTTTTAACCGAGTCTCCAAAGCATAAAAAAGCTAATACTCGTTTGTCCATCGGCCCTAACGAACTTGATGTCCCTGAGCTGGTCAACAACTCGTCTGTTCCGAATAATCTAATGTCATTTACGTCTCCCACCCCCCGACAATCCTTAGCGTCAATGATTGCCAACAATAGCATTGTTCCCATGGATGCATTTGTTCTGATCCCGTTTCAGTCTCGGTACCTGCAGTAGTTGTTAATGTTGCAGAGACTCAGCATGATCAACCTTCTGCTGTACCTAACGATCCACCAGCTAGCACATATGCTCCTATCTCGATTTCTGCTACAGTTGCTCAGAACACTATAGTAGGTGTTTTTTGGGGTATTCTCCATTTAAATAATTATGATCTTAATGATACTCAACTTGAGCGAATAGAGTCAGTAACTGATTTAGGTATCCTTCTTGATTCAAAATTAAAGTTTGATAAGCATATTTTGGCTGCTTCTAATAGAGCAATGGGTGTCCTTGGATTTATTAACCGTTGGTCAAAAAAATTTAACGATCCCTACATTACTAAATACTTGTACGTCTCACTGGTTCGTCCTTATCTTGAGTATGGATCTAATATCTGGTTCCCCCAGTATAGGGTTCATCAAGATAGGCTTGAATCACTGCAGAAACAATTTCTTCTTTTTGCTCTTCGTAGTCTTATCTGGAATCCCACAATTAGATTATCTTCGTATCGTAGTAGACTTTTATTACTAAACCTTCCTTCTCTTTCTGACCGTAGAACTATTCTAGGTGTAGTGTTTCTACATAGACTAATCATTGGCAAAATTGACTCCTTGCAGTTGACAAGTCAGATTAGCTTTGCCGTTCCGGTCAGAACGACTAGAAATTTCCTTCCAATCTCACTTTCCCGTTGTAGTACTAACTATGCCAGGTACAATCCTTTCCGTATTTTATGTGTAAATTATAATAACTTTTCTAGTCTTGTTAATTATACTAACACTACCTTAGAAATTAAAACATTACTCCTAGATACATTAGCTCGTATTTAAGAATAGTTCTAATTATTATTATTAGTAGTAATAGTATTATTATTATTATTTTATTCTTTTTATTAATACAATTTGGTTGTTTTGTCTGTGTTAAGTGTTCGCGACCTCCGTTCCCGCACGTTATGCGGTTGCCCCTCGGTCGGATGGGCGGGTGGTCGTGTCTGCCTAGGTCTGCGCGTTCACAAGCCCGAGCTTGGTGTCGCTGGGCCACTTGATCGTACTGCCGTTAGTACGTCAACGTCCAAGAATAACTCTTACTACCATTTGAAGTAGCAACAATAAAATCGTGTTCTGCCAACTCTGTTACGATTTCCATAGTAATTCCACTTATCAACGAATTATTGGATAAAATGAATTCATTTGAAAAAACTCTTTTAACGGAGGAAGGCAAAAATATGCGTGGCCTTTTGGTTGAATCAAATAATGAACGACTTAAAAATTATAAAAGCTACACACCCAGGAAATTGGGAACTCTCTGAGATCAGTGATTTAAGAAAGAAGAATTCTTGTCGGCGTCTGATTGTAAGGAAGCAACAAAAGAGCTGCAGAAGGAATTAACACTCCTACACAAATCTCTGAATCTGCAAGAAAAGACATCCCCAGAGCCGCTTAAAACCAATTAATCAAACCAACCTTTTCTTCAACGGGTTAAGAGAAATATTGACCAAAAAACAGAATGATAGAGCTTGCTCCGTCATCAATATTAATCAGTATTATAACAGTAATAATCTTGACGAAAATCAAGACCCACTTACATATTGGAAGGTAATTTGTGCATTAATGTTAAAATTATTTGTGTTATTTAAATAAAAAACGATTTTGTTTTTTTTTAGAGCTTCAACATTGACGTAGCACTGCGAACGCTAGCGTTGAAATATCTATGTACCGGCAACGTCAGCAAAAAGTGAGAGGATGTTTTCCAAAGCCGGGCTTATTGCTTCTAATAGAAGAAATTCTTTACAGCCATAATCTGTGAACAAACTCACTTTGTTAAGTAAAAATCAGTGGGTTTTACCATAAAACTTTAATTATTTGATTGATAATATTATTTCTTCTATTTTGAGTTAATTTGTTTTCATTTCAATTTGTTTAAGTTTATTTAAGATTAAAAATGAATGTGATCAAAAATTTTGTTTTTTTAAGTTTAAAAATCCAAAAAACTTTGATTAAAAACTTTGCTTTCAAATTTAAAGACTTTGTTTGTTTATTTTTTGTTTTGTTTATTTAAAATGATATATTATCATATGTATATATTTATTTAAAATAAAAACTGAATCTTAAAAGTAAAAAAAATTATGTCCGATTATCGACTTAATCGATCTTTTTGGCTCAAAAGATCGAAAATATCGATTCTGCCAAATATCGATCTTTTTTCAGCACTACCTTGTACTCTTTGGGTAGGTGGGTATAAATATAAGGAAACTGGCTTTATTTTATATTTTGCTAGCTATTCTGTTACGCGGTTCCATTTCTCCATCCTAAATAATCATTGCTACAAGGATTATTTGAGAAGGTGCAGACTAAGGTTTCCTCGAGACCGGAAACGCTCATGACATCGTCAATTCGAAACGAAAGACGTCTAGACTTTCAACATTATTATTTTTAAATAGAGGAGCTTTGACAGTTAACTATTATGTGATCTTAAGTCTTGTACAACAGTTTTTTATCCCGGCCTGATGAAGTACCTAGTTGTGTGCTCAGGTTCTGTGCAGAGAGACTCCTTAAACTACTTTTTAAATTACTTAAATTGTCTGTAGTTTTGTGTTTTGAAAATACTCTTATTTTATTCCTCTTTTTTAAAAAAGAAAATAAATTTAACATTCAAAACTGTTGAGGTATCTCCAAGTTGTCTGCTAATCCCAAAGCATTTGAGAACTTTTCAACAGGCATGGGTTTGTAAAATACCACTAACTTACTAAAATTTTCATCAATTGTTATTCAAGGATTCCAATCGAAAACGCAAACGAATGTCATTGATATTGATTTTTGTAAGGCCTTAGATTCCTTCAAGCATAGTCTTTTATTATATAAGCACAATCTTCTTAGATTTCCATAAAACTTAATTATGTGGATATCTTCAGATCTTTCATGTAGAATTCAGAAGGTATTGTTTGGTTATGCAGCCCGCCGCTAGCAACTGCTCATCATAAATTTGATTTATTTTATTTTTGTCATTTTTTGTACATTGCTCTGTGCAGAAATAGATTTTCCGTTAAGTCTTAATTTATTTACTCTTGCTTATCTGCCTTCTGCATAGCAAAGGTAGTTACAATTTTCGTGTCGATCTCGCTAGTACTGCCGTCGTACACTCTTACTTTAATCGATTCGGTAACGGGCACTGCCGCCGTTTTATAAAATTATGTTTAAAAATCGTTAATAAAATTAAGAAATTGTTTTTCTCATCCCCCAAAGTTATAGCCCTGTGTGGCAAGAAATAAACTGAAATTTAATTTGAAATTTAAACATTAGCGTTTTTAGTTGCCACACTATTTGTCCAAGTCCAAGTGAAAAAGCTCATTGCCTAAACAGGTATATTACAAGGGGTCTGTCTTAGACCGTCCAAGTCACCTATGACCTACACCAATAAAGTAATCTTCCGCCCGTTATATCATACTCTCGCATACTGCTTCTAATACAGCCATAGGTGTCCGTGGATTTATTAAGCGTTGGCCAAAGAAATTTGACGATCCCTACATAACATATCTTCATATCTCACTGATTCGTTTAATACTTAAGTATGGATCTAATGTCTGGTTACCCCGAAATAGGGTTCATCAAGATAGACTTAAATCAGTGCAGAAGCAATACCTTTTCTAAGCTTTTTGTAGATTGCCTTCGTATCGTAGTTGACTTTTAATGCTGAACCTTCCTTCTCTTTCTGAACGTAGAACTATGCTAGGCGTAGTATTTTACCATTCCAATCAGAACAACTTGGAATTGTTTTCTTCTCTGTAGTATGAACAATGCTAGTCGCACTCCTTTTCGTATTTTGTCCTCAGAGACTACCATCGGTGTCACAAAAATTCTGCCATTTCCATGTCGGCTCTTCCTATATCGTTCCATCCACTCTTTTGAATACCTTAATTACCAATATTTAAGCTAACCCATTAGGTCAGGAGACCATATCCGGGAGGATTCCAACGAAAGCCATAACCAGAGCCAAGGTATAAGTCAATATATTACTTCGCCATTCGTTTGTCCGTTGACCGTTAATTGTGGAACGTGGAGAATCATTTTTGCTCAACATCCAACAACAAATAAGAATGGACAACAAATACATAATTTCCATATCAATTCACGAACCTTACTACGATTTCGGTACCTTAAGGTCCATCGCGCTCAATTATTTAAAATCGAGAGCCGCCTGTTGAGGTAAGCAAATTGCAAGGAGCAGTATGACTCCATAAGTTGGGAATACTTGGATTTGTGTTATATGATTCATGTCTCTTACAGTAGTAAACGCATTTTCTATTTGCTGCACCATGCTGTCTTTACGCCGGTCAGCACCATCTCTAAGGCCCGCGTTGTGGTTAATGTTTCCAGCCATTCATCCGATGGTAGGACGTTATAACAGCTCAGATCATGAAATGGCGTTTCTTCCGGTTCAATTTCATCATTGCAATCATGCACCGCCAATCCTGGTGGCTTTCCATCACACTCCATATCAGCGCTTGCTTTGTCATACAAACGACGGACTTTGTGACTTTGTATTGAATATGGTCACTTTCGGTGTGAGCAGCGCTCCTTTCCTCGTCATCTTCTTGGTCGTGCTTCAGCTTGCTTGTGACGTACAGGTGCTGTATCTCACTCATGCATGGTGAATGACCTCCATAGTCCGCTGAAAAATTTTAATGCAGGCGATCTGGTTTTATGAACTCGTGTGGGATGAACATCTGCCAGTGGGACTGTTGCAGCAAAATTACCTCTTTCTCGAGTATTATCCTGTCCTACGTCCGATGCGCATCCCACGATGGGATTTTCAGCCCATACCCAACGCCTAATTCCATAAATTCTGGGAGTCACCTCATCGCGCGTATGGTCTTGCATTGTACATTAGGATTGAGATTAATGGACAACTTTCCATTTATATACAAGCTGTCCTCCTATCGGTGCTCAAGTCGAACTTGATTTCGGAATTTTCCAACTCCAGGCTACGGGACCTACTTGTAAACTCCACCATTTTATGTCGCCAGGCTCGTTAAGCCCCAATGCAATTCGAACATTTTGATGAAGAAAAGAATCGAAGCCTAATGGATCTAGCAAGCCGAAGTGTTTCAGCACAGGAACCGCTGAGTTACTCCCAATGGTGGTATGGACCAGACTACAGCTGTCAGAAGATCCCTGGTTGGCTCCAGAGATATCACTCAATACTGAAGTCGAGAGGCTCGAGCTTAATTGCCATGTGGCTCACGCACGTCCTCCTAACTTTCGCGATCGTTTGACCTACCTTTTTTGTTTCGGTGAGCACACTCTTACGTTCGTCTTTGAACTAGCCCGCAAAGCGCTGGCAATAACTCAAGAAAAGTTCGTCATTTAAACACAGCCCATCTCGCATCCAACTGAATAAAAGGCATAACACAGCGGAACAACAAAGGCTCGTGTAATATTTTAAATATAAGCCGTCAGCCGTCAGAGGCAGCAAAGGGATTAACATGTAATCCCAGTATTGTTTGGGGCACGTGCTGTCCTTGCTCCTACTGTCTGATGTGCGGCAATATTCTCCACGTGAGGGCGGCTTGAAGCAGGCCCCTAGCACGATTATATCTCTGCTAGGGGTACTGACTAATTGTAGTCGGGCGAACATCATGAATCTATAAATCAGAAACTGTACGCTGGCTATGCCGAGGGTAACCTTCCCTTCCCGCCTACTCATGGCATCAATTTATGAATCTGTTTACAAACATAGATAAGTCTGATGCGACTTCGACAGCATCAACTCTGGGCATTGCCTTCACAGCTGACCCCAACACCAGCACTGCAGACAGTGGGCTGCTGGCTTCCACCCACAATACTACGGGTCTCGACTTTAGTAATTTAGGGGACCCGGATAGGCCACGAAAACCTTTGGAAAAAGGGTTCGCTAGTGCTGACCTTCCGTCCGATAGCGTTTCAGTCCAGCAGCAAACCGTCGATGTATTGTACTCCGACGCGGAAGCTGACTGCGACCGGATAAGTTTTGCTGACAACGTTTCCGTGGCCTCTTAAATGTTAGGCCTCACGGAAGCAGGTTCCCAGATACAGTAGGTGCGGCTGGAATCAAAGGACGCCTTTGTCAAATTGAAAAGCCGCGAGAATAAGCTTTTAAAAGCTGCACTTGCTATTGGTGCGAGCCGAGCGGAGCAGTTGGTTAGAAATCCAGTATCTTAAAGGCGGTGCTGTTGCACTCCACACGAGATGTTGTGCTTATGGTGTGCGAAAATAACAGCACTGCTAATTGGTCTGTTGGACACATCAGGACCATTAGCATCCTTGACGTGAAACTGCTGGAGGATACGGAGTTCCCCAAGGCTCACCTCATTAGAGGTTACTTTCCTAGTAGCGCTGAGTAAACTCCCGCCATTATCGTGGAATACATTAGGCTCCAGAATGCCAGCAGTTTTTCTACAAAGCTGTGGCGTGCGGTGCAACATATCCTGAACTGCACCACGACAAGGCAAGTGGCCTTGTCACCACCTCCGTAAGGAGAGAGAATGAGGGCAATTAAGGTGCTCCATGTGAACCTGCACCACGCCAGTGGAGCGTCGGCCACACTGTGCAGGTTCGTCTGTGATGATCAAATGAACCTGCTTCTCGTCTAAGATCCATGGTTGATCGGTGGCCAAGTACGTGGACTACCATGCGGATCATGTAAGTTGATATATGGCTACATATATTTTAAACCAACTTCATCCCTAGAGACCTGGTGGCAACGGCTATTGAATTAGCCACTGCAGACGGTGTCCGGGAAGCGGTGATTGCTTCTGCATACTTCACATTTAAAGTGGATGAGGTACCCCGCAGAGGTCCAGCGGCTGATTCATTTCTGTCGTCGCAACAGAAAGCCGCTTGTAATCGGCTGTGATGCCAATGCTTGTTACACGATCTGGGGGAGCAGCAAAGTCAATAAACGTGGTGAGTCCTTCTTAAATTACTCATTGTGCTGTCAATTAGATGTAGCTAACGTAGGGTGTCAACCCACTCTTACTAACGCCATTAGGAAAGAGGTTTTAGATCTCACCCTAATCAGCAACTCTATAGCGAGTTCGCTTGTTAACTGGCGGGTTGCAGACGAAGCCACTTTGTCAGACCATCAGCACATCAGGTTTGACCTTCCTGGCCAAGTCAAAATTCGCCAAAACTCCTTTTGTCCCAAAAAGACAAATTGGGAGCTTTTCAAAGCCTCTGTAGCTTTCATAGCAGACCTATTGGTCTGCAATCCTAAATCTATCAGTGAGATAGAATTCGCTGCCAATCTGATCCAAGATATGCATATCCCATCCTTCGAGAACAGCTCAGTCCGGAAATCCGTAAAGGTCATCTGTAAAATTCCGTGGTGGGATGAGGAACTGGATGTACTTAGAAGGAAGGTTAGATGCCTATCTAATAAGGCTAAATCTAACCGTGCTAGTTGGGACGTCTATAGGGACGCTCTCACCAACTAAAACAAAAGCATTAGACGAGCTAAACGCGATACATGGCGCAGCTACTATGGTAGCATAGAATCGTTGCAAGACTCCATAAGGAATTGGCCAAAGGGTAGTCTAATAGAATAGGACTTCTTAAAAGAGCAGATGGGTCTTTCACTCAAGATCGCAGGGAAACACTTGAGCTTCTACTACAAGTCCACTTCCCGGGTTCTGTGGTGAATCCAGATCTCTCCAGTCGCGATGACGCCATTTTGTCACCGGACTCACGCTGGTTCAGCCTATCTGGATCCATCTTCGATCCCGAAAAGTCAAATGGGCTGTAGATTCTTTTGCTCCCTTCAAAGCCCTAGGGGGTGACAAAATCTTCCAAACCCTTATTCAAAACAGCATGGCCCAAATTCTTGAACCACTGGTCGGCCTTCATAGAGCTAGCTTTACTTGGGGATACATACCCAGATCTTGGAGGAGAGTAAATGTGGTATTCATCCAAAAGCAAGGGAATCGTTCCCTTGACCAGCCTAAGTCCTATCGGCCGATCAGTCTTACTTCCTTTCTGCTTAAGACGGAGGAAAGGCTGATAGATATGCACATTCGGTGCTCTCATGCAGTTTGCGTACATAGGCGGCAGATCGATGGAGGTCGCTCTCCACAGGTTAGTGGGGAAAATTGAGAGAGCCTTCGTATCCAAGAACATTGTTTTATGCTCTTTTCTTGACATAGAAAGTGCTTTTGATAATACCGGCTATAGGTCCAACTCTACTGCTCTAGAGCGTAGAGGAACTGCCCCCTTGATTCGCTGGTGCTCAAGCACCGGATACTCACTTCCACCCTGGACTCCACGACTGCATGCATTAATGCAGTCAAAGGCTGTCCCCAGGGAGGGGTTCTCTCCCCCTACTCCGCTCCCTAGTAGTTGACGAACTACTAGTCTTACTCTCCGAGCAGGGCGTTGAAGCGATCGGCTATGCTGACGACCTGGCTCTAATAGGGACCGGGAACTATGCCAGCACCGTGACAGAGCTGATTGCGTCAAGGTAAGTAGATGGTGCGCAGATGTTGTCCTTAGCATCAATCCAAAAAATTCCCTTCACTAGGTTCTATTCCGTTGACATTGGTCAACTTTATATCAGCGGCTCCCCTGTGGGGCTATCCAACGAAGTCAAATATCTAGGGGTAACCCTCGATAAAAGACTAACTTAGAACTCCCATCTCAGTAACACCCTCATAAAGGCGACCCATGCCATGTGGGCCTGCATAAAATTCTTTGGTAGAATCTGGGGTCTTAAATCCTTCACCATCCGGTGGCTTTTTGCTATGATGGCCAGACCCATCGTTACCTACCCTGCTATTGTGCAGTGGCCAAAGGTTACGTAGGTCACTGCCATAAGCAAATGCTATAAATTGCACAGGCTGCTGTGCCTCCTACTGTGGCAATGGAATCGATACTAAATCTGACTCCGCTGCATATCCAAATTAAAGAAGTCGCTGCTATGAGCCTTCTTAGAATCAAGCTCCAATCAGGGCTTCTAGCTACCGAATCAGGACATGCTAGCCTGATCAAAGACGGCATAGATATCTGCACTAGATCAGATACTATGACTATGGAACTTTTCTTTGGTGCCAAATTCAGAACCAAATTATGGACCCAATTCAAAAACTCAATTTCCAATCTGATGTTCATGCCACCGGGTTCTGCTACCATCTAATCCTTGAGAAGGGGATTCGAGGTGTGAACGTCTACATCTTGTCTGACTGTCAAGCAGCTTTCTACTCAAAAAGAGTAAGCTCTCGATTGGTGGCCAATTAGTGGAACTGCCACCAGAGACTGCCTCTAAATAACAACGTCACTTTTCTATGTGTACCTGGAAACTCTGGTATCTAGGTGGCGGACGAACTTGCGAGGGCCGGTTCGTCAGCTACTTTTTCCGGCCCTGAGCCCTTCTGTGGCGTGAGTTGGTCAACCATCTCAGCTATTGTGGAAACCTGGGCTGTTAGGTTGACTGATGTCTACTGGTCGGTCCAACCAGGGATGCGGCAAGCCAAGGAGCTTATCAATCCCGTGGTCGACCGGAAAACCAGCTTACTTTCCAGGAGGGATCTTCACCTCCTCGTTGGCTTTCTTAGTGGCCATCATACGGTGAACTATCACCTCACCAAAATGCGTCTGTCTTCCGATGATGAGTGTAGACTATGCAAAGACGACGATGAGACAACCAGACTTATTCTGTGTGACTGTCCAGCCTTGGTATGGACTAGGAAGAAACATCTGTACATGGTTACCGCGGGTCCAGATCATATTGTGCGTTCCTCGATGAAAGATTTGCTTCGTTTCATGAGAGAAGCAGATCTGCTTTTGTCTGGCTAGGGAAAGCCTTATAGGCACAAAAGACCACCATGGTCGCAGTGCCTCGCCCCTTCTCTGCTGAGAGACTCCCTTTACCATTAATAATAATAAACTTTTCAGCGTGACCCGAAACGCTTTTATGACTTCATCCATTCGAAGCGGAAGACGTCAACACTTCCAAGAACATTATTTGTTGATAAAAAGATAGCTTTTAATGATCGCGGCATTGCCGATCTGTTTGCTGATTTTTTTCAAACGACCTATTCCACATCAACTTTTTATAGAACCCAGCTTTATCCGTATCAAGTAAACCAGGCGAATTGCATTTTTGGTCCCTTACTTTCTGAAAGTTTACTCTTACGTGAACTTAAGTCATGTAAACCAGTTTTTTCTCCTGGCTCTGAAGGAGTTCCCAATTGCATGCTTAGGTTCCGTGCAGAGGAACTTTGTAAACCACTTTTAAAATTATTTGTATTGTCTGTAGAGTTGTGCTCTTTCCCTAATCTTTGGAAAGAGTCTTACATTATTCCTCTATTGAAAAAAGGAAATAAATTCAACGATCAAAACTATAACTCTAAGTTGTCTGCAATTCCCAAAGCACTTGAGAAACTAATAACTTCTCAACTGGAACACTGCTGTAAATCTATAATTTCACCCTACCAGCATGGGTTTCACCCAACCGCTAACTTCTTAGAATTCTCACCAATTGTTATTGAAGGGTTCCAATCAAAAATGCAAACGGATGTCATTTACACGTGATTTCCGTAAGGCTTTTGATTCTGTCAACCATAGTCTCTTATTATATAAGCTCAATCTTCTTGGATTTCCACAGAACTTCATTTTGTGGATATCTTCATATCTTCCATGAAGAATTCAAAGAATATTTTACAAGGGCTCTGTGTCCAAGACTGTCCAAGTCACTTCTTGTGTTCCCCAAGGAAGTCATTTAGGCCCATTGCTGTTTACATTATTCATAAATGATCTACCGTCCGTTATATCAGACTCTCGCATACTTATGTATGCAGATTATGATTAGATTTGTCTGACTTTTATTGATATATAGCCTCAGAATGCAATCTAATTGATTATTTTTAATCGTGGTGTGTTATAAATTTATTAAATCTTTATTGCAATAAATGTATACCTATGACATTTATTAGGGGCATACCCCATTTAAATAATTATCATCTTGATGATACACAACTTGAGCAAATAGAGTCAGTAACTAATTTAGGCATCCTTCTTGATTCAAACTTAAAGTTTGATAAGCATATTTTGTCTGTTTCCAATAGAGCCATGGGTGTCAATGGATTTATTAAACGTTGGTCAAAGGAGTTTAACGATCCTTACATAACTAAACATTTGTACGTCTCACTGGTTCGTCCTATTCTTGAGTATGGATCTAATATCTGGTTTCCCCAGTATAGGGTTCATCAAGATAGGCTTGAATCAGTGCAGAAACAATTTCTTCTTTTTGCTCTTCTCTTCTTCTACATAGACTCATCATTGGCGAAATTGACTCCTTGCAGTTGACAAGCCAGATTAGCTTTGCCGTTCCGGTCAGAACGACTACAAATTTTCTTTCCCTCTTTCTCTTCCGCTGTAGTAATAACTATGCCAATCACAATATTTTTCGTATTTTATGTGTAAATTATAATAAATTCTCGTGTTAACAATACTAACACTACCTTTCAAATAAAAACATTACTTTTACAAACATTAGCTCGTAGTTAAGAATAGTTCTTATTATTATTATTATTTTATTATTTTTATTATTACTATTTTGTTGTTTAGTCTGTGTTAATTGTTCGCGACCTCCGTTCCCGTACGTTATGCGGTTGCTCTTCGTTCGGATGGGCGGGTGGTTGTGTCTGCCTAGGTTCGAGCGTTAACAAGCCCGATATAAAATTTCGATGGTCGCTTTTTTTTATTCTTCCATTCACTAAAATTGGGTTGCGGGTATTTCACGCAAACTCGACAGTAGCTTTCTTACTTGTTTTTATGTATCTTTGACTTTTTATTCTTGAATTTTGTTACTTCATTAGTATTTCATATTTGACAATTGTGGAGTACCAAAAGGAACATAAACATCGAACAGGGAGTTTAATATAGAATAAAAAATCTCAATTGCATTATCCAGGTGACTACACGAAGAAACTTGACCCCAATCAGTGTGCGAAAGAAGCTGCAAAAGTTTTTTTTAAATCGGAAACAACGGATTCGCTTCTCTGGCAAGACACCTGAGCCCGAAACCCTTGTTGGGAGGTCAATCAATCCAGGTGAGGAAATAGGGTTAAATCTGGACAATGCCGTATCAAAAAGTCTAACAACTAATGAAGGATTCAATATATTGGAATCACATAGCGAAAATCATGAAATTCCAAAAATTTTAAAATCTCCAGTAGCTATTAAGGAATCATAATAAGAAAGTATTTCAGAAATGTGATTAATTGAAGAACAATGGGAAAAATACAAAGATTTATCTGAATCAGGGGGAATTTAAGAATAGTTGATTAAACTACTAAATCTACATCAAATTAGTTTAACAGATAAAAATTCGACATTGATATCACTACATAAATATATGAGTTCAGACGCGATATCAGCATCGACTGCAATAAGATCATCACCACCACGACGCCCCATGCAATCAGGTCAATAGACTGAAAAATTGTATTTAAAGATTTCAGTATTACGAATATCATTCCTTAACCAAGTTTCAGTAAAGGCAATGACATAGAAAGGTAAAGATAAGCTATCTATATAAAGATTAATTAGCTTAATACAAAGGCCTCTGACATTTTGATAGCCAAGTAGGAAAAAAGATGATAGTTTTTTGACCTACCAAACATTTGGAAGTAATATCGGTAACCGATTTTTCTTTTGTTTGCATATTCTTTACAGCAAACTTTTCCAAACTACTCAGTGAGAACACTTATTTTAAGCCATGCATTTCCCATTAACCTACCATAGTGTTCTGTGTAACGATAACGGAAGTTGAAATAGGAGCATCTGCACTAGCTGGTAGAACATTAGGTCTATCTATCAACAGTAACAACTTCTGCGGGTACAGAAACGGGATCATAACAAATGACATACGCTTTAGTAGTCAGTAAAATTTAAATTAAACTAAAAATTAAAATAAGTAGAAAAATTAGTGACAGTCTGGGTATTAAGACGCTGATATCTTACTTGCAGAAAAACTGCAAGCATGAAATCACAAAAGTGGGCGCGACGAAAATGATGAAAGAATAACAAAACAAGTAGGAACGGCTACAGTCAAGCTGTGACTGTACGAGGTCATGGATTTTAAGTGTACATGCGGACGTTAGAGCATAAAAGAAGATATTCTTGAAACGCAACGCTTAATAATGTTATAAAATTATAATAATTATTGGGTAAAACAAGTAAGAAAGCTACTGTCGAGTTTGATCGACTGTGAGATACCCGTCACTCAATTTTACTGAATGGAAGAATAATAAAGAGCGACCATCGAAATATTATATTTTTCAAAGATATACTGGAAAATATACTAAAAATATACCAAAAAATATATCGAAATTAATTTTGTTCTAAATGATTAGCTTGGTAGCACTTCATTATGTTTATTGAACACTATTGTTGCCGAAATCTAGCGAGGCTAAGTGCGCATCACTGCTCAGCTGCATTTCGAGCATCGCTGACGGCGAGAGCAGTTTAAGTCGCTGAATTAACGCTGAATAAGCTCTCTCTCTCTCTATAATCTTATCTTTAAGTCCTAACTGTTAATTAAAAAATTCTCTAAGCCTACACGCGACAAAATGTGTAAAATGTAAAATGTAACAATTCACTTGGATTAAGTCCGTTGCGAGGCTAGGGTAAGTTAGCAGAAAATAATCTTTATAAATACTAATCACGTGTAACTTGCAGAATTTTAAAGTCCATCCATTCCATTAAAAATCCATTATATTTAAATTGGGCTAAATAACTACCACGCATTTGTGTCGCAGCGAGAAATCTTCCAACAACCATTATTATGTCATTGAGTGACAACTAGCTGAACAGGTGCAGCTGCACCCGATTTCACCTTATAAAAGTAATTCGCTAATAACTTCTGTATTTTTATACCCGCCTACCCAAAGGGTAGAAGGGTATTATGGCTTTGTGCCGACCGAAAATGTATGTAACAGGCAGAAGGAAGCATCACCGACCCCATAAAGTATATATATTCTTGATCAGCGTCAACAGCCGAGACGATATAGCCATGTCCGTGTGTCCGTCCGTATGAACACCTAGATCTCAAAGAATATAAGAGATAGAGCAACAAATTTTTCGAGACAGTATGTCTTATTGTTGCACGAAGAAAAATTTGATATATTATTATGGTATTTTTTAGTATATTTTTTCAGTATTTTTTCAGTATATAAAAGTAATATCTTAATAACTTCTGTGTGTTTTATCCGATTGTAACCAAATTCGCGGAGATCATTAAGATGGTGATTAGTATTGTGCCTACCAAAATTGAACGTTCTAGGTTTAAAACGTTTGCAATTCGGTTTTATTCGATTTATGGGGGCGGGAGGAGGCGTGGCCAAAATCAAAAACAAACTCGATCTGCGTGCAACAATAAGACATACTGTCCCGAAAAATTTGTTGCTCTATCTCTTGTAGTCTCTGAGATCTAGGTGTTCATACGGACAGACGGACAGACGGACAGACGGACAGACGGACATGGCTATATCGTCTCGGCTGTTAACGCTGATCAAGAATATATATACTTTATGGGGTCGGAGATGCTTCCTTCTGCCTGTTACACACATTTTCGGTCGGCACAAAGCCATAATACCCTTTCATCGTCTTTGTTGCCAGGTTAAAATTCCTCTATCGTTTCACAGCTACATAATAGGTCAATTACTTCATGTGGAAGCTTCCCCTTTTGTAATCGTCTCTTTAAAAATGTTGTAGAAATTAATGGGTCTGATGTATCCACGGCTCTATTAAACACGTCTAACATGTTATTGATGCGGTTGTTTTTGCGGGCATGATGCAATCTATCGGATTTGTATATTTTATATCGCGATTCAGCAGCGTGTTCTGCAAAATAACCTATTGGGAGTGCCGTATTTTCTATTATTTGCTATAGTGCGGATATATATCGCAGTTTCTTAATTTGTTTTCTTGTCGTGTTGCATTGTACTGCTCTTTGGTAAAATTATTTTAAAGAAGAAAAGCTAAAGCCTCATCCGCAGAAAGTGGAATTGGCTTTTTGGAATCTTGTGTACACATTTTATGCATTTTTGCTGGCCTTGTTGGGCTTTTCATACTCATACAAAGGGTAGAAGGGTATTATGGCTTTGTGCCGACCGAAACTGTATGTAACAGGCAGAAGGAAGCATTTCCGACCCCATAAAGTATATATATTCTTGATCAGCGTCAACAGCCGAGACAATATAGCCATGTCCGTCTGTCCTTCCGTATGAACACCTAAATCTCAGAGACTATAACAGATAGAGCAACAAATTTTTCGGGACAGTGTGTCTTGTTATTGCACGCAGATCAAGTTTGTTTTAGATTTTTGCCACGTTTCCTTCCGCCCCCGTAAATCGAAAAAAACGAATTTCAAGCTCGTAATTTAAATCGCATTGCGTATATCCATGCGCAGGTTGTCGTTTCTTCTACTGCTTGTACGCTTTCCCCTACCGGCTGTCTCAACAGCGCATCATTGAGACAACTCTTCCGATATCTGACGACGGACCGGTATTTTTGCAGTTTTTAATCCCATCGAGCATTTCTCTCAGATGGACTCTGGTATTCTTCCAGATAGCACCTGACAATCTTTTTCGGTTGCCCAGTAGTTCTCCTCAGCCTTGCCTAGCTTACGATTTGCGAAAGTTATCACCAGTATCATGTATCTTCGCCATCCACGTCCTGTGTTAAAACCGCTCAAATGCCATGGTCTTTCGCAAAGTCGACACTGGAGTGGACATAAGGCTCACCTTCACAATCTCCATGGCGTTCTCCTCATCTGATTCTCCGTTGTTTTGAAAGGTCTCTTTCGCACTTGCTCTCCCAAATTGGCTCTCTACTCTCTTCCCCCTTGTTGATTGCAAAATCAGCCACGGCGCAAGCGTCGACGCAATGCGACCCCATTCCACTTTTAATACGCTTTCTGCTCCGTGTTCATCTAAAATTCGGCGCCCACCCCGTTTCCTTCCATTTGGCTCTATCGGTCGTTTCTTGCACCTGATGATCGGCAACAATGGGCGGTGCTTATGTCCATCCTGCCGCTTTGCCTACAGAAAAGTACGTGCTGATAAGGACACTCCCTCGCGAAGTGACCCTCTAGCGAACACCGAACACCGCTTCCGGAATACCCCCATATGTCCGGGATGGTTGTCCACCACGCGTCGTTGCAGTGTGTTGTGCAGCCCTGAGTCCTAGGTGTCAGCCTGTCTTAGTTTTTCAAGTTAAAACAAAGATAGTCACATCGGTTCGTCCTTGCCCCGTATCGTACGCTTCCCACGATCTACGCCATAGGTATGACAGCTCAACCGATGTTTTTGTTCCAGCCTTTCTTCATATTCTCCTGTCAGCTCTGTTAATTGATTCTCGTCGAGACAATCAACTCGTCGATTATAACTCCTGTACTCTGGAAGCATATTGTCGTAGGTCCTACGGAGCTCCCGCTTATCGTCGTACTCTGCTTGGTGTGTGAGTGATTTTAGTTTGATCAGGTAGTCTTGGAATACTTATCCTTCTCTTTCTCTGGTATATCTCCCCTTCTTAATATTCAAAGAATCGTCATGGTAGAAAAAAGTTAAAATACTTCCGTTGAAACGTCGTCCATGGATCATTATAGGCTCGGCTTGTTATCAACCATCGCGTCCCGGGGTCCGTGAATACTTCTCCCATTGCACGAGATAGTTTATTCCGATCTACTTAGTTAGCTAGGACACGCTACTCTTGAGTCTCAAAAAAGTCCAAGGGATCCGATTGCCCGTCGAATCTCACTTCTACTTCTTTCAAACAACCTCTGACACTGAACCATTTGCCCTGGGGTTTTGTTGAGGTGCTACGGCGAACATGGATACGTCTGAAGAACAAAATAGATTGTTCGTTCCGATTTCTTTCGGGCTTACAGTTTTCTGAAGGTCGTTGTGTTTTCGTTACTGTACTTTTTCTCTTGCACGTCTGCGGAAGCCTTGACGAATTGACCCTCTATCACCTCTAACCTTGTCCATAACTTATTTGAGTGTTTCTTTGCTATAAACGCAGCGAAGTGCATATCTTCCACCCAACCTTCTTGACTATGTGCGAATTCGGTCAACAACGCGAATTCCCCTCTCAAACGTTTGAGTTGCGACTCAATCATTGATTTAATGCAAACCATGGATTCGTTGTGCTCACTCCGCCTGCAATTCTTATGATGCAAAACAATCAGTTTCCGACGTGCTCGGAACTCTTGGACTCTCGGCACACTTGGGGAACTATCTCCAAATTGCAGCAGCATACAACATTAAAGATAGAAATTGGAGATCAAAATTAATAGAACATTTTACAAAATTTTGTAAAACAAATATCTAATTTTTTAAATAAAGATGCCATAGAATTACATCTAACAAAACCAAATTCACATGCAGGATATGCAGATATAGAAAGACTTCATGCAACCTTAATTGAAATTATCAATAGTATAAGAGATGACATCTCTATAAAAACAAAAACTTAAATCAACAGGAATAAGAAAAATAAAACTTTAAACAACCCAAATGAAAACAGGGAAACTTATAAAGAAAAAAAAAAAAGTGGACCTATAAAAATTTATAAACGTGTTAGACAATATTCATTCTTTTAATATTAAGAGACTAATAAAACATGAAAAATAATGTTATTAAGATGGCAGTTAAAATACCAAAAACTTTTTTTAAAACAGACATAAAATTAATTATATCAAATTTGTAAGGAAAGAAATATTATATAATATTAAATGGTAACTATTTAATGCCATTTATAAATTGCGATATCATAATTTTGTCCAAAATATTTTCAAATGAATAAATAAAATTTTAAGATCGATTTTTTTAACCAACAGAATTACTAAATCAGTCGTACAAAAATATTTTTTAATGCTGATCATTATATACAAGACTTTGAAAATTTAAAAGAGATTACAGAACTTAGGTTTTAAAAAAAAGAAGTTTGATACGGTAGGTGGCAATAACGTTATTAAGAATCAGGATATTAATTGTATTTGTAGTGTATTTTTATATTAAAATGCAATATAAGATATTCATATTAACTTAAATAGAATTCGGAAGAGTTCAAACTCTAAAGGTGGAGAAATTATGCCCCTTATACCACTCAGCCTATCTCTATTTAATTCTCAATCATCGGCTCCAGCTTTCATAACAATAAGGACCGCTCATTTAAGAGTTCCGCAAACACATTAGAATAAGTGCTCCAATTAAAATATGTATTGTAAACATCAACACACTAACCCCCAATATTGTATACAAATGCAAAAATAACTAGTAGGAACGGCTACAGTCAAAGCTTGAATCTGCCTGTTACGTACATTCGAACAAACGCAAAAGGTCATGATTTTTTTAAAATCCATGACCTAAGAAGAGGAGATCAACAAGAGCGCAGCTCAGTTGGGATCTTGCCATTAAAAGTACGATATACAATATCTTTCATTACTATTACCACGCTTCTTAAAAGTACAATTAAACACGTTTTATTCTTCTACTTGTAATAACTAATTTACTACCATTTATAATACATGTGACAAAAGAAATTCCTCGCTTTTTTAACCTAATGACTCCTTAATCTTATTATTATTCTACTTGGTGTTTCAAAATATGCCAAGGTGTAAACAATCAAGAACCATTTAATTCTGTCTGCGTACAACAAATTGCATGTATAACACAAAACTCTCACACTTGATCAACTTAGACAGCAAACATTTTAATCTTCGAATCACGTCAAGGCTTAAATATCATTGCATGACAAATGCCATATAGAACATAGATAAGGCGAAAATATTGAAAAGTCAACAAGGAGATTGGGTTTTGTATCATTTTCTGATTAAATTAAGAAAAGTAAGGATAAGATAATTGAATAAATTGAAAAACTACTGTCGAGATCAATCTAATATGAGATCCGTCACCCATTTTTACTGAATGAAGCATAAATTAATACTGACCACAAAAATGGACCAAAATTAATAGCGTTGAACAGTATTAGCTTTTTAGGTCATATATTTTAAAAAACTCATGACCTTTTACGTTTGTCCGAATATGCGTAACAAGCAGAAGACCCCATAAACTATATATATTTTTGATCAGCATCAACAGCCGAGTCGCTATAGCCCTGTCTGTCTGTCTGTCTGTATGAACATCGAGATCTCAGAGACTATAAAAGCTAGGGCTACCAAATTTGGAGACAACATGTAGCAACTGGGGTCACAGATCAAGTTTATTTTAGATGTTGGCCACGCCTCCTTCCGCCCCCGTAAATCGATTTCCAAGCAGCATGTTAAAGCTAGCATAGCAATTTTTGGTACATTTTTAGTATATCTTTTTAGTATATTTTCCAGTATATTTTTAAAAAATATAATATTTCGCTCTTTATTAATCTTCCATTTTTTCTCAAAGTCGAGCAAACTCGAAAGTAGCTTTCTTACTTGTTTACACAATAATTATTATAATTTTCATAATTTTATAACATTATTAAACGCTTCGCATGTACACTAAAAATCCATGACTCCGTACAGTCAAAGCTTGACTGTAGCCGTTTCTTCTTGTTCATTCGGCTTATTGAAAACCATTTTTATCTAACTCATCGACATAGCAACTGAACAGGTGCAGCTGCACCCGCTCTATTTAAATGTTTCTCGTATTTTTATTATTTATTATTATAAAGTGTCCCAGCAGAAAAGGAGCGAGGCACTGCGATCCAGATTATCTTTTGTACCTATAAAGCTCTTCTTATCTAGGCAAAGGCTGATCTGTTTCCCTAATGAAGCAAAACAAATCTTTCGTCGAGGAAAGCTCGCATTCGCATTCGGAAGTGTTTTTATTGCTGTCAAACTAACATTTGCGATTTCAACTTTTCTGTATTTTGTATTGCAAACTAACAATACCTGTGCTAGACGTCGGTGTTTTGTCACAGTGTAATAATATATAATATATAATACATAATAATTTTATATAATTTTGGTGTTTTCGTATATCAACAATTAGTGAGGCTTAGTTTTCTGTTTTCGCGAGCTTACAGTAAATTTGTGTTCTGTTTTGAACTGCTACAGGACATTGTTAGTGTATTATTACATATCGCGATCTTTCCGCTTTCGCGCTATATTGTGCTTTCGTGACATTGCTCTCGTCAAGAACTGCCTTGTGCTTTGTTTTGTTGTTGGCCGTTTTGGTTATTCTTTACGCTATTTTCGTCGCGCCCGCGATTGTTATTTCATGCTTGCTGTTTGTTTCTGTAAATTAGATATCAGCGTCTTAATACACTGTGCTAACAATAATTTTTCTACTTATTTTAAATTTTGTGTTCTTTTAAATTTTTATTTGCATCAAAAACCCACTGAATGTTTGTCTGCTATAAGAAGAAATGCTGCTGGCTTTGTGACAATGTTTCACATGAAAAATGTGCAGGCTTCACCCGCCATATTGTCGACCTAATTGGCTCCAAATTTGGCTTAAGATGGACATGTGAGTCATGCAGTGATGTTGAAAGGGATGTTGCGGAATTCATACGGCAGACGAAGCAGGGGTTTGGTGATCTATTCGCTGGTTTTAAAAAACTTGCGGATAGTTTCGCAACTTTGGACTGTAGGCTTAAGGGCATGAACCTTTTAACTGAGTATCCAAAGCGTATAAAAGCAAATACTCGTTTGTCCATTAGCTCAAACGAACTTGATGTCCCTGAACTGGTCAACAACTCGTCCACTCCCAGAAATTTTATGTCATTAACGTCTCGCTACTCCTCACCCCTCAACACTCTTCAGCGTCAATGATTGCCCGACAATGACATTGTTCCCATGGATGTCATTTATTCTGATCCCTGTTACTGTTCAAGAAACTCGACATGCTCAACCTTCTAATGGATCTTATATTCTACCAACTAATGCAGATGCTGCTTTCTCGACTTCTATTACAGTTGATCAGAACACTATACTAGCTGTCCTACCTATAAAACAAATTTTTATACCCGCCTACCCAAAGGGTAGAAGGGTATTATGGCTTTGTGCCGACCGAAAATGTATGTAACAGGCAGAAGGAAGCATCTCCGATCCCATAAAGTATATATATTCTTGATCAGCGTCAACAGCCGAGACGATATAGCCATGTCCGTCTGTCCGTCTGTCCGTATGAACACCTAGATCTCAGAGACTATAACAGATAGAGCAACAAATTTTTCGCGACAGTATGTTTTATTGTTGCACGCAGATCAAGTTTGTTTTTGATTTTGGCCACGCCTCCTCCCGCCCCCATAAATCGAATAAAACCGAATTGCAAACGTTTTAAACCTAGAACGTTCAATTTTGGTAGGCACAATACTAATCACCATCTTAATGATCTCCGCGAATTTGGTTACAATCGGATAAAACACAGAAGTTATTAAGATATTACTTTTATAAGGCGTTACCACGTGCAACTGCTAGTGCTGCCTAGTTAGTTGCTATGACACTCCGCGACATAATAATGGTGTTCAATAAACTAAAGTGCCGCCAAGCTAATAATTTCGAACAAAGAAAATGTTGATATATTATTTTGGTATTTTTTAGTATATTTTTTAGTATATTTTTTTAGTATATTTTTTTGTATTTTTTCAGTATATTTTGGAAAATATAATATTTGGATGGTAAAATTGGGTGGCGGGAAATCGCATCTTTTAAAATAAGTGTTCGCTGGAGTCAGTGCCTCTAAGTCCTCAACGTTAGCTGTCAGCGAACACAAAGGACGGGAGTTAAGGCACGACTCAATACTAACCAGTACCGTCGATAGCTCCTCTTAAATGAGCCGGCGATCCGCGATAAACAGCCGGCTTGGTGGGTTGACTCTATGAAGCGGCAAGTCTCCCATGTGCTGTGTTGAAGTGGACGTTTGCCGTCGAAAGCATCGCACGCACTTTTTAAGCACTCGACGAACGGCCTGCCTTCCTGTGACAATCCAAAACTGGTGCCGTGCATGCGCCAGTGTCAATTGTGCTCCTCAATGTAACCTTTGGCTGTGAATGCCTAATAACGAGATCTGTGAAATGATGAGAGGTGGGCAAGATTATTGGGTGTCGACGATCGTGTGACAAAGCAGAAAGCCGTAAGCGTCCTCTGACTCTCAAGATCTCCTCCGATAGGAATGGTGATAGGGTCAAAAGTCTGCTCCGGGATGGCAGCGGCTTGGACCGTTTTACGGCTGCTATGTCTGCTGAAAATGACCACTGTTGAAAGGGTCGCACTACACATTTTAATGCGTAGTCAAGTTCGCAAATGCTGAGCGGCCCCGCCATTCTTGGCTGGACAGAGCAAGCGTTGTGTCTGAATCTTAATATGTAAGTAGTGACGCACACAGTTTGGGTGTATGTCGAAAATCGCTCAATAAAACCAGAGACAGGAGTTGAGAACTCCGTTTGCTGCCAATGTTCTGGACCGCGAGTCAACCAAGCTGGCCCTTTCCACCATAACTCGAAGTCCTTCAGCTCCTCTGGGGAAAGTCCTCTTGTTGCACAGTCCGCCGGATTTTCTGCAGTGCCCACGTGTCTCCACTGTGTTGGGAAAGAATGATCTGAAATAAAGGCCACTCTGTTAGCGACAAAGGTTTTCCACCTGTTTACATCACCGTTCAGCCAGTGCAGAACAATAGTCGCATCCGTCCAAAAGAATGTCTTTTTCGGATAGGAACTTAGCCGATTTGAGGTTGTTATCCACTTCACAAGCTTGATAGCCAACACGGCTCCGTTAAGCTCCGTACGAGGAATCGTAAGGGTAATCTTCGACTTAGCCATAAGCCACTCTCAAATATACCGAAGCTGCGTATGATGACGAGGAACCGTCGCAGAAGGAACGAAGTTGCATCAACGAGACGGATGCCGGCGTATAGTGGATCCAGCGATTAAAGATGATGTCACCAATCCCCTGTAAATTATGTCGAAAACCGTTCCATCGTTAAGCGAGAGCTTCGGGAACCCCGTCGTCCCAGTCTACAGTCGTTTGAGTGCCATCGGCACACGAAACCTTGGCCATAGGTACATCTCTCAAGATCAGCTTGCCAAAGATGATGACGGGTGAGATAGGACCTAAAGGGTCAATCAACATAGCTATGCTGGATAATATATCCCTTTTAGATGACCGTTCTGCAAGATCGGTCAACCTCTTATTAAAAGCAGTACTTATTCAGTAGCCAATATATGACCAGTGCTTTAACTGGATGCGTGCTATCCCAGCTCAGATCGGTTTGAACGCAACGGTGTTCTATAGGGATTGAACGCAATAGCCTAAGATCATTGCTAGACCATTTGTGTAATTCCATGCGAGCGGATTTTATCATTCCCGCTTCTTGACTCCTCTTCTCCTCCGCGCCCTCCAGAGAGTATGTCGTCATCTGATTGGACAACTACAGCGATACATCTTTGTATATTCGCAGCGAAAACATAACGATATATCCTCCAATTAAGTATAACCAATGACATGTCATTTTAAAGAGTTGGCCCAGTACATAGAATGTCATATAATAATAATAAGAAGAAGAAGGGAGTCTCCCAGCAGAGAAAGGGCGAGGCATTGCGACCATGGTGATTTTTTGTGCCTATAAGGCTCTAACTAGCTAGACAAAAGATGCTCTGCTTCCCTAATGAAGCAGAGCAGATTCTTCGTCGAGGAACGCGCAATATGCTCGGGACCTGTGGTATCCACGTACAGATATTTCCTCCTAGACCTCACCAAGGCTGGACAGTCGCACAGCATGAGTCTGGTTGTCTCATCGTCTTCTTTGCAGAGTCTACACTCAGCATCAGAAGACAGACGCATTTTAGTGAGGTAATAGTTCACCGTATGATGGCCACTAAGATAGCCAATGAGGAGGTGAAGATCCCTCCTGGAAAGTAAGCTAGTTTTTCGGTCGACCACGGGATTGATAAGCTCCTTGGCTTGCCGGATCCCTGGTTGGACAGACAAGTAGCGGTCAGTCAACCTAACAGCCCAGGTTTTCACAATAGCCCAGATGGTTGACCAACCCACGCCACAGAAGGGCTCAAGGCCGGAAAAAGTGGCTGACAATTCATCCCTCGCAAGTTCGTCCGGAAGCTCATTACCCTGTATACTAGAGTGTCCAGGTACCCATAGAAGGGTGATGTTGTTAATTAGAGACAGTCTCTGGAGACAGATTCAGCAATCGGCCACCAATCGAGAGCTTACTCTTTTAAAAGAGAGAGCTAAAATGGCCGCTTGACTATCAGAGAAGATGTAGATGTTCACTCCTGTAATCCCCTTCTCTAGGATCAGACGGCAGCAGAACTCGATGGTATGAACCTCAGATTGGAAGACTGTGGGCAATTTGCATACAGCAATTGAGGTTTTGGAATTGGGTCCAAAGATCCCAGCTCCAATCCCCTGATCAGTGTTTGACCCGTCGGTCACTGGGATTACCAGTGTCCCAGTCCTTCCGGTCCGGGATGAGGGTTCTGAATTTAGCACCAAAGAAAAGTTCCTTTGTCATAGTATCTGATCTAGTGCAGATATCTATGCCAAGAATGTCTTTGATCAGACTAATATGTAATGGAGCTTGATTCTAAGAAGGCTCATAGCAGCGACTTCTTTAATTTGGATATGCAAGGAGTAAGGTTCAGTATCGATTACATTTCTGCGGTGGGACAGGTACGAAGTGCACCTATCAATGAGAGGCAAGCAGCTTGTGCAATTTATTGCATTTGCTGATGGCAGTGACCTGCGTAACCTTTGGCCACCACACAATAGCAGCGTAGGTGACGATGGGTCTGGCCATCATGGCAAAAAGCCACCGGATGGTGCAGGATTTAACACCCCAGATTCTACCGAAGAATCTCCTGCAGGCCCACATGGCATGGGTCGCCTTAATGAGGGTATTGCTGAGATGGGAGTTCCAATTTATTCCTCAATCAAGGGTTACCCCTAGATATTTGACTTCGTTGGATAGCCCCACAGGGGAGCCGCTGATATAAAGTTGACCAACGTCAACGGAATAGCGCCTAGTGAAGGAAACTATAATAGCTTTTTGGGGATTGATGCTAAGACCAACATCTGCGCACCATCTACTTACCGTGTTCAGAGCTGATTGCATCAACTCTGTCACTGTGCTGGTATAGTTCCCGGTCACTATTAGAGCCAGGTCGTCAGCATAGCCGATCGCTTCAACGCCCTGCTCGGAGAGTAAGATTAGTGGTTCGACAACTACTAGGGACCAGAGTAGGGGGGATAGAACCCCTTCCTGGGGACAGCCTTTGACTGCATTGATGCATGCAGTCGTGGAGTCCAGGGTGGAAGTGATTATCCGGTGCTTGAACAAAGTTCGATCCACCGGATCAAGGGATGGGCAGTTCCTCTACGCTCTAGAGCAGTAGAGATGGACCCATAGCCGGTATTATCAAAAGCATTTTCTATGTCAAGAACTGCCGCCTATATACGCAAACTGCATGGGATGCAGAGGTGTCGACGTCTGCAGAGAGCACCGAATGTGCATATCTATCAGCCTTTCCTCCGTCTTAAGCAGAAAGGAAGTAAGGCTGATCGGCCGATAGGACTTAGGCTGGTCAAGCGGACGATTCCCTTGCTTGGGGATGAATACCACATTTACTCTCCTCCAAGATCTGGGTATGTATCCCCAAGTAAAGCTAGCTCTATGAAGGCCGACCAGTGGTTCAAGAATTTGGGCCATGCTGTTTTGAATAAGGGTTTGGAAGATTTTGTCACCCCCTAGGGCTTTGAAGGGAGCAAAAGAATCTACAGCCCATTTGACTTTTCGGGATCGAAGATGGATCCAGATAGGCTGAACCAGCGTGAGTCCGGTGACAAAATGGCGTCATCGCGACTGGAGAGATCTGGATTCACCACAGAACCCGGGAAGTGGACTTGTAGTAGAAGCTCAAGTGTTTCCCTGCGATCTTGAGTGAAAGACCCATCTACTCTTTTAAGAAGTCCTATTCCATTAGACTACCCTTTGGCCAATTCCTTATGGAGTCTTGCAACGATTCTATGCTACCATAGTAGCTGCGCCGTGTATCGCGCTTAGCTCGTCTAATGCTTTTGTTGTAGTTGGTGAGAGCGTCCCTATAGACGTCCCAACTAGCACTGTTAGATTTAGCCTTATTAGATAGGCATCTAACCTTCCTTCTAAGTACATCCAGTTCCTCATCCCACCACGGAATTTTACAGATGACCTTTACGGATTTCCGGACTGAGCTGTTCTCGAAGGATGGGATATGCATATCTTGGAGCAGATTGGCAGCGAGTTCTATCTCACTGATAGAGTTAGGATTGCTGACCAATAGGTCTGCTATGAAAGCTACCGAGGCTTTAAAGAGCTCCCAATTTGTCTTTTTGGGACAGAAGGAGTTTTGGCGAATTTCGACTTGGCCAGAAAGGTCAAACCTGATGTGCTGATGGTCTGACAAGGTGGCTTCGTCTGTAACCCGCCAGTTAACAAGAGAACTCGCTATCGAGTTGCTGATTAGGGTGAGATCAAAAACCTCTTTCCTAATGGCGTTAGTAAAAGTGGGTTGACACCCTACGTTAGCTACATCTAACTGACAGCACAATGAGTATTTTAAGAAGGACTCACCCAGATTGTGTAATAAGCATTGGCATCACAGCCAATTACAAGCGGCTTTCTGTTGCGACGACATTAATGAATCAGCCGCTGGACCTCTGCGGGGTACCTCATCCACTTTAAATGTGAAGTATGCAGAAGCAATCACCGCTTCCCGGACACCGTCTGCAGTGGCTAATTCAATAGCCGTTGCCACCAGGTCTCTAGGGATGAAGTTGGTTTAAAATATATGTTGCCATATATCAACTTACATGATCCGCATGCTAGTCCACGTACTTGGCCACCGATCAACCATGGTTCTTGGACGAGAAGCAGGTTCATATGATCATCTCAGATGAACCTGCACAGTGTGGCCGACGCTTCACTGGCGTGGTGCAGGTTCGCATGGAGCACCTTAATTGCGCTCATTCTCTCTCCTTGCGGCGGTGGTGGCAATGCCACTTGTCTTGTCATGGTGCAGTTCAGGATATGTTACACCACATGCCACAGCTTTGTAGAAAAACTGCTGGCGTTCTGGAGCCCAATGTATTCCACGATAGTGGCGGGAGTAAACTCAGCGCTACTAGGAAAGTAACCTCTAATGAGAAGAGCCTTGGGGAACTCCGTTTCCTCCAGTAGTTTCACGTCAAGGGCGCTAATGGTCCTGATGTGTCCAACAGCTCCCCTGACCCAATTAGCAGTGCTGTTATCCTCGCACACCATAAGCAGCCACTCGTTTCGGGGTATACAACCCGCAAAACCTGAGCTAACATCTCATGTGGAGTGCAACAGCACCGCCTTTAAGATACTGGATTTCCACGCAACCAACTGCTCCGCTGATAGGGGTTTTGATGAGTTAGCCGAAGTGAAGCCCAATTTCACGCGCTTACCACTTGGCTATAGAGCGATTTCGCGGACTCCTTATGAGTCTTTTTCGTCCTCTTTGAAGAGCTAGTGGCGTCGGCGATGGTATCGTCAGCGCACGTCCGATTTGCCTTGGTATGAACGGGAGGCGCAGTGGCGATGATGAGAGCTTCCGCTCGGCTCGCAGCAATAGCAAGTGCAGCTTTTAAAAGCCTATTCTCGCGGCTTTTCAATTTGACAAAGGCGTCCTTTGATTCTAGCCGCACCTACTGTATCTGGGAACCTGCTTCCGTGAGGCCTAACATTTAAGAGGCCACGGAAACGTTGTCAGCAAAACTTATCCGGTCGCAGCCAGCTTCCGCGTCGGAGTACAATACATCGACGGTTTGCTGCTGGACTCAAACGCTATCGGACGGAAGGTCAGCACTAGCGAACCCTTTTTCCAAAGGTTTTCGTGGCCTATCCGGGTCCCCTAAATTACTAGAGTCGAGACCCGTAGAATTGGGGGTGGAAGCCAGCAGCCCACTGTCTGCAGTGCAGGTGTAGGGGTCAGCCGTGAAGGCATCGCCCATGGATGATACTGTCGGAGTTGCATCAGACTTTTCTAAATTTTTTAATAGATCCATAAAAATTGATCCCACAAGTTGGTGGGAAGGAAAGGTCTTCCACGGCATAGCCCGCGTACCGTGGAAAGTCTAAATGAAACTGGAAGGTGACAGGTATCCAGAGTCCGCATACTAGAGACCGGGCTACCTCCCGGCCATGCATCCATCAGCGTATGCTATTCCGCCTTGGATTGGGGTGATTTATAGATTCACGATCTTCGCCCGACTAAAATTAGTCAGCACCCCTAGCAGAGACATGACCATGCTAGGGGCCTGCTTCCAGCCGCCCTCGCGTGGAGAGGCGCACTTCTAACAGTAGGAGAACGTCACGTGCCTCAGCCAATACTGGTATTACATGTTGATCCCCTTGCTGCCTCTGACGGCTGACGGCCTAGAATGTCACATAGAGATCTCCCATTACTAGTCTTTGCGGATGCATCGAAAACAATCCGCTGTTTGGTCGTATGTTACTCCTCTTTGAAAAGCGCATGATGTGGCAGCACACACGATGCTATTCGCTTTTGAGCGGCGCTCCCTTATATTGCAGAGCAGCTTTCACTGCCAACTGGTGGCGCGATCTGCTGAAGTGTAAAGTACTCTTGTATTTCCGCCTTATATCGCTGCCATCGTTCCTGTGCAACAGACGACTGTCTTTACTAGTGAAGGAATCGGTTTAGAGCCATCTGGTGAAATGTTTCCAATACCATGATCGGATCCAAATATGTTTTAAATGGGAGCCGCACCACATAACGTCCATCCACCCTGCGCATATGATTTGTTTGGAAAAAGGTTTCACACCAGAGATCCTCTTCCGTAGCAGCGGAACGTTCTGGAACCGATTCCACGTCACCAAAACGCTTGAGCAGAGACTCGGTGTCCATCGAGGCTTGATGACACCGTACGCGGGTACCGGCTTCCACTCCTTGCGCCTTTCCTGATAAAATCCATCCAAATTGAGTGCACTGAACTACAGGTTCCGACGGGGCACCAACTCTTGTATCCAGCCCTTAGTCTGCACTTTCTCAAATAATCCATGTAAAAAATCGTGCCGAGCAATAGAATAGCGGGAAAAATATAAGAGAAAGCCAGTTTCCTTATATTTTTGACTTTTTATTCCTTAACTTTGTTAGTTCTTTAGTAAACCATAACTGTCTATTAGACAATTGTGGAGTACCAAAAGAAACACAAGCATCAAAGAGAAAGTTAAGTGTAGACTAAAAAAACTCATTTGCATTATCCAGGTCAATACACGAAGAAAGTTGGGACCAGTCAGTGCGCGAAAGAAGCAAAGAAAGTATTTTAAAATCGGTCTTCCAAAAACAACGAACTGGCTTCTCCAGTAAATCACTTTAACCCGAAACCGTTGATGGGGGGTCAATCAACAGCTCCAGGGTAGGAAAGTAAGGATACCCTGGTGAGCAAAAAGGGGTAGACCTAGACACAGTGCAGGTATTCCAACACAAAAATCAAATCAAGCATTTTGTCTAGACTTGATTGATTTGACAAGATTTTTGTTTGAGACAATGCTATTTCAAAAAGGCTATTTACAAAAACATGAGTTGACGGAGGATTTGATATATTGGACTCACATGACGAAAGCCATGATATTTCGGAAATATTAAAATCTCCAAGAACTATTAGAATATCAAGAAAAATGGGATAAAGATTAAGAGTTCTGAAGCTGGTGGGATATAGAAACAGGTAATAACCACAAAAATACTTTCAGAGACTAATTTTACAACTAAAATTTCAATATTATTATTAATACACAAGTTGATAGATTCAGCGAAGATCAAAAGGAAAAGATTAACTATTTAAATATAGGTTATTTAATTAATTACTAAGACCCCTTACATTTTGATAAACAAGCATCAAAAAAGATATTAGTTTTTTGGTTTAGAAGAACTCATAGTGGCAGTAGGAAGCGAAATCGGAGGCCGATTTATCGTTTTGATAATTTTGATAATTAGATGCTGCGGCAAGAATTCTTTGCAACAGATTGTACTAATTTTGAAGTATGAAATTTCCCATTCATATGCAAAATTCAATTTTTCCACTTTGAAATTGGCTTGAATTTTGGACTGGATAAAAGTCTTAACATTGTCAGTTGACGTAACAGGGGCAAGCCTTGAAACAAAGACTTGTTTCATCGGTGGAACACCTACTTAGGTACTCTGGGCAACTATGGAAGAAGTTGAAGAAGCTCCTATAGCTTCTGCATTAGTTAATAGAACACTAGGTATCTCAGAGTGTTGAACATGTTGAATTTCTTCAACTGAGTCAACCTCTGTTGTAACTGAAACAGGAGCGGGATCTGAAGAAACGACCTCTATGGGAATGTCGTTGTCAGCTAATTGACACACTGAAAAGTGTCGAGGAGAGGAAGATGCGAAGGCCATAAGTTCTAAATTATTATTAGTAACGGACAAGATGGGTTCGTGCTCAGAAATATGGGGTTCATTGTGGGCAATGGACAGACGAGTCTTAGCCTTTTTTCGCTTTGGAGACTCAGTCAAGAGTTTCATACCCTTAAGCTCAGACTCCAAAGTTGAGAAGGTATCGGCCAGTTTTTTAAAACCAGCGAATAAGTCTTCAAAGCCTTTCTTCCAATTTTAGCGTTTACCGGAACCCGGAATTTTTTGTTAATGCAGACAAACATAATGAAAATTTATATAAAAAAAGAATAAATAACACTAAAAAGGTAATAAAACAAAAAATGAATATAAACAAAAAAAAAAAAGGTTTAATTCAAAAGTTAATGCCGATATTCGCTTTCCAGAGAGAAAAAGCAAACGAAAACACAAAACACAATGGAAGCGCGAGTGTATCGAAAACCACAGAAGCGGGTGATAGACAAAACCCAAAAAGATACCATAAAAGAAAAGTACTAGCTTCAAATAAGCAAAGTGCTAGAATGCGAGAGAGTGCACAGAAATACAATAATGCAACAACAGAGCAATAACCAATGAAATACAAGGCAAATTATTTGTTTTGCACACCAAAACAGACTTAATATATGTAAGTGTTGTTTCACTTTTATACAATTTTGATTAATTATTTTGAAAATGACACATATATAATATACGGCACAAAACTGTTGAAAATTTGAAATATAATTAACTGCGAATGCGAGAGCGAGCGAATTTGACAGCAAAATACGAGGGACTGACCATGTTCATTGACATCGCTGCTCTAGGTCCAGGTCTCCAGGTCTCTAAGGATGAAGTTGGTTAAAGGGAAATGTCTTACACTATTATCTAGAAGTATAGCAGTGTGAATGGCACCTCCTATACGGTCATCAACTTACATGATCCGCATGATAGTCCACGTATTTGGCCACCATGGTTCTAGGACGAGAGCCAGGTTGTTTTTATCATCACAGACGACCCTGCACAGTGTGGCCGACGCTCCTCTGGCGTGGTGCAGGTCTGGAGCACCTTTTTTTTTTTTTTTATTTATACTTTGCTTTTATTTATTGAATCTTCTCATTTTCGAGACTAACAATAAGTGTATCAAATCTTATACTATAACCTAGCTAACAGTCATGTAGACTGGAACATTAGAAATGGCCCTGACAAATTATGGCTGGGTTGGAAGGTCGGTACGTTGCAGGCGGGATCGGTTGGAAACCCGAGTCAAGACCCTTGCGAGGGGATTTGGGTGGACAGAGAGTTTTTCATTATAGGACGCTTTTTTCTTGTCAATTTCATCTTTTACTGCGAAAATGCCGAGGTCCCTGTGGATGTTTTGGTTTCGAATATACCATGGTGCCCCAGTGATAGTTCGCAGGATCTTTGATTGAGCGCGCTGTATGATATCAATGTTGGTTCTGCTCGCGTTCCCCCCAAAGCTGGGAGCCATACGTCCAGATTGGCTTAAGAGTGGAGTTATAGAGCAGGACCTTATAGTCCAGGCACAAGGGCGATCGGGCGTTTATAATCCAGTGGAGGCTGCTGGCTTTCAGCTTTAGGTGTAATTTCTTGCATTCGATATGTCTACGCCATGTTAGACGTCTGTCGAGATGGATGCCGAGATACGTTACTTCGTTGACTTGGGGGATCTGCGTGCTATTCAGGCAGAGCGGAGGGCAAGTTTGCCTGTTAAGAGTAAACGTTATGTGTTTACACTTTTGTTCGTTTATTTTGATACGCCAGTCAGATAGCCACTTCTCGAGAGAGAGATGAGATGTTTGGCGAGTTGGGTTGATGCACGGACTGGGCATCTGGAGCGGCTAAGGATCGCAGTGTCGTCAGCAAAGGTGGATGTTGTTAGTCGGTCACTTGTGGGAATGTCCGCTGTGTAGAGGACGAATAGAGTTGGCCCAAGTGCGCTGCCTTGTGGGACTCCAGCTTCGATAGTGTAGTTGTCGGATATTGTTGTGTTGCACCTCACTGCGAAGGCTCTGTTGTAGAGGTAAGATTCAAGGAGTTTATGAGTGTACCCAGGCAAGTGTGTTTTAATTTTATGCATAAGACCTTTGAGCCAGACGCGGTCAAATGCTTGAGATACATCGAGGAATATCGCGCTGCAGTATTCTCTAAGCTCGAAGGCTGTGCGAATCTCTGATGTTATTCTGTTAACTTGCTCTATAGTACCGTGTTTTTCTCTGAAGCCAAATTGATGGGCTGGGATAATGTTGTGAGCTTCCATATATGGTATTATGCGCGTTAGAAGGCATTTTTCGAAAAGTTTGGACAGGCATGATAATAAACTTATTGGTCTGTAAGATGACGGGATCGTGTGATCTTTTCCAGGCTTCGGTATCATTATTATAATTGATTTTTTCCATTTACTTGGGTAGTAGCCGAGACTTATGATACCATTGAAGAGCTTACAGATGACCTCAACAGCACAGTACGGAAGTTCCATTATCATTTTTGTAGTTATTAGGTCCTGGCCTGGAGCCTTTTTTGGTTTTAGCTCCCTAATGATTTTTGTAATCTCGTTCGGCCGAAATGAAGTTGGCGTTAATTCCGTCTCGGAGTGAATTTGCGGAAGAACATGTGCATTTGCTGAGGGGTTCGGCTGGAAGACGCCTCTGAGATGTAAGGCAAATGTTTCGGCTCTGTCTTTGTCGGTGCGGGCCCAGCAACCTGAAGAATTTCTTATTGGGGTTACGGTTTCAGTCGGAGAGCTTAGATTTGGGTGAGCCCTCCACAAGGGATGCTTTGTACTAGTTGGCGATAGTTTTTCTATATATTTTAGTTGTGCGTTTTCAGCATCTTGCTTCAGAGCCCGGCTTAGTTTGCGGGTGGCTTCATTAAGACGTTGCTTTGAGCATGGTGATCTGCTGGTTTGCCACGCCCGTCGCAGACGCCTTTTTTCCAGAACCAGCTGTTCAATTTGCAGGCTGGTTTTGAACGTCTTAATTTTCACATCCTTCCCTTTTGGTGTTGAGATCCTGGCTGCTGTGACGAGTACCTCTTCCAGCGCGGCGGTAGAGTAGTCGATGTCCGATTCGATATTTAGTTGAGGAGTTAGCTCAATGTGGGAACTCACATACTTTCTGTATTTCATCCAGTTGGTGTTGTGCGACGTCAGCCTATGGGGGTGGTCCGTAATTTCTGGGCTTTGAAGAAGGGTTAACAACAAGGGCGAGTGGTCGGATGAGAGATCCGACAGGGCCATGGCGCTTATAAGATCGCGTGGGATGTTTTTCGTCACCGCGAAATCAATTAGATCTGGGATCTTTCTGGGGTCTGCAGGCCAATATGTGGGGCTACCAGGAGAGACGTAGTCCAATTTATTGCTCACTTTTATAAGTGCGTTATACAGTTGCCTTCCCTTGGGAGTCACGAGGCGTGATCCCCAGTGCGTGTGTTTGGCATTGTAGTCTCCTGCAGCTATGAAGCGATCCCCCAGTGTGTTGTAGAAGTCCATGAATTGACCTTCAGAGATAGTAAATCGAGGTGGGCAGTAGACAGCGGCAATGCAAAGGTTGCCGTATCCTGACTGCACATTTATGGACGTGGCTTGCAGGTAATTTGTTGCAAACCTTTGGTGAAAGTGGTGTTTGATGCGTTCTCTGATTAAGATGCCGGTTCCACCGTGGGCTTTCCCATCCGGATGATCTGTGCGGTAGAAGGTATAACCTCTTATATGGAAGTTATATCTCCCTGTGAGGTGCGTTTCAACCAGCAGCATGGCGTCGATGTGATTTATATTTAGGAATTGCGTTATTTCCAGGTTATGCCGTGAAATGCCGTTGGCATTCCACATAGATATACGTAGGTTAGACATTTATTATTTGGACTGTTGAGCTACAAGTAACTGAATCACCATGTTCTGATTCTGAACAAGGGTTTGCATAGTTGTTTTCATGAATGACATGAGTTCCATCATACTTTGTTGCATGGTATACATCATAGATTCCAAATTGCTTTGCGGCTGCATCGGTACCTGCTGAGTGTTTTCTGAGTGTGGCTGAAGTGGATTTTCCATGCCTGATCGTAGTGCTTCGGCGTATGAGAAGCCCTTAGTGGTATTTAGCGGACCGAATGATGATCTGGCTGCCTTGGCGAAAAATACGTCTGGCGTACTTTTTGAGTTATAATACGCATTTTGCGTATTTTGTTGACGCGTAGCTGTCGCTCGTTGCATGCGACTCTTCAGCTCCTTGTAGACCGCACAGCCTCTGTAGTTTGCCGTATGGTTTCCTCCACAGTTGCCACATTTTTTCTTTAAGGGGTCTTCTTTGTTTTTATATGAAAGTTATCTATTTTAAAATTTTTATTTTCAATCCAAAACATTTGCATAAACTGTATTTTTCGTCTGTCCATTTGGAGCGTTTGTCCTTGTGCCTTATTGATGGACATGGCAAATGATAGACGCACTGGGAATTGCACTCCCTTGAATTCAAATGGCATATCTGTTTGTATCATCGGAATACGCGGTATGAGCACAATTTCTCCTTTCGATTTGCCAGTCAATATTGTGGCTTCAATTAAATTCTGCATCAATTTTTTTACAACCAATCTTGTGCCATTGCACAATTTTGGTGCATTTAAATTCCGTAGTAAAATTAATGATGAGCCGATTTTTAAATTCAAACGATGCGGTGGCATACCAGGCGGTTCTAGGGAATTTAAAAATTCAACTGGATAATTCACTGCATCATCTTCATTCATTGCGCTATCAAAAGATTTATATGATGTCAGTGCGCCTGGCAATTTTTCTTGAATGTGAAAATTGAATTCATTGACATGTACATTTTTTGGTGACAATATTGCTCGTTCTGTCAACCAATCGTGATTTCTGTGATTTTGAATAATATTTGGAAACACGCGTTCAATTAATTCTCCTTTGGATTGTAGAATTGCATAAAAATTGTTTGTCAAAGTGATCAAGCCATTTGTATTTGGAACTTTGCCACCTCCGATTTCTAACAATTGCTTCGGAAACCGTTCTGCAGATTAATCATTGCAATAATAATAATAAGTGCAATTGAACACGCATGTTTATGTTCAATGTCAATTTTTGGACATATCGCCACAGGAAAGATGACTTCAAGCACGCATTGACCTCATCCGCTAATGTTGCTCGTGGAATCACGGCAATGTTTGGCGGAAATCACCTGACAAAAATATTAGTGCACCACCAAAAATTTGTTGATTGCGACGTAGATCTTGCATTGTACAGTTTAATGCTTCCAAAGATTTTTTATGGGTCATTGTATCCAATAGAATAATTGCTGCTTGCTCCAAAACTTTTGCCATTGCAGAATTTCTTGATATGTAGCATGTGGGATTGTCAATCACCTGTTCGTTCAAAAATTATATCATAGTAATTAGCACTAATGTATTTTAAATCGATCAATCAATGAATATTAACAAACCTGCACATTTAACGTCAATTTTAATACTGAGTGTGATGTTCGTCCACCATCCAATAAAGTAGCAGCAATTCCAGACGAATCAAGTGCCAATGCAATTTTTGACCGAATGTGTGACCGGATGGCTGCCAAAATCAATGATACCACAAATATTTTACCCATACCTCCAGGCGCATCCATAATACGATTTCCAGATCAAAACAGCGATCCACAATTATCTAAAGTTGTTACGAAAAACAAGATTCACGGCCCATGTGGTGAACTAAATTTAAATTCGCCATGCATGACCGATGAAAAATGCTCAAAGTGGTATCCAGGATCTCCGAAACAATAACAGGCAATGACGGATACCCATCGTATCGACGTCGGTCACCAGACGATTTTGGCCATACAACAACAATTAGAGTTAAAAATCAAGACCATTTGAAGCTCACATTGGCCGATTTCGAGGTGAATTTCCATTTCTTGCATATTGATCTCTGTTATCGGCATTATTTTGTGCACGCTATTCCTCACTTTGAAATCTTCTATTCGACGATAAAGAAGAAGCATTACGTGTACGGCGACCAATATTAGCACGCCTAAGTCGTGGCATTTTTTTGTTTGCTAAGCACGTGAACTGATTAATGAACGAATTCGAGAAGACGTATGAAGCACGATTGAAATCTCACAAAACCGTAGAATTTTTATATATATATAGACACGATGGAAATCTCACAAAATCGTAGAATCCAATAAAGCACGTGTGTAGCAAATCCGTAATACGATTTCCAAATAAAATAAAAATATCAAGGCTGTGTAGCAAATCCGTAATACGATTTGCAAATAAAATACCCAGGCTTGCTTGTAGTTCGATTTTTTTTTTGTCGTTTGCTTCATCTTTTTCCAAATAAAATATCCAGGCTTGCTCGTTCAATTTTTTATACCCGCCCACCCAAAGGGTAGAAGGGTATTATGGTTATGTGCCGACCGAAAATGTATGTAACAGGCAGAAGGAAGCATCTCCGACCCCATAAAGTATATATATATTCTTGAGCGTCAACAGCCGAGACGATATAGCCATATCCGTCTGTCTGTCCGTATGAACACCTAGATCTCAGAGACTATAATAGATAGAGCAACCAAATTTTCGGAATAGTGTGTGTAATTATTGCACACAGATTAAGTTTGTTTTTGATTTTGGCCACGCCCCCTTCCGCCCCTGTTGGTTACAATCGGATAAAAAACACAGAAGTTATTAAGAAATTACTTTTATAAGGCGCTACCACGTGCAGCTGCACCTAGCTAATTGCTATGACACTCCGTGACATAATAATGGTTTCAATAAACCAACTAAAATGCCGCCAAGCTAATAATTTCGAACAAAGAAAATTTTGGTATATTATTTTGGTATATATTTATTTAGTATTTTTTCAGTATATTTTTGAAAAATATAATATTTTGATGGTAAAATTGGGTGGCGGGTATCTCCCAGTCGAGCAAACTCGACAGTACTTTCTTACTTGTTTGTATTGCTTTTGAATTTATTACCTGTTTGAAAACAAATTTTCAGAGATCATTAAGATGATTAGTACTGTGTCTACCAAAATTGACTTGACTTGCGTGGTCGGAAGGGGGCCTGTTCAAAATCTAAAATATACCTGAAATGCGTTAAATAAAATATCATACTATCCCGATAATATGGTTGGTTTGGCAACGGACGGACTGACAGACGGTCATAGCTATATCGACCCGGCTGTTGATAATCAAGAATATATCTATTTTGTGGGGTCGGAGATGCTTCCTTTTACCTGTTACATACATTTTCGAGTATAAACAAGTAAGAAAGCTACTGTCGCCAAATGGGAGAAAAAGTAAGACCGACCATCGAAAAATTATATTTTTCAAAAATATACTGGAAAGTATACTAAAAAAAAATAGACTAATAATATAAAAAAATATACCGAAATAAACTTTGTTCAAAATGATTAGCTTAGTGGCACTTACGTTTATTGAACACCATTATAAAGTCACTTAGTGACATAGCAACTGAACCGGTGCAGCTGATTACGCCCTATAAAGGTAATTCATTAATAACTTCTGTAACCAACTTTTTAGAGATATATCGTCGAGGCTGGTGCTGATTGAGAATTGATATACTTTGCGGGAGTCTTATTTCTGCCTGTTACGTACATTTTTGGTTGGCACAAAGTTATAATTCCCTTCTTCCCTTTTTGGTAGGCGGGTATAAAATTAAAGTTTGATTTGAGTTAAATTGTTATACCCTAGGTAGGAAGCAATGTATTATAATTTTGTGTCAACCGAAAATTAATATTGTAGTTAGAACGTTAATTTTTTGCACGCACAATAGTAATCACCATCTTAATAATGAATTAGACAATAAGCACTTAAGGTATTAACAACAATTTTTTACGGTATTAAATGAGTTGCAGCTGCACCTTTTTAGTTGCTAAATTACTCTTTAACATAATAATGGTGTGTAATAAATCTGCTAAAATTCAGGAAAATTTATAATTTTGAGAGTTGCAAATTTCGGTATATATTTTGGTATATCGAATATACTAATTCTCGAAAAAAGTATATTTCACTGGTCGGTCTTAATATCTTTTGCATTCAGTTAAAATGAGTGGTGGGTATCTCATAGTATAGCAAATTTTAGCGTTCTTGTTTTTTAAATTTTTTATAAATTTTTGCATCAATTTGAATATTATTTGCATTGAGAACTAGTGTAATTAGATTTATATGATTACTATGATACTTGCATTGTGTTTATATGTCAAAACACCCATTCTTATCAAATTAATGTTGTAAATATTAAATTATTTCATATTATATTTATATTCCAGATCAAAATATACTGCCAGATAAAGCTTATTGCTTAGGTATTGGTCACGCCCTTACAGGCCTTGCAAATATACAAAGTCTTAAGCTAACACATTTTGGTACTCGTCATCAATTAATCAATCAGCCAGGCAAACGATTCCAGTGAAACTATTGTTTTCGTGGTCAATAGATTATTTCACCCATCATTTAAAATGCAAATTTAACTTTATAAAATCGTGCCTCTAACCTACTTGTCGGCCGTCAGAGGAAGCAAGGGGATCAACATGTAATCCCAGTATTGGCTGGAGCACGTGCCGTTCTTGCTCCTACTGTCGGAAGTGCGACTATACTCTCCACGCGAGGGCGGCTGGAAGCAGACCCCTAGTACGGTCATGTCTCTGCTAGAGGTGCTCACTAATTGTAGTCGGGCGAAGATCGTGAATCTATAAATCACCCCAATCCAAGGTGGAACAGCATACGCTGATGAATGCATGGCCGGGGGGTAGCCCGGTCTCTAGTATGTGGACTCTGGATACCTGTCGCCCTCCAGTTTCATTTAGACTTTCCACGGTATGCGGGCTATGCCGTGGATGACCTTCCCTTCCCGCCTACTCGTGGGATCTTTAATTCATGGATAAAAATTTTAAAACAGAAAAGTGTGATACGGCTTTAAAAGTATCATCTCTGGGCGATGCCTTCACGGCTGACCCCTATACCAGCACTGCAGCCAGTGGACTGCTGGCTTCCACCCCCACTACTACGGGTCTCGACTCTAGTATTCTAGGGGACCCGGATAGGCCACGAACTCCCTTGGACACAGGGTTCGCTAGCGCTGAACTTCTGTCCAGTAGCGGTTCAGTCCGTCAGCAACCCGTCGAGATATTGTCCTCGGACGAGGAAGCTGACTGCGACCGAATCAGCTTTGCTGACGACGCTTCCGTGGCCTCTCAGAGGTCAGGCCTTACGGAAGCAGGCTCTCAGATCCAGTTGCTGCGGCTGGAATCTAAAGACGCCTTTGTTAAACTGAAGAGCCGCGAGAAGAAGCTTTCTAAAGCTGCACTCGCAAAGGGTTCTAAAAGAGAGGAGGCTCTGGCTATCACTACTGCGCCCCCCGTTAACACCAAGGCTAAACGGACGCGCGCTGACGATACCATCGTCGAGCCCACTAGCTCTTCAAAGAGGCCCAAAAAGACTCATAAGGAGTCCACGAAACCACTCTTCAGCCAAGTGGTTAGCAGCGTGAAATTGGGCTTCACTTCGGCTGATTCAACCAAACCCCTCTCAACGGAGCAGTTGGCTACGTTGAAATCCAGTATATTAAAGGCGGTGCTGTTGCACTCTACACCAAAGGTTAGTCCAGGTTTCGAGGGCTGCATACCCCGAAATGAGTGGCTGCTTCTGGTGTGCGAGGATAACAGCAGGTCCATCAGCGCCCTTGGCGTCAAATTGCTGGAGGAAACGGAGTTCCCCAAGGCTCACCTCATTAGAGGTTACTTTCCCAGTAGTGCTGAGTTTACTCCTGCAACCACCCTGAAATACATTGGGCTCCAGAACGCCAGCAGCTTCTCCACGAAGCTGTGGCAGGTAGTGCAGCACAGCCTGAACGGCACAACGACTCACCTCGCAATGTTGGTTGACGAGGAGTCGTACAGGGCTCTGACGGAGTGCTAAGAGAGGGTGAAATTCTGCTTTGGCAGAGTCAAATTGATCCTTAAGAATTCAGCTCCCAAAGCCTCCTCCGCCACCCCTGCTCCATCCTCATTCTCACCCGCTCCCTCTCCTGCTAGTGCCCCTCCGGCAACGGCGCCAGTGGTTTCCTCAGGGATTTCAGCATTGGCTGACCCTGTGGCCTCAACGAGCGCTGCGGCCAGATTGGTAGATTGGTTCCTTCCTCCACCCCACCGACCATCTCGGTCACAGCCCCGAACGGCCCAACTAGACGTGTGACAAGTGGTCACCGTCCGTCAACCATCAGAGGTGCCTCGGTCAGGCCGACTGCCAGCACCTCAGGCCGCAACCTACCCGCAAGGGCACCTCCCGCGATCGGGGTCGCAAGGCGACCTCCCCCGAGTGGCTCGTCCCGACCGCCGAAGGGCATTCGCGGTAACGACTCTCGGGGGGGCAAGGCAAGTGGCCTTGTCTCGACCGCCATCAGTAGGGAAAATGAGCAAACTTAAAGTGCTCCAGGCGAACCTGCACCATGCTAGAGGAGCGTCGGCCCCACTGTGCAGGGTTGTCTGTGATGCTCAAATCAACCTGGCTCTCGTCCAAGAACCATGGTTGATCGGTGGCCAAATACGTGGACTATCATGTGGATCATGTAAGTTGTTATATGACCGTATGGGAGGTGCCCCGCGCACTGCTATACTTATGGATAACAGTGTCAGACATTTCCCACTAACTAACTTCATCCACAGAGACCTGGTAGCAACGACTATTGAGGTAGCCACTGCAGACGTGTCCGGGAAGTAGTGCTTGCCTCTGCACACTTCCCGGGTATTCATTTCTGTCGTCGCAACAACAAGCCGCTCATGATCGACTGTGATGCTAATGCATATCACACGATCTGGGGGAGTAGCGACATCAACAAACGTGGTGAGTCCCTCTTAGACTACTTATTGTGTTGTAAATTAGAGGTAGCTAACATAGGGTGCAAACCCACTTTTATTAATGCTATTAGGGAAGACGTTTTAGATCTCACCCTAATCAGCACGTCGATAGCGAGTTCGCTTGTTAACTGCGGGTTACAGACGAAGCCACTTTGTCAGACCATCAGCACATCAGGTTTGACCTTCCTGGCCAAGTCGAAATTCGCCAAACCTCCTTCTGTCCGAAAAACACAAATTGGGAGCTCTTTAAAGCCTCTGTAGCTTTCATAGCAGACCTATTGGTCAACAATCCTAACTCTATCAGTGTGATAGAACTCTCTGCCAATCTGCTCCAAAATGTGCTTATCTCATACTTCGAGGACAGCTCAGTCCGGAAGTCCATAAAGTCAACCGTAAAATTCCGTGGTGGAATGAGAAACTGGCTGTACTTAAAAGGAGGGTTAGAAGCCTATTTAATAAAGCTAAATCTAACCGTGCAAGTTGGGACGTCTATAGGGACGCTCTCACCAACTACAACAAAAACAATAGACGAGCTAAACGCGATATATGGCGCAGCTACTGTGGTAGCATAGAATCGTTGCAAGAGGCAGCGAGACTCCATAAAGTATTGGCCAAAGGGTCGTCTAATGGAATAGGACTTCTTAAAAGAGTAGATGGGTCTTTCACTCAAGATCGCAGGGAAACACTTGAGCTTCTACTACAAGTCCACTTCCCGGGTTCTGTGGTGAATCCAGATCTCTCCAGTCGCGATGACGCCATTTTGTCACCGGACTCACGCTGGTTCAGCCTATCTGGATCCATCTTCGATTCCGAAAAGGTCAAATGGGCTGTAGATTCTTTTGCTCCCTTCAAAGCCCTAGGGGGTGACAAAATCTTCCTAGCCCTTATTCAAAACAGCATGGCCCATATTCTTGAACCACTGGTCGGTCTTCATAGAGCTAGCTTTACTTTGGGATACATACCCAGATCTTGGAGGAGAGTAAATGTGGTATTCATCCCCAAGCAAGGGAATCGTCCGCTTGACCAGCCTAAGTCCTATCGGCCGATCAGCCTTACTTCCTTTCTGCTTAAGACGGAGGAAAGGCTGATAGATATGCACATTCGGTGCTCTCTGCAGACGTCGACACCTCTGCGGCACCTAGGCGGCAGTTCTTGACATAGAAAGTGCTTTTGATAATACCGGTTATGGTTCCATCTCTATTGCTCTAGAGCGTAGAGGAACTGCCCGTCGCTTGATCCGGTGGATCGAACTTTGTTCAAGCACCGGATAATCACTTCCACCCTGGACTCCACGACTGCATGCATTAATGCAGTCAGAGGCTGTCCCCAGGGAGGGTTCTATCCCCCCTACTCTGGTCCCTAGTAGTTGACGAACTACTAGTCTTACTCTCCGAGCAGGGCGTTGAAACGATCGGCTATGCTGACGCAATCAATTGATGCAATCAGCTCTGAACACGGTAAGTAGATGGTGCGCAGATGTTGGTCTTAGCATCAATCCACAAAAAGGTATTATAGTTCCTTTCACTAGGCGCTATTCCGTTGACATTGGTCAACATTATATCAGCGGCTCCCCTGTGGGGCTATCCAACGAAGTCAAATATCTAGGGGTAACCCTCGATAAAAGACTAAATTGGAACTTTCACCTCAGCAACACCCTCATAAAGGCGACCCATGCCATGTGCGCCTGGAGGAGATTCTTTGGTAGAATCTGGGGTCTCAAATCCTGCAAAATCCGGTGGCTTTTTGCCATGATGGTCAGACCCACCCACACCTGCTATTGTGTGGTGGCCAAAGGTTACGCAGGTCACTGTCATCAGCAAATGCAATAAATTGCACAGGCTGCTGTGCCTTTCACTAACGGGTGCACTTCGTACCTGTCCCACTGCAGCAATGGAATCGATACTGAATCTGACTCCAAATTAAAGAAGTCGCAGCTATGAGCCTTCTTAGAATTAAGCTCCAATCCGGGCTTCTAGCTACCGAATCAGGTCATGCTAGTCTGATCAAAGACATTCCTGACATAGATATCTGCACTAGATCAGATACTATGACAAAGGAACTTTTCTTTGGTGCTAAATTTAGAACCCTCATCCCGAACCGGAAGGACTGGGACACTGGCAACCCCATCAGCGACGCCCACGGTATCCACTGGTATACCGACGGGTCAAAAACTGATCAGGGGGTTGGGATCTTTGGACCCAATTCCAAAGCCTCATATGCTATGGGTAAATGGCCCAGAGTCTTCCAATCTGAGGTTCATGCCATCGAGTTCTGCTGCCGTCTGATCCTAGAGAAGGAGATTAGAAGAGTGAACATCTATTTCTTCTCTGAGAGTCAAGCCGCCATCTTAGTCCTCTCTCCTAAAAGAGTTCGTCAGCCACTTTTTCTGGCCTTGAGCCCTTCTGTGGCGTTGGTTTGTCAACCATCTCAGCTACTGTGAAAACCTGTGCTATTAGGTTGGCTGATCCCTACTGGTCTGTCGAACCAGGGATGCGGCAAGCCAAGGAGCTTATCAATCCTGTGGTCGACCGAAGAACTAACTTACTCTCCAGGAGGGATCTTCACCTAATCGTTGGCTATCTTAGTGGCCATCATACGGTGAACTATCACCTCACCAAAATGCGTCTGTCTTCTGACTTCGTCTGACTTTGCAAAGAGGACGACGAGACAACCAGACACATTCTGTGCGACTGTTCAGCCTTGGTATGGACTAGGAAGAAACATCTGCACGTGGATACCGCAGATCCCGAGCATATTGTGCGTTCCTCGACGAAGGATCTGCTCTGCTTCATTAGGGAAGCAGAGCATCTTTTGTCTAGCTAGGGAGAGCCTTATAGGCACAATAGACCACCATTGTCGCAGTACCTCGCCCCTTGTTTGCTGGAAGACTCCATTTATAAATATAACTATTTCACTTAAAATAAACCAATCACATTGTTACGTTGGGATTCCAGTTGAAATAACTTATGTTTTATTGAACTTACGATGCAATACTTATGGTAGCACGAAAATTATATTAACAGCTTTAAATTTTCTGAACTTTCAATATTTGATATTATTGAACTTACAGATATAGCAAAACGCAATTGGTAACACTTTTGAAGACATAGGGAAGTCAAAAAATCTAAAATATGATAAGCTGGGCAATGCTCGCAAATTGCCGGCAGCTCTTCACACACAATCAATTTGCGCATATACATAAATTAAAACAACATACTAGCGCTTCGACTAACATCAAACGTGTGCACGTTCGAATGCGGCTTAGGTCGTCGAAACCAAAACAGGCCAATAAATAAGAGCGACCATCGAAATATTATATTTTACAAAAATATACTGAAAATATACTAAAAAATTACAGAAAATATACCAAAATAATATACCGAATTTAACTTTGTTCAAAATGATTAGCTTGGTAGTACTTTATTGTGTTTATTAAGCACCATTACTATGTCACTGAGTGACATATCAGCTTATGTAAGTAATTGTTTAATAAGTTCTATGTTTTTTATCCGATTGTGGCCGAATTTCAGAGATCGTTAAGATGATGATTAGTATTGTGTGTGCCAAAACTTAATGTTCTAGGTTTAACATGACGCTTGGAAATCGTTTTTCGATTTACGTGGGCAGAAGGAAGCGTGGCAAAAATCCAAAACAAACTTGATCTGCGTGCAACAATAATACACACTATCTCAAAAAATTTGTTGCTCTATATCTTATAGTCTTTGACATCTAGGTGTTCATATGGACAGACAGACGGATATGGCTATATCGTCTCGGCTGTTGACGCTGAAAGAATATATATACTTTATGGGGTCGGAGATGCTTCCTTTTGCCTGTTACATACATTTTCGGTCGGCAAAAAGTTATAATATATAAAAAGTAAGCTAGACTTAAATTTAAATATAACTAAATTAAAATAGGTCAGAAACTAGCAGCGGCGAAACTCTGTAATAAACAAAACTTAGGATAGAACCTTAATTTTTTGTTGCATACTTGCAGGGATTTAGAAAATAGATTATGTTCCTTTCAGTTAGGCCCTCAAAGTTATAACAGGAAAAGTCGGGGAAGCAGCTGAAAGGAGGATAATTAGTATGACGATCTACCATATTTGCCTGGACATTTGGAAAAAGTTACTTATCCGAGTCGATCAGAGTGCGTTGTGAAAAGTAAAAAAAAGAACAAAAAAAAAAATGATTAAGTGAAGTTCCTGCAACAAATAAATAAAGAAAAAGTAAGAAACCATCCAGAAGTAAATGGTAAATTAGAGATGTAGCTGCTGATGGCAATTATTGGGATGGTCAGATTCCACCAACGGTGGTCAGATTTCATCAACAGGGGCCAGATTTCAGCAGCAGTGGCCAGATTTCATCAGCAGGGTCCAGGGTCCAGCAGCTTCAGCTAGTGTTGCAGAAGAGTCTCCAAGGACTCGTCTTCACAGGAGTCAATGGATCATTCAGATAGAGCGCAACAAAAGGCAATTTCGAAGAGAAAAAATAAGGCGGCTTCAGTCGTGAGCTACTGTCGAGTTAGCTCGACTGTGAGATACCCGCCACCCAATTTTACCATCAAAATATTATATTTTTCAAAAATATATTAAAAAAATACTACAAAAATATACTAAAAATATAACAAAATAATATATAAAAATTTTCTTTTTTCGAAATTATTAGCTTCGCGGCACTTTAGTTGGTTTATTGAACACCATTATTAGGTCACGGAGTGTCATAGCAACTAACTAGGTGCAGCTGCACGTGGTAACGCCTTACAAAAGTAATTTCTTAATAACTTCATTGTTTTTCATCCAATTGTAACCAAATTCGAGATCATTAAGATGATGATGCAATTCGGTTATATTCGATTTAAAAACAAACTGAATCTGCGTGCAATAATAACACACACTATCCCGAAAATTTGGTTGGTCTATCTATTATAGTCTCTGAGATCTAGGTGTTCATACGGACAGACAGACGGATATGGCTATATCGTCTCGGCTGTTGACGCTGATCAAGAATATATATACCTTATGGGCTCGGAGATGCTTCCTTCTGCCTGTTACATACGTTTTCGGTCGGCACAAAGTTATAATACCCTTATATAAAAATAATTAAAGACCATATAAAGAAAAATTTTTTTTATTAAAAGAAAAGTAAAGTTTATTTTCATTGGCTAAGCCTGATGAAAATTACAAATAAGAAACAGCAGAGGAAAATTTCATAAATCAAATCTAAGACTGCTACTATTTTGTGTCCTTGTATATATATGTATGTAAATGTATGCAAATTTATTTATTTTTGTGCTCCTACCTTAAACTTTGTACTAAACCAAAAATCCCTTGGGCCCAAAGGAGGATTGGGGTAAGTGAAATACATTGTTATAAATTTCTTAATATATAAATATATTATAAGGACATTTAAAAATTACATACCAAAAAAAAATTGAACAGTTATATACATATATGTAAATAAACACACGAAACACACATATAAACATCAACACAGAACGTAGGTGCATACGGAATAATTTAAGCCGATGACTACCATTTTCCTATGCTGTTTTTGTTTTGATATTTACTTACCCGTAATGTAAACCGAGGCACCTTTTAATTTTAATAAAGGAACACACGCGCACCGTTAAAAAAAAAAAAAAAAAACTCACACTTATAAATATTATTTAATTAGCCGAAGTATACATAACAAACAAAGCAATGGAACTTTATTCATAGCCCGTACCCGAGATTATAATCGACTTTGTAAGCGGCGCAACTTTCGTCTATTGAGTTTGTTCAAGGAAATTATAGAAATAGTTGTACAAGTTACAGTTCATGTGAATTTAATTTTTATACCCGCCTACCCAAAGGGTAGAAGGGTCTTATAACTTTCCGTCCGTATGAACACCTAGGTTCTAGAGACTATAAGAGATAGAGCAACCAATTTTTCGGGACAGTGTGTCTTATTGTTGCATGCAAATCAAGTTTGTTTTGGATTTTGGGCACGCCCCCTTCCACCGTAAATCCAAAAAAACGAATTTCAAGCGTCATTCATATCTACCTAAAACTTTCAATTTTGGCACGCACAATACTAATTTATTAATTTATTAATTTATTAATTTATTAATATATTAATTTAATAATTTATTAATTTATTAATTTATTAATTTATTAATTTATTAATTTATTAATTTATTAATTTATTAATTTATTAATTTATTAATTTATTAATTTATTAATTTATTAATTTATTAATTTATTAATTTATTAATTTATTAATTTATTAATTTATTAATTTATTAATTTATTAATTTATTAATTTATTAATTTATTAATTTATTAATTTATTAATTTATTAATTTATTAATTTATTAATTTATTAATTTATTAATTTATTAATTTATTAAATTATTAATTTATTAATTTATTAATTGAATAGCTTATTAATTTATTAATTTATTAATTTATTAATTTATTAATTTATTAATTTATTAATTTATTAATTTATTAATTTATTAATTTATTAATTTATTAATTTATTAATTTATTAATTTATTAATTTATTAATTTATTAATTTATTAATTTATTAATTTATCAATTTATTAATTGAATAGCTTATTAATTTATTAATTTATTAATTTATTAATTTATAAATTTATTAATTTATTAATTTATTAATTTATTAATTTATTAATTTATTAATTTATTAATTTATTAATATATTAATTTATTAATTTATTAATTTATTAATTTATTAATTTAATAATTTATTAATTTATTAATTTATTAATTTATTAATTTATTAATTTATTAATTTATTAATTTATTAATTTATTAATTTATTAATTTATTAATTTATTAATTTATTAATTTATTAATTTATTAATTTATTAATTTATTATATTATTAATTTATTAATTTATTAATTTATTAATTTATTAATTTATTAATTTATTAATTTATTAATTTATTAATTTATTAATTTATTAATTTATTAATTTATTAATTTATTAATTTATTAATTTATTAATTTATAAATTTATAAATTTATAAATTTTAATTTATTAATTTATTAATTTATTAATTTATTAATTTATTAATTTATTAATTTATTAATTTATTAATTTATTAATTTATTAATTTATTAATTTATTAATTTATTAATTTATTAATTTTTTAATTTATTAATTTATTAATTTATTAATTTATTAATTTATTAATTTATTAATTTATTATTTTATTAATTTATTAATTTATTAATTTATTAATTTATTAATTTATTAAATTATTAATTTATTAATTTATTAATTTATTAATTGAATAGCTTATTAATTTATTAATTTATTAATTTATTAATTTATTAATTTATTAATTTATTAATTTATTAATTTATTAATTTATTATATTATTAATTTATTAATTTATTAATATATTAATTTATTAATTTATTAATTTATTAATTTATTAATTTATTATTTTATTAATTTATTAATTTATTAATTTATTAATTTATTAATTTATTAATTTATTATATTATTAATTTATTCATTTATTAATATATTAATTTATTAATTTATTAATTTATTAATTTATTAATTTATTAATTTATTAATTTATTAATTTATTAATTTATTAATTTATTAATTTAATTATTTATTAATTTATTAATTTATCAATTTATTAATTGAATAGCTTATTAATTTATTAATTTATTAATTTATTAATTTATTAATTTATTAATTTATTAATTTATTAATTTATTAATTTATTAATTTATTAATTTATTAATTTATTAATTTATTAATTTATTAATTTATTAATTTATTAATTTATTAATTTATTAATTTATTAATTTATTAATTTATTAATTTATTAATTTATTAATTTATTAATTTATTAATTTATTAATTTATTAATTTATTAATTTATTAATTTATTAATTTATTAATTTATTAATTTATTAATTTATTAATTTATTAATTTATTAATTTATTAATTTATTAATTTATTAATTTATTAATTTATTAATTTATTAATTTATTAATTTATTAATTTATTGATTTATTAATTTATTAATTTATTAATTTATTAATTTATTAATTTATTAATTTATTAATTTATTAATTTATTAATTTATTAATTTATTAATTTATTAATTTATTAATTTATTAATTTATTAATTTATTAATTTATTAATTTATTAATTTATTAATTTATTAATTTATTAATTTATTAATTTATTAATTTATTAATTTATTAATTTATTAAATTATTAATTTATTAATTTTTTAATTTATTAATTGAATAGCTTATTAATTTATTAATTTATTAATTTATTAATTTATTAATTTATTAATTTATTAATTTATTAATTTATTAATTTATTAATTTATTAATTTATTAATTTATTAATTTATTAATTTATTAATTTATTAATTTATTAATTTATTAATTTATTAATTTATTAATTTATTAATTTATTAATTTATTAATTTATTAATTTATTAATTTATTAATTTATTAATTTATTAATTTATTAATTTATTAATTTATTATTTTATTAATTTATTAATTTATTAATATATTAATATATTAATTTATTAATTTATTAATTTATTAATTTATTAATTTATTAATTTATTAATTTATTAATTTATTAATTTATTAATTTATTAATTTATCAATTTATTAATTGAATAGCTTATTAATTTATTAATTTATTAATTTATTAATTTATTAATTTATTAATTTATTAATTTATTAATTTATTAATTTATTAATTTATTAATTTATTAATTTATTAATTTATTAATTTATTAATTTATTAATTTATTAATTTATTAATTTATTAATTTATTAATTTATTAATTTATTAATTTATTAATTTATTAATTTATTAATTTATTAATTTATTAATTTATTAATTTATTAATTTATTAATTTATTAATTTATTTATTAATTTATTAATTTATTAATTTATTAATTTATTAATTTATTAATTTATTAATTTATTAATTTATTAATTTATTAGTTTATTAATTTATTAATTTATTAATTTATAAATTAATAAATTTATTAATTTATTAATTTATTAATTTATTAATTTATTAATTTATTAATTTATTAATTTATTAATTTATTAATTTATTAATTTATTAATTTATTAATTTATTAATTTATTAATTTATTAATTTATTAATTTATTAATTTAGTAATTTATTAATTTATTAATTTATTAATTTATTAATTTATTAATTTATTTATTTATTAATTTATTAATTTATTAATTTATTAATTTATTAATTGAATAGCTTATTAA